>CM029013.1:119308197-120044758 GCA_016801055.1 Panax notoginseng
TAAATGAGTTGATGGTGCAGTTGTAAGAACTGTTGGACAGGAAGTACATTCAATCGAGAGTTTCGCCGTGGGGAGCACCAGTACTATTTGTCAAGAAGAAGGATGGATCATTAAGACTTTGTATCGACTACAGATAGTTGAACAAGTTAACAATAAAGAATAAGTATCCATTGCCTAGAATCGATGATCTTTTGATCAGTTGAAAAGGGCAAAGTATTTTTTAAAAATAGATTTAAGGACGGGATATCATCAGCTGAAGGTTAGGAATGAGGACGTACCAAAGACGGCATTCAGGACTCGTTATGGTCAATACGAGTTTCTGGTGATGTCATTTGGATTGACTAATGCACCAGCTGCATTTATGGATATGACGAACAGAGTGTTCAAACAATATTTGTACAAGTTCGTCGTGGTGTTTATCGATGATATTCTAGTCTATTCTAAGATGCCAGAAGATCATGTTGAACACCTAAGAATAGTGTTGGAAACACTAAGGAAGGAGAAGTTATATGCAAAATTCACAAAGTGTGAATTTTGGTTAGAGAGGGTACAATTTTTAGGTCATGTCATTGACCATGAGGGAATTTCAGTAGATCCAGCGAAGGTGGAAGCCGTGATGAATTGGGAACAACCGAAAATGCCGACTGAGGTGCGGAGTTTCCTAGGGATAGCGGGATACTATCGGAGATTCATCCAAGATTTTTCGAAGATAGCTACTCCGTTGACTAACTTGACAAGGAAGACGGTGAAATACGCGTGGAATGATAACTGCGAAGATAGTTTTCAAGAACTGAAGAAGAGGTTAAGTGAAGCGCCTGTTGTGTCATTACCCGATGACACAAGGAATTTTGTAGTTTATAGTGATGCTTCACATAGAGGACTTGGTTGCATGCTCATGCAGTATGGCAAGGTCATTACGTATACATCAAGGCAGTTGAAGGATTATGAGAAAGTTTACCCTACACATGATCTAGAACTGACCGCGGTAGTGTTTTCCTTAAAGATATGGCGACATTATCTTTACGGAAAAAATGTGAGATATACACGGACCACAAAAGTCTAAAATATATCTTCACACAGAAGGAGTAGAATATGAGACAGAGGAGATGGCTGGAGTTGATAAAGGATTATGACTGTGAAATCCTGTATCACCGTGGAAAAGCCAATATAGTTGTCGATGCCTTAAGTAGAAAGGGTCGGGAAAAGTTATCTATATTAATGGTTCAAATTGAGTTAATAATAGATATGGCTAGGATGGAGATAGAGGTGAAATTGCTGAATGAATTGGGATAGAGACTGTTTGCGACAGAGATACAATCTGCCATCGTAGAGAGAATCAAGGAGGTGCAGCTCAAAACTGATGAGTGTGACCAGATGAAGAAGCGGTTAACCAATGAAAAAGATATTAAGTACAGTCTTGATAATGAGGGATCATTATGATTTGAAGGAAGAATTTGGGTTCCAAATGAGATGGAATTAAAGGAACAAGTTTTACAAGAGGCTCATAGTTCGAGGTACTCGATTCATCCTGGTAGCACTAAGATGCATCAAAACCTTCGACAGAGTTTTTGGTGGCCAAATATGAAGAGAGAAATAGTCGAGTGTGTGAGTAGGTGCTTGACTTGTCAAAAAGTTAAGGCCGAACATCATCGACCAAGTGACTTGTTACAGTCATTGGAGATTTCAGAGTGTAGTGGGAGCATATCACGATGGACTTTGTGGTGGGACTTCCGACTACTCAGAAGGGATATGATGCGATTTGGGTAATAGTGGACTGGTTGACGAAGTCGGCTCACTTTTTGCCAATTAGAATTAAGTATAACTTAGACTAGTTAGCTAAACTTTATATTAAGGAGGTTATTTCTAGACGTGGAGTACCAGTTTTGATTGTGTCAGATCGTGACCCACAATTCACGTCAAACTTTTGGAGAAGTCTGCAAGAACAGTTGGGAACGCAGCTGAAGTTAAGTACGGCATATCATCCACAAACTGATGGACAGAGCGAGGGGACAATTCAGACGTTAGAAGATATGCTTAGATCTTGCGTTATGGATTTCAAGAGTAGTTTGGATGATCATCTACCATTACTAGAGTTTGTGTATAACAACAGTTATCATGCAAGCATAGGTATGCCGCCTTACGAAGCCTTGTACGGAAGAAAATGCTGAACACCATTGTATTGGGATGAAGTGGGAGAACGTCGAATGCTAGGACTAGAATTGGTGCAGCAAACAACGAATATAGTGAAGCTAATATGAATGTGATTGGTAGCAGCTCAAGACAGACAAATGAAGTTTACAAATTTGCATCGAGTAAATAGGGAGTTCTAAGTAGGCTCGTATATATTTCTAAAGTTATCTCCCTGGAAAGGAAAGATACGCTTTGAAAATAAGGGAAAGTTAAGTCCCAGGTTTATAGGAGCTTTTGAGATATTAGAAAAAATGGGAGGGGTAGCTTACATGGTAGCATTACCTCCAGACCTAGAACGAATACATAACGTGTTTTACGTATCTATGTTACGTCCTTATAAACCAGATTATAATCACGTAATAGAATATGAGCCGATTCATATTGAGAAGGACTTAACATATGAGGAGGTGTCGATTCAAATCATCGATAGAAAAGAACAAGTTATACGGAACAAAATTTTACCCTTATTTGTTTGTGTAATTTTTTTTTGCGAGATTCTGGGGACATAATCCTTATAAGGGGGAGAGAGTGTAACGCCCCAAAAAATCGAACCTTTTGTAAATACAATTATAACGAATAAAATAATATTATATGTTATTATTATGTGTTAGTAAGATGAACGTCGTTCTATAACCTAGCAACGTCGGAACATCGTAGTATTTTAACTACGTGAAGGAATTAAAATGTTTAAATTTCAAAGACAAAAATAAAAGCTTTTCGAGAAATTTTACGAAAAACACTATTCATCATTTTTCGCTCGGGAATTATTTTTAAACTTTCGAGAAATACATAACGTTATAATATCAAGGTGAGATGGATTATGTAATAATAATTCAAGTATGGAAAACGCAATATTTCGCATGACAGACTTAATTTGAGAACATTAAGGATTAAATACTAAAGAAATAGAATTGTGAAATATTGTATGAGATACAAGTTCAATATGAATAAAGGTGTAAACCATGTGGGATTAAAGTTAAGCCCAAAGCATTTTATTGCAAGCCCAAATGAATAAGTTAAACAAACTTAACCTAAGCCCAATTAATGATCCATGGGTAAAGCTAGATCCACGGGGCAACCCATCTCGTTTCATATGAGGCCAATAAAAATGTTCTTTTAAAGCTGCCAAAGTTTTATCAACAACAAAGTGTCCTATCAAACCACCCCTATGTGATTCCCTAGCCAATAACTCACGCAAAGAACTTGCAAGTTTACACAACTTATTCTCACAAAACAGAAATTATTCCATTTTAAAGTATTTACCTACAGTATTCTTGTAACAACCCGATATTTTCTATATAAATAAATCAAAAATTTTGCGTATAAATTTTTTTTAAGGATGAGGATTTGTATAAGATAATGTGTATATGTATTTATGAGGTAAATAAAAATATATTTATTACATAAATATTTACAAATAATTTTATTTTAGAATTATTGATTTTTATAAAGTATATTCTTATAACAATTAATTTATAGTAGCAATGTTTTTATTAACTATTTTCGATGATTATATAATCATATATTATTTAAATAATTTATGAAGTGATTTTTAGAATAAATATAACAATTATTTTATTATATGAGTTTTAGTACAAGTTATTGAGTGAATTATTTTACCTTAATTATTAAGGTTAAATGTGAATAATAAATCAGATATGAAATCCAAACCCTAATTTTGGATTATTGTCCAGGTATGAGAATAATAATATAATATTAATCATATTTTGATTTTTCAGTGTTATGAATATGTGATGTATGTCCGTATTGATAATGGTTGGTCAATTACGGTGTATTGTGATCAAACCATAGTAATAATGTTAAACCCTAATTTGAGATCCAATTTAGAGTACAAGATTGTTATATGACTGTGTTATATAATTTGTGTTGTGGATTAATTAGGTAAACCCTAATTAAAAATCTAGAAACCATAATCTTTAGAAAACCCTAATTTTAAAATTCTAAATTAGAAACCCTAATTAATATTTCAAAAACCCTAATTTTTGAAATGAGAAGACCCTACTTGAAACTCAATCACGAGTTCGAGATTATTATATAACTGTGTTACGTGATTTCATGATTAATTAGGTAAACCCTAATTAACATTTAGAGATATTAATTTCTAGAAACCCTAATTTCTAAAATTAGTAACCCTAATTAGAAATTATAAAAACTGATTACTAATTTTAAACTCTAATTGCTAAAGTAGCAAAGTTAATTATAATTAGTAATATAATACTCTAATGTTCATGTATAATTAGAAATTTAAATTATATTAACAAAACCCTAATTTATAAATTTTAGAAACTAAAATTAATTTATTTTTTACCAACCCTAGTTGCTAAATCCTATTTATGTTATGTGCTAAACCTTAGGGTTGAACCCTAAGGATTAAACCCTAAGGGTTTGGCAAATTACTTGGTTGCCATTAAAATGATTTACAATTTTATCATTTTGCCCCTAGTGTATTATTTTAGCTAATATATAGGTTTTGACAATGGAGGAAGTTGTTTACCAACTCATACCAACTCTTTGTGACACAAAATTGACAGCACAGGCCTTATAGATCAGCCAATACATTCACCTTGTATGTCTATATAAAGATAGGAAGAGAGAGAAATGAACATTTGTTAGCCATTTTTGTACAACACTCAACCAAGAGCTTCTCTCACTAGAACCAACGAAAATTTTAAGTTTTAAAGTCACAAAAATTAAGCCCCACGAATTTCATAACAACATCAGAAGCCAGAAATCAGAAATTAATCTTAGAAAGGTATAAAACCCTAGCTTGAAATATGTCCATAGATTCTGTGTTAGATGTTAATTTTTATTGTTAAAATATGTTGGTTGTAGTCCATTTTGACGACCTGGGTTGCTAAATGTTGGATCCATAGCATTTAGAAGCTCGGATTTGTGTTTTTGAAAAATCTGGGAAAAGTTAAATCTGTGGTCTGACAACTAATGTAAGTGGCCACAGATCCTTTCTCGTTTATGGTTTATGTTGTTTTTAAGTTTTGATATGTAGCCTGGAATGTTGTCTTTAATCTGCAAAAAGAATCGAGGTCAATGGATGTACAGATTGGTAAATATTCATGGTCAAATACCGTTGACTGGTGAAAATCTGGGCAGCCATGAACTTGCCCAGAAAGCTCTGACAACAAGTTCATGGGCCCAGATCTTTGTGTTGTTAATTAGTTGTTTTGTTTTGGTTAATGTATCAATATTGTTTTATAGTATAAGAACTTTAATTTTATGCTTTAAAAGCTCATTCAAAGTTAACGGATCGAGGGTAGTGGATGGTCAAAGTAGACCACCCGGTCATATTTTCTGTTTCTGGGAAATTTCCAGAAATTTTTGAGACTTATTTATGTCAGTGGTTGATCAACTTATAATTGTGTGATCCGTTGTTGTTTTTTTTGATGTTTTGAAATAGATATGTACATTGGTATGTTGTCTACACATTAAAGCTATTAGAGCACAAAAACAATTCATGTGTTGCCAGTTATTGGCGATCAAAAGTGGTCACTCGAACTGTTCTTCATTTCTGGGTAAACCCAGAAATGAAGAACAACTCTGACAGCTAATTTAGGGCCTTAGATCTTTCATGTTATGCATGTTATGATTGTTTTTGTTGTTGAATATTGTAGTCCAACATTAGCACTTTAATATATGATCACGGGCATGCCTTGAATCATGATAGGTTAAGATTAATACTCGGTCAGAGTAGCTACCTCGAAATCTAACATGGTGTTCTGGGCTGCCTGAAGAACACGAAAAACACCTATAGCGACGGTTCTGTCGCTATAGGTGGTCTTTAGTAACAGTTTATTTATAAAAAATATATTTTCAATAAATAATTATAGAAAATTAGTTTTTAATTATTAAAAATACTAAATAAAGTATTAAAAATTATTTCGAGGTCCGAAAATTAGTATTTAATTATTTTGAATATATTTCATAAATATTTAATATTTTTAAAATATTAAAAGTATTTAATTTATTTAATTATTATATTAAATAAATTATTTAAAAATAATTTTAATACATGAAAAATCATTTAAAATTATATTATGATATAAGAAAATATTTTAAGTTATTTTTAATGACTTTTAATATTTTGTGATAAATTTAATTAATAAATTAATATTAATGATAATTAAGTTATTTACTAAATGAATTAAATAAATTAATTAAAAATAATTTTATTATATTAAAAATCATTTTAAATGTTGATAAGGTATTTAAAAATATTTTAAGTTATAAAATATAACTTTCAATATTTAAAGGTAAATTTTATTAATTAATTATAATTAATGATATTAAGGTTATTTAATAATTATATTAAATAATTGAGTGTCAAAATAATTTTTAATATTATAATAATCATTTTAAATGAAAATAAAGTATTTAAAGATATTTTAAGTTATAAAATATAACTTTTAATATTTAAAGGATAATTTCAATAATAATTTAATATTAATAATTATTAATTTATTATTAATGATATTAAATTTATTTAATAATTATATTAAATAAATAGTTTAAAAATAGTTTTATTAATTTAAAAATCATTTAAAAAGGATATAAATAAATTAAAAATATTTTAAGTAATGATTAAAGACTTTTAATATTTTGATAAATAGTACATTAATATTTAAATATTAATGGTAATTATTTAAAAATAATTTTAAATATTTTAAAAATTATTTAAGTGTAATATTAATACTTTAAAAGTATTTTAAGTTATTATACATAACTTTAACATTTTAGAAATGATTTCATTAATAGTTTAATAATAATTAAATATTAATGATAATAGAATTGATTAATATTTAAATCATTTAATAATGATTTTGATGTTTGAAAATTCATGATAAATTATAATAAATGTTTTAAAATTATATTAAATAATTTAAAAATAATATGACGGATACAAAGTTATAGGACAGAGTCTTAGACTCGATAATTACTTGATAAAGTTGTTGGTACACCGACATGTTTCAGAAATTGATCTGGACTTAGATAATTTAATTAGATATGTGATTATTTGTGATTCAATGGTTGTTAAACATGGGTAATAATGTGATTAGGTTATGTGCTGACTGCGAAATGCAGTACTATGTGTTATGGTATATTGTTCTAATTGAACGAATGATCTGATTAATGATAGGTCGTGATATAAACGATAAATCTAAATTGGTAATTGTAAGCAGCGCATCAGGCAAGTATCTTACCTTTGTATTTTCTTTATGCAATGGACATGAGTAAGAATATTTATGAATTTTATTATTACTGTACAGATTATTAACCTTATATTATATATGCTCATTGATTATCAACATGTTAGTATATGGTAATTCAGATATATATATATATATATATATATATATATATATATATATATATATATATATATATATATATATATATATATATATACACGGGTAATTGACAAAGGTATATCAACATATGATTAAATACAATGATTATCCAAGTGGAGACACTTGTATAACCATTTATAGAAATTAACGAACAGAATATATATATATATATATATATATATATATATATATGTTGAATTATAGATTATTGTTGAACAAGATAAAACCTTTGATTCGGAAACCAGACTAGTATGAACATCCCATACACGAGAAAATTTTTTATGCATCCAAGGTGGACAGAGTGAACGATACCCTCGTTCTTGCACGTAGTATTGATCAATGCAGGGCATAATGGGCTGATCACCCCCCGTGCCCGTAAGTTATGACGGTTTACAGATGAATTTCTGTTTAACCTTTTCGAAAATAAAAATAATGTTCATAGTATGTCACATTAACCTTATTTATAGTCAGTACGTAGTTTCAAAAATTTGGTATATAATTGATATATTATTATCATTGGTACAGATTACTTCACAACTATTGAAATCGTTGTAGAAGGGTAGTATAAAGAAAATATTTAAATTCTTTTAACTTATATATATATAATTGTTATTACTTGATTGGCACTCAAATGCTCATCCTTGCTTAATTTAAATGTCTTCAGCTAAGTGTGAAGAACTAGAGAGCTCATGCAAAAACAAAGAAAAAGGAAAGCTAACCAAATAAGATTTGTCGTAGTTTATGTAATAGTTTGATATTATTAAGACAAGTATGACATATATTATCTATCATGTGTTGTAATGAATGTATTAAAGGTTACGTACTTGGAATCTAGACTCTGATAATTATGTAAATTAAGTTTAACTTTTATATTATTGTCATTATTATTAGTATTATTTCGCTCATAGAAATGGTATCGTAAAGCACCGAGTTCGGGTTTCAAGTACCCGAATTTGGGGGCCTTAAAGGTTGGTATCCGAGCTTAGGGTTAGAAACCATAGGTGGGTTAGACCTTAGGCTATAACCTAAGAACAGAGGGAAACGTTGAAAATATAAATAACTCATATAGAGTTTAAAAAGAGGTGAATTGAATAAATTTATCATCATACAAAATAAAATATAACTTATATAAAACTCTTATTTGCTGTGTGTATATACTATATGCTAATCAGGATAATTTATATGTACAGATGTCTGGTGGAAAAGGCTTGTTATATGCATATAGCATGAAGAAGGATCAAATCCATACACCCGAGCTGATATCGAAGCCAGTAGCTGAAATAGAGGCTCACGATGCAAACAACTCAGCGATGTGGTTATTGTAGAAAACGTAGTACAAGATCTAGAGATGGTGGAGCTGACAGATAGTGATTCAGACACTAAAGTTAAAGCTGATCAAGCATCAATGGAGGTGCAGGATTTAAGGAACAAGGTTTCTTCTCTGGAAAGGTTGTGGGAGATAGAAAAGCTGTTGAATAGTCAGTTGCGTCAGGCGTTAATAGAAACAATGGAAGAACAAGATAAACTTAAAATCCAAATTGATCATATAGGAGCCACAAGCAACACTTCGTGTGCAGCTCCGAGCAAGAAGGGAAAAAGAAAGATAGAGGACCATGACTTAGGAAAACATGATAAAAAGAAAGGGAAAAGAATTTGTTACCTTTGCGGTTATGAAGGACATACTACTCTGTATTGTCCTGACTACAAACCAGTAGCATGTTTTATATGTGGGATTGAAGGTTATCAGGCAAGAAGTTGTCCAAGAAAAAGGTGTAATAAATAGGTAGTATAGGTTCTGTTGTGTATTTGTGTTTAATATAATATATATGATAAGTATGTCTGTTTAATGTAATGTTTCCAACTTTTGTATTAAGTCAAGACTGTAAATCTCGACGTTTGTATTCACAAAGGGGTGAATGATGTTTAAAGCAGTATGTGCTATGCTATATAAAATATTAGTTAAACGAATATGAATCTATGTTTGAGTAAAGAAACTAGTTTAATATATTAAACTTATATGATAAGGTTTAGAATGTAAGTTAAAATTATGATTTTATTTAATCAGATAATGCCGCCAAGATGTCAAACTCGCAACCAAAGGGCAGAAGAATCTGTCAACAATGTTGAAGGGCAACAACAAGTAGACCCGATGCAAAACTTTGCAAATATGATAGCTCAGGCTATGCAACAAGGAATTCCAGCCGCAGGGAACCAGCCAGACAACCGCTTGACGAACTTTAAAGATTTTAAAGCTGTAGGACCATAAGAATTCAAAGGTACAACTGACCCTGTTGAAGCTCAAACATGGGTTAAGGAGATTGAGAAGGCTTTCGTAATAGCTAGGGTAGTTGAGGGGCAAAAGACCGCTTTTGCCACCTACATGATGAAGGGTAAGGCAAATTTTTGGTGGGAAGCAAATCAGGCAAGCGCAGGAGAAGGTATAGTCACATGGGATATGTTCAAAACTTTGTTTTTTGAAAATTATTTTTCACCTACTATGCATGCAAGGATGGAGGTTAAATTTTTAGAATTGAAGCAACAAAATATGACTGTTGCGGAATACGCCGTAAAATTCAATGAGTTAGCTAGGTTTGCCCCGCATCAAGTTGATACGGAGGTTAGGAAAGCTAGAAGGTTTGAGCTGGGATTGAAACCCTAGCTCTACAACAAGGTGGCGGTGTTGCAGATTCCTACATTTGCAGCACTCATGGAGAAGGTGATTATTACTGAGGAGGGAAGTGAGGCCATGAGCCTCTACAACAAGGAGAGGAAGAATAAGGGCAAGATTGAAGGAGCTGGGAAGGTAGGAATTAATAGTGGGAGCAGGAGTGGAGATGGCAAAAGGAAGGTGAACCACTTTGGAAATGTCCAGGTAAAACAAGAGGGTGCTAAGAAGCATGTGGTGCCGTGTAAGACATGTGGGAAGAACCACTCGGGGGAGTGTTTGAAAGAAAAATTTGTTTGCTATAAGTTCGGACAGGAGGACCATATCTCTCCCAACTGCCCCAATCCTAGGATGAATAGTGGGTGGTTTCTGTGCGGATCGACTGAGCACAAGGTGAAAGATTGTCCGAAGAGGAGGGTGGAGGCACGTAGTGTGAATACGGGCACTGGCAGCGAGACTTTAGCAATCACGGGACCTACGTCATCTAGCAAGTCAACAAAATCAACGGCAAGGGTTTACAACATGACTGTCCAGGATACGGCAACAGCTGGCACGGGAACTCCAGGTATTATTCGCATAACTTTTATTTTATTATACATGTTTTTCCTATATATGGTAAATTATTTTATAAAGAAATTTTGAGGGAGGAATTTGAGTTCTTTTAGAAATTAAATTTCCGTTTTATCAAAAACACAAGCTTTATGTGAATAGCTAAAGATCAGTTCGATCAAAGTTGATCGAGATCTACTTGCAATGATTATGTATGCTATGTACCCGTGTATGTATAGGTTTTTAAAACGATAATTTCGGGGACAAAATCTTTATAAGAGAGGGTGAATGTAACAACCTGATATTTACTATATAAATAAATCAAAAATTTTGCGTATAATTTTTTTTTTAAGGATGGGGATTTGTACAAGATAATGTGTATATGTATTTATGAGGTAAATACAAATATATTTATTACATAAATATTTACAAATAATTTTATTTTAGAATTATTAATTTTTATAAAGTATATTCTTATAACAATTAATTTATAGTAGAAATATTTTTATTAACTAATTTCCATGATTATATAATCATATATTATTTAAATAATTTATGAAGTGATTTTTAGAATAAATATAATAATTATTTTATTATATGAGTTTTAGTACAAGTTATTAAGTAAATTATTTTACCTTAATTATTAAGGTTAAATATGAAGAATAAATTAGATATGGAATCCAAACCCTAATTTTGAATTATTGTCAAGGTCTGAGAATAATAATATAATATTAATCATATTTTAATTTTTCAGTGCTATGAATATGTGATGTATGTCCGTATTGATAATGGTTGGTCAATTACGGTGTATTATGACCAAACCCTACTAATAATGTTAAACCCTAATTTGAGATCCAAGTTAGAGTACAAGATTGTTATATAACTGTGTTATATAATTTATGTTGTGGATTAATTAGGTAAACCCTAATTAAAAATCTAGAAACCCTAATATTTAGAAAATCCTAATTATAAAATTCTAAATTAGAAACCCTAATTAATATTTCGAAAACCCTAATTTTTGAAATGAGAAGACCCTAACTTGAAACTCAATCATGAGTTTAAGATTATTATATAACTGTGTCATGTGACTTTATGATTAATTAGGTAAACCCTAATTAACATTTATAGATATTAATTTCTAGAAACCCTAATTTCTAAAATTAGTAACCCTAATTAGAAATTATAAAAACTGATTACTAATTTTAAACTCTAATTGCTAAAGTAGGAAAGTTAATTATAATTAGTAATTTAATACTCTAATGTTCATGTATAATTAGAAATTTAAATTATATTAACAAAACCCTAATTATAAATTTTAGAAACTAAAATTAATTTATTTTTTACAAACGTTAGTTGCTAAATCCTATTTATGTTATGTGCTAAGCCTTAGGGTTGAACCCTAAGGGTTAAACCCTAAGGGTTTGGCAAATTACTTGGTTGCCATTAAAATGATTTATAATTTGACCATTTTGCCCCTAGTGTATTATTTTGACTAATATATAGGTTTCGACAATGGAGGAAGTTGTTTACCAACTCATACCAACTCTTTGTGACACAAAATTGACAGCACAAGCCTTATAGATCAGCCAATACATGCACCTTGTATGTCTATATAAAGATAGGAAGAGAGAGAAATGAACATTTGTTATCCATTTTTGTACAACTGTAACGACCCCAAAATTTATACATTTTAAATCTCAACTTCGGTCGTTAACCATACATTAAATCTCAAATTTTACATCATTGTTCGATATTAAAAATCACTAAATATTGCGGAATAATTAAAATTTGTATACATCTTCTTCTGTCTTGCCCTAAATCGTAACCTTTACATTTCATCTCTTCGATCCAAATCAAATATTATGAATCATTACAAAAAAATGACTATACAAAGTCTTACATCATAACTAAAGATCCATATACATTGGATAGCTCAACTTACAATTCAACAACATATTACATTCAAAATATTAAATATATTTCTCATAAAACCTAAGTTATCTTCGTGAATATAGATCTCTATAACTCACTTAACACATATTTTTATCTTAAAATCTGTACCTGCAAAAGTGGTTATTTGCAAGAGTGAGCTCGACAGCCCAGCAAAGTCTAACAGTTTTCATGCATCACATAACATATAATAACATGCTCGATATACATCTCATAATAATTAAAGTAACATGGCATACATGTTTTCAATTCACATAACAAATATAAAGATTGAGTTCCTTACTCAATCATCATTACTTAGCCAAAACAAAGCAGTCATATATTGACTTTAATCTTTCATGAATTCAACATACATAACATATCATGCAATTTATAACAGTTCATCAAGTCCACGTAGAAAATAGGAACCGAAAGACTTGCCTTGGTCGTTGTTTACCAATAATAGATTAACAGCTTACAGTTATCTGCACTTCACGTGCCCTACACAATTATATAATCATACACATCAACTATTAGTCACATAACAACACTTAGTAATTGTAATGTAAACTCTACTCCACATCTCATAATCTTTCCTATCATCACACAATGTTCAATTAGATTGTGTTAACTTTTCGATTTATGACTCACTATATTTCTTCTTAGTCAAACTCGAATTTCGTTCAAGTGCTTAAGTCTTGCTAGGACTACTTATTGGTTTTATATTAAACCCATTTCATATCCTATAATATATGTCATCATGACATAGTTAGCCATTAACACATTACAAACATAACTAAGTACGTTCATCATTTAGGTTTGATTATTTAATCACATAATCAATTATAACACAAGTTAATATGTAATAACATTATTATTAATAGTGTAGAACTACTAAAATCAATATTTTTCAGTCCTACTATCATTACATAAAGTGTTCTTAAAATTTCGTGTACAAAAAGTACACTGTCAGAATTTTCTGACAACTCGCGCTGCGGCGCCACAGTTACACTATGGGCCGGCGCTGCGGCGTGGCCATGGAGCTGCGGCGCGGGGATCAAAGCTACCAGGTCGCGCTACGGCGTGAGTATGGCGCTGCGGCGCCACAAAGGTATTACAACTTCGCGCCGCGGCGCCGAGTTACAGACCTCGGCAGACAGCCTCGGCAACAACATAGAAAAAGCCAATTTTGGCCTACAAGCTCGTTTCTAACAGACTAATTATCCTGTAAATTACATATAGACTTCATATAAACATATTTCAAAAACTCTAAACATGATTATACCCATACAACAACGTAAACAACCAAATTAACACACCCAAATTCGCTGTTTTTGGGAAAAACTCATGTTTTTATATTTCTATGAAAAATCAACACTATAACTTTTGTTTTTCAACCAAAATCACTAATTCAAAGTATTTTTATCAACAATTATACATGCTCTATCAAATTAAATTGTCAATTTATCAACTAAACCACTAATTAACCCTCAATTTCTATTTTAACTAAACAATATATAATCACCAAAAACTCTCTGTAAAAAAAAAGTTTTCTTCACAAACTTCATACATAACCACAATTCTTTGATTATAACTCATGAAAATAGTTTTAACATTACAAGTAAGACATATTAAGCCTCATACCAACAATACTTCATACTTACACAAGGATTTTATGGAGAATTTGGGAAGATAAAAACTAACTCTTAAAACTAAAAGTATAGGAGAAATACCTTGAAGAATCTCTTTGATTGCCAAGCTTTTCTCCTCTTCACTCCCAATTTCTCCAGGATTCTCTCACTTTTTCTTCTTCTCCTCTTCTTCTTCCTCTGAGTTTTTCCTTCTTCTCTCTAATCTCTCTCCTCTAACTCTAGAGCGTACTAACAATCTAACGTAACTAGATATTATATATATTAATTATATAATATAAATATAAAATACATAACTGACATCAGTTAAAAGTTTTTGAAAACATAAGCCATAAGGCTTGTTTGGTTACTATAAAAAAATAACACATTAACCTTACACCTTGTTTGCATAAATTAAGGACTTAATAGGCATTAGGCCTTGTTTGGCCAAAACGGAATTAAAACTCCTTTAAGTTATTTTAATAACTCTTTTATAGCAATGCTATTTGTCACCTTAATAAATCAATTAAAACATTAATCTATTAAATTACTTTAGCACATAATTTAATATCACATAACTATAATTTCTTTTAAAAATTATAATTTTATTTAACCAACTAATATTTTAAATTACCCTTTCCCATTTAAAATATTATAATCTATTTAAATCACTATAAGCTCTCTTGCTTACTTATTTAATTAAATTATTATATAATCTCATAATAATTAATTTACTTAGCTCCTTAATTATTTATTCAATAATTAATTAACTAACCCACGTCAACTTAAATTACCACATAATTCAATAAATATTTAATATTGCCAATAAATATTTAATATTTATTATTTAATTATTTATTCAACAAATAATCAAATAATTAACTAAATCATATCAACTCAATTTAAACAAGTATTTATTTAATAATAACATATCCATTAAATATTTATATATATCAATAAATATTTAATATTACACTTTAAAATTTATAGAATGTTACATCATTCCCTCCTTACAAGGATTCTGTCCCCAGAATCACAACTCAAATAAATCAAATATTTTAAATTACAAATAAAATCTTTGGATTGTTACATCATTCCCTCCTTACAAGAATTTTGTCCTCAAAATCACAACTCACATAATTCATTCATTACAATCTTCCCTACTTACAAAGATTTTGTCCCCAGAATCGAAGACAAATTAAACAATTAACTCAGAGTAATCTTTCATCATTTTATATAAATATAGGTTTTATATTTCCTACTATATTCATTACTTTAACAAATTATAGGTTTTATTTCATAACTTTCACTTGAACTCATTTTTTATTTTTTTTAAGGATTGTTATCATGAACACTCGGGATATTACATTCACCATTTCTTCTAAGAATTTCGTCCTCGAAATTTTATTCATTTAATCTAACAAAATAGATTTTACACTAATACTTCATTCATTCATTGGTTTCTATAACCACTTATTTCACAAACATCGTTCTGTAATTATTAACTTTTCTATTAAATTTTTTTTTTTTACATTATTCTTTGATAACTCATCTCCTTCTCATTTCAAAATTTATTTTCTCACTTATTTCATATACTCATCATTCAGTGTCGCATTCTACGACTTACTTCTTTCTAAGGAATATCATCCTTACCACATTCACCTTTTAGATTATCAAGAATCTTCCACAATTGCTCAATAATTGGGAAGCGATAAGAATTTAAAAGATTCCAAATCATGCTGAGGGTCATAAGACCACGAACTATGTCCACAGTTGCAAGTAATCTTTCAACTTCAACTTTAACAGTCATAAGACTATAAGGACCCCCGTACTTAGGGTGTTAAGCCCTTTGTACGATGTATTGTGCACAAACATTTAAACGCTATACGTATGTCCATAGTTATAAGTAATCTTTCAACTTAAACTTTAACAGTCATAAGACTATAAGGACTCCTCGTACTTAGGGTGATCAGCCCTTCGTACAATGTATTGTGAGCAAACATCTCAACGCCTCCGTGTAATCCCCTATAAAAGGGTTGTTCATCTCAGCTTTTCAACATCTGAATCTGCACCAAAACAATTTGGTTTGGCATAACTTCTCAAGAAACTCTTGAATTTCATGAACATCTATCAATATTTGTCTAGCTGAATCAAATAGCATAGACTTCTACAATAACTCGGACATTAATCGAAATATACATATACATACATACATATGTATTCTCATATCTTAAAGAAATCTCAAAAATCCTTTTATGACGTCATGATACCGCACTGTATTTTCAGTCCGTTGAGGATTCCGTCATTTGGTGACTTTATCATACTACATCATACCATAGTGGGCTGACGATCCTTAGATCACATCCAACACTAGGTAATACTGCATTGATGACTCCATCATTTTTATCATCTTTGCACCAGGTTACATGATGCATTAATGATATAAAATACATTTTGATATATTGCAAATCATTTTTGTCTAGCCGAAACAATTAGCATAGACATACGAATAACAGTATTGTTGTTAAAACACATTGGTTCCATCATTTGATCCAATGTTTTTCAAGAAAATAGAAGTGTAAACATTAGCACGAAGTCAATAAATTTCGAAAGTCTAGCATAGCTAGTAGATTTAGAGTACCTATGCTTCCACCATCAACTCCACTTTCTATAATGATCCATTGCTTAATAAGTCTAACTATTCCTATCATCCTCAATACTCCATTTACACTTATCTATACCCAGTTCGTCAAACTTACCACACGTTATGAGTTCAGGAACTTGCCACAATCATATGAGTTTAAGAACTTATCCTAGTCAGACCATAGGCGTCCATTCGTTGAGGGGTTCAAAAACATACCATATAATTATGAGTCACGAACCTACCATAAGTATGAGTTTTAAGAACTCGCACTTAACCTTATGATATTCTCTAACTAAACTCTACCTATCTGTTATACACATGAGAAAAGAATCACCTTCTCATCAGGCATATAGCAAATAGCGCGACACAAACATTCCAATGATTATCAATGTGATAAACTGAGTGCAAGAACAAAACCCTCGCCCATACAAAGGTTTGTACAACTCAGTCATCACATGAGACCTCAATTGAAATCCCACCTAACTATATCTTGCTTATAACTTGCCCTTTGCTCGATACGAAATCCTCGTATCACATCATCTATAACTCCTCATGAGTTATCTCGTATTATTTCATAGTACTCCATCTTCATAGCATTAAGCTATAATTATTCAAACATTATAGACCATCTTTCTTTTATAACTTAAACAGACCACGTCGTGATCTTATTCTATAATCATCTCCCTTAAAATTCTTTTCTTAACGCGTGATCGTTTTGTTTTACGATCCTCTTTCTTTCTCTTTTTCATCATTTACTACATTACTCGTTATTCTGGCTTTTGGAGTTAGGAAACTCCCATTTCTTATCTTTATATCTCTTAGATTCTTCTTTGAATCTTCTTGTTTATATAAAGAAGAAAAAAAATTCCTTTAAGAATTTCTAACATCATTTACATCGCTCAAAATTTCATTCGAGTTCTACACTTTCATCATACGTATCCATTTCTACACTTGGTACACATCGAGTCTTTAACAGTTTCAATATGGTACGCTGAGTGGTTTCCCACAAACAACCAACAAACTAGGTTCCGAGTTACTAGTTCGTATATACCTCCGCTCTATGAAGGAATCGTTTAGCCCAGATACCATACACCAACTACTAAAGAGTACAACTGTACCATACTTAACTATAACTCTCTATTCTTAACTTCCTTACCATTCTCTTCTTATAGACATTGTCTATTTGTTATCACCTTACATCCTTATTATTGGAGTTGGGTAACCCCACATATATATTCTTTATAACTCTGCGAGATTCTTCTTTGAATCATTTCACGCAAGTTTTAACCCTTCTTTATACGTTTCTTACATTACTTCTTATTGTTCAAACTCTATTTGAGCTTATTCGTTCATTATCTTCACCTCTCTTCTCTAAGGTTATAGCCTAAGGTACTCCTACCTAAGGTTTATAACCTATCAGCTTTGATACCAACTGTAACGACCCCAAAATTTATACATTTTAAATCTCAACTTCGGTCGTTAACCATACATTAAATCTCAAATTTTACATCATTGTTCGATATTAAAAATCACTAAATATTGCGGAATAATTAAAATTTTTATACATCTTCTTATGTCTTGCCCTAAAACGTAACCTTTACATTTCATCTCTTCGATCCAAATCAAATATTATGAATCATTACAACAAAATGACTATACAAAGTCTTACATCATAACTAAAGATCCATATACATTGGATAGCTCAACTTACAATTCAACAACATATTACATTCAAAATATTAAATATATTTCTCATAAAACCTAAGTTATCTTCGTGAATATAGATCTCTATAACTCACTTAGCACATATTTTTATCTTAAAATCTGTACCTGCAAAAGTGGTTATTTGCAAGAGTGAGCTCGACAGCCCAGCAAAGTCTAACAGTTTTCATGCATCACATAACATATAATAACATGCTCGATATACATCTCATAATAATTAAAGTAACATGGCATACATGTTTTCAATTCACATAACAAATATAAAGATTGAGTTCCTTACTCAATCATCATTACTTAGCCAAAACAAAGCAGTCATATATTGACTTTAATCTTTCATGAATTCAACATACATAACATATCATGCAATTTATAACAGTTCATCAAGTCCACGTAGAAAATAGGAACCGAAAGACTTGCATTGGTCGTCGTTTACCAATAATAGATTAACAGCTTACAGTTATCTGCACTTCACGTGCCCTACACAATTATATAATCATACACATCAACTATTAGTCTCATAACAACACTTAGTAATTGTAATGTAAACTCTACTCCACATCTCATAATCTTTCCTATCATCACACAATGTTCAATTAGATTGTGTTAACTTTTCGATTTATGACTCACTATATTTCTTCTTAGTCAAACTCGAATTTCGTTCAAGTGCTTAAGTCTTGCTAGGACTACTTATTGGTTTTATATTAAACCCATTTCATATCCTATAATATATGTCATCATGACATAGTTAGCCATTAACACATTACAAACATAACTAAGTACGTTCATCATTTAGGTTTGATTATTTAATCACATAATCAATTATAACACAAGTTAATATGTAATAACATTATTATTAATAGTGTAGAACTACTAAAATCAATATTTTTCAGTCCTACTATCATTACATAAAGTGTTCTTAAAATTTCGTGTACAAAAAGTACACTGTCAGAATTTTCTGACAACTCGCGCTGCGGCGCCACAGTTACACTGTGGGCCGGCGCTGCGGCGTGGCCATGGAGCTGCGGCGCGGGGATCAAAGCTACCAGGTCGCGCTACGGCGTGAGTATGGCGCTGCGGCGCCACAAAGGTATTACAACTTCGCGCCGCGGCGCCGAGTTACAGACCTCGGCAGACAGCCTCGGCAACAACATAGAAAAAGCCAATTTTGGCCTACAAGCTCGTTTCTAACAGACTAATTATCCTGTAAATTACATATAGACTTCATATAAACATATTTCAAAAACTCTAAACATGATTATACCCATACAACAACGTAAACAACCAAATTAACACACCCAAATTCGCTGTTTTTGGGAAAAACTCATGTTTTTATATTTCTATGAAAAATCAACACTATAACTTTTGTTTTTCAACCAAAATCACTAATTCAAAGTATTTTTATCAACAATTATACATGCTCTATCAAATTAAATTGTCAATTTATCAACTAAACCACTAATTAACCCTCAATTTCTATTTTAACTAAACAATATATAATCACCAAAAACTCTCTGTAAAAAAAAAGTTTTCTTCACAAACTTCATACATAACCACAATTCTTTGATTATAACTCATGAAAATAGTTTTAACATTACAAGTAAGCCATATTAAGCCTCATACCAACAATACTTCATACTTACACAAGGATTTTATGGAGAATTTGGGAAGATAAAAACTAACTCTTAAAACTAAAAGTATAGGAGAAATACCTTGAAGAATCTCTTTGATTGCCAAGCTTTTCTCCTCTTCACTCCCAATTTCTCCAGGATTCTCTCACTTTTTCTTCTTCTCCTCTTCTTCTTCCTCTGAGTTTTTCCTTCTTCTCTCTAACCTCTCTCCTCTAACTCTAGAGCGTACTAACAATCTAACGTAACTAGATATTATATATATTAATTATATAATATAAATATAAAATACATAACTGACATCAGTTAAAAGTTTTTGAAAACATAAGCCATAAGGCTTGTTTGGTTACTATAAAAAAATAACCCATTAACCTTACACCTTGTTTGGATAAATTAAGGACTTAATAGGCATTAGGCCTTGTTTGGCCAAAACGGAATTAAAACTCCTTTAAGTTATTTTAATAACTCTTTTATAGCAAGGTTATTTGTCACCTTAATAAATCAATTAAAACATTAATCTATTAAATTACTTTAGCACATAATTTAATATCACATAACTATAATTTCTTTTAAAAATTATAATTTTATTTAACCAACTAATATTTTAAATTACCCTTTTCCCATTTAAAATATTATAATCTATTTAAATCACTATAAGCTCTCTTGCTTACTTATTAAATTAAATTATTATATAATCTCATAATAATTAATTTACTTAACTCCTTAATTATTTATTCAATAATTAATTAACTAACTCACGTCAACTTAAATTACCACATAATTTAATAAATATTTAATATTGCCAATAAATATTTAATATTTATTATTTAATTATTTATTCAATAAATAATCAAATAATTAACTAAATCATATCAACTCAATTTAAACAATTATTTATTTAATAATAACATATCCATTAAATATTTATATATATCAATAAATATTTAATATTACACTTTAAAATTTATGGAATGTTACAACAGCACTCAACCAAGAGCTTCTCTCACTAGAACCAACGAAAATTTTAAGTTTTAAAGTCACAAAAATTAAGCCCCACGAATTTCATAACAACATCAGAAGCTAGAAATCAGAAATTAATCTTAGAAAGGTATAAAACCCTAGCTTGAAATCTGTCCATAGATTCTGTGTTAGATGTTAGTTTTTATTATTAAAATATGTTAGTTGTTGTCCATTTTGACGATTTGGGTTGCCAAATGTTGGAACCATAACATTTAGAAGCTCGAATTTGTGTTTTTGAAAAATCTGGGAAAAGTTAGATCTGTGGTCTGACAACTAATGTCAGTGCCCACAGATCCTTTCTCGTTTATGATTTATGTTGCTTTTAAGTTTTGATATGTAGCCTGGAATGTTGTTTTTAATCTGCAAAAAGAATCGAGGTCAATGGATGTACAGATTGGTAGATATTCACGGTCAAATACCGTTGACTTGCATTCATTGGTGAAAATCTGGGCAGCCATGAACTTGCCTAGAAAGCACTGACAGCAAGTTCATGGGCCCTGATCTTTGTGTTGTTAGTTGTTTTGTTTTGGTTAGTGTATCAATATTGTTTTATAGTATAAGTAATTTAATTTTATGCCTTAAAAGCTCATTAAAAGTTAACGAATCGAGGATAGTGGATGGTCAAAGTAGACCACCCGGTCATATTTTCGGTTTCTGGGAAATTTCTAGAAATTTTTGAGACTTATTTATGTCAGTGGTTGACCAGCTTATAATTGTGTGATCCGTTGTTGTTTTTGATGATGTTTTGATATAGATCTGTACATTGGTATGTTGTCTACTCATTAAAGCTATTAGAGCACAAAAACAGTTCATGTGTTGCCAGTTATTGACGATCAAAAGTGGTCACTCGAACTGTTCTTCATTTCTGGGTAAACCCAGAAATGAAGAACAACTCTTACAGCTAATTTAGGGCCTTAGATCTTTCATGTTATGCATGTTATGATTGTTTTTGTTGTTGAATATTGTAGTCCTGCACTAGCACTTTAATATATGATCACGGGCATGCCTTGAATCATGATATGTTAAGATTAATACTCGGTCAAAGTAGCTACCTCGAAATCTGACATGGTGTTTTGGGTTGCCTGAAGAACACGAAGAACACCTATAGCGACGGTTCTGTCGCTATAGGTGGTCTTTAGTGACAGTTTATTTATAAATATCATATTTTCAATAAATAATTATAGAAAATTAGTTTTTAATTATTAAAAATACTAAGTAAATTATTAAAAATTATTTTGTGGTTTGAAAATTAGTATTTAATTATTTTGAATATATTTCATAAATATTTAATATTTTTGAAATATTAAAAGTATTTAATTATTATATTAAATAAATTATTTAAAAATGATTTTAATACATAAAAAATCATTTAAAATTATATTATGATATAAGAAAATATTTTAAATTATTTTTAATGACTTTTAATATTTTGTGATAAATTTTATTAATAAATTAATATTAATGATAATTAAGTTATTTACTAAATGAATTAAATAAATTAATTAAAAATGATTTTATTATATTAAAAATTATTTTAAATGATAATAAGGTATTTAAAAATATTTTAAGTTATAAAATATAACTTTCAATATTTAAAGGTAAATTTTATTAATTAATTATAATTAATGATATTAAGGTTATTTAATAATTATGTTAAATAATTTAGTTTAAAAATGATTTTTAATATTATAATAATCATTTTAAATGAAAATAAAGTATTTAAACATATTTTAAGTTATAATATATTACTTTTAATATTTAAAGGATAATTTCATTAATAATTTAATATTAATAATTATTAATTTATTATTAATGATATTTAGTTTATTTAATAATTATATTAAATAAATAGTTTAAAAATGATTTTATTAATTTAAAAATTATTTAAAAAGGATATAAATGAATTAAAAATATTTTAAGTAATGATTAAAGACTTTTAATACTTTGATAAATAGTACATTAATATTTAAATATTAATGGTAATTATTTAAAAATGATTTTAAATGTTTTAAGAATTATATAAGGGCAATATTAATACTGTAACAGTATTTTAAGTTAATATACATAACTTTAATATTTTAGAAATAATTTCATTAATAGTTTAATAATAATTAAATATTAATGATAATAGAATTGATTAATATTTAAATCATTTAATAATGATTCCGATATTTGAAAATTCATGATAAATTATAATAAATGTTTTAAAATTATATTAAGTCATTTAAAAATAATATGACTGATACTAAGTTACAGGACAAATTCTTAGACTCGATAATTACCCGATAAAATTGTTGGTACACCGACATGTTTCAGAAATTGATATGGACTTAGATAATTTAATTAGATATGTGATTATTTGTGATTCAATGGTTGTTAAACATGGGTAATAATGTGATTAGGCTATGTGCTGACTGCGAAATGCAGTACTATGTGTTATAATATATTGTTCTAAATGAACGAATGATCTGATTAATGATAGGTCGTGATATAAACGATAAATCTAAATTGCAAATTGTAAGCAGCGCATCAGGCAAATATCTTACCTTTGTATTTTCTTTATGCAATGGACATGAATAAGAATATTTATTAATTATAGTATTACTGTACAGATTATTAACCTTATATTTTATATGCTCATTGATTATCAACATGTTAGTATATGGTAATTCAGATATATATATATTCTGTTCGTTAATTTCTATAAATGGTTATACAAGTGTCCCCACTTGGATAATCATTGTATTTAATCACATGTTGATATACCTTTGTCAATTACCCGTATATATATATGTTTAATTATAGATTATTGTTGAACAAGATAAAACCTTTGATTTGGAAACCAGACTAGTATGAACATCCCATACACGGGAAAGCTTTTTATGCACCCAAGGTGGACAGAGTGAACGATACCCTCGTTCTTGCACGTAGTATTGATCAATGCAGGGCATAACGGGCTGATCACCCCCCGTGCCCATAAGTTATGATGGTTTACAGATGAATTTATGTTTAACCTTTTCGAAAATAAAAATAATGTTCATAGTATGTCACAGTAACCTTATTTATAGTCAATACGTAGTTTCAAAAATTTGGTATAGAATTGATATATTATTATCATTGGTACAGATTACTTCACAATTATTGAAATCGTTGTAGAAGGGTAGTATAAAGAAAATATTTAAATTCTTTCAGCTTATATATATAATTGTTATTACTTGCTGGACACTTAAATGCTCACCCTTGCTTAATTTAAATGTTTTCAGCTAATTGTGAAGAACCAGAGAGCTCATGTAGAAACAAAGGAAAAGGAAAGCTAACCGAATAAGATTTATCGTAGTTTATGTAATAGTTTGATATTATTAAGACAAGTATGACATATATTATCTATCATGGGTTGTAATGAATGTATTAAAGGTTACGTACTTGGGAGCTAGACTCTGATAATTATGTAAATTAAGTTTGACTTTTATATTATTGTTATTATTATTAGTATTATTTCGCTCATAAAAATGGTATCGTAAGCACCGAGTTCGGGTTTCAAGTACTCAGATTTGGGGGCCTTACAATTCTTTTCACAAGCTTTAAACTCTTCACCGAAATCAAGGTCGTTAACATATAGGTCTTTGATTCGTTCAAAACCAAGTAATTTTATATCAAGAGTATTTAACAACACATACCTTCGAGATAAAGCATCAACAACAACATTCTCTTTACCTTGCTTATATCGAATGACATATGAAAAATGTCTCAATAAATTCCATCCATCGTGCATGTCTCTTGTTCAACTTGTGTTGCCCCTTCAAATATACCAGTGATTCATGATCGGTGTGAATCACAAACTCCTTGGGCCAGAAGTAATGTTGCTATGTCTCTAAAGCCCTAACCAAAGCGTGCATCTCCTTATCATAAGTAGGATAGTTCAAAGCTGACCCACTCAACTTTTCGCTGAAATACGTCACTAGGTTTCCTTCTTGCATCAAAACATCTCCAATCCCTAAACCTAAAGCATCACACTCAATCTTAAAAGTTTTAGCAAAATTAGGCAGAATAAGTAACGGAGCATTTGTCAATTTATCCTTAATCAAATTAAATGCATTTTCCTGTTCATCACCCCACTTAAAGCCCACAATTTTCTTGATGACCTCGGTCAATAGCGCTATAATCTCACTGAAATTCTGAACAAAGCGTCTGTAGAAACTTGAGAGTCCATAAAAGCTTCTCACTTGACTCACATTTATAGGACACCGCTAATCTCGGATCGCTCAGACTTTGTGACGCCCTCAAATCCAGGTATCTTACAACCCGACAGATGGTGCTACACGGTGCTACATTTCACATAAACATTCAGTTGAAATACCTCAAAAGAACGAATATGTATTATATATATTAAAAAGAATATTAACATTCCCTAGGTTCTTTACAACCATTACATTTATCCTTGTCATAATATCAAATATTAATCTTACAAAACAATACTATTACATCAGTAATCTACGGGTTTGCCTTCGCCTTCCCTTTATCCTTGCCGGATCCATCGGTTCGTTTGCTCTTAGCTGCATTCATATGGTTCAATCAAGTGTGAGCCTAACTAGCTCAGCAAGTACAATAATTCTAATAGAACTAGCGTGCTTGAAACCTAGGAATCATATATCTTCAATAACTGAATAATAGTTACGAAGTACTATTGATAATTTAGAATAGCTCTTCTTTTCATTCAAAATGTTTTACAACAATAATATTCAGTATAACATCAATTTTGGTTCAAGACCGTGAGCATTTCATAAGTACTTTGAAAAGGACATCCCGACACAAAGTCCGTAAGTCCGGCATAGCTTACGAGCACGTCTAGGTAATCAGGCTATAGTACTCTATATTGATCGACACTACATTCATTAAACGTGTATACGTTTAAGTTATGGCAACCTCACGTGCATGTCGTTTGACGACAAAACCATTTAGCATACTAAGTCTCGTTTTGAAAACCATAACAATATTAGTTTGGTAAATCCTTGTCAATACCTGATAGATTATAAGAAATCCAACATAGCATAAGTCTAGCCGAATGAATTGGCTTTTGACTTCATCAGACATTAACTCATGCGTAAGAATACATGAATCACAAAGCTTGTCCAGATCGAACTGGAACAAGGGTTAGAGTACTTGCCTTTATCGTCTACTTACAGATATAACACGTGCACTTTAAGTCTTTAAGGTCTCTACAATAGATGATAACATCACGTAGTACATTAGGTCATGAATAATATACATAATTCATAAAGAATCTTACCCTTCTCCTCAATCTAATTACGTATTAGATTTGTTATTTATTGGTTCCGGCTTTCCATTACGCCGTTCTTTCTTTCATATGTAATTGACTTTCTTTAACCCTAAGTGATCATACGTAAGGCTCAAATATGTCTTAACAATGTTACATTAAGATCTTTAGTTATGTGTTCATCATTTACTATTCATGCTCAACATGTAAACATTCTTTATGGTCTAGGTTATAAGGCTGGCGCTGCGGAGCCGGCTATTACTCTCTGTGCCGCGCTCCGGTGTCACCTGCTATTTCCTAGAAATCGGACTCGACGCTGCGGCGCGAGTCTGCTTTGATATGGTCGCGCTGCGGCGCCTACTAACAGAGGCTGAGGCTCACTTTGGCGCTACGGCGCCGGTCATTTGAGCTTAGAGTCGTGCCGCGATGCGGACTCTGTGCCACATAAATTTTTGACAGATTTTCAAACTTGTGAGATTCTCGGACTCGTAACTTCTTCGTTGTAAGTCCGAATTGGCTCATTCAAGGGCCTACGGTTCACAAATTACATCCTCTACGTGTTCATGCAAGAATTTTATCTATTCAACTTCGTTTGCTAAAATTCCACCTATTAGTCCATTTTTAACAAAATGACAAACGTTCGTGAACATTCAACGCTCGTTTCTTTGTTCTAAGTCGGAATCCGACCATTTTTGAGTCCACAGCTCTATAATGCCAAATACGACTTGTCTCTATCGAAAACTAACGTTTCTGAGTTCAAACATAAAATTCGACTTCCATTCCGAGAATTTCACGAATTCGATGATTATCGTCCAATCGCGTGAATTCCGGCAAAACTTCATTACTAACAATATGATCATCGTTCTAGATGGATTTAATTCATTCTATAAACATTTTAATTTTTATGATATATCAAATTATTTTCAAGCTATGTTTTGGCTTATTCTTCATAAGTTTATGACTTAATAACTTATGAACTACAAGTTTTCATTCCTTATGACTTATTATAGATTTAAGTCCTTTAACAACATGCTTGCATCTTATTAAACATACTAACTTCATATAGCAAACATATAACAAGTTCATATGTGTATTCCATGAGTTCATAACTTGTTTAGGTTCAAGTTACTTATTCATAAGTTATTCAGCTTAAGTTCATTGCTTATCCACTTCTCACATGTTCTTAGCATATAAGTTCATTAGGTTACACTTTTCTTATCACCCTACTTTGATAGAGATGAAAGATATATATATATATATATATATATATATATATATATATATATATATATATATATATATATATATATATATATAGAGGAGCCTTACCCTTGATGAACTAGCTTCTCCTTCTTGAAAATCTAATAATGGAAGTTAAGCCTCAAAGTGCTTATTATCTCTAACAAATAAGTTGCTTTTGTGTTGGATGAACTAACAAACAATAAATGATTTTTGATCTTCCTATTTATACGACTTCCAATGTTAGGGCACTTTGGTTATTAAGACATCCCACCTCCTTATTTAACCTCCTTACTATTCATATCTTGCTCATTAAGTAATCTTGCTCCCTACATAATATACTTGGTCATCACACAAAGTTCTTGCCCATCAATTCACCCATGGGTTGCACTATGGATCTTGCTTTACCCATTGGATCATCCTTTGGGCTTTGTTGTTAATTTAATTAACTTATCTTTTGGGCTTGCAATAATTTCCATTGGGCTTCTCTTTAATTTTCTTTGGAATTTACATAGATAAACCCTTGGGCTTAAACATTATTTCATCTTGGGCTTGTCCCTTAATGATTATGGAATTTGTACTTCCTACAAAATCCATAATTTCATTACATTAGAATTAATACTTACCATTCTAAATTTAAGTCTGCATGCGAAATTTTATGTTTTCCATACTTAGATTATTATTACATAATCTATCTCACCTCGATATTATAACGTTACGTATTTCTCGGAAGTTCAAAAATAATTCCCGAGCGATAAACGATGAATAGTATTTTTCGTAAACTTTATCGGAAATTTTTTATTTTCGTCTTGAAAATTCAAACACTTTAATTCTTTCACGTGGTTCAAATACTACGATGTTCTGACTTTTCTAGGTTATAGAACAACATACATCTTATTAACATATAATAATAACAAATAATATTATTTTATTTATTATTTAATTCTTTCAAGTATTTTACAAAGGATCCAAATCTCTCGGTCATTACATTCTTCCCCCCTTATAAAGATTTTGTCCCCAGAATCTCGCCTTTCACTACGCAAACAAATGAGGATAATCCTCCTTTATCTTCTCTTCCAATTTCCACGTTGCTTCCTCGGCATCATGGTTCTTCCATAATACCTTTACCGATGCTATAACCTTGTTTCGCAGAACTTGCTCTTTTCTATCGATGATTTGAATCGGCATCTCCTCGTATGTTAAGTCCTTCTCGATTTGAATAGGCTCAAATTCTATCACGTGTTTATAATCTGGTTTGTAAGGACGTAGTACTGAAATGTGAAATACGTTATGTATTCGCTCTAAGTTTGGAGGTAATGCTACCATGTACGCTACCTCACCTACCCATTTTAATACCTCAAAAGGTCCTATAAACCTTAGGCTTAATTTCCCATTCTTTTCAGAGCGTATCTTTCATTTTCAGGGAGATACCTGTAGAAATACGTACGAGCCTACCTCAAAGTCCCTATTATCTTGATGTAAGTCTGCTTACTTCTTCTGTCTGTCTTGAGCTGCTACGAGACGCATCCGTATTAGCTTTACTACATCCGCTGTTTGCTGTAACAACTCTGGTCCTAGCATTCTGCGTTCTCCCACTCCATCCCAATACAATGGTGTTCTGCATTTCCTCCCATACAAAGCTTCATACGATGGCATACCTATTGTAACGAATGTGTTGTTTGAGTTGTGATTCTGAGGACAGAATCCTTATATGGGGGAAATGATGTAACATTCCATATTTTTTTTTAAAATGTAAGTTATAAATATTTATTGATTTATATAAATATTTATTGGATGTGTTTATTAGTGAATAAGTAATTGTTCAATTTGATTGAGTTTATTTAGTTAATTATTTATTTGCTAAATAATTAATGTAATTAGTTAATTATTTATTTGTTAAATAATTAATGTGTTATGTGGATTGAGTTATGCGGTTAAGTGATTTATTTAATAAATTATTATTTCATAAAGTGTGACAAATAACTATGTTATAAAGAGTTATTAAATTAAATTAAAGTAGTTTAATTTAGTTCTTTGCCAAACAAGGCTTAAGTATTAATCCTTAAATTTTAAATGGGTTGCCAAACGAAGCCTTATGGCTTTTGGATATCTTTTGAATTAAAATTATTAATAAAATAAAACAAATATATAAATGAAATATATTTATATTTATTAGTTATACGTTATATGTTTAATAACTGATATAATAAGTAGGCTTATTATTGCCATATCAGTTTTATTCTACGTATATCAGTTTTGGGTTTACGCTCATTGTTAGTACCTAGTCTATCATTGAGAGAAGTAAGAAAAGAGAAAGGAAAAGTTCAGAGATTTTGAGAAGAAGCCAAGTGCAAGATTGTCTAAAACAAGTTTTGAATTACAAGTTTTCTAGAACAAATTAAAGGTTGGTTGTACAAACCTTATAATATATGTTTACGTTATATAGTTTTTGAGAAATTGTATGTCTTTGTTTTCTTGTCGTAACCGTGTATAAGTTTTACCAAATTGTCTGTAAACCTTGTTCCAGAAATTGTTTTGGTATTACATGTTGTGTTGTTATAACTAGCATGTATATATAGGTGTGTAGGTGTTGTATGCTAAATTATCATTGAGGAAGATAACTTGGTTTTTCAGTGAAAATTTATATACGAACATATGTTTTGAAAAATAACAAAATTTGTATGTGATTCGATAAATTGTATGCTAATTGAGGAATTGAACTATACATGTTAATTTGTTATGTTGGTATAGTTGTATTTCAAAGGAATCAAAATTTGTTGATAACAGTGGAAATTTTCGTTCACTGTAATTTATATTTCATCAATGGATTTTTACTTTAAAACACAGTGTTTCAAAGAATTAGTTTATGGTATTGATAATTAATGATTGGTGATGGATATATTGATGATTGTGAACTTTTATGTGTAACTTTCATGAAGTTATACATGTGTTAGATGCCATTGGTTGTTAAAAATAAATTAGACAGTAGCTTTGCTCTGTCTTTCGGGGTTGGTTCTATGAGTTTCGGCGCCCCAGCGTCAAAATTCACGCCCCAGCGCCAAATCTCGCGCCCTGGCGCCAAGGTTCGTGCCCCAGCGTCAAAAATGGGCCCGTAGCTCGCGCCCAGCGCTGAAGCTCGCGCCCCAGCGCTGATGCTCGCGCCCCAGCGCCGTAGCTCGCGCCCCAGCGCCACTGTTCCGCGCCCCGGCGCTGGAAAAGTGGCCGTGTTGGGCAGTTTTGACCTCCTGTAGTAAAATGGCCATAACTTTTTCATACGAACTCCGATTTCGGTAATTCAAGATGATTCGGAAAGAGGACGAGTAGACCTACAACTTTCATTCTTTAAGTTTTTTAATTTGAGGTCTGTAACAGTAGTCAAAATGGCCATCTTTAGGACTATTGTGTATTCTGAGCCAATCGGAGGGCATCGGGATGCACGAATGCAAGTGCAACCCTTTGGGTATTAGTATAACTTAATGATAATATGTTGGACATGTATTAGGATGTTGTATCAAGTTGTTAATGTACATATGGTGCAATGGCATGATCATTTAAGTAGTTGTAATAAAGCTAAAAAGTAATGTTCATGAAAGATGTGTTGTTTAAACTTAAACTTAGTTAGTAGCTATACTAAGAGTAATAAAGGAACTCATAAAGGTAATGTTAGTGTAACTAATGTGTATTGTCAATGCATATGGTATGTGTAGGACTTGGGGTGAACGTGAATAGTAATTGTTTAACCTACACACGAGGTAAGTTCCCTAACCTTTTCTACTTTATTATTCAGCAAGGTTACTTTTCACTGTTATGTTATACTTATGCAAGTTCTCTAACTCAAAACTTCATTGTGCAAGTTTCCTTAACTCTATTTTTATAATTGAGCAAGTTTTCTAAACCTTATCTTTTGATATTGAACAAGTTATTATTGTATTTAACTTGTTTCGTTGTATGCAAGTTTTATAAATCTTATCTTTTGATATTGAGCAAGTTTTATCTAATACTAGAACTTCATTGTACAAGATTGAATTCGTTAAACACATTATTGCTTTAATTTCATTTCAATTGTACAAATGGCTAACTTTACACTTTCGTAGAGTTAGTTTGTTTATTGTTGATTAAGCTCGTGTATCTATTGGTTTACGAGGATGCATGTTATGATTATTCCATGATTATGCTATTAAATTATTCCTAAAGCATGATGTTAGTTTATAAATATCCATTCAACTATGATTATTCCATAGTATACAGTTATGTTGTTTGTAATCAACTAACCCTTAGTTGATTACCGTTGAATTCTAAATTACCCCATCATGTATCCAAACCAAACTCACTTTGGTACGGACTTGTATTCTAAATACTGAGAAGAACAACTCTTTTATAAGAGGTTACGCTTAGCGTTGAAATGATTGTGCACAATACATTGTACGAAGGGTTGATCCCCCTAAGTACGTGAAGTCATTATAGTCTTATGACTGTTAAAGTTTAAGTTGAAAAATTACTTATAACTGTGGACATGATTCGTGGTCATTAGACCCTCAGTAATTGATTAAAGTTTTTAGAAAGTAATAGAACTTATTGTTCAGTTCTATTAAACCTAATGTTGGTACATGATGTAAAGTTAACTGATTTATTTATTATTATTTCAAGTGGGCCTTGTTTGCTCACTCTTGCCTGTAAACATTCTTACAGCTAAGGTTGAAACTGGTGATATACCTAGCACCAGTAAAGGGAAAGGAAAGTTTGGGAACAACTATTGCCACGGGAGTCAGCCCCGTTGGTCATAGTAGTTGAGGATGAGGATGATGATGTGGAGACAGACGAGGAGGATCCCATTGAGTTACCGCAGGAGGATGAGGATGACGAGGATGACGAGGAAAGGATTCCGCTTAACTCGATAGCTGGCCGTGTATATGATGAAGTGCATGACCGTAACGTGGAACTTCAGGATATAGTTGAGGAGTTACAGGAGATAGTAGCTGAACAACAGGCTGCAATGGCACAAAAAGACGGCGTGATCCAGGATCGTGAGGAACGACTGACAAACGCCGAGGAAAAACTAACACAGACTGAAGGGGAGAAGGAACAGTTGATCGAGATGGTTGCTGAACTGAAGGGCAGGCTGAGAGAAGAAGCGGCTAAGAGGATAAGAGCTGAAGATGCATACGAGGAAGCTTATCAACGAACTGGAAGAGCAGTAAGGGACGCACAAGCAAAGAGGATGAAGATGGAAGAGATGGATAAAGTATTTAATATCGTGTTCAATCGAGCTCAAGATCGGGTCATGGGTTATCCAATTCAGTTCGAGACTCTGCCATCATACGTGTTAGATCGCCGAACCATGTTCCGTGTTATGGAAGAAGAGCGTCAAAAGGCGACTGATTATCTTAATAGATCATCGTATGAAATTTTTCTGTTTTGCAAGTAATAAGTATTAAATAATGTGTAAGTCTCGAGTGTTAAGTAACCATGGGATATGAGAATGATGATGTTGCCCTGAAACTTTTGTAGTTCAGGAAAGTAATGTAGATAGCAGAGATGCTATTGTGTTATGTTTTCAAAAAGTTATGAATAAATAAAAGTTATTATTTTATTCAAAGTGTTATGTGCTATGTGATTATTTCTTTGTTGAGGCAAATTAATTAGAAATACGTAAAGAAGTTGAGTAATGGTCTAATAGATGTTTTCTTTAACAGAAAATGCCTCCCAGACGTCAACCAACACGATAGAGAACCACCGAAGAAGCTAACGACAATGTTGATGCGAATCCCGTTCAACAACTAGTGGCACTATTGACAGGAGCGTTGCAGAATCAACCTCAAAACCAAGGCACAACGTTTAAGGATTTCAAGGCGGTTGGACCACCTGAATTCCGTGGGTCCATGAATCCAGTCGAAGCACAAACCTGGATTATGGAAATAGAGAAGGTGTTCAATGTCGCTAGGGTAGGGGATGAGCAGAAGACTGCTTTCGCAACTTTCATGTTGAAAGCAGAAGCTAGTTATTGGTGGCAAGCCAATAAAACTCGGGAAGGGCCAGGAGTGATGACCTGGGATAGGTTCAAGGAGTTGTTCTTCGAGACCTACTTCCCAGAGAGTTCTAAGAGTCAGTTAGAGGTTCAGTTTCTGGAACTAAAATAAGGAACGATGACGGTATCTGAGTATGCCGCAAAATTCAACGAATTGGCAAGATTTGCGCTATATCAAGTCAGCACAGACGAACGTAAGGCGAAGAGATTTGAACAGGGACTGAAGCCCTGGCTGTACAGTAGGGTTTCCCTATTCCAGTTGAAGACATTTGCAGCGGTGATGGAGAAAGCAGTACTCGCTGAAGGTGGAGGTGAGGCAGTGACAAAGTTCAATCAGGAACAGAAGAAGAAAAAGAATGAGAATGAGATTAAGAATGGAGGTGGTAGCAGTGGAAACAATAACAACAACAGCAACAACAACTTGAAGAGAAAGTGGAATGGAAGTATGGGTACTGGAAACCAGCAGGGTAACCAGCAGAATAAGAAGTTTGAAGCATGTGCGACATGTGGGAAATTTCACAAGGGTGCGTGCTTGATGGGGAAACGAGTTTGCTACAATTGTGGCCAGGAGGGTCACATCGCCCCAAACTGCACTCAACCGAAGAAGAAGGCGTGCTTCACATGCGGATCCAAGGAGCATTTTGCTCGTGAATGCCCTAAGAAGAAGGAGGGAGGGACAACCAGAAGAAATTGAGGTAACAATGGAGGTACATGGGCCATTACAGGACCTGCAGCATCAAAGAAACCCACAGCCAGAACCTTCAACATGACTGTGCAAGATGCCGTGCAATCAAAGGATGTGGTGTCAGGTATTATCCCAATCAATGATATTGATGCATATGTATTATTTGATTCGGGTGCTACTTACTCGTTTATATCTGATGAATTTGCTAAGAGGTTAGAATTGACTAGAGAAGAACTGAATTTTTCTTTGAACATAGAAATTGCGAATAAGGAAATAATCCCTGTTAGGTTCGTTTATAAGAACTGTAGGGTGAACATTAAGGGGAATATCTTGTTAGTAGATTTGATTCCTATTAGACTTGGAGAATTTGATATAATTTTGGGAATGGATTGGTTGTTCAATTATGGAGCAGTAATTGACTGCCAAAAGAAGTGTGTAAACCTTATTACTCTGTCAAAGGTAGTATTCTATGGTAGCAAGTCGCCAAGACAAATGAAATGTCTGACGACTATGCAGGCCAAGAAGTTGTTGAGTCAAGGTTGTGTGGGCTATTTAGCTTACATAGTCGATACTCAGAAGAAAGGTCTGAAATTAGAAGAAATACCGGTAGTGAGAGAATTCGAAGACGTGTTTCCAAAAGATTTGCCAGGACTTCCGTCGGACAGAGAAATTAAATTCGTGATCGACTTAGTGCCGGGAACAGCACCGATATCAAAGGCTCCGTACAGAATGGCTCCGGTAGAAATGAAGGAACTGATGGTACAGTTGCAAGAACTGCTAGACAAGAAATATATTCAACCAAGTGTATCGCCGTGGGGAGCGCCAGTTTTATTCGTGAAGAAGAAGGACGGATCAATGCGTCTTTGCATTGATTATAGGGAGTTAAACAAGGTCACTATTAAGAATAGGTATCCGTTACCTAGAATAGATGACTTGTTTGATCAGTTGAAGGGTGCTAAATACTTCTCGAAAATAGATTTGAGAAGTGGGTATCACCAATTGAAGGTAAGAAAGGAGGATATACCAAGAACGGCATTCAGAACTCGGTACGGACATTACGAGTTTCTGGTGATGTCTTTTGGATTAACAAATGCCCCTGCTGCGTTCATGGATTTGATGAACAGGGTATTTAAACCATTTTTAGACAAGTTCGTGGTGGTGTTTATCGACGACATTCTGGTGTATTCCAAAACTCAAGAAGAACACGTGGAACATTTACGTCTGACGTTGGAGACACTAAGAAAGGAAAAGTTGTACGCAAAGTTCTCTAAGTGTGAATTTTGGCTCGATCGTGTACAATTTTTGGGTCATGTGATTGACAAAGATGGGATTTCAGTAGATCCATCGAAAGTGGAAGCTGTAATCAATTGGGAACAACCAAGAACACCTTCGGAGGTGAGGAGTTTCTTGGGGCTGGCCTGTTATTATAGAAGATTTATACAAGATTTTTCTAAGATAGCCACTCCGTTAACAAATTTGACACGAAAAGCTGTGAAATTCGTGTGGACGGAGAAATGTGAAGAGAGCTTCCAAGATTTGAAGAAGAAGCTAAGTATGGCACCTGTGTTAACCCTGCCAGATAATACAGGAAATTTTGTGGTATATAGTGATGCCTCACACAAAGGGTTAGGTTGTGTTCTTATGCAAAACGGCAAAGTTATTGCCTATGCATCAAGACAACTGAAGGATTACGAGAAAGGTTACCCGACTCATGATTTAGAATTGGCTGCAGTGGTATTTGCTCTCAAGATATGGAGACATTATCTGTATGGAGAGAAATGTGAGATCTACACAGACCACAAAAGTCTGAAGTATATTTTCAATCAGAAGGACCTGAACATGCGTCAGAGGAGATGGATGGAATTGATAAAGGATTACGATTGTGAGATCTTTTATCATCCGGGCAAAGCGAATGTGGTTGCAGATGCTTTAAGCAGGAAAGGTCGGAAAAAATTAATGCTGATAACAACTCAGGAGGAGCTCATTTCAGCAATGACAAGATTAGAACTGGAAATCAAATTTCCGCAGGAAACCGACGAACGACTATTTCATCTAGAAGCAGGTCCAACTTTACTGGACAAGGTGAAAAACGCTCAGTTACAAGATGAAGAATGTGGAAAGATAAAAGAGAATATGGTTGATGGTAACAATACGAAATACAAGGTCGATACCGAAGGATTACTACGGTACGAGGGAAGAATCTGGGTTCCAGCAACACCAGAACTGAAAAACGAAATCCTGACCGAAGCTCATAGCTCAAGATATTCGATTCATTCAGGAAGCACGAAGATGTATCAAGATTTACGCCCACATTTTTGGTGGCCGAATATGAAAAGGGATGTCGCAGAATGCGTGGCTAAATGTTTGACATGTCAAAGAGTAAAAGCCGAACATCAAAGACCCAGCGGATTGCTTCAACCGTTGGAAATACCGGAATGGAAGTGGGAACATATGACAATGGATTTTGTGGTGGGTCTTCCAACTACTCAGAAAGGATACGATGTAATTTGGGTAATAGTAGACAGATTGACAAAATCTGCACACTTTTTGCCAATAAAGATTAGATTCATTCTTGATCAGCTGGCAAAACTATATATTAAAGAGATCGTTGCAAGACATGGAATTCCAGTGTCAATTGTGTCAGACAGAGATCCGAGGTTCACATCAAACTTCTGGAAGAGACTACAAGAATGTATGGGAACACAGTTGCGAATGAGTACGGCATATCATCCGCAAACAGATGGCCAAAGCGAACGAACGATCCAGACATTGGAAGATATGTTGAGAGCATGCGTCATGGATTTCAAAGGAAGCTGGGAAGAGCAATTACCGTTGGTGGAATTTGCCTACAATAATAGTTATCACGCGAGTATCGGCATGCCGCCTTACGAAGCGTTATACTGCAGAAAGTGCATAACTCCACTGTACTGGGATGAAGTTGGTGAACGTCAACTGTTAGGACCAGAATTGGTGCAACAAACTGCCGAGGTTATCAAACTCATCAGGATAAGATTGGTAGCAGCTCAAGACCGACAGAAGAAGTATGCTGATCAACACAGGCAAGATCGTGCATTTGACGTAGGAAGCTATGTATTCCTAAAAGTTTCTCCTTGGAAGGGGAAAATTCGTTTCGGTAAAAAGGGAAAGCTAAGCCCGAGGTTTATTGGACCCTTTGAAGTGCTGCGAAGAGTGGGAGAAGTGGCTTACGAGGTAGCTCTACCTCCAGTGTTGAAAAATATTCATAATATTTTTCACATTTCGGTGTTACGACCATATAAACCCGATTACAAACACGTAATCGAGTACGAACCGTTGCAGTTTGAGAAAGATTTGTCTTATGAAGAGATTCCTATCCAGATAGTCGACATGAAAGAACAGGTGCTCAGGAATAAAGTGATACCTTCTGTGAAGGTGATTTGGAGGAACCACAACGCTGAAGAAGCAACGTGGGAACTCGAACAGAAAATATTGAAAGAATACCCTGAGTTATTTGTTTAATATGTGTCTTCGATTCTGAGGACAGAATCTTTGTAAGTAGGGAAGAATGTAACGAATGTGTTGTTTGAGTTGTGATTCTGAGGACAGAATCCTTATATGGGAGAAATGATGTAACATTCCATATTTTTTTTAAAAAATGTAAGTTATAAATATTTATTGATTTATATAAATATTTATTGGATGTGTTTATTAGTGAATAAGTAATTGTTCAATTTGATTGAGTTTATTTAGTTAATTATTTATTTGCTAAATAATTAATGTAATTAGTTAATTATTTATTTGTTAAATAATTAATGTGTTATGTGGATTGAGTTATGTGGTTAAGTGATTTATTTAATAAATTATTATTTCATAAAGTGTGACAAATAACTATGTTATAAAGAGTTATTAAATTAAATTAAAGTAGTTTAATTTAGTTCTTTGCCAAACAAGGCTTAAGTATTAATCCTTAAATTTTAAATGGGTTGCCAAACGAAGCCTTATGGCTTTTGGGTATCTTTTGAATTAAAATTATTAATAAAAACCGCTTCTCAAGTCTATCTTGGAAAAAGTATCTTGCTCCTTTTAATTGATCAAACAAGTCGTCGATCCTCGGTAATGGATATCTGTTCTTAATCATGACCTTATTCAGTTCTCTATAGTCAATGCAGAGCTGCATCGATCGGTCCTTCTTTTTCACGAATAACACCGGCGCTCCCCACGGCGATACGCTCGGTTGAATGTACCTCTTGTCCAATAATTCTTATAGTTGTACCATTAATTCCTTCATCTCTACCGGTGCCATACGGTATGGTGCCTTCGATATTGGAGTAGTTCCTGGCGCCAAATCGATCACGAAATCTACCTCTCTATCTGGTGGAAGTCCTGGAAAATCGTATGGAAATACGTCGACGAAGTCCCTCACAATCAGTATTTCTTCTACCTTCGGATTCTCTTTTCGACTGTCGACTATGTAAGCTAAGTATCCTACACAGCCTTGTCTTAATAACTTCTTGGCCTGCATCATCGTCAGACAACTCGCTTGTCTAGGCGACTTGCTACCATAAAATACAACCTTTGACGAAGTCATAAGGTTAATACGCTTCTTTTGGCAATCAATTACAGCCCCGTAATTGAATAACCAGTCCATTCCCAAAATAACGTCAAATTTCCCAAGTCGAATAGGGATAAGATCTACGTTCATGATATTACCCTTAATATCCACCATACAGTTCTTAAACACGTACTTAACAGGAAATCTAAACAATTAGCAAAGTCTTTAGATATAAAGGAACAAGTAGCACCCGAATCAAATAAAACATAAGCATTAATTTCATTGATCAGAATGATACCTGACACCACATCACGAGACTGGATTGCATCCTGGACCGTCATGTTAAAAGTCCAGGCGGTCGGTCGGTTTGTTGCGGTTGGTCCGGTGATGGTTAAGGCATTTCCACTGTTATTTCCCCGGTTTCTTACTGATCTTGACCCTCCCGATCCCTTCTTGGGACAGTCTCTTGCCAGATGGTCCTTCGAACCACAAGTAAAACAAGAACCCTTCTTTGGGTTTGGACAGTTTGGTGCTATGTGGCCTTCCTGACCACAATTGTAGCACACTCTTTTTCCTTTCATACAAACTCCCAGATGGGCTTTCCCGCAAGTCGGGTATGCTTCGATTCTTTTCTTCTGATTGAAATTTCCACCTTATGTGCCACTTCCACTGACCTTGTTATTAATTTCACCTTCACTCTTCTTCTTCTTTTGATCTTGATTGTACTTGGTCACCGCATCGCTTCCTCCTTCAGCGAGGATGTCCTTTTCCAGTACTCCAGCAAACGTGTTTAGCTGAAACATTGATACCTTGATGTACACCCAAGGCTTTAGTCCTTGCACAAACCGTCTCGCCTTCCTCTCATCCGTGTGAACTTGATACGGAGCGAACCTTGCCAACTCGTTGAATTTAGCCGCACAGTCAGGCACGCTCATATTTCCCTGCTTCAACTCTAGAAATTGAACCTCCATCTAGTTCTATGAACTAGTTGGGAAATACATTTCGAAAAACATCTCTTCAAATCTCTCCCACGTAATTACACATTCACCTCCTCGAACTTTGTTTGCTTGCCACCAGTAGCTAGCCTAAGACTTTAACATAAACGTTGCAAAAGCGATCTTCTGGTCGTCTCTAACCCTAGCAACGTCGAAAACCTTCTCCATTTCCACAACCCACGTTTGAGCCTCAATTGGGTTCATGGAACCTTTGAACTATGGCGGTCCTACCGCCTTGAAGTCCTTAAACGTTGTGTTTGGTGGAGCTTGAGGTTGGTTATTCATGGCTCCAGTCAGTAAGTTCACCAACTGCTACACGGGATTAGCGTTGGCATAATTGTTAATATTGGTTGACTCTTCTTGAGCCGGTTGACGTTGTTGTCTTCTCCTTGGCGGCATTTTTCTGTTAAATAAACGCTTTATTAGAACTTTATTTATTCCTCTAAATAGTTAAGGCATTACTCAACAATTTAACATAGCACTTAACACATCATCTCAAATAACTTGATATATTTGCATTCAAATCAAAGTTTTAACATTAAACGATAGCATAACTGCTATTTACATCAACTATCCTGGAATAAAGAATCCATGAGATTTAAAACATTCAAATATTCTTTCGTTCATAAATACGTCATAATTTACATATAAAAACTAATTAAGTCTTTCACATAATTAAACAAATTCTATCACTGTCTGTCAAGGTGCTGAATAGCCTTGCCACGCTCCTCATCCATGATACGAGACATCGTTCTGCGATCCAGCATATACGATGGAAGTCCTTCGAACTAGATGGGGTACCTCAAAACTCGATTATGGGCCTCATCCATTGCATGATTAAGTGTAGAGTATGTCTCTTCAAGCTTTGCCTTCTTTGCCCGACTATCATCTTCTGCACGATCAGCTCGACGTGATTCTCTTACCCATCCTTCTTCTGCTACGTTCAGCCTTTCGGAGGTTTCCTTCAGTTCCTTATTCAGCTTCTCTATCTCCTCGGTTTTATCTTCGGTTTGACCTTTCTCATGGACCAAATCCCATTCTACATTTGCCAGCCGAGAGTGAAGAGTCGAAATCTCCCTCTCCTTTTGCTCTAGAGTAATATGCTGAATAACCGCTCGCTCAGTCAAATCCTGGACCTCGTCTCGTAACTTCACATTACGGTCGTATAACGTGTCATACATCTCAGCATCAACGGTGTACCGTGGTAACTCCTCTTCTCCATCTTCCTCTTTCTCAACAAATTCCTCCTCAGGATCCTCCTCAAGTCAGTCTCGGGCTTATGCTCCTGACCAACAACGGTGATCAACGGAGATGACTCACTCTGTACCAGCTGCTCCCTAACGACATGAATGTCTCGGGGCTCCTCCTCTGTCAGTACTATAGGTACACGAGGTTCTTCCTCCCCAACTTGACTAGCTTCTCCAACATTCGACATATTGACAACAAAATTTTAAGTTTTAGTTACTAAGTCATATCATCTAATGCATACTTTAACACATAAACACATAAGGACTTTTATTATCTTCAATGAATTATATAAATTCATTTCTTATAACTCGATAAGAGTTTTCCATCACTATCTTCTTTCTATAAGGCTACTACCTAAGGTTGTTCCCCCACCTAAGGTTCATAACCTACAGCTTTGATACCAAATTGTGACACCCCCAAATCCGAGTACTTCGATTCCACGGGATCTGGTGTTCACTGTATAAATATCATCTATCTATCTACCCATAATAAATGTAAACAATGCAATAGATAGAATGAAAATCTTCCCCTTAAGGGTTACAACATCCAAATAATAATAATACAATCCCAGGTTAAACTAACCTTAAACATCTGTGCGGAATCATAAACAAATAAGTCTTAAATAACATCACTAACTCAAGTCTTAAACATAAATACATCATCTAATAAAAATAACAAGTCTTCATCACTTGTTAACTTTGCCCTTGCCTTTACTAGTGTAAGGTTCATCGGTTCTTTCGTTCTTAACTGCAATGTTATTATTAAGCAAGAGTGAGCACTATTGTCCACAAGTATAATAATGAAATAAAGTATAATAACATGCGAGTAAATCAAAAATATCTGAATGAAAGCTCAACTTTTAAATCAAGAATGAATAACAAGAATCAAAAGAATTCTAAGGGTCATAAGACCTGGAACTATGTCCCAGGTTATCAAGGGTTATACTTGAAACCTTTAACAGTCATAAGACTATGGACCTTTCTTCTCCTACTTAGGTGGATCAACCCTTAGTACCATACTGTGCACAATATCTTAACGCTAACGCATAAGTAAATCCCTTTGCAGGGTTGTTCATCTCAGTTTGACATTCGAGTCCGTACCAAAGGAAGTTTGGTTTGGATAATTCATCAAGGGTTCTGATATTTAGAACGCTCATCAACTATGGACTAGTCGAATCAATAAGGGTTCGCTAGTCTAATAAGGTTCAATAATAATGATATTCAAATTGAATAATAATATCAGGAAGTATACAATAGAACAATTATTGTATAACTGAATCATGCTTTGAAAAGATAATCAATTTTTAATATAACATTTGAACTTGAATAATAATAATGATAATTTACTCGAGGTAAATGATAAACTTGAACAATAATGAGAAGTAGGGTTAGGAAACTTGCCTCGTACGTAGGCTAAACGATTACTATTTTCGTTCACCACAAATCCTACACACATACCATATGTATTCACGACATTCATTAGTTACATTTTCACTTAATTATTTAATATAAACTCTACTTTATTTAACAAATCATTACCCTTCTAATTTAATTACTTAATTAAATTAGAATATTTTCATTCTCTTACTATTATTACACTCGAATAAATTATTTCATAATAATTTCCATCGAATATTTATTTTATTCCATAAATATCTCAATTAAAATATTTAGTTTATTTTATAAATATTTTAATAATAATTTTCATCGAATATTAATTTTATTCCATAAATATCTCAATTAAAATATTTAATTTATTTTATAAATATTTTAATAATAATTTTTATCGAATATTTATTTTATTCCATAAATATCTCAATTAAAATATTTAATTTATTTTATAAATATTTTAATAATAATTTTCATCGAATATTTATTTATTATTATTATTATTATTTTTATCGCCGGGGCGGGGTAATGTAGTTTGGTAAAGCCCGTTGGGGGCGGGGTTACGCAAGCTCATTTTCTGCAGTTTCTGCAGTTCGCGAACACAACAAGGCCAAATTAGGTCAAAAATCAATCACACGTAAAATTATACATGAATATGGCCATAACTTCCAATTAGTTATTTTTACACGAATTTAGACTTACCCAATCATTGTAATACATATATAATCATTACTTAACCCATTTAGCATGATTTTAACAAGTTACAACACATAATTTGCAAAATCAACACATTTACTTCCACTGTTCTTGATGTTCTTGAAGGTTTTGAAAATAAAACATGAAAATTGTCACTACGGATTCGCTATAACACCGAATCTGTTTATTTAAACTTTGGTCTCTTCGTATCAACATGCATAACAACATACGAATGTAAAATTTAGGGATAATATACGTTCAATACATGAAATATCACGTATAAGGCCATATGGCCAAAACCCATACTCTGTAAATTTTTGAAATAGCAATTCATAGTATTATGAAACTGATGACATGATAATTCACATAATATATATATAATCAAATACGATTTGATATATCTTAACCCATATATAAACTCATAATCAAACTTTTTTTCAATTACAGAGATTTTACAAAATATATGAAAGCCATTTTTATAAAAACCAATGACGTGAATTAGAAATTGGGTTTGGAGAAATTATCTAGAGCGTAGAGTGTAATGTAGGAGATGAATTGAAACTCTTCTCAAACTCCTCTTCAATCACACACTCAAAATTCTTAACTTTTCTCTCTGAATTCTATCTGTTATGTTTTCTAGACTTAGAATAATAATAATAAAAAGAAGACGTCTGAATTAAAAGAGAAGAAACGATCGCAGAAGTGGTCAGTTATTCTAGTCACGGGTAACTGCATCCAACCACTACTAGGGCCTTGTTTGGCAACCCTTAATTGATTCAAAGTCATTTAATTTAATAAAAGCTTTATAATATAGTTTAAATCATGTCACACCCAATTCAAATATCTTATTTAATTTAAATAAAATATAATAACTTCTCATAAATTCACATAGTCATATATTTAATTTTCTCATTAATTAATAATGTCAAATTATTAACTTTCTAATTAATAATTAAATTAATTAAATAACATCATGCTTAATTTAATATTCCTTTTAATACAATAAGCTCACATAATTACATATTTGAATAATAATTATTCTCTACATTAATTTAATAAATGTAACACATATAATTTAAATTAATCTACCACAATTGCATCAATTAATTATTTAATCTAATAATTAAATCATCGAGAAGTATTTATTTAATTCAATAAATATTAAAAATTAATTTATAAAATCTCGTTTGTCAGAGGTCATTTCCTCAATATCGTGGTTTCTCCATAAAACTTTGACTTGAGGTATAACCTTTGAGCGTAAAATATGTTCATTCTTATCCAAGATTTTAACAGGTACCTCTTCATACGTTAAATCTTCTACTATGTCGTCTGGTTCTAATTCAATAATGTGGTTTGGGTCTTCCACATATTTACGTAACATAGATATGTGAAAAACGTTATGAACACGAGACATACTTGGCGGTAAGGCGAGTCTATAGGCCACAGTTCCTAGTCGGTCGAGGATTTCAAATGGTCTAATGAATCGAGGATTGAGCTTTCCTTTCTTTACAAACCTCGTAACTCCGTTCCATGCAACAACACATAACAATACATGATCTCCAACATTGAATTCCACGTTCCTTCAATGAAGATCAGTATAACTCTTTTGTCGATCTTGTGAGGTTTGTATACGTTGCTGGATCATTTGAATATTTTTCGTTGTCATGCGTACCAATTCTGGTCCCAACAACGTTTCTTCATCCACCTCATCCTAGTATACTGGAGAACGACACTTTCATCCATACAACACCTCAAATAGAGCCATGCCTATACTTTCTTGATAACTATTGTTGTAGGAGAATTCCACTAATTGCAAGTACTTGTACCAACTTCCTTTGAAGTCTAGTACGCAGAGTCTTAATAGATCTTCAAGAGTTTGAATAGTCCTCTCCGACTGCCCGTCTGTCGGAGGATGGTATGCAGAACTGAATCGTATATCCATGCCCATAGCTTTCTGCAAACTGACCCAAAATCGCGAAGTGAATCTTTGGTCTTGATCAGAAACTATGGATACTGGCATACCATGCAGTCTTACAATCTCATTTATGTATATACGAGCAAGATGTTCAAGTGAATTTGTTTCTCGTATAGGTAAAAAATGAGTAGACTTGGTTAATCTATCAACAATGATCCAAATTGCATTTATGCCTTGATAAACCTTAGGAAGAACAGTAACAAAATCCATGTTAATGTCCTCCCACTTCCATTCTAGAATTTCAAGTGGTTGCAATGGACCTTTTGGCACTTGATGCTCCGCCTTGACATGTTGACAAGTGAAACATCTTGAGATAAACTCTGTTATCTCTCTCTTCATATTACTCCACCAAAATTGTGACGGCCCCAGAATAGGTCCACATAACCCATTCCGGAACGCCAGATACACATTACAGAATTCAAATATAAACTTCATTTATACAACTGTTAAACTGTCGTACAAAATACGACAACACATAAGCTGTGAGTTTCAGCAGAAATAATAATACTCACACTCCAAACCAATGATACTTTACATAAAGGTACAATCGATAAATGTTTTAGGAATTAAAATCTTTGGAAAATGCTCAAGGAATCCTTCATACATAGGAGGCCATGCATCTAAATTATAATAGATTTCATAGGACTTGAGCATTAATCTTGGTTGACCCAATAGACCCCAAAGAAGAACGAAAAGATTACTATCCTGTTCATTCCAAGGGTGTGTATTTTTGACGCCTTCAAAGTCGGGTTCTCCTCACCCTATTGTCGTTCACCAAAATCAATTATTAAGTGACGTATAAAATACGTCACACATATCTTAAGTCCTCAATACAATTATATATTGTCATACTTTTTTATAATGTATTGAGCAACTTCCACATTCTCGGACCATCACACTATTCTCATGTTATCCCCGCTCGACTCAGTTACACTCTTACTACCTGAAAGGTATTATGAAGGAAAAGTGTGAGCTCAATTGCCTAGTAAAGAATATTATGACTAAAATAATGTAGAACAAATTATCCTTAGTCCTCAACAGGAAAAAATCTAATTGAATACAGACAACAAGTTTTAGATCAAAAACTGTAGCGGAACCAACAATCCATTAGAAGAGTCTAGTAGAACTTAATGTCTACTATCTCTTCCAAATTAAAAGTCCATCATTAATATTTTATCCCCATAATACCCATCAACAGTTCTTTGTTGTGCCCACGATAAAGAGAACTTTCATCACCTGTCTTCACCTGATCCACGAAAGATTATAATTAAATTCTCAAATCATGTTTATAATAATGTAAATCAATAGTTTGTCCTTGCCATAAAATCTTGATAGAACTTTCACTCAATATCCTGGCGCCAAAGACTAAAGACATTCAAATGTAATAACAATGATTATAAAAATCAATTGTCTATCTTTGCACTACGAATCAAAGATATTCAATAAAACCAATGGTCATGATCATGCAAATCAATTGTATGTCAGTGTACTACGGCCAAAGACATTTGACTATAAAACCAATGAACATGATCGTGCCAATCAATTGTATGTCAATGCACTACGACCAAAGACTTTAATTTGTATCATTGGTGGTCATGATCATGTCATACACCTGTCCATCTTTGCGCTACGGGCCAAAGCTATCGATCCAGAGTTAATCTTTGCACTACGGCCAAAGACATACAACTGTAAAACCAATAATCAACAGTCCATTTGTGCACTACGGCCGAAAGATGACTTTTACCATATCATTTGTCTGTAACATTACAGGTCATGATTATACCAATACACAATTCCTACTTATAATCTTACCAATCAACAATCTATCTATGCACTACGAGCCAAAGATGACTTTTACCACATCATTTGTCTGTAAACATTACATGTCATGATTATACCAATACACAATTCTTGGTCATAATCATACCAATCAACAGTCCATCTATGAATTACGGGGCAAAGACGACTTTCATCACAATATAAGCATGAGAATGATGACAATGATATAAAAAATCAATCAAGTGAGATCAAGGATAAACATTAGAGGTTTATAATTAAATTTATGTACAGTTCAAGAATATCCAAATTGTCAACATGATAATTTATTTGTGGAGTAAAATTCAAGAATGATATTCATGTATCAAGAATAATTTGGACATAAAAGAAATTATTTTTGTCATGAATAGTATCCCGTGAATAGTATTCAAATGAATAGTACCAAATAAATAGTATCCCGTCATGTAAAGTACTCCGAATAAATATTACCCCGAGTGAATATTAATAAATGAATAGTAACCCGTCATGCAAAGTACCCCAAATAAATATTACCCCGAGTTTATAGTACTCGAGTGAATAGTAACAAATGAATAGTAACCCGTCATGCAAAGTACCCCGAATCTCCTAGTGAATAATACCCAAGTGAATAACAACCTGTGAAATTGAAATTTAATAAGAAAGTTCAGACCAATATTCTAATGAAACGATACTAGATGAAGCGTAAAACTCAAGGATATTATACTAATTTCATGGATTATAGAAGCAATACTTACCATAGTAAGTTTAGATTTAAGAATATGAAAAGAAATAATATACGAAACTACAAAAAGATTTTCACCCGTCATGCGGTAATTTGCGTATACATGTTATTTCCACTGATTAAAGAATGAATACAAAAAATAATATCCCTTACGAATACGAAAGAAATAATACCCCTTACCAAACGAAAATAACATTTATTACGAATACAAAAGAAATAACACCCCTTACCATACGAAAATAGCATCCCTTACAAATACAAATAAAATAACATCCCTTAAAAAAATAAAACAATTAACACTCTTTACCATAGTAGAAGATTGGATACTGCAATAGTGAAGTTGCAGAATACTCTTCTTTTCTCACTCTATAGTTTCTCTTGTGAGTCTTAGTGAATTGGTGAGAATGAAAGAAGAAATAAGCTTCTATTTATAGGAGAATGTACTAAATAGTAATTGATTCACGGATGGTCCAGATTAATTTACTATTAAAACGGACTATCCATATTGATTTACTATTAAAACAACAACCGACGGTCCAGATTAATTTACTATTAAAACCACCACCGACGGTCCAGATTGATTTACTATTAAAACCATCACCTACGGTCCAGATTGATTTATTATTAAAACCACCACCGACAGTCAGATTGATTTACTATTAAAACTAGCACCTACGGTCCAGATTGACTTACTATTAAAACCATCACCGACGGTCTAGATTGATTTAATATGAAAACCACAACTGACGATCCATAAATTAATACATCTCTCCATGGAATAATAAGTTAACTTACAACAAACACCTCATGACAAACATCTCTATTTATATAAAAAAAATTGACTAAATATTTACCACAAATCACTTATCTTTAATAAACACATTTTTAATCTTTTAACAATTATTCATCATTAATATTATAACTCACAATATTAACAACCATATCATTCCTAGGAAAGAAGGGGCTTTCTGATAAGGATTTCTCCTTATTGGCACGCAATTAAATAACCTAACTCCTTTCCTCGACAAAACTTTCTAGACATTGTCAATAATGCAAATAATAATATGAGTAAATGTGTTGTCTCGATTATTGATTTAATAATATAAAATATTACGTAGATGATATTGTGACAATAATTGAATCAATAATATGAGATACTATGCAGCAACTACTATTGCAATAAATGAATAAAACTGAGTGACTTATTACATAAGCATTAATAATCAGAGATACTGTGTAACCGTGTGCTACTGTGCAACAACACATATTACTATACTTTTATCACCAGATATTTCAACAGTCTAACGATAAAGTTGTACCGTAATTTTTATAAAAAGGTTATTTCTGTCATTTTCTATATCCAATAGTTATTCCATTGTGGGGTCCACCAATAATTGTGTTGTCGTACGAATATTCCCCGACACAACAAATATTTTATGACAACTTTCTTATTGTGTAAATTTTTGACATATCACCATGAACTTTAACGTTTTATCAATTTAACCATTTACTAAATTGAATAATAATTATAATAAAATTGAATACTTTCATTTCATAAAATTCGGGGTCTTACAATCTACCCTCCTTATGAAATTTCGTCCCCAAAATTTACGTACCTGGTATATCGAAGAGGTGAAAATACCTTGCTTTCATTTCAGATTCCATCTTCGCGGTTATTTCCTTTGTATCATGATTTCTCCATTGCTCATCTCTTGGATTTCAGATATCTTTCCAGAATACAGCTTTAAAAGAAGTGTTAATTGACATATCACAATTTATCAACTTATTAAGTTAGAAAATTCAGCTTAGGTAGGACACACACAAGCGAAGGATATTACTTGTCTCTTCCCACCTAGTTCTAATCTCAGATCTCTGCCAAAGACCATATACCTAAGTTTTGATACCATTTGTGACGCCCCCAGAATAGGCCCACACAACCCATTTTGGATTGCCAGATACACACTACAAAATTCAAATATAAACTTCAGTTATACAACTATTAAATTATCGTGCACAATACGACAACACATAAGCTGTGAGTTTCAGTAGAAATAACAGTACTCACACTCCAACCCAATGATACTTTACATAAAGGTACAATCGATTACTGTTTTAGGAATTAAAATATTTGGAAAATTCTCAAAGAATCCTTCATACATGGGAGGCCATGCATCTAAGTTATAATAGATTTCATAGGACTTGAGCATTAACCTTGGTTGACCCAATAGACCCCAAAAAAGAACGAGAAGATTACTATCATGTTCATTCCAAGTGTGTATTTTTGACGCTTTCAAAGTCGGGTTCTCCTCACCCTATTGTTGTTCACCAAAATCAATTATTAAGTGACGTATAAAATATGTCACACATATCTTAAGTCCTCAATACAATTATATATTGTCATACTCTTTTATAATGTATTGAGAAACTTCCACAGTCTCGGACCATCACACTATTCCCTTGTTATTCCTGCTCGGCCCAGTTACACTTTTACTACCTGAAAGAAATTGTGAAGGAAAAGGGTTAGCTCAACTAGCCCAGTAAGGAATATTATTACTAAGATAATGTAGAACAAAATACCCTTAGTCCTCGACAGGGAAAAATCTGATAGAATACAATAGACAACAAGTTTTAGATCAACAACTGCAACGGAACTAACAATCCATTAGAAGAGTCAAGTACAACATAATGTCTACTATCTCTTCCAAATTAAAAGTACATAATTAATATTTCATCCCTATAATACCCATCAACAGTTCTTTGTTGTGCCCAAGACAAATGGAACTTTCATTATCTGTCTTCACCTGAACCACCAAAGATTATAATTAAATTTAAAATTCTTGCTTATAATAATGTAAATCAACAGTTTGTCCTTGCCACAAAGTCTTAATAGAACTTTCACTCAATATCCTTGCCCCAAATACTAAAGACATTCAAATGTAATAATAATGATTATACCAATTAATTGTCTATCTTTGCACTACGGGCCAATGATATTCAATAAAGCCAATGGTCATGGTCATGTCATTCAATTGTCTGTCAGTTCACTACAGCGAAAGACATTCAAATGTAAAACTAATGGCCGTGATCGTGCCAATCAATTGTCTATCAGTGCACTATGTCCAAAGACTTTTATTGGTATCATCAGTGGTCATGATCATGTCAAACACATGTCCATCTTTGCACTACCTGCCAAATCAATTGATCCAACGTTCCTCTTTGCACTATGGCCAAAGACATACAGTTGTAAAACTAATAATCAACAGTCAATCTTTGCACTACATGCTAAAGATGACTTTTACCACATCATTTGTCTGTACCATTATAGGTCATGATTATACCAATACACAATTTTTGGTCATAATCATGCCAATCAACAGTCCATCTATGCAGTACGAGCCAAATATGACTTTTACCACATCATTTGTTTGGAACATTACATGTTATGATTATACCAATACACAATTCTTGGTCATAATCATACCAATCAACAGTCCATCTATACACTACGGGCAAAAGATGACTTTCACCACTATATAAGTATGAGAATGATGACAATGATATAAAGAATCAATTAAGTGAGATCAATGATAAACATTAGAGATTTATAATTCAAGTTATCAAGAGTTCAAGAATATCCAAATTGTCAACATGATAATTTATTTATGGAGTAAAATTCAAGAATGATATTCATGTATGAAAAATAATTTGGACAGAAAAGAAATCACTCTTGTCATGAATAGTACCCCGTCAATAGTATATGAATGAATAGTACCTGTTGACTTAGTAATATTTCATCCTTAAGTTTTGATGATGAATTATTCATATGCTAAATTATTTTATGGCATTTCAGGTATCTGATGATAAAGAACATTGGTGGGATATTCAAATGGTTGAAGAGTTTTTCTTTACTAGGAAACAAAGTGTAAGGTCAATTGCATAATAATTGATTTTTCATTTAAAGGCTCAAGGACATATCATTGCCATTTATTTTTATATGTCTTAAATGAAAAATAATTTAAATCTAATAAGTTTTTCTAAATAAAATACTTGAGATTAGATTAAATATATGTTATCAAGTATAAAAGGTTTTTAAAACTTTATTTTATAAAACGTTACTTGATATTATTGGGTGATATATATTACGAATTGTGCTTGTCATATGTGTTAATGTATGTATGCCTAGAAGCTAAAAAGACGGTAGCCTACACAGTTCGTTTGTGACATGATATGTGTACGGTTGTCAATGTTAGTGATTATAGATACCTTGGAACTAAAAATACCTTGAATATCGGAAAGATATGGGAAGACTGAAAGACTACTGTTATATGCCAACCTCACTTTAAGAAAGAAAGATAAAGTCAAAAGTATTTTGTGGGTTATCTTTTAAAGAGTCTTTTAAAGTATTCCAACAGTATTAAAGGTTGTTCTTTACAGTTGTGGGATTGTTCTATTATCTGAGCCGATTTTTGTGGACTAATGAAACAGATGTAATCTAGAATTAACGATAATTTTTGTATGGGCTATATAAATCAGATTTCATGTATGGAATTAAACAGATTCACGAAATACTCTTTGCATTAATTATTGATATTATCGAGTTACTTGATTTAATTGGTGCATCTTTGATCAGCTGAGCTATTATATTTTTGATATCTTTTTAGCTGGTAATTGGTAAGATTTAATTGATTATCTTTCTGTACTAATTGATCATTGCATTTAGTTGAGCCATTAATTGTTAAATTGATTATTCTTACATTGATCATAGACATCTATATTTGTATTTAATTTTCTGTTTAGACTAGGTGTAGTCTAAAGGTGTTAATCCTGGTGGATTATAGAAAAGATTTACAAACAGGTTCAAGGAAGCAAAGGTGCTTAAGGAGTGCATATGTGCACAAGGAGCAAGAGTGCTCAAGAGAAATTAATTGTTATTAATTGTTGTAAGAATCTATTTTGTAATCGGTGTTTATTTATAATGAAATAAATAAAGTGAGTCTCCAATACTAGTTGGTATTGGACATGGATTATGTTACTATTATATAGGGTAGTAGTTGAACTACGTAAAAATTCTTGGTGTTCATTTAATTATTTGTGCTTAATTTTATTGATAACAAGAATTAAGGTTAATATAATAAGTTAATATATAAAAAATATTTTCTGAAACTTAAGATATATATTTGATTATTTCAGCATACTAAATTCTAAAGTATTTAAACAGTTTTTGTAATTAAGGAACCGAAATAAGTATTTCAGCAAGCTGAAATAAGCAAAAGTTTTGAAGTAAAATAAAAATCAACCATAGTTGTTCAAACACTTATTCAACCCCCTCCCCTTCTAAGTGTGCATATTTAAATTTTAGTACCCCGTTATGCAAAGTACCCCGAATAAACATTACCCCGAGTGAATAGTAATAAACGAATAGTAACTCATCATGCAAAGTACCCAGAATAAATATTACCCCGATTGAATAGTAATAAATGAATAGTAACCCATCATGCAAAGTACCCCGAATCCCGAGTGAATAATACCCTAGTGAATAGTATCTGAGTGAATAGTACCCCGAGTGAAAATATTGAAATTTAATAAGAAAGTTCAAACCAATATTCTAATGAAACGATTAGTAACCCGTGAATAGCACCCCGAGTGAAAATATTAAAATGTAATAAGAAAGTTCAAACCAATATTCTAATGAAACAATACTAGATGAAGCGCAAAACTCAAGGATATTCTTCGAATTACAGGGATTATTGAAGCAATACTTACCATAATAAGTTTAGATTTAAGAATATGAAAAAAAATAATATACGAAATTGCAAATAGATTTTCACCAATCATTCGGTAACTATCGTAGACAGGTTATTTCCACAGATTAAAGAATGAATACGAAAAATAATATACCTTACGAATACAAAAGAAATAATACCCTTATCATATAAAAATAACATCCCTTACGAATACAAAAGAAATAACACCCCTTACCATATGAAATTAACATCCCTTATGAATACAAAAGAAATAACACCCCTTACCATACGAAAACAACATCCCTTACGAATACAAAAGAAATAACACCCCTTACCTTAGTAGAAGATTGGATACTACAATAGTTAAGTAGCAGAATACTCTTCTTCTTTCTCTATATAGTTTCTCTCTCAATAGTTTCTCTTGTGTGTCTCAGTAAATTGGTGAGAATGAAAGAAGAAATAAGCTTCTATTTATTGGAAAATGGACAAAATAGTAACTGATTCACGGACGGTCCAAATTAATTTACTATTAAAATAGACGGTCCATATTGATTTACTATTAAAACCACAACCGACGGTCCATATTTATTTACTATTAAAACCACAACCGACGGTCCAGATTATTTTACTATTAAAAACACCACCGACGGTCCGGATTTATTTACTATTAAAACCACCACCTACGGTCCAGATTGATTTACTATTAAAATCACAACCGACGGTCCATAAATTTGTACATCTCTCCATGGAATAATAAATCAACTTACAAAAAATGTCTCATGACAAACCTCACTATTTATATAAAAAAATTGAATAAATATCTACCACAAATCACTTATCTTTTATAAACACGTTTTTAATCTTTTAACAATTATTCATCACTAGAATTCTGTTTTCCTTTGATATATTCAATATCAAAGTCGAATACTGATAAAATACTCTGCCAAGTGGCAAATATCTGTTTAGAAGCTAGATTTTGAACATCCTTTTTAAATATCTGTTTTGCAGCTGAGCAATCAACTCGAATTAAAAAGTGCTGATTTAAAAGATCATCTTGAAATTTTAAAACACATTTAACAATGGAAAGACATTCTTTCTTTATGGTAGGATAATTCAAAGAAGGTCCTTTCCAAACTCCTGAAGTAAAACGAATAAGATCCTCCTTATTACTGTTAGGATTAAATTGCTTTAAAATGCCACCATATCCTGTATTAGAAGCATCAGTTTGAACAATCTTCTTCCATTCAGGTTTGGGTAAAGAGAGGCAAGGTAACTGTTTAACTCTCTAATAACAAAACCCCTAAAAAATCTACAAAGAAGAGGAAGAGTAGTAAGAAAAAAGATAAATCTAAAATTGAATGTTATAAATGTGGTAAAACAAGACATTTTGCTAATAAATGCAAATCCAAATTAAAACAAAGGCTCAATGAGATGTCCCTAGATGTGGATATCCAACAACAAATTATTAATTATTTAGCAACCAGCAGTTCAGAGTCTAGCCCTGAAGATGGTTTAGCTGAAGTCTATTCTGAATCTGACAATGATTCCGATATCGGACAATGTCAAACCTGCACAATTAATAACTGTAAAACAAGTGTTGAAGCTTAAATAAATAATACCTTATTTTTAATTAAATAGGGTTACCTAATATCTTTATAAGGGGAGTCTTATATCATATATCAATATACGCAATTCCAATAGTTGGAGAGTACGCTCTTTTTCTATAGAGTTAGAAAATTAGGGTTTAGCCAACCACCCTTCTTCTTGAATATTTCTTCTTCCTTGGTGGATCACATCTAGAGGCCAAACACTTGGGTGGCTAACATTGATCAAAGGAAGGAACCAAACCCGGTGGATTCAAGTTGAACGCGAAAAGGATTGGAGGTGAACTTGTACATGAGGAAGCTCGAATCTTCAAGGGTATGATTCATGTTCTTCATATCTTTTCGTTTAATTAATAGTGGTGCATAAAGGATGATCCGAGTATATGGTTTATAAAATTTTAAACTCTAATTTTTACACGTTTCTGCTTATTTTGTGCAATTAGATTGCGTTCATGGATATTACAAACCTAACAGTGGCATCAGAGCCTAACCTTTATGCAAATTATTAAGTGTTCATATTTGATATGTATATTGATATGTGTTTAGAACAGTTTTATTGTGCATAAATTTATTGTATAAAAAAATTGTGAAACTAGTTTCCATGATTTCAAAATTTCCGTGACTTGTTATTCAAAGCTTAATAGGACCTGAAAGCGGAATTCATGTAATCATATATATATTATATATATTATACGGTGCCACCTGATAATACTGATAATATATATAAATGTGAATTCACTTGACTAGGATGTTAATAAGAGTACTTATCATGATATAATAATATGTAAAGAGTCCTGATTCACGTGAATAAGGATATCATGTAAACTGTAAAGCAAACCAAGTGTCCTAAAAGGATAATGACACAACGAAATATATATATATATATATATATATATATATATATATATATATATATATATATATATAATATTCTCAATAATTTTATAATTAAAATAAAAGGTTTATTTTAATATTAAAATAAAAAAAGTTTATTTTAATTTTAAAATAAGATTTCATGCTAACTAATTAGAGTTGGATTTGGATTCCATGATAACTAATTGGAGTTGAAATTGGATTCCATGTTTCCTTAAATAAATGAGTTTATTTATATATGAAATTAGATTTCATATTATTCAAAATAAAAGAGTTTATTTATGAATAGAAAAGAGAATCCATGTTTCCTTAAATAAAGGAGTTTATTTAGATGTGGAATAAAATTTCATATTATTCAAAATAAAGGAGTTTATTTGTGAATATGAAAGAGAATCCGTGTTTCCTTTAATAAAGGAATTTTTTACTTGGAATTGGATTCCATAATTAATTAAAATAAATGAGTTTATTTTGATTAAAGATTTTGATTAAAATAAAATAGTTTATTTTATTCAAAATTTAATAAATTAAAATAAAAGAAGTTTATTTTGATTTAAATTTGGATTAAAATAAAGGAGTTTATTTTGATTCAAAATTAGATTTTATGCTAACTAAATTTGCCCATTAAATGATATCAATATATATATATTGAATGTTTATTATTCATAAGTTGAATGTTATTTATTGATGTATATGCAGATGTTTATGATAATAAATGAGATTTATTATGGACTATTAACCAATGTGATTGGATTTTATTTTAGTTGGATGCATAAATGTATTGGTTTCATTAAATGGGGTATGCGTACCTCGTCTTCTCTAAATTTTTCTTAATGTAAATTCTAACTCCCTCCTATGTACTTCCCCTTGACTGCTGATCAAGGATTCTATTTATTTTAAATAGTTTTGTAATAGGAATAGTTAGAATTAATTTTGAAGAATTGGAGATCAAGGAGCAAGGAGCGTTTGAAGACCTGTTTGTAATGGAGCATGTGTTTAAATGTATTAGTTATATTTAAATATTAATTCTTGCACCCCTAGGTTTGACCTTTTGGTTCACTTCGTGGCTCTAGTGAACCAAACTAGAATAAAAGTCCATAATCAAACTAGAAAAAAAGTCCATAATCAATCCAGGTTGAATATAGTATTCTATACGTGCATGCTTATACTATAAATATTATATATTATGCAAACATGCTTCACATTTTAATTAATATGACGCGTATTTTATATATATATGTGCATGCGTGCTAAACAAGATGAGACAAATTAATAACAACCCCCTCAAATATTTTATATGAAGTTGTAACGTTCAAAGATATTTGAAATATCGAACGTCGCCTTCTAGCATAATAGAAACAATAGAGTATTGAATATTTAATATGAGTTTGTTGTGCACACACAAGGCAAGTATTAAATATTTAAGATGTTGTTTTTATTACATATGATGTTTATAAGGAATTGAACATTACTGCTTTGTTGTGCATACACAAGGGCTGTAGTTTTCTCTTCACTTATATGAAAATGTTGGCTCTGACTTAACTTAAATCATTTTAGTTCGGATGTGCACACACTTGACCATTATGATTTAAGAGGCAAAATAAAAGGAGTTGCATAGTTGGTGTAATTGACAAGAGTTGTCTACGTATTTATTTATATATAGTTTGTTGTGCACACACAATGCTATATACATTTGAAATGAGATCCTTATTCTCACTAGCAAATCTTTAATTAGATTTGGCCGAACTATATAAGTGAGGGTAATATAGTTTGAAGAAAATAGTGGGAGATACCAATTTAAAACAAGACCTAATTTATTTTCGTAATTAATAAAAGAATGTATGCTAAAATGTTGTCAAGAATAAATTCATTTACAGAATTTTACAATGTCTAAAATTACTATCACTGCGTAGCATATTAGATGCTAAATTAATCAGACCGAATTAAACGGTTTGGTTGAGGAATTTGAGAATAGTTCTTACGGCTAAAAAAAAAACTATCTTATGTCCTTAATACGCCTATCCCTGCAATGGTTGCAGACAATGTCTCTAAGGAAGAGATTGCTACTTTTAGAAAGTGGCAAGATGATGCATAGTTGGCTCAATGCATTATGCTCGCATCCATGAGTAACGTGCTTCAGCGTCAACATGAAACTATGGATGCTCCTACTATATTCCTACACATCAAGTAGTTGATGGTGAGGAAAGTAGGACTGATAGATATTAGGTATCTAAGAAGCTCTTCCGATCTAGAATGACCGATGACACTACAGTACAAACAAAAGTCCTTAACATTATCAATTTGATTGATCAATTAAGACAACAGGTTTTGTCATGGATGGAGAGTTGAGCCAAGATTTGATCTTGCACTCACTCCCGGACTCCTTCCATAATTGTTGTGATTTTTTAATATGAACAAGCTAGATATCAGTTTCGCTGATTTGCTTAACATGTTGAAAATGCTGAGTCACTTTCCACCAAGAAAGACCAAGTCTTCTTAGTAGGGGCCAAAGGATCTTCTGAAAAGAAGAACGATTCTAAGAAGGTAAATAGAAAAGGCATAAATAAAGGATAATAAGAACAAAATTGATACGGATTACAAAGGAGTTTGCTTCCACTGCATAAAGCCTGAACAATGGAAAAGAAACTACGAGAAGTATCTTTTAGAGGCTAACCAGAAGAAGCTTAGTGAAGCTTCGGTTACAAATATTATTTTATTCATGATTTAAAATAAATTTTTCTTTAAGTCAAGGTTCTACTTCGGTATTGGATATCGACTTTGGTTATCATAAATATAGATTTATGAAGGGACCAAGCAGAAGTATAAAGCTAAACAAAGATAAGTAGTCCTATGTCAGAAATGAAGCAAAAGTTGCTACATTAGCCATATGAACTTATTATTTAGCATTGCCTATGGGCAAGTCTATTAAGTCAATAAGTTGTTATTGTATTACCGTTCTCGTAAGAAACATTATTTTCATTTTGTTGTTGGACAATGAAATCTTTGATATTGTATTTAAGAATAATTGTTGTTCTATTTATAATAATAATGTTTTGTATAGAACTGAAATATTACTTAATGGATTTTGTATACTTGACTTACGTGAAAAATTATTTTGCAAATTGAACAAACTAGTATAAGGAAAGGAGATGATCATTAAAAGAGTTGAATATTTTTATTTGATGAAATACAAGTATGAATTATTTGAAAGGTTCAAAGAATTCAGAAGTGAAACAAATTGGCAAAGTATTAAGATTCTTTTATTAGATCAAGGAATAAATACTTATGCAATAAGTTTCTAGATCATCTTAAATAGTTTTCTCATAATGGACGCCTCCTGATACGTAATAATTGATTGATGTATTTAAATAAAAAAATCGTATCTTGTTGGACATGGTGTGGCCTATAATGATTTTACCAACATTCCAATATACTTATGGGGTCATGTCCTAGAAATGGCTGCATATCTACGAAAAAGGTAACCTCAAAATCCGGCCCCAAGACTCCATAAAAGTTATGGACAGGGAGGATTCCTAATCTTAAGTATGTTAAGATAAGTGGTTGTCCAACTTATGTGAAAATATTTCAAAGGATAAGCTTGGGATAAGATTTAACAAGTGTCGATTTATGGGACATCCTAAAGTAAATTTAGGGTATATGTTCTATAATCCTACTTAGCAAAAGGTGTTTGTTGTGAAACACGCTGCCTTTTAAGATAAAGGTGTTTATCATTGAATGGGCTAGTGGGATGATAATAGATCTTGAAGAGTTCAAGAACCACAAAACACTGTAAGTCAAATATGAGGAACCTGTAGATAGAACTATTGTACCACTACCGAATTATAAATTTGGAATAGTACCGAAGATACCTAGGAGGTATGGATTCATCAAAGATGATGATGATGAGGTACATATCATAGAAGATGATGATCCAATTACATACGATGAGGTAAGAGTTGTAGACACTAAGGGAAATGGATTGAAGCAAGCTTCTAAATTATGGAACATTCGTTTTGATGAAACAAATCCAAAGAGTTTGATTTTATCACAAATAAGAATGAACCTAGTGTGTACAAAATGGTCAGTGGGAGCGCCGTGACATTCTTAATATTATATGTTGATATATTATGGATAAGGAATGACATGCTAATGCTATAATCAGTAAAGATAAAGTTGTCTAAACATTCCTCCATGAATGATTTGGGAAGAGTATCTTAATTGGGGATACAAATCTATATAGATGGATTTAATAGGATGCTCGACTTCACCCAAGGAACGTATAATCATTTGATGCTAAAGTCGTTTAGCATGGCAAACTCCATGGGATGTCTCATGTTGACGAGCCCTGGAGTGTATCGCTCTTAATAGTCCCTATATACTCATAAAAGAGAGATCACATGAGTAACTATCATGTATGCAATGAAATGTACGAGACCTGATGTTGATCAGTCATATTTTGGAGAAGTTCACTATGAGTCAGTGAAAAATATCTTAAAGTACTTAACCGACACTAAGGATGTGATCATATTCATGGTGGGTCTAAATTAAAACTAGATGGCTTAATAGACTAAAGTTTTTCAGACAGACCAAGACGACGGAAAATCCACTTTAAGGTAAAGCGTTACCTTGAACAGTGGTGCAGTGAATTGAAAAGGTTCCAAATAGCAAAGAGTTGCTGATTTAGTGATAAAGACAAAGTATATAGCTATAAATGAAGCTACAAGTTGATTGTTTGGATGAAAAGTTCATTATAGAACTAGGAATAGTTCCTAAGTCTCATCTTGGTTCTAAACATGTGTTGTGGCACTTTCATTTGATTATGGAATCATTGAAAGATGGGAAATTACTATAGAGATAGTGAACTCTCAAGAACAACATTACATATCTATTAACTAAAGCATATCCAACAGCAGGATAATCGTTACTTAGAGAAGAAGGGTATGAGATACCATGGTGATTGGCTTTAGTGCAAGTGGGAGATTGAAAGTAGTAAGCACACAAGCCAATCATGTTTGATGATAAAGCATATACTTTGTAACAATCTTATTCATTTATTAATAAAAAGTATTAATTAATTAAAGGCTTTTAATTATCTACATGATGCTGTTTTATAATATGTGATAAACCCATAGTTTTATGCAATGCTTTTAGAATAATGATGATGATCATTCTAATGAGATCTAAATTTTTAGAAAGCTTAAAACTAAAATAGTTTCGAATCGTTGGATTACTAAATTGGGGATTAGTGAATCCGGAGAGATTGGTACATACGTTGCTTGCTCATTGGATGAGGATGATTGATCTCATGATCATTTGTGTGGAGACACTAAAGCAAGTATGTAGGTGGTTATTAGAGAATAAGTTCACTAAATGTGGCTCGCTAAGGAATACTTAATGGAGTTTTACTTGCCTGTCAATAGGAATTCCTGTAGTGATAGTAGTACAAATGATCATTGGACTTGAGATCATCATAGTATCTTATGTATGATGAGTTATACTTTGACTTATTCCTTAAGACCCTTAGGGTATATCAAAGGGTATGCTTGGGTATAATAAGTTGTACATAGAGATAATGTATGATCAATAAAGAATCTACCACTTCTAGTAAAAGAAAAGAAATATCCTATGTGATTCGATAAATAACAACCCAGTAGTCCTTGGCCAAGGCAGAATAAAATTAGAAATGAGTTTCTAATTTGCATTATTTGAAGTTGTGCATTTAATAATTGAAAAATATATAATTAAATAAAATAAGATCTGACAGTAATTCTATGTCTTATATTTAATTAGGACATTGTATGGTGGAAGGATTGAATTGTATGGTAACTATTTACTCAAATGTTCTTTTATGATTAATGTTGAAATTTATATTATCTTGAAAGTCGTTGATCTCTAAGGAGGCTTATCCCTATTGTAGAATAAATATTATTTATTTAAATAAATTCATAATTTAATTTATTTATTTAAATAAGATTAGAATTGTTTTAATTGATTTATTCACAACCGGTTTAATATGGAGAACCTAAATGGTCACACCATAAAAGGAAGAATAATTATTTCGGAAATTAATGGCATAATCGTAATAATATGTTAAGTATATTTAATTTAATCTATGGTGGTAGAATAAATTAAATAGCTTAATATTTATTATTTAATATTTTAGAAATATTAAATATAAATTAATAAGAGGAGTTTTATTAATATTATTACAATTATTATTATTTTAATTTCTAAAAGATTTTAGGAATTAATTTAATATAAGTACTCTCATATATTCCTAATAGGATTAGGAGTGAAAATTAGTTAAAGGAGTTTAATTAATTATCCCTAATAAGATTACGGAGCCCATTTAATTAAAAGAGTTTAATTAAATAAAAAATACCTTATTTTTAATTAAATAGGGTTACCTGATATCTTTATAAGGGGAGTCTTATATCAGATATCAATATACGCAATTTCAATAGTTTGAGAGTACGTTCTTTTTCTATAGAGATAGAAAATTAGGGTTTAGCCAACCACCCTTCTTCTTGAATATTTCTTCTTCCTTGGTGGATCACATCTATAGGCCAAACACTTGGGTGGCTAACGTTGATCAAAGGAAGGAACCAAACCCGGTGGATTCAAGTTGAATGCAAAAAAGATTGGAGGTGAACTTGTACCTGAGGAAGCTCGAATATTCAAGGGTATGATTCTTGTTCTTCATATCTTTTCGTTTAATTAATAATTGTGCATAAAGGATGATCCGAGTATATGGTTTGTAAAATTTTAACGTTTCCGCTTATTTTGTGCAAATAGATTGCGTTCATGAATATTACAAACCTAACATATTCATCAGCTTCAGATCTGTAGCTTGAGCAGCTTTAACTTTATATATTAAAGTCGGTTCTACTCGTATATTTGACATCATTATGTGGGTCCCTAAAGTCTTTAACTCTATCTTCATCATGTGTAAGTCATAAAAATGGGCCTTTGTGTTGACAATATCGCACTCATACCCGCATAAGATCTTCTACTCAACACGTCAGCTACCGCGTTTTCTTTTCCAGAATGGTATTGAATGGTATGATCGCAATCTTTCAACATCTCGAGCCAAAGTTGTTCCAGCATGTTGAGTTCCTTTTGGGTGATGAAATATTTGAGGCTTTTATGATCTGTATAGGTCTCCACTTTCTCCCCATACATGTAATGTCTCCAAATCTTTAGCACGAAAGCGACTAATGTCAACTCTAGATCATGAGTAGGATAATTCTTCTCATATTCTTTGAGTTGTCGTGAGGCATAGGCTATGACTTTCCCATGTTGCATGAGAACACATCCTAAACCTCTGCCTGAAACACCGCTGTAGATGACAAATCCCTTCGAACCTGATTGTATTATCAGAACTGGTGCTGAAATGAGTCTCCTATTGAGTTCTTGAAAACTTATCTCACATTCCTCGCTCCATCTGAATTTTGTATCTTTTCGAGTCAGCTGAGTTAATGGAGTGGCGATTCGAGAAAATCCGTCCACAAATCTATGATAATAACAAGCTAAGCCCAGAAAGCTACGTCCTTCGGTTACTGACTTAGGTTGCTCCCAACTTTGTATTGCTTCAATCTTCGCCGGGTCAGCTGATATTCCATGCTTCTATATCACGTGCCCACATATTCTATTTCCTCAAGCAAGAACTCACATTTCTTCAACATGGCGTATAGCTTGTTTTCACGCAACTTTTGGAGTATCGACCTCAAGTGTGCTCATGATCTTCATGGCTTTTGGAGTATATGAGGATGTCATCAATAAAGATAACCATAAAATGATCCAAATATTCCTTGAATACTCAGTTCATTACATCCATGAAGGCAGCAGGAGCATTAGTCAATCCAAAAGATGTAACTAGGAATTCGTAATACCTATATCGAGTTCTGAAAGCAGTCTTTGGAATGTCATCAGTTTTAATATTTAACTGATGATATCTAGAAGGAAGATCGATCTTTGAAAAGAATTTAGCACCTCGTAACTGGTCAAACAGTCATCAATGCGAGGCAACATGTACCTATTTTTGATGGTGATATGATTCAACTCCTAATAGTCAATGCAAAGTCGCATACTCCCATCTTTCTTCTTTACAAATAAAACAGGAGCACCCCAAGGAGATGTACTAGGACGAATGAAACCAATGTATAACAGTTCCTACAGTTGGGGTTTTAACTCCTGAAGTTCAATAGGAGCCATTCGATATGGGGTTTTGGAAATGGGTTTTGTACCGGATCCAAGGTCAATATAAAATTCAATTTCACGCTCTGGGGGTAGGCTAGGAAATTCTTTAGGGAATACGTCAGGAAATTTATCAACAATAGAAATATCATTCAAATCTAACGTATTTTTATTTAAATTCGTGATATGGGTTAACAAAGCTTGATATCCATTTTTCAATAAACGAATATCTTTTTGGCATGATATGACAATAATTTACTATAGTGGTTTGGTTGCTTGAATTTGCATAATAGGTTGGTTATGAATATAAAAACTAACAACCTTACGAAAACAATCAATTTTAGCATGATGAGTAGTTAACCAATCAATCCCTAAAATCACATCAAATGCAAGTATTTTCAAAGAGATGAGACCAACAGGTAATGTGAAAGTGTCGATTTGAATCAAACAAAATTTATAAATAATGGATGTTATGAAGGTTTCTCCCAACAGACTTTTAATAGATAAGTCAAAGTTTAATTTCTTTGGAGTCAAATTTAAACGTTGAGCACAAGCAGGTGAAATAAAAGAATGGGTAGAACCGGTATCTAATAAGGTATAGACTTTGCAAGAGTTTACGATTAGCTTACCCGTGATAACTTCGTTCGGGTTCCTCACTTTTTGGGAGGTCACGACAAACGCTCTTCCTTGAACTACCGGCTTTGACTTGTCTAGGACAGTCTTTGGTGTCACCATCCTAGCTGGACTTGACTTCGCTGCATGACAAAATCGAGCTAAATGACCTTCTTTTCTGTAATTAAAACAAACTTTAGGTTGCAGCGTACAGTTTAGACTGATATGTCCCTCATGTCTGCATCTATAGCATACGACCGGTGGTCGTTCTCCTTCCTTAAAAATGGGTGCTAGTGTTGCTGTCTTTCCATCATTGTTGAATAATCTCATTTTTAAATTTCCACTTGACTCATTCCTTCTATTATCTTGGCCAGGATTACCACCGAAGTGGTTACCATTTCTAGCATGATAATTTCCTCCACGTTTGTTATCACCGCTTCGATGATTGTTGCCACTGGTATGACCATTATCGTTTTGCCGGTTGTTATCTTTTGGTTGGCCTGACTCATTATTGCACTCCAATAACTGAGCCCTATTTACAACAACTGAATACAAAGTTTTTGAGAAATGAGGTATTGACAAATTTCGGTTTCAAACCTCTTAGAAACATTCGCGTCATTCGCTCCTCATTATCCACCAAATGGGATCCAAACCGGGATAACTCTGCAAACTTTGTCTCGTATTGCGATATAGTCATATTGTTCTGTTCCAGCTTGATGAATTCCATCTCCTTCATGTGACAAATACTTTATGGAAAATACCGTTGAGCAATTCCTGGAACTTATCCTAAGACATCTTCAATACGAAAAGATGAGTACATTTTACAAATTTTCACCAGTAATCTGCTTATCCTCATAACATAAAGGTGGTGAAGGGAACATTTTTCTCCTCTGAGCATCCCAGGACATCAAATATCTTGGTGATCTGCTTAATCCATGCCTCTGCCTTAAGTGGCTCTGGCTTTCCCAAAAACTCCAGCGGTCCCAGCTCCTTGAATTGCTTAGCAGTGAGTAGCCGTAAGTTATCATTGTTTTCACCTGCATTTTGAATAGGAATATCTCTCGTTTGGTGTTGCATGAATTACAAAAAGCTCCTAAACACCCCATCGTTCAACATTTGTTAAGTGTTATTGTTTACATGAGGATTATTACCTTCCTGATGCACATTATCCTGATTATTGATTGGCGGTGACTCAACAGTCTCATGTGGTCTATTGCTTATCTCAAAATTTTCAGATGACATTCTCAAACACTGCCACAAAACAAGGGTTAATTGACGTGCCACATATTATCCCTATATTTTGACTGGCCAATTAAATAACAAATAAGCTTAGGTAGGTCATACTAGCGAATGATTTACTAGTCTCTCCCTTCCTAGTTATAGCCTCAGAACTCCGCCAGGGATCATATCCCTAAGCTTTGATACCAACTGTGATGCCCCCAAAATAGGTCCATATAACCTATTCTGAGTCACCAAATACATGGTACAGAAATCAAATACAAACTTCATTTATACAATTATTAACTGTCATGTAAACACTACTACAAAACAGTAAATAGACAACGCGAAAAGAACGTTGTGGTTTCATTCAGCAAAACGTCGTGGTTAAGGGTGTCATCTATTTGACACCCTTACAAAACATTTTTAAAATGTTGTACTTAAGCACATTAGACAACGTTTTTTAAGAAAAAAACGTTGTAGAATTGTTTTCCATAAATTAGCAGATGCTTGAAATGTTGTAGAAGGTATGATTCCACAACGTTTTCTGGATAAAAATGTTGTAGTTTAATATATCGGACAACGTTTTTAAAATGTTGTAGATAAAAAAAAGAAAAAAAAGGTTGTAGTTCACCTATATTACAAATTCACCTGCAATATTATAAATGCACCTGCAATATTACCAATGCACCTACAATATGCTAATGCAATGATATATAGCTAAAAGATCTAAATTCTCATTTAAATTCAAAACCAAAAATGTATAACCATTCAAAATACATCCCAATAATACCATTTGGTTACATTTTCAAATTACTACATCCACAAAATATATACCAAAATATCCATATATGCATCTCAAATTCACACATAATGCACAATTATCATTTCTTATATGAAAACATAATAGTAGCAGCCAAAAGAAAGGCCATAGAAAAAATCTAAATGTTGAGAGCCACAACAACCACAAAAGCAGTTGGTTTGAATCCTGCAATTCAAGTTACGAAAAAGCAATTGATATAATACATGCGATGACCTTCAACTACTTTAGCCATGTTTCCATCATATGCAGATGCTGTCACCCACAAAAATAGATATTTTTCAATCTTCACTGTGTAGAATATAATATGAAAGCATATGCTAAAACACAAGAATTTCTTTAAAAAATTGTCCAGGCCAAGCATACAAGCATGAATGCTTGAACTATGTACTGCATGAATGCTTGAACTACAAACTGGCCTCCTCATAAACTTGGATAACTAAACTATGTAGTTTTTACATATATATGTTTCATCAGAAAAACTTCTATATGCATCACATTATATCAAACATTGGTACATACCTGCAGTAATAGTTACATACACAATTATATCTAGTGCTTCATTCCAGTCAGTGGGATCTTTTGTCCAGAATTTTCAAGAGCTCCACTTGCTGCTGCTAGAATCTGCTTCCCAAACTACTGAGCAGAATGGACTTTATTCAGAACTTTCCTTTCTAGTGAACCTCTGAAAAAGAGATTCATTTCAATTTAGTTATGATAAACCTTTTGTGATGTCTAGTTTATAGTCAATAACACCAAAATATACAACTATAACCAATTGTATAAAGGGCAGAGAGACTATTCTTATTGGGACTCATATACCACAAAAACTAGACATATTAAGACATTAAATAACCATAGTGCATACCTTCTGGGAACTTGATTAAAGTTTGTGATATTTCCATTTTCCCCATGGAGGCCCAGTGATATGTTCATTCCCCCAGTCAAAGCAGGACAAAACCATTGTTCAGAAGACCACATACATTATGCCAAATCTATAAGTTTTCATCTCCCACTTCGATCATAAAGTATTACAGATCATTTAAAGCCATCAACTTTTGCAAAGAGCTCCTGCACAAAGTTCTCCGCATTTTGAGCTTTCATATTATTCATACACCTAAGGCAACCACAATTAATTATAACCACCAGAGCAAGGAAGAGGAAACTCTTTGACAATGGCAGCAAGTCTTTCTCGTATCCATCACATAGTATTTTCAAAAGGAGGGCATGAGAATAAACAGTAAGTAAAACTAGCTACCACAAAAAATAAGACAGTCAATAATAACATAAAATCATTGAGTTTATAACCAAATCTTGGAAGGAAAACATGGACAACTGGATAGTAAACCGAATTAATAGCCCTAATTTCTACCTCAGAATTCATCAAGACTTACTAGTCTTCACCACTTCAAAACATATTATCTTACTGATGGAGCTGAAAACTGATATCTTACTGACTTGACTAGCTCAACCTGGACAAAAAATGGCATAAAAATCATAGTTCAGGTGAAACTAGAAAATGTGACATCCTTCTCAACAAAAGTTTAAATCTTGGAGCAATTGCCGCATGCTTTATTACAGTTGACATAGTCAAACGTCACCCCAAAATGATTAAGTTGTAAGAAACGTCGATAATCAACATCATTTTCACAGTAACCCACCTGAGAAAAGTTATAAAAGAGAACAAATATTAAGTATCATATCAATAATGTTGACATCAACAGAAAAGCTTATTCATAGTACCATTCGTAAAAGATTTTTAGTGTTTGTTTCGAGTATCCTCCCTAGATTTATTATACTTGCACGACTATAGCCAAATAAAGAGGAGCTTTGCTCATCAACTCCCTGACTAATCATATGTTTGACTCGTATCTGCAGAGAAACCAAAGAAGCATGTGCAAATGTAAAACAAAAAACATAACAGAGCAGCTTAATTATACAAATATGGATGACTAGGTTGGACTCAAGAACTCAACTAACTTGTTAAGATGAGTGCAAGGAAAAGTGAGTTCAAAACAAAGCAAGAATCAAAACAAACAAATATCACTCCATATAACTTTTTCCTATGTAATAGGAATTAAAATGTTAATCCTGATTACACATGTTTGAAATGCATTTGCCTAAACTTGGAAGTGCTAATTTCCCGTAATTATTTTAACTAGAAGCAAACCAAATAACTTGAAAGTTCATTTCATCATTCCAACCAGCTTAATTATACAAATATGGAGACAATTCACATGTGTATAGATAAATACACATATATATAGATAGATAGATAGATAGATAGATAGATAGATAGATAGGTAGGTAGGTAGGTAGGTAGATAGATAGATAGATAGATAGAGAGAGAGAGAGAGAGGAAATGGATCTGTATTCTCAAGTTTGGAAGCCAGATTTGTAGATGAGGTAGTGAAGAGGCTCCCAGTAATTGAAGACCTCATCACAGTCATGTATATATGTATGTGTATTTATCTATACACATGGAATTGCCCCTTTTTTCTTTTTTCTTTTTCTTAGATTACCCAAACAACAGAGTATCTTTTAGGAAATTATATTTACACAGACAAGAACTATAGCTGCTTGTATTATGCGAAGTAAAAATAAAAACCTATTACTCTAGAAGTCAGTTGAAAAAGAAAACTACAGTGGAAAATAACTACTATAAAAAGGCTATTAATTCCATGAATATCACATTAGATCGATCTACAAAATCATGAAATGAAGCAAAAAACTTGAAAATGTTCGTAGTGAACTTTCGTACTTACCGATCAACTCCAATGGCGGATTTGCAGAAAAATCCTCAGCTGAATTTGTAAAAAAAGATAAAATGAAAGAGAAAAAAAGTTGTATTAGCAAAAGTAGATTGAACGAAGCAACATAATTAGGGTTCGAGATGTATTGTTTTCACTGATCCACATACCGCTTAAATGATTCACTTACAATACTAGCCGCCTGAAACAACTCTTGGACTGAGGTTATTGTTTTTAGGGCTTCGATTTCTGAAACGATCAGCGGCTCTTTTGTCTTGGTATTGCCCTTGATTATTACGTTGTGAACTCGAAGGGGAACATTCTTTGCAGAGATTCGACGGAATAGGATCTCCATTTTGGCTCTTTTGGAAAGCAATCTTGATTCCACGGTGACTGTCTCCTCTTCTTCTTCTTCTTCTTCTTCTTCGTCTTCGTCGTCTTCGTCGTCTTCATCTTTTCCAGTTGATAACGAGATGGCACTCTTCAGTAATCCAAATCTCTACATCTTCTTCTTCTTTGTATATAGATGATCTCTTCTACTATTGAATCCAAAGCATGTTGTTAATGAAAAAAAGAATACATATACTGAATACAGGAACCTAAAAAAGTAGTGAGCGAGAGTGTGAGACCCTAAATCGACTGAATACATATGCTCCGTGTTTTTTTAATACATACAGTCGTTATAATTTAAAATTTTCACTTCCGCGTCTCGATATTTTTTTCTCCGTGTTTTTTAGATAGATAACGTTTTTTTTTTCAAAAAACATTATCTATTTAAAACCAAAAAATGTCCTTCTAAATTGATAACGTTTTTTTCATATATATCTACAATGTTTTGTTAAAAAACGTTTTGAAAAAAAATACCACAACGTTTTTTATAAAAATGTTGTGGTTTAAGTGTTGTCTATTTACTACTTTGTAGTAGTGAAAATACGACAAAACGTAAATTGTGAGTTTTAATACAAATATTATCTCGTAAACAATATCCAAACTCAAATGGAGTCCTCATTACAATTAATATCACACTATTTTATAGAATAGTGAGGACTACTATAGCCACCATCTTGGACCATCACTCCATTCCCCGACTAGTCCCAGCTATATTCTCATTTCCTGAAGAGAACAATAAAAGAAAAGGTTGAGCTCAACTAGCCCAATAAAGAATATTATGACTAAGATAATGTAGAATAAATTATCCTTAGTCTTTAACAGTGTAAAATCTGATAGAATACAATAGACAACAAGTTTAGATCAACAAGTGCAGCGGAATAAGCAATCCATTAGAAGAGTCGAGTAAATCATGATTTCTACTATCTTCTATAATTTAAAAATTCATCATCAATATTTTATCTCTGTAACACAACTCAATAAATATTTCACATCAACGAATTATCCTTGTATTACGAGCCAAGGATATTCGTTAGTATCACCAATGGTCATGATCATGCTAAACAACTATCTATCTATGCACTACGGGCCAAAGAGAACTTTCACCACATCATTTGTCTATAACATTACAGGTCATGATTATACCAATACACAATTCCTAGTCATAATCATAGCAATCGACAGTCTATCTATGCAGTACGGGTTAAAGATGACTTTCATCACAATATAAGCACGAGGATGATGACAATGATATAAGAAATCAATCAAGTGAGATCAAGGATAAATATTAAGGGTTTATAATTCAATTTATCCAGAGTTTAAGAATGTCCAAATTGTCAACATGATAATTAATTGTGAAGTAAAATTCAAGAATGATATTCATGTATCAAAAATAATTTGGCCAGAAAAGAAACCAATTTTGTTGTGAATAGTATCTTGGGTGAATAGTACCCCGAGTGAATAGTATCCAAGTGAATAGTACCCTGACATGAAAAGATTAAAATTTAATAAGAATGTTCAAAAAAATATTTCAGTGAAACGATACTAGATGAAGCGCAAAATTCAAGGATATTCTACTAATTTAGGAATATGAAACGAAATAATATTACTGACATTGTGACAAACGAGATTTTGTAATTCAATTTGAATATTTATTGAATTAAATAAATAATTTTTGATGATTTAATTATTAGATTAAATAATTAATTGATGAAATTATGGTAGATTAATTTAATTATATGTGTAATATTTATTAAATTAATGTGGAGAATTTTATTATTCAAAGTATGTTTTAAGTGAGCTTATTGAATTAATTAGATTATTTAATAAGTTTAAATGTTATTTTAATTAATTTAATAATTAATTAGAGATTTAATAATTTGACATAATTAATAAATGAGTAATTTAATTATGTGACTATGTGAATTAATGAGAAATTATTATATTTTATTTAAATTAAATTAAATAAGATATTTGATTTATTATGTAAGTGGGTGTGACATTATTAAACTATAGTATATGAGATTTATCAATTAAAATGGGAATAAACCTTTTAAGTCTAGCCAAACGGAGCCCTATTGGGAGTTGGACAGTTAACCACAAATTGGATTAACTAACCACAACTGCGTCAGTTTTTAAAATTATATACGTCTTCTTTCTTTTATTTTGCTAAGTCTTTTGTTTTTCTAAGTCTGACAAAACTAGTCACAGAGAGAAGTTGAGAATCAGTGAAATTAAAGGAGAAGAAGTATGGAAAAATTAGAAATTGTTATCATCCTTGTGTAATCCAAGCAGAGTAATCAAGGGTAAACCCTTAAATTCAAGTTTTAATTTATGTCATTGGAGTTTTTATGAAAAAATAATGTAAGTCTCTGTAATTGAAAATTAAGGTCTCTCTAATTGGAAAGAGTAGCAATTATGTGTATATATGTGATAAGATGTTATCATAACATATTTTTACTATATATTGTATGTTTTCATAACATCAATTTTATACAAATATGTCGTAATTAGATTTTTGAAGTTACAGAGTATAAAAATATGGTCATATGGACCTTACGTACAAATTTAATGCGTTAATCATATGTTGTATCATAAATTTACACTTGTATATGCTTGTGCATATCAAAACGAAGAAAATAAACTTTGATTGGGCAGATTCGGTGTTATAAAAACCCGTAATGCCAAATTTTATGTTTCATGTTCAATATTTTCAAAATCACCAAGAACACTAAAATTACATGAATTGATTCAAGTAATTGTATTTTTTAACCTGTTAAAACCATGCTAGGAAGGTTGAGTAATGATTATGTGTATAATATAATGTCTGGGTATGTTTAAATTTATGTATGAATAAAGAAATTGGTAGATTTTGGCTTGTTCTGCATTTTTCGCGAACTGCATAATCTGGGTCTGCGTAAACGCGCCGAATGTGAAATCCAGGCTCAATCAAACAGAGTTTGATGGCAACAATATATATATATATATATATATATATATATATATATATATATATATATATATATATATATATATATATATATATCAAAAGAAATAAAAAGTCACGGCCGAAGTTCGGGCACACGCACACAACACGACTCTCAACGTGAATAACAGTGTGTGCAAGAAGTGTAGAAAAGGCTTTAGATGATGTAAGAAGGCTTACAGTGGACTGCCAACGAAGACTTCAATAGTTTAAAATGGATGAACACTCGGTTCCCACCGGTTAAAAGTAGCCAAATATATGCTCACAAGTGTTTGAAATGAGAAATTACTCAATTTATAGTGTACAAAGTAAATTGGACAGGACTTCCTCGTCTTTTTTCTATGCAAAATGGCCACCCCAAGTCCTCTATTTATAGAGGGGGGAGCCGCAGGTGTACCTGCGGCTGCCCAGGGTGCCCCGTGCTTTGTGGGTCCCGCCGTCTCAAAGTACGTGCACGCATGCAACGTGATGTCCGCTCAAACCTTCATAACTTTCAATCCAGGCATCCGATGGAGGCGTATAATACCTTTTCGGAATGTTGTTGTCGAGAGCTACATAATAACATGGGATAACAGATTGTACGAAGTCAGAAAGATGGGACCATGACCAGATCTTTAAGCTTCAAATTCTATCTGGTGTGCTGTATTGTGTAATAGTCACTCGGGATTGGAGGTATGGTTCTTGTAGGACACTGATGTGTAGAATGTATGTTGAAATGTTGTTACGATGACGCGAATGTGGGATTGAGGTGGCAAAATGATGATTTTGCCCCTGACCGGGGTTATCTCCGGTTTGGGATGATTTAGCAGTCGTTGCTTAGGGTTATCTCTGAGATTAGGCTGCTGCAAGTGCTGAATGTCCTCAGGGTTGTCTCTGAGGTGTGCCTATCCTCCCGGGGTTATCTCCGAGCTTGGGAATGAGTGCACTGAGTGTTGAAGCTAATTGCATCCGGGGTTATCTCCGGAACTGCAACTGCATTCTTCGGGGTTATCTTCGCGGTTGGGTCTAAAACTCATGGGGTTATCTCTTGTATTGGAATTAAATATCTCGGGGTTGTCTCCGAGATGAAAATGAGGATTTTGGAGTTACCTCCAAAACTGGAACAGCAATCCTCGAGGTTATCTCTGAGGTTGAAACTGAATCTCCTAGGTTGTCTCCGGGACTGTAATTGTATATCTTAGGGTTATCTCTGAGATGGAAATCTGAGTATCCCGGGGTTGTCTCCAGGACTGTATTATTTTAACTTCTAGAGTTATCTTTGGAAAACAATTTTTTCCTCCTACAAGGTTAGTAACAGGAATGCAAAATTTCGAGTGTATACAACAACATTACTCATTAAATCAAATTATAACATAATTAAAATTCTCATTCATTAATTATGACAAATCATTAAACCTCTAATTAACTATTAAATTAATTAGAACAACATTATAATTATTTATTAACTCAATTAATTTAATAATCACAAATAAATTATAACTTCGAAACTATAAAATTATTTCTCATTAATTTAATTAATGTGACACACTTAATTAAATTAATCTATAATAATTTCATCAAAAATTTATTTAACTCAATAAATAAATCAATAAAATATTTATTTAATTCAATAAATATTTAAAATTAATTACAAAAGTCTCGTTCGTCACATCTTTCCCCCTTAAGAGGATTCTGTCCTCAAAATCATGATTCACTTAATTCGTCCTGTTACCTTTCCCCCCTTACAAAGATTTTGTCCCCAAAATCACTACATATATATTAAGCAAATAAATGAGGATAATTTTTCATCATTTGTTCTTCGAGTTCCCATGTAGTTTCTTCAGCGTTGTGGTTCCTCTAGATTACCTTAACAAATGTATTACTTTATTTCTGAGTACTTGTTCTTTCATGTCGACTATCGGAACAAGAACCTCTTCATAAGATAAGTTTTTCTCAAATTGTAGGGGTTCATATTCTATAACATGCTTGTAATCAGGCTTATACGATCGTAACACGGAAACATGAAAAACATTATGGATATGCCCTAATGCTGGAGGTAAGGCTACCTTATAAGCAACTTCACCAATTCTCCTCAATACTTCAAAGGGTCCAATGAACCTTGGCCTCAATTTTTCCTTTTACCAAATCTAATTTTTCCTTTCCAAGGAGATACTTTCAAGAAAACAAAGCTACCAGATTGAAATTCTTAATTTTGTCGATGTTGATCAGAATATTTCTTATGTCTGTCCTGAGCAGCTATCAATCTTATCATAATCATCTTGACAGTGTCGACGGTCTGTTGAACCAATTCTGGCCCTAGTAGTTGACGTTCACCAACTTCATCCCAGCATAATGGGGTTCAACACTTTTTGCCGCACAACGCTTCGTAAGGCGGCATGCCAATACTTGCGTGGTAACTGTTATTATAAGGGAATTCCACCAACGGTAGATGATCATCCCAATTTCCTTTGAAGTCCATTATACAAGCTCTTATCATATCCTCCAATTTCTGTATTGTCCTCTCAATCTGGCCATCTATTTGAGGATGGTATGTCGTACTCATTCTTAATTGTATTCCCATGCATTCCTGTAGTCGCTTCTAGAAGTTCGATGTGAAATGTGGATCTCGATCAGAGACTATAGACACTTGAACACCGTGCCTTGAAATAATTTCCTTCACATACAATTTTGCCAACTGATCTAAGATAAATATGATTTTGATCAGTAAGAAGTGCGCTGATTTCGTTAGTCGATACACGATAACCTATACTATGTTAAAACCTTTCTGAGTCGTTGGAAGACCTACAAAATCCATTGTGATAAGCTCCCATTTCCATTATGATATTTTTAATGGTTAAAACAACCCGCTCGGCCTTTGATGCGCTGCTTTAACTTTCTGACATGTCAAACACTTGGCCACATAATCGGCAACATCTATTTTCATATTCGGCAACGAAAAATGATGTCGGAGATCCCAGTACATCTTCATACTCCCTGGGTGAATTGAATACCTTGAACTATGAGTGTCGCCCAAAATGTCCTCTTTAACCTCTTGTATTGGCAGAATCCAAATTCTTCCCTCGAGTCTTAACATCCATTTGTATCAATCTTGAATTTCCCTTCATTACCTTTAGATATTCTTTTCCTGAGTTTCTCACATTCCTCATCTTCGAGTTGTGCTTCCTTAAACTTATCCACCGAGGTTGGACCGGCTCCCAACTGAAATAGTTTTTCGTCCAACTCATTAGGATGTTTCACCTCCAAATCCAGTTTCACCATTGCTGAAATTAGCTCCTCCTAAGTTGTTAACATAGACTGTTTCTCTCGACCATAAATGCCCATCGGGGCGGCACAGTTTGACTTGGTAACACCCACCGGGGCGGGCTTACCCGGAATCAGATTATGCAGTTCGCGACTTCACTGTGCATCAGTCCAAAACTCATGAATTTCACATACAATTAGTAAATTTAAAAAACCCAAAAGATATAGACTTCACATAATCTTCACCAAGCATGCAAACATTGAATTTAAACAACAAAACAACAATATTCATCAGATTTAACCCCTTTAAATTCATGTTCTTGCTAAAAACCTCATTTTAGACATCCCTAGCGAATCATATCACCACAGATTCGTTTCTTGATCAAATCAGTTCGTATAACATGCATTATTTTTTAATTTAAACATATTAACACAATCAATCGTCAATTTACTGATTACAACATGAATTGAACACTAATTTTGGTTCTAAAACCAGACTTTTTATACATTTTAAAATAAAACTCGAACTTCTTTTGTAAAACATGATTTCATGAATCAAATCATACCTAAAATTGTTTTCAACCCACATATAACAGATTATATCCATCTAACAACATAAACAACCATTATTCTAACATATTGTCAGCAAAAACTCTAATTTTGACTTCAAAATCATATATATGTCACTATAAACTCAAAACTTTCGTTTTAACCAAAATTTCATGAATTAATTCACCCAAATTTTTTTTATAAACATCACATATTAGATTATTCATGCATATTAACAATTTATAAATAACTTTTCAACAATTACTCATGAAAATTCAATTATAGAGAACTAAAATATGTTTTCATGGAAAAAAACTCAAGAACATAATAAACAGAGATTGTAATTTCAATTCTCACCCTTTGATTCTTGTTTAGATGATAGGAAAGCCTCCTTTGATTCTCCAAATCTTCTTCCTCGATCTCAATTCTCTCAAAGCTCTCTCTCTTTTTCTCTTTGTTTTTCTCAAGCTTAGGTCTTAGGAAATAAAGTACATGAAAAGAATAAGACTGATAATATAATTTAATACTTACAGTTAATAACTGGCACAACATGGGTGTCAGTTAAGCGTATCATGGCTTTAATTGATCCCATGTTCTTAAGGCCATGCTTGGTTTGGCTTTTAAAACTGCTTTTAGTTTATGTTAATTAACTTGTTTATTATATAGTTTATTTGTCACACTTTAATTAATCAAATAATATTATTTAAATTTATTTAAATTAAAGGTAACATTACTCATTAAATCAAATTATGACATAATTAAAATTCTCATTCATTAATTTTGGCAAATCATTAAAGCTCTAATTAATTAATAAATTAATTAGAACAACATTATAATTATTTAACAACTCAATTAATTTAATAATCCCAAATAAATTATAACTTCGAACTATAAAATTATTTCTCATTAATTTAATTAATGTGACGCACTTAATTAAATTATTCTACAATAATTCGTCAAATATTTATTTAACTCAATAAATAAATCAACAAAATATTTAATTAATTCAATAAATATTTAAAATTAATTACAATAGTCTCGTTCGTCACATCCTACTCCATTCTTTATTCATGTCTTTCATCCTAAATTTCAATTCAGCCACTGAGGGCGGCTCCTCAACAGCTCCCTTATCTTTTGAGCTAGACATATCTCCTACAAAACAACAGTTAGTAGAAAATAGTTTCCTTACCACTCCCTTATGTATTTCGCTCGAGTTAATGATTCTACTCACGTATACACTCAATAAATTGGATTTTATCCTCAATTAATTCACGAATGAGCCTTTTACATCTAAATATTCTCCATAATAGGTTCTTTTTGAATTACCTAGGAAATCTCTTGGTTCTACTAATCAATTCAGAAATAACTTATCGTGAAAAAATTTATAGAAGGTAGAAATCCTCACAATAGCTTACAATCGACAAAATTTCGACAATTTTGTTTTTAAACTCAACAATTTCAACAAAAATTTAAAGGATAAGTAACTCGCTAGAACTTAGCTTTGATACCAAATGATAGACTCCACGGCATGCTCGCGAGCTGGTCGTCGCCCGGATCGTTTCTAGCACAGTTGTTGGTATAATTGCTCGCGTTGGGAAATTTACGTTGACTGGACACCAACGACACCTTGACCCCTCACTTATATTGAAGCGGTAATCTTGGTACAATCGATGATTAATGCGGTAAAAGATGCCTGACACAACTATGAATTGTTATATAATACGTAAAATTGAATCTCAAAGAAATAACTTAGAAAATACTTAGGAATTCTTCAAAGAACCAAAAATAGAGAATAATCTCACAAGTAGAATAAATCTAAATATTATTGAATGTTCTATGAATTACATTCATATGACATATTTATACTAACTAAGAAAACCCTATAATCTTATAAGGAATCAATAATTTGTTTTGGAAGTAAATTCCAATCTAAAATTATCCTAAAAACATTAGAATTATTAAAGATATAAAAGTTCCTAAAAATATATGAAAGAAACCTAGTCAACTGAGGAAAATAAGGTCAAAAATGTGTCCTCAATTTTTGTGTTAACCGACCGACGCAGGGCCTTCCATCAATAGTGTGACGCCCCCAAAATAGGTATACATCACCCATCTTGGGTCGTCAGATAGATGGTACAAAATATAAATACAAACTTAATTATACAATCGTCGTGTAATATACGACAATACATAAACTGAGAGTTTTAATAGGAATATTGTCATCTGTACAATATCCACACTCAAAGGAGTTCTCATTATATTTATTGTTACACTATTTAATGGAATAATGAGGACTACTAATGCTATCATCTGGACCGTCACTCCTTTCCCCGACTTGTCCCAGCTATATTCTTATTTCCTGAAGAGAACAGTGAAAGAAAGGGTGAGCTCAAAAAGTCCAGTAAGAAATATTATGACTAAGATAATGCAGAATAAATTATCAATAGTCTTCAACAATGTTAAACTGATAAAATACAATAGACGTCAAGTTTAACTGCAGCGGAACAATCAATCCATTAAAAAGAGTCAAATAGATAATAAAATCTACTATCTTTTATGATTTAAAAAGATTTTTCATTACTTTTATCGCTGAGACTCAGCTTAATAAATAAACCATACTATCAAATCATCCCTGCACTACGGGCTAAGGATATTCATTAAATCATCAACGGTCATGATTATACCGAATAATCCCTGGTCATAATCATACCAAAAAATGTTCATGAATGCACTACAGGCCACTGAGGACTTTCACCACATCATTCGTCACATTACGGTCATGATTATACCTAATAATCTATTGTAATAATCATACCAAGTCCATCTACGCACGTAAGCCAAAGATGACTTTCATCACAATATAAGAATGAGAATACTGACAATGATATAAGAATTAATCAAATGAAAACAAAGATAAATATTAAAGGCTTTAAATTTATCCAAATATTATCAATAACTTAATAAACTCATAATCTAATATTATTAATATTATAACAATATTTTAATCACTTCTTAAACTTATAAATAATTTATTTCAATTTTTTATACTTTACCAAATAATGCATTTAATCATTCAAAAATGCCATACTCCTAAGATTTCATCACCAATGATCAAATCTCTTATAAAAAATCTGTATATACCCTATATAGGATTCCCAAGGCATATAATCCTATTTTCTAATTTTGTTACTTCACATAACATATTTAACTCATAGGTTCGTAACTAAACCATTTTTATGAAAAATTACCAAATCAACTTATTATTTTTCTATCATTTGCCCAAACATATATACATATATTTCATACAAAACAAGTATTTTTTTATAATTTTTCAACTCCCTTAAGTATTTTTCAAAAATTAATTTCTAATTAATTCCTTAAGAAATTAGCTACCTCAAGTTTAACTCCAGAAATTCCCAAATCATGGCAAGATCTTACACATGTTAATGTGAGCTTCCAGTTTAAATTTTATGGTCATCGGAGTTATAGAACTCCGGTTATAGTATTTTTCGTCGAAAAAACCTAAATATTAAAATAGTTATAACTTGCTCATTTTAAGTAGGAATGAGCTCATTTTTGGACAGGAGGAACTTTATACCATATATTTTCTTGTCCCAAAAGGCCGAAATTTATTTCACAAGCTAAGTGGCCGAAAATGCCCTTTTAAACTTCTGGGCAGTAGCCTTTTTTGTAATTTGCAATTTTTGACTCTTTTGCTAAAATCAGTCCACACGAAAATCTACAACACCTTTTCAAGTGATTCCACTTGGAGGAAGTTAGAAAACTCATAGATCTAACTCTAGAACTTGACCACACTCAAAAATTCGAAATATAATAGGAGATATGGTCAATTGAATTTCATTCTCCATTTTTATCAAAATTTGATTTTCAACCCTTTGTGATTTCTAAGAAACTTCCATGTTTTCACATAATAACCAACATAACTCATCATGACAATGACCTAATAATTCAGTAAAATAAGTTAAAATATAAGTTTTAAAGATTTATAATTTAATTTATCCTAAACACAATAATGTCCAAATTGTCAACATGATACTACTTTGTGGAGAAAAATTCAAGAATGCTCAGAAGAATATTTCCATGAAAAGATACTAGATGAAGCGCAAATATCCAGGATATTCCACCAATTTCAAGGAATATAGAAGCCAAAACTTTAACCAACTAAGTATAATAGAATGTATGACACTGCAAATGGATTTTCACCCGCTATGCGGTAATCCACGTATACAGGTCATTTCCACAATTTAATAAGGAATGGATACAAAGGATCATTCACCATGCAAGTGGTAAACCACATAGACAGATTGTTCCAACAGAATAATAAAGAATGGAATAACAGAAGGATTCACCATGCGTGCGATAGACTACACATACAGGTTATTCCCAACAGAATAATAATAATGGAAACAGGTCATGCGTAACGCACAGATAGGATATTTCGACAGAATAATAAATAATGGAACCAGGGTCAGCGTAAACGCACAGACAAGATATTCCAACAGAAAAATAAATAATGGAACCAGGTTCGGCGTAAACACACAGACATGATATTCTGACAAAATAATAAAGAACATAATAATAGAAGAATTTCACCATGTATGCGGTATTTCGCATAAACAGGTTATTCCAACATAATAATGAGGAATGGAATAACAGAAGAATTTCACCATGTATACGGTAGTCCACGTATACAGGTTATTCCAACAGAATAATAAGAATGGAATAACAGAAGTTCTCTTCATGAATACGAAAGAAATAATACCCCTTACGAGTACAACAAATAATATCCCTTACCTTTGAAGAAACTGGATATTAAAAAAGTGAAGTAGCAGAATACTTTTCTTCTTTCTCTCGATAGTTTCTCTCTCTAGAGTTTTAGTGAATTCGTAAGAAATACTTAAGGAATGAGCTTCTATTTATAGAGGAACTGAAAGTGGCTCTTGGTCTTAACGAAATGTCAAAATGACTCTTGGTAATATTGAATAGACAACTACTATTAGCGAAGGGGCAATTAACTCTTGAAACACCGAAGGGGCAAATAACTCTTAAAAAACTGAAGGGACAAATAAATCTTGAAAAACTGAAGGGACAAGTTACTATTAAAACATTAAATCAACGATCCATATTAATTTACTATTATAATTTCAACCAACGGTCTGAAAAATTAGCAGATCTCCTCATAGAATAATATTGTACCTAAAAATGATTTAGACCCAAAAGAAATAAATTTTTCGAGTGAATAGTACCCTGTGAATAGTAACTCATAAATAGTAACTCATGAATAGTACTCCGTGAATAGTAACCCATGAATAGTAACTCATGAATAGTACTCTGACACGAAAAGTGCTCCGAAAACATGATTAAACAATATAACCTCCAGACATCAATTATTATCGAAATAAATGTCGATTTCCACTAACATCAACAATTTCAACACAATGGAACTATCAAATTCATCTTTAATCAACACGAACTTATTCATCATTAATATTATAACTCATAATATTTAACAACCAGGTAGTTACTAGGAAAGAGGGGGCTTCCAATAAGGATTTCTCCCTATTGGCGCGCAATTAGGTGACAAAACCTCTCCTTGACAGAACATCTAGACATTGTAAATATTTTAATTTAATAATATGAATAACTTTGTCGTCTCAATTATTAATTTAATAATATAACATATTATGCAGATGATACTGTGACAATAATTGAATCAATAATATGAGAGATTTGATGCAGCAATTACAATAGCAATAATTGAGTATAACTGAGTAACTTCTCACGTAAGCATCAACAATTAATACCGTGTGCTACTATGTAACCACGCGTATTACTGTACTTTTACTACCGGGTAGTTCAACAATTTTAACGGTAACACTTCCGTCGTTATTTTATAAAAAGATAATTCTATCGTTTTCTTACTACAACAATACTTCCATTGTGGGTTCACCAATGATTGTGTCGTCGTACGGATATTCTCGACAAAAAGAATATTCCCCGACCAAACGAATATTTTATAACAACTTGCATACTTTGCAAAATTTATAAATATCACCCACAACTATAACATTATATCAAATCCACACCATAATATTAAAAAAATATTTCAAGAAGTTTAAATCTTTATTCATAAAATTTGGGGTCTCACAATCTCCCCTCTTTATAAAATTTTACCCTCGAAATTTACGTACGTACTGGGTATGCCGAAGAGATGAGGATACCCTGACTTCATTTCAGATTCTAACTCTTGACGTATAACCTTTGAGAGTTGAATATGATCCTTCTTATCAAAGATTTTAACACGTATCTCCTCATACGTTAAATATTCTGTTATCTCATTTGGTTCTAATTTAATAATGTGGTTCGGGTCATCCACATATTTACGTAACATCGATACGTTTAAAACGTTATGAACACGCGACATACTTGGCAGTAAAACGAGTCTATAGTCCACAGTTTCTACTCGATCCAGAATTTCAAATGGGCTAATAAAATCGAGGGTTGACATTTTCTCTCTTCATCAACTCTTGGTTCTAGAATAACGCCCTCTTGAACCTTTTTCTTCACATTCATCAGCGTCGGGTGTATAGCTTGAGTGGCCTTTAACTTTATCTATTAGAGTCGATTTTACTCGTATATTTAATATCACCACGTGGGTCCCTAGAGTCTTTAACTCTATCTTTATTATTTGTAAGTTATACGAAATGGGTTATTGTACTAGAGTCAATACAAAATTCATTATCACGCTTTGGGTGTAGGCTAGGAAGTTCTTCGAAAATACGTCAGGAAATTTATTAATGATAGAAATATTATTCAAAATTGTGACCCTCATCCCAAGACTTGGATAGTACGTCACATTGATACCTATTAACTTGCCACCGTCATTCATGATGTCGCCTACAAAAAGTCTAGCTTCGGTGCATTCCACACAAGGAAGTCACCAGATAAAGGCTCAGGGCTCTTTACTTATGACTTGATATGATAATGATTGACTTTAGTGGTTTGGTTGCTTGAATTCGTATAATAGGTTGGTTAGGAATATGAAAGTTAACCACCTTACGAAAAGTATGATGAGTAGTTAACCAATCGATTTCTAAAATCACATCAAAGGCAAGTATTTTCAAAGAGATAAGATCGACAGGTAACGTGAAAGTGTCGATTTGAATTAAACAAGACTTATAAATAGTAGATGTAGTGAAGGTTTCTCCCAACGGAGTTTCAACAGATAAATCAAAGTCTAATTTCTCCGTAGTCAAATTTAAACATTGAACGCAAGCAAGAGAGATAAAATAATGGGTAGAACCGGTATCTAATAAGGCATAGACTTCACAAGAGTTTATAATTAACTTACCCGTAATAATTTCGTTCGGATTTCTCGACAAACGCTCTCACTTAAACTACCAGATTTGACTTTGCTATAGAGTACATTCCACCCTTAATTGCTTCATCACATTCCTGATCCATGATTCGAATCATTAACCCCTAATCCATATCGAATTGGGATTGACCGCTCTGCGCAAGGTAATTCCAAATTTGATGTTGGATTCTCCCAATTGTTGTCCAAAAAACAAAATCCATTTCATCTATTTTGACTTTATTAGATCAGACGTCTTTTTCGACAATATCAACGTGTCGTGCCTCTTTTACCCACGCATCATCTCTTCTCCTTCGTTAAGTTGTTTCTGCTTTCATCAGAACTTTGATCATAACATTCTCAGATTCCAGCTCTAATATCTTATACTCTGCCAAAGAGTGCTTCTATTCAAGCATTGCACATCGGGTAACGCAATTTTGAATTATTGCATCTCTTTGCTCCATGACCGCCTGGCGTTCTTAGCCTGCTCTTCTAACTCATGAATACGATTTTGTAATTCTAAATTTTGATCATAAAATTCTTCTAATAAATTCTCCTCAGGTTCCTCTTCTTCCTCACTCTCAGCTGCTACCTCTACAACTAGCTTAGGTGCAACTATTAGTTCTTCACGCACCACGTAGATATCTCTAATTTCTTCTTTGTCTGATATCACATTAACCTGGTTAGTGATTAAAGGTGTCTCAACGGTCTCATGTGCTTCATTGCTTATCTCAACATTTTCTGATGCCATTTGCAAATACTGCCACAAAACAAGGGTTAATTAACATATCACATATTATCCATATACTCTGACCGACCAATTAAATACCAAATAAACTCAGGTAGGTCATACTAGCGAAGGAATTCCCCGTCTCTCCCCTCCTAGTTCTTGTCTCACATCTCAGCTAGGGATCATATCCCTAAGCTTTGATACCAACTGTGACGCCCCCAAAATAGGTATACATCACCCATCTTGGGTCGTCAGATACATGGTACATAATATAAATACAAACTTAATTATACAACCGTCGTGTAATATACGACAATACATAAACTGAGAGTTTTAATAGGAATATTGTCATCTAGACAATATCCACACTCAAAGGAGTCCTCATTATATTTATTGTCACACTATTTAACAGAATAGTGAGGACTACTAATACTATCATCTGGTCCGTCACTCCTTTCCCCGACTCGTCCCAGCTATATTCTCATTTCCTGAAAAGAACAGTTAAAGAAAGGGTGAGCTCAACTAGCCCAGTAAGAAATATTATGATTAAGATAATGCAGAATAAATTATCAATAGTCTTCGACAATGTTAAACTGGTAAAATACAATAGACATCAAGTTTAAAAGAGTCAAGCAATCCATGTTAAAAGTAACTCGTGGATAGTACCCTGTGAATAGTAACTTATGAATAGTACTCCGACACAAAAAGTGCTCCGAATACCTGATTGAACAATATAATTTCCAGACATCAATTATTATCGAAATAAATGTCGATTTCTACTAACACCAACAATTTCAACACAATGAAACTATCAAATTCATCTTTAATCAACACGAACTTATTCATCATTAATATTATAACTCACATTATTTAACAACCAGGTCGTTCCAAGGAAAGAGGGGACTTTCCAATAAGGATTTCTCCCTATTGGCGCGCAATTAGGTGACCAAACCTCTCCTTGACAGAACTTATAGACATTGTAAATATTGCAATTTAATAATATGAATAACTTTGTCGTCTCAATTATTGATTTAATAATATAACATATTATGCAGATGCTATTGTGACAATAATCAAATCAATAATATGAGAGATTTGATGCATCAATTACTATAACAATAATTGAGTATAACTGAGTAACTTCTCACGTAAGCATCAATAATCAATACCGCGAGCTACTATGCAACCACGCGTATTACTGTACTTTTACTACCAGGTAGTTTAATAATTTTAACGGTAACACTTCCGCCGTTATTTTATAAAAAGATAATTCTGTCATTTTCATACTACGACAATACTTCCGTTGAGGGTTCACCAATGATTGTGCCGTCGTACGGATATGCCCGACAAAAAGATTATTCCCCGATCAAACGAATATTTTATAACAACTTGCATACTTTGCAAAATTTATAAATATCACCCACAACTATAACATTATATCAAATCCACACCATAATATTAAAAAAATATTTTGAGAAGTTTAAATCATTATTCATAAAATTTGGGGTCTCACAAATAGGCCTGCAACTGCGCGGGCCGCGCTACACCTACAGAATCACTGACACTTCTGCGCGGGGCGAACTACATGAGTGTGAGGTCACACTGAAACAACAGACAATCGGCCACTCTGGCGTGCGGCGCGCTGCCCATAGTACTATCATGGAGCGGCCTGCGCTGGACCACCAGATTGGATTCCTGATTTGCTTCATCTGCTTGTAACACATTAATGAGTTTCTCCGTCGTGAAATCAAACCCATCAATAATTAAACGCGATCCAACTTCTCTCCAAACTCCTTGAATTAGCGCAATAAGTCTATCCTTGAAATGTTTAGCTCGTCCTCTAGTGACAGATCTTATGGGCACTTGCACCGGCTCCGATCCATGACATTCATTAGAATCCACGCTAGCAATGTCCTCATCAAGGAATATGTGAGAGTACATATATTAATTAATTCTCAAACCCCTTTAGAAATTAACTTAATAGTAATAGTAATAATAATAAGACTCCCTTTATTAATTTATATTTAATATTCCTAAAATATTAAACAATAAATATTACTTCTTAAATAAATATTCTTCCTTTTATGGTGTGACCATTTAGGTTCTCCATATTAAACCGGTTGTGAATAAATCAATTAGAACAATTCTAATCTTATTTCAATAAATATATTAAACTATTAATTTATTTAAATAAATAAAATTTATTCTAAAATATGGATAAGCCTCCTTAGCAAACAATGTTGGCTTGTTTGGGTATTATGACAAAACAACACACACACGCAAGTGCACGTGGTCAACACGTAGTATAGAAGAAGTAGAGTATCGATCCCACAAAGAATATTAATTGCATTTTAAACTAACATACACCAATTTTATAACTATTTCAGTCAACTTAAACAGATGAACAATTAGTGTTTTATCTAAAAGTGCTGAAGATCAAAAGACAATTAACTATTGAGTAATTAAGTCAAATAAGGGAGATATGGGATTATAACTTCACTTAATGCATCATCCAAGTTACTTCACTTCCTTATAAGCTTAATTGATTACTTCAGATTGTTAGTCAAGAACACGAAAGTAAAATATGTCCATCTCTTAATGTACCATACCCAAACCACACTAAATCAACAATAGATAGAATGAATGTGAATACCCAAATTACTTAACCCACTATATCTCTATGCAGATTAAAATTAATAAGGGTTAACGCACAAGTTCTCAAATGACTACGAGTGGTGCTTCGTTATATTTCTATCTTTTGCACGAATTATGGAATATAACATCATGTAGAATCATAAGCACAAGCTAATATGGCCAGATCTTAACTCACAATTCATTTCCCAATTTCATATGAGTTATCCCGGTAATTGGTGATCAAGCAATTATGCATTTTAAGCAAACCATATAGGCAATCCATAAATAAACAATCAAAACTCACAAGAAAGCATAGAAATCTACATTAAACATTAAGATTCATTATAAACCCATAATAGAAATTAGTTCATAAAGAAATCAAAATCCATCATTAAAATTTGTTTATACATTGGAAGCTAAAATGAAAAGAAAGAAAAAAAAAAGGAATGAGAGATGCAAATTTGATGTCTCCTTCTCCAATTTGAACATTTAATGTTGAATCAAAGCTTCAATAATTGAATCTAGCCCTAATCTTTGCTAATCTAAAGAAATGTAACGGAACCTAAGAGAGATTCAAAGCAGAGAAGAGAATACGCTCAAGGTTCTCTATGTGCTTCTATATGACCAAAAAGGTAATAAAAAAGTCCTAAAAATAATGCCCTAACTTGAAATGATCCTCTCTTTAAGTAAGGATTCGATTGGTGCTTTAAAGTGAAAAGTTAGCATTTATAGCTTCAGAGACTGGCGCAGCTGCGCCGGTCTTGTGCTTGATCTGGGCGCAGCTGTGCACCAGGGCAATTCTAGTTGGGGCTGGGCGCAGTTGCGCTCCCTTCCTTTGTAATCCGGGCGCAGCTGTGCTCTGCTGCAATCTTTAAATTCTACTATTGTCTACTGCAGCTTTAGTCCACACACTCAATGCACATTTTTGCTTCCCTTTCCACATGCCTTAGCTCCTTTGCTCCCACACACTAGGTTCCACACATATCATGCCTATTTGCCCTCTTTTTGACAAAAGATGCCACCGAGCGAGTTCCCGAACATGAAACATATAAAAAGGAAAGAAATGCATGAAAAGCAACTTAAACAAATGAGAATAAGCAACAATTATAGCAAGTTAGTATCCAATAAGTAGGTATATAACCTACTTATTAAATACCCCCAAACTTAAATCGTTGCTTGCCCTCAAGCAACAAAATAAGAAGAAATTCAAAAGCTAAGTAAAATGCATTCTACTCTAAATGCCTACGAATCCACATCCGTCAGTATGAAATCCAAATGAATTGCCTTAGAAGAATCACAGTGATCATTAAACATAGCATCAAACCAAGAATAATCATTAAGCCATATTTTATTTTTGCAAATCTAAAACATGTCATTACTGACATAGTGTGTTGTGTGCTTAGTAACCGTTAAACTTGCCATAATACAAATATTTCACATAATACGCTTAGAGGGAAAGTTATAGTTCTAACTCAAGAAAGGCATTAAATAGGATAAGCACAATTTTGACATTACATTAACTAATTTAATGGTTAACTTGAAGTTTATTAGGTTTTTATTCACTCACGAGGGCACTATATGCTCTTTCCCGTGTTTACACATGAATGTGCAATGCCTAGCCCTTTTAGGCTTTTTAATGATACCCATGTAGCAAGCTTTCGACCAACAACTCCTAAACCAGACGGCTTTAGGGTGTTGGGGGTAGAGACATCCCCTAGGGCGTACTTACTTGAGTATCAAAGGCCACCGATGTAACGACCCCAAAATTCATACTATTTAATTCTCGACTTTGGCCGTTAACAATACATTCATCCTCTAATTTTACATCATTAAATGATAATACAGCTATTAAAATTTGCAGAATAATTAAAATTTTCTATTACAAACTATTCTCATTCCCAAAACTTTCAACCTTTACATTTAAATATTTCAGAATCATTTTAATACTAGAAGAGTTTACATTGCAAAACGATATTATAATTTAACATTAATACATTTACCGAGACATTAGACATGGTTCAAATAATAATAACTCAGCCAAAGTGTATAAATCTTTAAGTATCACATCTGATTCATGTCTTTCAAGTAGCACATAACTTTACCTTGAATCCTTAACCTGCAAAAGTGGTTATTTGCAAGGTTGAGCTCGACAACCTAGCAAAATCTAACAGTTTTCAGGCATCACATGGCACATAATAACATACTCAACATACATCTCATAAATATTGGTCTAACATAACATACATGTTGTAGTTCATATAACAAGTATAAAGATTGAGTTCCTTACTCAATTAACATTCATTACTCAATCAACGTAGTTTTCATAAATTGATTGTTCATCATGCCAAAATTGATTATTTTCGTAAGGTTGTTAGTTTTCATATTCCTAACGAACATGTTATGCGAATTCAAGCAACCAAGCCACTAAAGTCAATCACTATCATATCAAGCCATAAAGTCATTCGTTTATTAAAAAACGGATGTCAAGCTTTCTTAGCACGTGTCATGGACTTGAATAAAAATACGTCATATTTGAATAATATTTCTGTTGTTAGTGAATTTTCTGACGTATTTCCTGAAGAACTTTTCGGTCTACCCCCAGAACGTGAAGTTAAATTCTTTATTGACCTTAAACTTGGTACAAAACCCATTTCTAGAACCCCATATCGAATGGCTCCTATTGAACTTCAGGAGTTAAAGGTCCAACTACAGGAGTTGTTAAACATCAGTTTCATTCATCCTAATACATCTCCTTGGGGTGCTCCTATTTTATTCGTAAAGAAGAAAGATAGAAGTATGCAACTTTGTATTGACTACCGAGATTTGAACCATGTCATCATCAATAATAGATATACGCTACCTAGCATTGATGACCTATTCGACCAGTTGCAAGGAGCAAAAATCTTTTCAAAAATCGATCTTCGTTCCGGATATCATCAGTTAAAGATTAAAACTGAGGATATTCCGAAGACTGCCTTCAGAACTCAGTACGGGCATTATGAATTCTTAGTTATGTCTTTTAGATTGACTAATGCTCCTGTTGCTTTCATGGATATGATGAATCATGTGTTTAAGGAATATTTGGATCAGTTCGTTGTCATCTTTATTGATGACATCCTCGTCGATTCCAAAAGCCGTGAAGATCATGAGCACCATTTGAAGCTAGTACTTCAAAGGCTTCATGAAAACAAGCTATATGCCAAGCTAAAGAAATGCGAGTTCTGGCTTGAGAAAGTAGCATTCCTTGGGCACGTGGTATCAAAACATGGAGTATCTGTTGACCCGATGAAGATTGAAGTAATACAAAGTTGGGAGCAACCAAAGTCGGTGACCAAAGTACATAGCTTTCTGGGATTATCTGATTATTATCGGAGATTCGTGGAAGGATTTTCTCGAATCACTACTCCGTTAACTCAACTGACTCGAAAAGATACAAAATTTATATGGAGCGAGGAATGCGAGAAGAGTTTCCAAGAGCTCAAGAGGTGACTCATTTTGGCACCTGTTCTGACAATACCATCTGGTTCGAATGGATTTCTTATCTACAACGATGCTTCAGGAAAAGGGTTAGGATGTATTCTCATTTAACATTGGAAAGTCATAGCCTATGCCTCGCGAGAACTCAAAGAATATGAGAGGAATTATCCTACTCATGATCTGGAGTTGGCAGCAGTTGTGTTCGCGTTGAAAATCTGGAGACACTACCTAAATGGGGAGAAAGTTATATAGATCATAAAAGTCTCAAATATTTCTTCACCTAAAAGGAACTCAACATACGACAACGACGTTGGCTTGAGCTGTTGAAAGATTACGATTATACCATCCAATACCATCCTGGAAAAGAAAATGTGATAGCTGACGAATTGAGTAAAAAATTATATGCGGGTACGAGTGCGATATTGTCAATACAAAGGCCCATTTTGTATGACTTGCAAAGGATGGAGATAGAGTTAAAGGCTCTAAGTACCCACGTGATGATATCAAATATATGAGTAGAACCGACTTTAATCGATAAAGTTAAAGTTGCTCAAGCTACGGACCTAGAGCTGATGCATATGAAGAAGAAAGTGTAAGAAGGTGCTATTCTAGAAGCAAGAATAGATGAAAAAGGAATACTTTGAGTCAATTCTAGACTTTGTGTTCCTAACGATTCTAACTTGAAGCATAGAATCATGATGGAGGCACACAACACACCATTTACAATCCATCTTGGGAGTACCAAAATGTATCATGATCTTTGATATACATTTTGGTGGAGTAATATGAAGAGAGAGATCGCGGAGTTTATCTCGAGGTGTTTAACTTGTTAATGTGTAAAGGCGGAGCATCAAGTGCCAAAGGGTCCATTGCAACCACTTGAGATTCTGAAATGGAAATAGGAACACATTACCATGGATTTCGTTACGGGTCTTCCCATGGTTTCTCAAGGCATAGATGCGATTTGGGTTATTGTTGATAGATTAACCAAGTTTGCTCATTTCTTGCCAATACGGGAGACTTATTCCCTTGAACGTCTTGCTCGTATACACGTGAATGAGATTATGAGATTGTATGACATGCTAGTATCCATAGTTTCGAATCATGACCCAAAATTGACTTCACGATTTTGGGTTAGCTTGCAAAAAGCTATGGGCATGGATTTACGATTCAGTTCGGCATACCATCCTCAAACAGATGGGCAATCAGAAAGGACTATTCAAACTCTTGAAGATCTATTAAGACTCTGTGTTCTTAATTTCAAAGGGAGTTGGGATAAGTACCTACTATTGGTGAAATTCTCCTACAACAACAGTTAACAGGCAAGTATAGGTGTGGCTCCATTCGCGGCGTTGTATGGACGAAAGTGTCACTCTCCAGTATACTGGGACGAGGTGGATGAAGCAATGTTGTTGGGACCAGAGTTGGTATACATAACTATAGAGAAGATCCAAATAATTCGACAACGTATACAAATGACACAGGATCGATAAAAGAGTTATGCGAATCTTCATCGAAAGAACGTGTAATTTAATATTGGGGATCATGTATTGTTACGTATTTCTCTATAGAAGGGAGTTACAAGATTCAGAAAGAGAGGAAAGCTCAATTCACAATTCGTTGGTCCATTTGAGATTATTGACCGAGTAGGAAATGTGGCCTATAGACTCGCATTACCTCCAAGCATATCTCGTGTTCATAATATTTTTCAAATATCTGTGCTTCGTAAATATGTGAAAGACCTAAACCACATTATTGAGTTAGAACTAGATGAGATAACCGAAGATTTAACGTACGAGGAGGTACCTGTCAAGATCTTGGATAGGGAGGAGCGTGTCATATGCACAAATGTTATACCCCAAGTCAAAGTTTTATGGACGAACCATGCTATAACAAAAATGACCTTGGAGTTGAAATCGAAAATAAAAATGAGGTATCCTCACCTTTTCGAAACACCAGGTACGTACATCAATTTCGAGGATAAAATTTCATAAAGAGGGGAGGTTGTAAGACCCCAACTTTTTATAAATAAAATTAAATTTTCTCAAATTTATTATTTTGAATAATACGGTGTTAATTTGATATAATGCTTTGATTTATGGGTGAAATATGCAAATTTTACAAAATAAGCAAGTGATTATAAAATATTCATTGTTGTGGGGGAATATTCATTTGGTCGTAGAATATTCTTGCTGTCGTGGAATATTCGTACGATGGCGCAACCTTTTTTGGGCCCCATAACAAAAAACTGTCGGGTGAAGAAAACGACAAGTATGAGTTTTTTTTATAAATAACGGCGTAGTTGTTACCATTAACACTGTTCGAATACTCGGTGGTTAAAATACAGTAATACGCGTGGTTACACAGTAGCACACGGTATTGCGCAGTATTTTTGGATTATTGATTCTTACGTAAAAAGGCATTACTCAATAATTGTTATAGTAATTACTGTTCAATATTTTATTTTATTGATTCAATAATTGATACGTTGATATTTTATATTATTGTTGATTCAATCATTGTCACTACACAATATTTCCCATTATCAGATCAATAATTTATATTATTTAAATAATATTATTAGATAACAGTATTGGCAATGTCTAATGAAGTTCTGTCTAGGAAAGGGGTTTGGTCACCTAATTGAGCGTCAGTAAGGAGAAATCCTTATCGGAAAACCCCCTCTTTCCTGGGAACGACATGGTTGTCATATTGTGATTCTATAATATTATTTGTGAATAATTAATTATTAATTTATATGATAAGGAAATATTTATTTTTATGTGAATATAAATGAAGGAATTAATGTTGCGATATTTTATCAGTATTTTGTCGGAATAAAGGTATTAAAAATCATCCGTATATAGATTTCGGTCATTTTTCGTTTAGAATTTGGAAAAACTTTTTTCTAGAAATTGTAGAGAATTAAATTTCATATGGAATGGACATATAATTCGTATTTTTCTGATAAAAGGGCTATTTGTTATGAATTATTGAAGTTCCTGAATATTGTTTAAATTTAAAATATTTTTGGAAATTTTCTAGAATGGGTGGGCCCCACTCTTGTCCTTGTTGGTGTGCTAAGAATTTTTTTTAATGGTGGTGTGCGTGAACAGCAGCAGGTAAAGCTATCAGATAGTAGATTAAGTCTGCTTTGGCGTTCTAGTATTTTCCTATAAATAGGGTGTTTAGGTTAGAATTTAAAATCACACCAAAAATTGAAGTTTTCTCTCCCTATAATATCGAGCGTATTTAGATATCTTAAGTGTTGCTATTTAGTGCAAGTTTTCTTCAGCGTTTTATTCGATATTCAGTCAGAAGTACTATTCTTTTGAGGTAAGAAATGTTATTTTATTTGTAAATAATGTTATTTAATTCAATATCATTATACCGAAATATTGGTATTAATTTTATTATAAAATTTTTACCTTTTCATGTCGAGGTTACTATTCACGTATACAACACTATTCATTTATACGACACTATTCACGAATACGGTATTATTCACGACTACTATTCATGAAGTATAATTTTTCTTGTGGAATTTTTACCTTTTCGTGTCGGAGTTACTATTCACATATATGGCACTATTCATGAATACGACGCTATTTATAGAAAAATAAAAATTTTTCTTCTTTGTCCAAGATGTCTATTATGGTTACTATCTTTGATTGTATTCATATTTTGATTTTCATTCTTGAATTTGGCTCCACAATTGATTATTATGGAGTATTTTTGAACTTAGATAAACTGAAGTACGAATATCTAATCTTTATCCTTTTATCTCACCGGATTCATTTTCTTTAAGATATTTTTCACCATCTTCATTCTTAAATGGTGATATAACTGAATATCTTTGGCCTTTAGTGCAAAGATGAATGATTACCTGGTGAGTATCTTTGGCCCGTAGTGCAAAGATGGACAGGTGTTGAGATAAACATGGACATGTGATACGAATGAATATCTTTGGCCCATAGTGTAAAGATAAAAATTTGATTTAAGATGTATACTGATTGATGTTACAGGGATAAAATATTGATGATGGACTTTTAAATCATAGATGACAGTAGATTTTATTTTCTACTTAACTCTTTCAATGAATTGTTATCTCCACTGCAAATATTGATCTAAAACTTGTTGTCTATTATATTTTATCTGATTTGTTGAATGCAAACGATAATTTGTTCTATATTATCTTAGTCATAATAATCTTTACTAGGCTAGTTGAGCTCACCCTTTTCCTTTTTGTTCCATTTTCTTCTCAAGATGTGAGAATATAGCGGGAACTAGTCGGGGTGTGGAGTGATGGGTCCAGACAGTTGTTTTAGCAGTCCTCACTATTTTGTAAAATATAATTTTAGTAATTATAATGAGGACTTATTTGAGTTTGGATATTGTCTAGAAGATAATATTGGTATTTAAACTCACAGCATATGTGTTGTCGTATTTTGCACGACAACTGTAATAATGAAGTTGTAGTTATTTTTGTACCATGTATTTGACGACTCAGAATGGATTGTGTGGACTTTTTTTGGGGGCGTCACAGCAGTCAACACATAACTTAAGCACATTGTCACATATTTATATCAATCATTAGAACATATACAACTACTTATCATGTTAAACTATGTAAGTCCGGATTAATTTCGAAAACAATTCGGTGTACCGATGGCTTTATCGGATAATTATCGAATTTATTTTCAATTAAACTCTATTTAAAAGCTTCAATATTATTTTAGATAATTTAATTATCATTTATAATATTTTTTGGAAGCTCATAATAATTTTTAAATAAGTATTATCATTTATCATGATTTTTCAAACATTAATATCATTTTTAAATGGTTTAATTATTAACTAATCGCATTATCATTAATATTTAAATAATTAAAATTTTAATGAAATCCATGTCAAAACATTAAAAATTATTTATTATAACTTAAAACATTTTTTAAAATATTTAAATCACCTTTAAATGATTTTTAAAGTATTAAAATCATTTTTAAATACGTACCATTAATATTAAAATATTAATTTATTTCATGTCAAAATATTTAAAGTTATTTATTATAACTTAAAATATTTTTAAAACTTTTATATCATTTTTAAATGATTTTAAAACACTAAAATCAATTTTAAATAATTTATTTAATATAATTATTAAACAAATTTATTATCATTAATATTAAATCATTAGTGAACTTTATCTCAAAATATTAAAAGTCATTTATTTTAACTTAAAATATTTTTTTAACACTTAAATATCATTTAAAATGATTTTTAATATATTAAAATAATTTTAACTAATTTATTTAATATAATTATTAAATAAATTTAATATCATTAATATTTAAATAAATTAAAATATTAATGAAATATATGTCAAAATATTAAAAGTTAATTTTTTAACTTAAAATAAATTTTAAAACTAATTTATGAACTTTTAATAATTATTTTCTATTTATTTAAAATAAATAAATAATTTTCATTAAAAGTGTCGCTAAAGAATCTTTAGTGACAAAATTTGTCGCGATAGGTGTTTTTCATGAACAAAGAACATCCTTGGTCAATGCCCTAGGGGCTAGTTTGACCATTAATAACTTTCACTTGATGATGATTCTGGGCATGAGCGTGTATCAATGGTGTTTTACTAGTGTAATACTACAAGTCTATAACAATTTTTGGGTCTAACTATACTATATGAAGAAGTTATAAAGAATCAAATAAAATTTATTGCAAAAAGTTTCAATAAGGCTTTTAAAATGCCAATATAGTGCATTTACATTTTTTTTAAAACCTTCTACAAGGTATTTAAAAGCTCAACATTCATCTATACGTAAACTTATAGTTACATAATGCGTCCATGACTGACTTTGTGTATTTATAGCTTAACTTTCTTTCACGAATTCTACACAATTATAGTCTTATATAACTTGTATAGTTATATATATTACATATCCTTATTGATCACATCAATAGCTTCCATTCTTGTTTTTGAAAAACTTTTGCATACTTCCCAAATTTTTCATCCTTTTACCTACTATATTCATCTTTAGTTTTGATAAACTTTAATGTGATTTTAGTACATGAATACTTCACAACTACAATTTATAACCCACACATAGCTTAAAACGTGAGTTTTTTTCATCTCTCTTATATCTCACGTACGTATTCAAAATGAATACGAAATATATTCCATATATTGATCTTCATTATAAAATATATATGGATAAACTATAGCTTTCAAATATTTCATCCTTTACGTACAATAACCATTCTTCTCTTTAATAGAGTTTGGTATGATCGTAGTATGTGAATATATTAAAATTCTAAGTTATAATTCACTCGAAGCTTAATACATGGCATTCCATGTTCTTTGTACACAATCCAAATGTATAAGGGAAGTTTATAACGTATTTCATGTTTTGGGATAATTACAACTTGTTTGGGTGACTTATAATACTCATTTCATTTTCGTATACTAATGCGTGAAATATTTTAACATCTTAAAGTAATATCAAAATAGTCCCTTTTCTATTAACCCTTTTTATTGCATTGGTGGCCTCATAGCTTGGCTTGGCTAAGCTTAGCAGCCCCTTGTTGTCTCTCCATTCTAGCAACCAAGCTTGGCTTGGCCCCGTGGGGCTAAACTAAATTTGGTGTGGCCTGGCTTGGCCCTGTGGTCCCAATTATAGGATAGCAACCCCTAATTTTGCAACACTTCAGTTGGTTAGATTTATCTTATAATTTGCTAACCCATTATAGTTCCTACATACACATTCATTTACATTGAATTGTGAATTTTATGTAAATCTTATATACATGTTTATTTAGAAAGTTTTAAACCAAACTTTATGGTTAAATCTTCAAACTACATTTAGTGTCAAAACGGCGTGCCAAAAATCGCTATGGTAACTATTGGCTGCCAACTGCTGGCAGCAACCCCTTTTTCCTTGCCCAAAACTTCACGTCATCACATCCCCTATATCAACCAATCACTAATTTAAAGAGGATACATTAATTTCTTCACATGACTTACAGGTTATAGCAATGCATACCTATATGAGCCCAAAACACTAGCTAAAACAAGTCAACCCAATAGGGCACCTAGCTGCTACAGCAGCCCTCTGTTGCACTCTACTGCTGCCCTAAAGTAGCAGCCCCTGTTCCCCTATCTTGTGTAAATTCAACTCCTAATATACTAATTTAGTTGCAAAGGACTTTTGATGATTGCAATTGAAACACTCACATATTATAATAACTCATAAACTGCAGCGCATACATATTTTACATCAACCAAAATGCTTACCAAAACAGCCCCTGCTGTTAGGAAATAAAGACTACTGCTGCTGCCAACATTAGCAACTTCTTCCTTTTAGGTTCCCCTTCTACAATTTCTAAACCTTAATTCATGCCCTCTAATATACTACATTTTTGAAAATAAGGTAGATAACATACTCCCCTATTTAGATAAAATGCTAAACAAGATATTTAAACATTCTAACTATGCCGACTGAGAGCTCAAAGAAGAGCCCCCAGCCTAGCCCGCTGCAATTGCTGCTGTCAAGGACAACAGCCCTTCACCCACATGGTCATTTTTTCCAATTTCTTATTTTTAAGTTATATGACCATTTAAATGCCTTTTTAGATATATTGTACATAGCATATGGGAGTATTTTTAGAAATTATAAAACCTCCATTTCAGGCCTGTTAGGCTGCCCAACATTACGCTCAAAATTGACTTGACATACTAGTTTTCAATTTTTTTCCCATCCTGACCCTGTTGCGCTAAAACAGTCATAACGTTTTCGTTTCAAAACATTTTTGAGCGATTCTTAAGCCCACGCGAAGTTAACTTCCGGGACTACAACTTTTATTCTTTGACCGTTTCCAAATGCTGAACACAGAATTCTAGAAAATTTGTTCAAGGTGACTGCCCCGAGTTGGTTAGACAGTTTTGACGTGACTACTTTGAACGGTCATAACTATTTGCTCCGAAGTCGGAATTAGTCTGTTCTATAGTATATGGAAAACTTATTCAGTGTACTAGAATACCCCAAAAGTCCAAAAGTTTCTTGAAACATATACTAGACCCGAAATTGGCCTTAAGGTTAGCGATCATACTGGTTTTCATCTTTTCGTTTTGTCTCAAAAATATTTCCTCTCTTGATTCGATTCACCCAAACCCTCTAATTAGTTATATATAATGTGTATATATATAACTCAGTCTTGGCTTCGATTAGTTTTCATTTTTTAAACAAAAACAGTCCTTAGAGAACTTTTAGCGAACACATAGAGTGCATCGCTTTAAAATTCAGTTTTCATAGAGTTTGGTTTATGTTATAGCCCAATTTTTTCCACCTTCTTACTCCGCACAACCACGCTAATCTCCATGGCTCTAACTTAGTCCACAAGGATCTAATTTTTAACGAAAACCATACATGAATATACTTACATTAACTAGTTTACTAACTTTAAGTAAACTTTGTATACTCCACTTCATTTGATATCAATTAGCTATACAACATATTATTATTGCTACATGCCACAATTTATGTCAGTTAACTTACTCAATTCATAAAGTACATATCCTAACCAAAATTCCATATTACTAATTGTTTTACACAAATATAACCATATGAGCTTAACTTTTAGTTTCTTACTTCAATTCAAAATATATCAACTGTAATATCTCTATTTGAGTTGCCAAATCATTTGCTCATATCTCATAACTTAAATACTTCTATTATCCAGCCCACATCAAAACCAAGCACAACAATAATCAATACATTACTCAGTTCAAATTTATGGATTTAGCAAATATAACACAATTTACCTTCAATTATATGTTAATCGAATTCTTGCTTCAATTCTGACCTTTGACTTGATTTTAATCTTGGTTGTATGAATTCTTCTACAAACTCAATTAATGGCTTCTATTTCTAGAGAATTTGATAATTGCTTATATGATTTGAATATATTTACGTTTGTAGTGAGAGGATAGCGAAGTTAGGCAGAAGCATTAGCATGGAACGGGTAGGAGATGCGAAAATTAAACTGAGAATGATTCCAGGCTTATTAAACTTCCCTTGCCTCTTTTCTTCTCTCTCTCTCTAAACTTACCAATTTAGCTAAAAAAATTGATTTTGCTAATATAAAAGCTACTTTCAATTTTTTATAAGTTGGTCACCCAACTTAAGTCTTCTTTAGTCTTCCCATTCGTCTTTAAAAGCTCGCAAATCACCTCTTGGCATATTTTTAGCATATTCTCGAAATATTCTTTATTCCTTAGCATTTTCCTTAAGATATTTTCTTAAGTTTCAAATATTAGGTTTTCAACCATAAGGTTTTTATAACTCGCACAATTCTCCCTCTCTTATCTTTAGCTTGCTTTTGTTAAGTTATTTAATTACCCAATCTTAGTAACTTAATTTAATCAAATAAGTTACTACATAAATCACTTTAATTTATTTTACCCTCCTGGAATCACATAATTTACATAACTCATCTATGATATATAAATTATATAAAATATAACATAGCATACTTAAATTACATATCTATTTTATAATTATAAAATAAATATAAATATTATATGCTTAACCCGTCTCTTTTTGTCTCATTACGCAAATTGTTCCCAACAATTTTATTTTCCTCTGTAATATATATATATATATATATATATATATATATATATATATATATATATATATATATATATAGTCCGGATCAGCTGAGGACTCCCTCATGGTACTAAAATGCGGACATTTTTTTTTTACTTTTTTTTAAAACAACTAAAAAAATTTAATATTTTATGGAACTAGAATTTTTTCATAATACAGTGTTTTTAGAGTGATTTGGATACATATACCAATACAGGTCAGTACAGACTGTACAGACCTGTTTTGTTATATGTATTCCAATCATACCCAAAACACTGTATTATGGAAAAATTCAAGTTACATAAAATATTAAAAAAAAATTTAGTTGTTTTTTCAAAAAAAAGCAAAAAATAAAAATAAAAAAATCCCTTATTTTAAGAAAATGCGGGAGTCCTCACCTGATCCTATATATATATATATATATATATATATATATATATATATATATATATATATATATATATAAACTCCCCTTTGCAAGTTACACCAAACATGCACACATCACATATAGAAAATAATTTATAATTTTATTTTCTCACATTATAAATTATTTATATCAATTTACTTGCATATAGCAAATATAATTTAATATATTTACCATCTTACGTAAACATACATATCCTTCATAAATCATAAATTAATTTATATACTCATAAATTAGACTAGACATTTAATTTAATGTTTATTAAACCTCTTAATACGGTTTGCTACAATCAATAAGCCTTCTTCAAATGGCTCGCCATATTTATTATTACATAATCACTTTCAATTATTAAACCGTATAGATTTTTTAAATAAATCATATATTTTCACTTTAGGTTTTAAACTTTAACATTTAATTTAATCATTTAAGATTTTTTAAATTTCCGGGTTGTCATATAGTTCGTTATTAATTTAGCAAAAGAGACTGCTCCGATATCGAAGGCCCCATATAGGATGGCTCCGGTAGAGATGAAGGAATTGATAGTACAACTGCAAGAGTTGTTAGACAAGAAATACATTCAGCCGAGTGTATCACCGTGGGGAGCACCAGTGTTGTTCGTTAAGAAGAATGATGGGTTGATGTGTCTTTGCATTGATTATAGTGAATTAAACAAAGTCTCTATTAAGAATAAGTATTCATTTTCAAGAATAGATGACTTGTTTGATCAACTAAAAGTAGATAGACACTTCTCAAAGATAGATCTGAGAAGTAGGCATCATCAACTAAAGGTAAGAAAAGAGGATGTACCAAAGATGACATTCAGAACACGGTATGGACATTACGAGTTTCTGGTAATGCCTTTTGCTTTGACCAATGCCCCTGCAACATTCATGGATTTGATAAATAGGGTGTTTAAACTATACATAGATAAGTTTATGGTGGTGTTCATCGATGATATCCTGGTGTACTCCAAAACTCAAGAGGAGCACGTGAAGCATTTACATTTGGCATTAGAGACGTTAAGAAGAGAAAAGTTGTATGTGAAATTCTCTAAATGTGAATTTTGGCTAAAACGCGTGCAATTTCTTGGGTATGTGATTGACAAAAATGGAATCTCAGTAGATCCATCAAAAGTTGAAGCTGTAATAAATTGAGAACAACCAAGGACACTATCAGAGGTGAGGAGTATCTTAGGATTGGCAGGCTATTACCGACGTTTTATTCAAGATTTTTCCAAGATTACCACTCCATTGACGAATTTGACAAGGAAAGCCGTAAAATTTATTTGGACGGAGAAGTGCGAAGAGAGTTTTCAGGAGTTGAAGAAGAAGCTAAGCATGACACTTGTGTTATCATTACTGGATAATACAGGAAACTTTGTGGTGTATAGGGATGCATCGCATAAAGGACTAGGCTGTGTGCTTATACAAAATGGCAAAGTCATTACTTATACCTCAAGGCAACTGAAAGACTATGAAAAAGGATACCCGACTCATGATTTGGAGTTAGCTGTGGTGGTATTTGCTCTAAAGATATGGAGACAATATCTCTATGGGGAGAAATGTGAGATATATACTAACCATAAAAGTCTGAAGTTATTTTCACACAGAAGGATCTAAATATGCGTCAGAGGCGATGGTTAGAACTGATAAAAGATTATGATTGTGAAATCTTTTATCATCTGGGTAAAGCAAACGTGGTTGTCGATGCCTTGAGTAGAAAGGGTCGGGAGAAGTTGATGTTGTTAACTGTCTAGGAAGAGCTTATTTCACCAATGGCAAAGCTAGAGTTGGAAATAAAATTTTCGAAAAAATCAGATGAAAGATTGTTCCAAATGGAAACCAGTCCACCTTTAGTGGACAAGGTAAAGAACGCTCAACTACAAGATGAAGGATGTGAGAAAATCAAAGAAAGAGTGTCCAAAGGTAGTGAGGTGAAGTTCAAGATCGATATCGAGGGGTTGCTGAGATTAGAGGGAATAATCTGGGTTCCATCAGTACTTGAAATTAAAGACGAAATCTTGACTGAAGCTCATAACTTGAGGCATTCAATTCACTCGAGGAGTACGAAGATGTATCAAGATTTACAATAGCATTTCTGGTGGCCGAATATGAAAAGGGATGTTGCAGAATGTGTCGCGATATGCTTGTCATGTCAAAAATTTAAAGCTGAGTATCAAAAACTAAGTGGATTACTTCAGCTGTTGAAAATACCGGAATAGAAGTGGGAGCATATCGCAATGGATTTTATGGTAGGTCTTCCGACTACTCAGAAAGGGTACAACGCAATTTGGGTGATAGTGGACATGCTAAAGAAATTAGCACACTTTTTGCCGATAGAGATTAGATTCAATCTTGATCAGTTGGCCAAGTTATACGACTAGGAGTTCCTTTCGAGACATGGAGTTCCATTATCAATTGTGTCAAAAAGAGATCTGTGATTCATGTCAAACTTCTAAAAAAGACTACAAGAATGCATGGGAACATAGTTGAGAATGTGTACAGCGTACCATCCTCAAATAGACGACTAAAGCGAACGACCAATCCAAACGTTGGAAGATATGCTTAGAGAATGCATTATGGATTTTAAAGGAAACTAGGATGATCACTATTCATTGGCTGAATTCACTTACAACAACAGTTACCACGCGAGCATTGGCATGCCGCCTTACAAAGCATTGTATGGCAGAAATTGCAGAACTCCACTGTGTTGGGATGAAGTTGGTGAACGTCAACTGTTAGGACCGGAACTGGTACAGTAGACTGCTGAGGTTATCAAACTCATCAGGGCAAGATTGATAGCTGCTCAAGACAGACAAAAGAAATATGCCGATCAATGTAGACACTCGAAATTTTTTGCACCCCTGTTACTGACATTGTAGGAAGGCAGATTCGTCTTTCAGAGATAACCCTAGAAGACAGCTCATATCCAATTCGGATACTACAGGAAGTTCAGTCTCAACCCCAGAACACATACCGGGAGTATCAGTTCTAACCTCGGAGATAACCCCAAGGCATGCAGTTCAAATACCAGAAATTCCACCGAAGAAGGCCGATTCATCTCGGAGATAATCCCGAGATATTCAGTCTCAGTCCCAACACTGGGGATACCAGTGCTAACCTTGGAGATAATCCCAAGGAGCGTAATTATAGTTCCAGAGATAACCCCGTAAATGCTTGTTTCAAATGCATGCAATCAGCTTAAACCACAGCACTCACACCGAGGCACTTAGTACAAGACCCAGAGATAACACCGAAAAGACAACCACACCTCAGAGATAACCCTGAGGACCTTCAATACTTGCAGCAGTCCAATCTTAGAGATAACCCTGAGCAACGTCTGCTTTATCAGCCCAAATCGGAGATAACCCTAGTGAGGGGTAAGATCGTCATTTTTCCACATCGCGCCGTCTCAACATTTCAGACATACATTTCTATACAGTAATGTCCTACAAGAACCTAGGAAGTCCAATCCAAAGTGACTATTGCGCAGGGCAACGGATAGAATTTGAAGCTTGAAGACCGGAGGGCATGGTCCAATCTTCATGACTTCGTACAACCTCTAATCCCATGTCATTGCGTAACTCTCGACAACGGCGGTTTGAAATAGGTCTTATACACCTCAATCGGTTGCCCAGAATGAAGTTCTAAAAGTTCAAACAGACATCACGTTGCATGAGTGCACATACTTCGAGGCGACAGGACCCGCAGAGCCCGGGGCACCCCGGACAGCCGCAGGTACATCTGCGGCTAGTCGCAGGTACACCTGCGGCTCCCCCCTCTATAAATAGAGGGCTTGGGGTGGCCATTTTGTAAGAGAAAAAGGCGAGGAAGCCTTGTTCAATTTGCTCTGTACACCCCCTAAATTGAGTGCTTTCTCATTTTAAACACTTGTGAGCTCACATATAGCTACTATTGTACCGGCGGGAGCCGAGTGTTCATCCAAATAAAGTTATAGAAGTCTTCTTTGGCAGCCCACTGTAAGCCTTCTTACACATTTTAAAGCTTTTCTCTTCATCTTTGCACACACTATTCTTCACGTTGAGAGTCGTGTTGCGTATTTATGCCCGGACTTCGGTCCGTGGTTTCATTTCAGTTTATATATATATATATATATATATATATATATATATATATATATTTATATATGGACTAACATTATTGAGTTGTGCCTCGATTGAGCCTAGACTTATGTCTAGAGCGTTTAATTGCTTTCGTATAAACACACACACACACACAGACACACACACACACACACACATATATGTATATATATATATATATATATATATATATATATATATATATATATATATGAACTGTGTGTCGAACTATGTTCGATGAGCTCGGATTTTACATATGGTGCGTTTACTACTTTAATATATATATTTGTATATATATGAACTATTGTCGGACTTTATTCGATGAGCCTAGATTTTATATCCGGTGCGTTTACCACTTTTGTATATATATATATATATATATATATATATATATATATATATATATATATATATATATATATAGTCACATTTCGTCCCGCCTGGAGTTCACTTCGTGGCGGTTGACCGTTTTTATTGCTTTCTTTATGTTTTGTCCCGCCTGGAGTTTACTCCGTGGCGGTTGATCGCTTTTACAGCTTTATTTACATTTCTTATCCCATGTGGAGGTGCTTCGTGGTGGTTGATCATGTTTCTATATATATATATTTACCGCTTTTGTATATTTACATTTTCGATCCCCCATGGAGTTGTTTCATGGTGGTTGATCAAGTTTGTATATATATATATATATATATATATATATATATATATATATATATACAGCTTTTATATAAAATTGCTTACAGTTTTCATATAAATTGCGACATCATGCGAGCCTAGTAATCATGTGATCACAGATTCAGTTTGCTGAATCTAAATTCGATTCCCGTGATGGACATTTTCAGCTGTAAGCATCTTGTAAATTTATTCACGGTGTTTGGATTTCCTCAGATAGTTTTTATACCCATGAGGAGTTCGGCACTGCTTTGTACATTATTTTTTCGAAGAAGCTTCGCATCTCGAAAATAAAAGCAATCAAGCCGAACATTTAATAAAATAGAAGTATCAAAGGCCTCAATTATTATTGAGCACATGAGTTTGAAAAAACCTCTTTTATAAAAACATCACTGCTATATGTTGTTTAAAACTGAATTTTTACACAAATTCAAACCCTGTGTATATAGGTGCGAACGAGGCATAACACTACTTTCAAATAATTGCACATTGACCCATACACACACACACACACATTCATATAACAGTTTCTTGAAAAGTGGCGGTCACTGTGGTAACACGGATGTCGGGGGGTGCCTAACACCTTCCCTCCGCATAAGCAAGTCCCCAGACCCTAATGAATCTCGATTTCACAGACCCGTTTAGCAGTGTAACATCACTGGGTCAATGTGCAAACCTTTTCTCGGTTGTGTTGGTACAACCAGTTAAAAAACCAACTGGCGACTCTTACAGTCTAATCGTTGACATATAAATGTCGGACCTTTTTCACTTATTTTTTCAAACAAATCTCACCTAACATGAGAACACAAAAGAAAAAGAACAGAAAAGGGACAAATAAAAATCCCGACGTCGACAGGTGGCGACTTTGCTGGGGACACTGGTAAGAGGACTTAAGCAGCTATTTTAAGCTTTTCAAAACTGTTATGTGCTTGTGTGTGGATGTTGCATTTACATTTGATGAATGTGTATGAATGTATTTCTCTACTGCACTGCAAAATATCTGCTTGTGATATTAGTGCTTCGCACATGCCATCATTTTTTATAAACGGTGAGACACGTTGTATGTAAATGTATGCTGTGTGGTTCCTCCACCAAGAGGCTATCCTGTCGGTTTTTGATTATTGGACTCATAGGAAGACTAATTCCAACGAGGCTCAGGAAAGGCACCACCCAAATTCGCTTCAATTGAAATACCGGATTAACTTCCCATCGAGTAAATTGTGATGATTTGGGAACCTTCATGCCAAAAAGCCGCTAGTGTAACCTAAGATAGGTCAGCCTCTGATAAACCAAACGCGGAGGAAAGTCTCTTCATGCTTTCTCATTTCAAAATTACTCGTAAAGTCAATTACTTATAAGTTCATTCCATATTCATCTCCATGTAATGAGAAATATGAAGAAAAATGTGCATACTTAAATTAACATGCTATCCTGTATTACAAATAGCTAACATCCGTTTTGCAAGATAATAATCCTAAAGCGGATACATCACATAGCATGTAGACATTTATACAATCCCTAAGACTAAACTATGCAAGTCTTTCGCAGGGAAGCAATAGGACCTATTACCTAGTCAAAGTGCAAAAAGGCCACGAACCTACAACCAATCATGTCTTCATCTGACCAGTTTAATCCAGTTTCTCGCTAAGAATTTGACGGATTAAGTAAATAAATTACAGATTTGGTTGTTCTGCTTAAAGAACTAAATCAATCTACCTAGGATACGAAGATACCCGTACATGTTGAATCCTCTACACAGGGAGAAGCTAAAGGTTGGGAAAAAACAAATCTGGAACTACAATTGCTTACCATAGACAAAAACCTTAAAAACACCCATCACAAAGGAGATCTAGACACCGGTGACATCAGGAAAAAGGTCCGTCAAATGGAAGAAACCCTTCGTTCTATCGAAGGATTTGGAACATACAAGAGTGTCTCATATGCTGACCTTTGTATATTCCATAGTGTTCATTATCCAGAGAAGTTCAAAACTCCTGACTTCGAAAAGTATGATAGGTTAGGAGATCCTTACACACATTCGAAGGTGTTGTGACACCCCCAAATCTCGGTACTTCATTACCCCAAGATTTGGTGTTCACGTAATCAAAATATTCATTTATAATTACCCAATCATAAATAAAATTGAATAATCAACCTGCCCATACATGAAATTCATAAAATAATATCTCACAGGTTATCTAACCTTTGCATACAATCATTCATGCAGAAAATTTAAATAAACTTCATTACATTCTTTAAACCAAAGTCTGATAATAAAACTATCAAAACTATTACAAGTCTTCAGTACTTGTTTGTCTTTCCCTTTCCTTTACTGGTGCTAGGTACGTCACCCTTTCCATCTGTAGCTGTAAGGGTTTTACAGGCAAGAGTGAGCAAACAAGGCTCACTTGAAATAATAATGAATAACTTTTACATTCTCTACCCATTCAGGGGCTCAATAGAACTGAATAATAAGTTCTATTAACATCTTAAACATTCCTTGCCCATTCAGGGGCTCAATAGAACTGAACAATAAGTTCTATTAGTACTTTAAACATTCACTGAGGGTCTAATGACCACGAACCTTGTCCACAGTTATAAGTAATCTTTCAACTTAAACTTTTACGGTCATACGACCATAATGACTTTAAGGTACTTAGGGGGATTAACCCTTCGTACATGTATTGTATACAAACATTTAAGCGCAAAGTACAAAACTAAGCGTAACCCCTATAAATAGGGTTTTCATCTCAGTATTTTGAGTACAAGTCCGCCCCAAAGATAGTTTGGTTTGGATACACTTCAAGGTAATTTGGAGTTCAACGGACATCAACTAAGGATTAGTTGAATATAAGATAATAACACTATGTTATTGAATGATCATACCGAATAAACATTTCGTTCTAAGTTCATGCTTTAGGAATAATCTAATAGCATAACAATTGAATAATTTATCATACCTTGCTTTGAACAACATTAAGCTAAGGTTACATCTTAGAATTTAATATCAGGTATGCACAACAAATAATAACTTGAACGATAAACTAAAGGTACTTGCATGCTAATATAACAAGTTTAGAGTTAAGAAAACTTGCACAATTATAAAAGTAGAGTTAGAGAACTTGCATAAGTATAACATAACAGTGAAAAGTAACCTTGATGAATAATAAAGTAGTAAAGGTTATGGAACTTGCCTCGTGCATAGGTTAAACAATTACTATTCATGTTCACCCCAAGTCCTACACATACCATATGTATTGACAATACACATTAGTTACACTAACATTACCTTTATGAGTTACTTTACTCTTAGTATAGCTACTAACTAAGTTTAAGTTTAAACAACATCACAAATGATCTTGTCATTGTACCACATGTACATTAACAACTTGATACAACATCCTATTACATGTCCAACATGTTATCATTAAGTTATACTAATTCCCAAAGGGTTGCACTTGCGTTCGTGCATCCCGACGCCCTCCGATTGGCTCCAAATACACAATAGTCCTAAAGATGGCCATTTTGACCACTGTTACAGACCTCAAATTAAAAGACTTAAAGCATGAAAGTTGTAGGTCTACTCGTCCTCTTTTCAAATCATCCTGAATTACCTCAATCGGAGTTCATATGAGAAAGTTATGGCCATTTTACTACAGGAGGTCAAAACTGTCTGACCCAGGCCACTTTTCCAGCGCTAGGGCGCGAACAGTGGCGCCGGGGTGCGAACAGTGGCGCCAGGGTATGAATTCCAGTGCAGGGGCCCGAATTCCAGCGCTGCAGTGCGAACTTCTGGCCTATTTTTGGTGTTGGGGCGTGAATTTAACGCTGGGGCGTGAATTTTGATGCTGGAGCGCGAAATTTGGCGCTGGAGTGTGAATTTTGACGATGGGGCGCCGAAACTCACAGAACCAAAAAGAAGAACAGAGCCAAAGCTACTGTCTTAAATTTGTAACAACAATTCGCCCCAAACAACATGTATAACTAATATAAACTACACGTAAACTTCACCAAGCATACAAATACTAAATTAACACAACTTAAACCATAATTCTAGAAAAATTAAATACTATAATAACATATTTTAAAACCAAAAACTCCATTGTTAACATATTAAGCACTGTAATCATAGTTAGAAAATAATTTGATTTATTCTAACTATATTCTATTTAATTCTTACCCAATTCATATAATATAAGTTAAATTCCATGATTATCATACAATACAAGTATACATTTTGGTACTCTGAAAAACATACATTCATACATGTTTATGTTCACAGTAAAACTATTTCTTTTTCTTTAACACATGATTAAAATACCACTCAAATATACATATACATATACATGCTAGTTATAACAATTATAACAACAAAACATGTAATACCAAAACAAATTCTAGAACAAGGTTTACAGACAAATTTGGTAAAAACTTATACACGGTTATTTCAAGAAAAACAAAGACGTACAATTTCTCAAAAAACTATATAGTGTAAACATATATGATAAGGTTTATACAACCTACCTTTAATTTGTTCCGACAACACTTGTTAATCACAGAGAATAGCTTTGACAAACTCAGAACGTATCTGAAAAACACAGCCTTTTCTCTCTTAAACTTTCTCTAAAATTCTCTCTTAGTGTTCTTCTCTCTTTTCTCAGCAACTAGAATGTATAAAAAGAAAACAACAGATAGCTATAACGCGTAAAATAAAACCGCTAACCTTAATACGTTTAATTTAATAACATATCAGTTACAAAACTAACGTATATATTATATTATTATTTTATTAATCATTTAAATTTCAAAATCCAAAAGCCATAGGCTTTGTTTGGCCTATCCCTTCAAAATAAAATAGTTTATATCCTTAAGCTTTGTTTGGGTAAAACTAATTTAAAATTACTTTAGTTTATTTTAATAACTCTTTATCACATAGTAATTAGTCACACCTTATGTAATAACAATTAAATAAATTACTTAATCACATAACTAAATCCACATAACACATTAATTGACTAATCACATTAATTATTTAGCAAATAAATAATTAACTAAATAAACTCAATCAAATTGAACAATTACTTATTCAATAATAACCACATCCAATAAATATTTATATAAATTAATAAATATTTATAACTTACATTTAAAAAAATATGGAATGTTACATCATTCCCCTCTTAAAAGGATTCTGTCCCAAGAATCACAACTCAAATAACACATTCGTTCGTTTCAGGTGTTCATTGGAGAACTTGGATCTTATGTAAAGGACGAGAAGCTCAGAATGTAGATGTTCCAAAAGAGTCTGACTGGAGAAGCCCGTTTATGGTATACCAGATTAGACAATTCAAAAATCCATAGTTGGGAAGAACTAGCTCATGCCTTCCTTACTAATTACAGCTTCCAGTTTCAGATGGCTCCAGACCGGTACCAGATTACCGAAGTCAAGAAACAGTCCAATGAGTCTTTCAGAGAGTATGCTCAAAGGTGGAGGCACCTTGCTGCTCAAGTTATTCCTTCCATGACAGAGTCAGAAATGGTCATGACCTTTATAGACATACAAGAAGCAACTTTCTATGAGAGAGTTTTAGCTGGCATTGGTAAACCATTTTTTGAAATGGTCAAACATGGAGAGATGACTGAAATGGGATTTAAGTCAGGAAAGATTCAAGACCTAGCCACTCTTAAAGCTGTTGCTGAACACATCCAGTTCAGAACTTATGGAAATAACCCCCGTAGGGTCCATAAATAGAAAGAGGAGGATGTTTTCTTGATACTACAAGGTCAAAAGGGCAAGCAGAATATGCCTATCCAGAGGAGAAATTACACTCCTTTTCAAGCTTAATCTTCAAACCCTCCATTGCCTAAAGGTGGAGAAGTTAAACTCCCTCGAGTGTTCACACCCCTAGGGGACTCACTCGAGAACATTCTCAATCTTCTGACCACTCAGAAGAAAATTATGCATCTTCTTCCACCAGCCAACCCTAATGGGAAGGGTTTCAATGCTGCTCGAAAATGTGCTTATCATGCCGGGGCACCTGGACATGATACTCAAGATTGTTGGGCCTTGAAACACAAGATCCAAAATTTGATAAACAATGGTGAGATCGTGGTCTCCAAACCAGATCAACCTCACGTACAAGACAACCCTCTTCCTCAACACAAAGAGGAAGAGGTCAATATGATTAATTGGAGCAGTGGACAGAGTTCAAATTTTAATTGTGAATCATCCCAGACCACCAAAGATGATGTTGACAAATGGGATTATGCAAAGTTCCAGTTTGTGATGGAACGAAAGATGAAAGCTCTGTGCTAGCAGATTGAGCAATTGGCAGAACAGGTGACCTATCAGCATCAAGTCACACGCCAATTAGTCAGTCAGGAGTATTCTAGTCTCCTGCCCTTGGTTATGAATACTCCCTCGTCACCTTCAAGAAATGAAACATGGGAGGACAAAGTGACGAAGAGAGTAACTGCCAAAGCCCTTTGGGATTTTGCCAATATAATGTAATTTACATACCTGAACCAACACGAAAGAATGATGGGCACTCCGCCACCTTATTCAGAATCTAATTGATAGCGGTGTCCTGCAACTGGCAGACAACGATACTGTGCTATTTGAGAGTGAAAATACTTGTCCTACTAAATGGAAGGGACTGGTAGCAGTTATATCCGCTGAGGCCGATGGGATTGTCAAACCATTCACAATACAAGCAATTCAACTAAAAGGAGTTGACAATCCTTTGAAAGTGGCTGCTCTAGAGCCAATCAATCTACCATGCATATTACAATATCCTGTTATCAGCTTACAAAAAGTCCTATGGAATTATAGAGAAGCTGAAGGATCCACCTCTCATACAACTGCTGCAGTGTCGAAGGAGAATCCACTGTGTCTTCCCCAACAGGTATTGAAGCCTACCATCAAATCAAAGGGGAAACTACCTAGGGAGAAGATTTAAAAATTCCTCCGTGCTATGGGTGGTAATGAAGCCAAGGTTGTTTTAAGCTTAAGAGAAGCTGCACATCAAATTTCAATACTGGACTTGGTTTTCTCTTCCGAGGATCACAGGAAGATTCTACTGAAGGTTTTGGAAGAAGCATACTTGCCTAAATTAGTGGATGTGGAAAAGTTTCAACATCTGGTTGATCACATTTTCAACAACAATGTGATATCTTTCACTGATGATGACATACCGCCCGAAGGGACCGGTCATTGCAAGCCATTACACATTGTAGTTTTATCCTCCGGATACATGCTAGCTGGAGTCTTAGTAAATGGAGGTTTGTCTCTGAATATCTGTCCATACGCTACATTGGTGAAGATGAACTTCAACCTCAAACGGATCTGAAGTAGCCATACGGTTATTAAAGCTTTTGATGGATCCCACTGGAATTCAGTCGGAGAGATTGAGCTGTCAATTGAGATTGGTCCCTATACATTATGTGTATCTTTTCACGTTCTCAAAATAGATACAGGATACAACCTGCTTCTACGGAGACCGTGGATTTACATGGCCGGTGCCGTCCCCTCCACTCTTTATCAACAACTTAAATACATTATCAACAATAGCTTAGTCACAGTCAATGCTGAACCGAAATGTCCACAACATGGTGATATGCCACTCATCAGCTTCAATTCCGAAGTTGAGCCGGTCAGTTTTCATACCTTGGAAGTGAGCAACACTCAATACCATTCCATTGGGATGCCATTTCCTGTACCCAAGATTTCTGCCGACCTGATGGCAACTACTCAAGAAATGATGTCATTGGGTTATCAACCGGGACAAGGGCTGGGTAAAAGTCATCAGGGTATTATGCACCCGATTCAAGTGTCCAGTCAAATTGGGACAGCCGGATTAGGCTATTCTACCAATTCTAGTCACAGGAATCTGCATAAGCATAAGCAGATCCCTTCAGTTTTAACTACAAGATGATTATCTCCACCTGTAAATCCAGAGTCACAATCTCCGGTAAGGGTGCCAGCCAACGTAATGGCTATGTTATTTCCCAAATCGATACCGGTAAAGGAGAAGGAAGTCTTTGTTCCTGATCCCAAAGGAGAAGAAGAGGAACGAAAAATTAAACAAAACATCGTCCGAATGATGTCAGACATACACATCATTGTCCACGATGAATATACAAACAGATACACCCCAGACGATGATTGCCCAGACATAATGGTCATCATTCGGGAGAAGGAGGACGATGACAACCCCTCCATCATAGAAGTCCACCAGGACTTTGCCCTTGCCAATTAGAGCAGCACTCCTTGCATTGGTCGACAAGGGTAAAATGGGCAGGACTTCTTTTTGTCCTGCAGATATCATAACTGCTTACTTTTATGTACAGTATTAGCAGTTGTTTTATCAATACATGGTAACACTTTGTATGATTAAATAGTTTCATATATATTAACTGAAAGCATATTTTGTTTCAAGACTCTGAACTTAGATGTGCCTGTACTTGCTGATAAGATGCCTCTTCTCCACAAGGATTGTAACTTTGATGAAAAGTTGGACTCAAACTTGATGGAAATACAAGAGGACATTGAGGTGCCTCAGGAGATCAAAGAATGGGTCGAAGACAAACCTAAACCCAACCTTCATCAAACCACCTCCTTCAATATCTGAACCTTAGAAAGCCCTAAGTTAATCCAGATTGGTTCAGACCTTACTCCAAACTAGAGGAATGACATGGTTACACTACTAACCCAATTCCAGGATGTGTTTGCATGGTCTCATAAAAATATGGTGGGTTTGTCTACTGACATTATCCTTCATCGTCTGCCCATTAAAGATGGATTCAAGCAAGTCAAGCAGATGCTCAGGAGATTGAAACCTGAGTGGAGTTTAAAGGTGAAAGAAGAAATTGTGAAACAATTTTAAGCTGGTATCACCATGGTGTCCACATATCCTGAATGGATATCCAACATCGTTCCCGTGCCTAAACCTGGGGGAAAGGTGCGAGCTTGCGTGGATTATCAGGATTTGAATAAAGCTTGCATTAAAGATAGCTTTCCCGTGAAATTTATCCACAATCTTATTGATAATACTGCTCAATACGACATGTACTCCTTTGCTGATTGCTCTACGGGGGTACCATCAGATCATGGTTGTTGAAGAGGATCATGAGAAAACTACTTTCATCACACCTTGGGGAACCTTTTGCTATAGACGGTTGTCCTTTGGCCTCATCAATGCTGGAGCCACCTATCAGCGAGCTATGATGGCTCTTTTCTACGATTTAATGCATAAGAAGATGGAGATCTACGTGGATGACATCATTATCAAGTCTCGAAGGGAGGAAGACCACTTAGACCATCTCAGAAAGCTCTTCAACAGGTTGTGTAAATATAACTTGAAGTTGATTCCAGTCAAGTGTTCCTTTGGCGTTAAATCAGGCAAGTTGCTAGGGTTCCTAGTCAGTCACAAAGGGATTAAGCTGGATCCCACCAAAATCCAGGCCATCACGAAAATGCCCATTCCTCAGACGGAGAAGGAAATACGGGGATTTTTGGGAAGAGTCAACTTTATTAGCAGGTTCATATCTCAACTCACAGCAACCTGTGAGCCTATCTTTAAGTTGTTAAGGAAGAACTCCTCCAGAAAGCCTTCCTTACCATCAAAGAGTAGCTAGTCAAAGCACCCATTTTGGTGCCACCCAGGAATGATGTTCCCATGTTCATGTACATGTCCATAAGTGACAATGCCATGGGTTGCATACTGGGACAGAAAGACGATAGAGGCCAAGAGCGAGCTATCTACAACCTCAGCAAAAGATTCAGCAGTAGTGAACACAAGTACACTCTGATTGAGAAGACTTATTGTGCTTTAGCATGGGCTGCCATGAGGTTACAGCATTACTGGATCCTCTTAAGTACGTGTCCAGTAAACCCATTCTGAACTACCAACTGTCTAGATGACAGTTGATCCTACAATAATTTGACATTATTTATGTGACACAGAAGTCCATTAAAGGTCAAGGAATCGCGGAGCAACTGGTCGTCGCACCATCAGGGGATTTCAAACCCTTAGAAATGTACTTCCCTGATGAAGGGGTAAAGGAAATTCAACAACACAATCAGTATGATACACGCTAAACATGGAACATGTATTTCGATGGAGCTGTTAATATGGAAAGTTCTGGAGCTAGAGCAGTTCTAGTATCCAGTATGCTGGAGCAGTATTCCATCGCCTTTAAATTGTAGTTTGTCATCACCAATAACACAGCTGAGTATGAAGGCTATATCATGGGGCTAAAACTTGCTCGTTCAATGGGCATCAGGCGGTTAATTGTCTTTGGGGATTAAGAGTTCGTAGTCAAACAATCCACGGGAATCTATCAAACCAAAGAGCTACATTTGCTGCCTTACCATCGCCAAGTTTTACAGATGGCTTCGGAGTTCGAATAGATCTCCTTTCTACACATTCCTTGTAATTGGAATGACTTTGTAGATGCGCTAGCAACTTTGGCCTCCTTGATTGACATACCTGACAAGGAACACATGCCAAGCGTCACATTGGCCCTGCAAAAGGCACCAGCCTATGGGAACTATGTTGGAGAAGTATCGGATGCGCTACCTCCCATCCAACAACCTTGGTATCGGCATATCAAGGTACTTATGGGATGGATCTACACCCGCTGAGGCGAGCCCGACTGAGAAAAGGCAGATCCATTGACTTGCTATGAAATTCTACACGAGTGGAGATGCACTCTACAAAAGAGATGCAAGATTAGGTCTCCTCAGATGTCTGGACCAAGACCAAGCTTAGAGACTCATGGATGAGGTCCATGGTGGAGTCTGTGGCCCGCACATGAGCGGCCCTCTACTGGTAAAGAAGATCCTCAGAACAGGACATTACTGGCTCTATCTCAAGGATGACTGCAATGACCACGTCAGGAGATGTTATCAATGCCAAATTCATGGGAATGCTATCCATGCCCCTCCTAGGGAGCTCCACAATATGAGTTCACCTTGGCCCTTCTCCATATGGGAAATGGACATGATCGGGCCCATCGAGCCCAAATCCAGTAGTGGACATCGCTTTATCTTTACCATGATCGACTACTTCACCAAGTGGGTTGAAGTAGTCTCTTTCCCCAGGGTTACCAAAGAAGTCATCATTATTTTCATCAGAAACAATGTCATTTGTCGATATAGACAACAAGAGATAATTGTATCAGACAATGCTAAGAACCTCAACAATAAAATTATGGAGGAGTTATACTGTAAATTCCACATCAAACATCTTAACTCCGTCATCTACTGTGCAAAGATGAATGGTGTTGTTGAAGCGGCTAACAAAAACATTAAGATGATCATGCAAAAGATGTCCGCCAATCACAAAGGATGGCCTGACCTATTGCCTCTTACTCTGTTAGTATACAGAACATCAATGCGCACTTCCACTGGGGCAACCCCCTACGCATTAACCTATGGGATGGAAGGAATGCTCCCCATAGAAGTAGAAATGGAATCCCTCAGAGTGTTGATAGACGCTCAGCTGGATGAAGACCAACGGGTACAAGACATGTATTACCAATTGTCTCTAATAGATTAAAGGTGAACCGCGACTATCTTCCATGCTCAGTTATATCAACAAAGGATTGCCTGATCCTACAACTGAAAAGTTCGGCTACGACAGTTTAAACAACATGACTTGGTTTTGATGAAGATCATCGACAACCAAGATTAGTCTAAGGGAAAATTTGCCCCTAACTGGGAAGGCCCGTTCATTGTCAAGGAGGCATTGACAGGAGGTGGTCTCAGATTGCAGGAAATGGACGACGATGAATTTTCGCAACTCATCAACTCGGACACTATGAAACGGTACTATGTCTGAAGTTACCATCAAGCAAACATCCTGGTGTTGGATCATCAGATCACCAGTTATTCCGGTTCTTTAACCCTTCATTACATACAACTCTTTTCTGCACTGCGCCCCTCAGGGAAACACACTTTTCAAGCCAGCAGCCTGGTTTTTAGATCGCCAGATCCTTTTATCTCCACTTGGTTTTTTAACCCTTACTCAACTTTGGTTATCCCACTAGGGATTGAACCTTTCACACTTGCAGTTTGTCCCCAAACATGGGATCAAACTTTTCACACCTGCATTTTGTCTTCCATAAAGGATCACACTTTTCGTTGGCTACAAATCACCCTGAGGGGTGTACTACGTCGACCTGATCTCCTTGATACACGGGAGTACGTAGGTAACCATTTTACATGGCCCGGTCGCAATAAAAAAATAACAAAAACATTTCTACACCCTTTTCATTACAAAAATAAAAACAAAAACATTCCTATACCCTTTCTACCACATACAGTGTTGAACCTCTTATACCAGGTTCGAACTATGCAGACCTGATCTCCTCTTCAATAGGAGTACGTAGGCAACCATTTAAGGTTCGGTCTAACCCCCTACCTAAACACAAACACTTATCAGCGATATTGGGATCAAACTTCAATCCACCATATTTCATTGACTTCAGACCAAAGGGATGGAATTACCTGACCTCCCCATGTAAATAGGAGACTCGGCGGCCATCTAAGCTGCGGTTGTACCTTAAAGAGCAATACCAATCCATAAGAGATGGAATTAACTAGGCTCCTCTTAAATAGGAGTACTAATGACCATCTGTGGTGCGGTCAATCTTAGAGAGGAAAGCCGCACTCTTCTCCACATTTCTATATAGAAACCAGTCCCAAGACACCAAAGATGGTAGGGATACACACAGATCAGTGATCCATTTTGAAGTATCCAGAGATAACTCAATGTCCATCCATCAAGGAGGAATTCAGAATACATTAAGATCACAAGCCCTGAAGAAGCAGGCAAATATCAAGCAAGTATTCAGGCATATCTAAAAGGGAAGTGATCAAAAATATATTTCCCTGCTATATATAATATTGTTTGATATACACAATGTAAACTGTACATGACAAAATGGCTAAGCTAGTCTGTGCAGGAAAATACAAGGCTATCTACAGATCAATATGCGTGCAGGCTAGCAGATCTAACATAGCATCTCTCTCCAAAGAAGGAAGTAACGGTGTGGTCTCCTATACAAGGGTATCCACACGAGCCAGCAAGTCCGAGGCCATCTGCATGGTGATGCGGTGCTCATCAATATATGCACTCATCTCGGCAAGCATACTAGTGGTCAGGGATCTCACTGTGGTACTATCTGTGATGGCTACATCCCGGGCAGATATAGTGCTATCCCTCTCAACTATCACGACATCTTTGGCTGATCTGGCCTCATCCCGCTCAACAACAGCGGCCTCTTTATGAGCTAATGTCTCGTCTCTCTCTAACAGAGTTGCGTCTCTCCCATCAAGAGCTGTCAACTTCAGGACTCTAGTCTAATCTCTCTCAAATGTCATCAAATGAAGACTCTACTCAAAGTACTATGTTGAATGCTGGATCACGACAGATCTAGTACTGGGAGAAACTAAGATAACGGCTGGCAACCCAATAAATGGCTCCTCCTCGATGTGGGAATCAATGTCCTGTAGGGGCTCTCCATCATCTGATTCACTACTCGGCACTGTGGATATTACTGCAGCCAATGAAGTCTCTGTATCCATCCACGCAAAATACTCTGACGAAAAAACCCAGATGGCTAACAGAAAACTTAACACTCTCTCGCTGATCCCAATAAGCTTACACCTGGGATCGGTCATCTGCTACTAAGTGGCGAGAAGGTAAGCGCTGACCTAACGCCCCATCAAAAGGATGAAAATCCTAGATCTGATCAAACTGCAACATTATGGCCAGTGGTTGGTAAGTAGTCATGCCCCTCAAACCAGCCAGAGGGAGATAATCCATGCCCAGAGCATGAGTAATGAAACTGTAGGGCGAACTAAGCCCTGTACAAGGCAAGTTAGCAAACGGATCTCCGATCCCAACTAGGAAAACGGACCAAGAAGCAGGATCTGTACACTCCGTAGGCTAGAAGGAATACGACATAGCTATCTCATGGGTGAAACAATACCCGTGTTGTCTGAATGTGCCAATCGGTCTCAGGTGTGACATAAACCACACGTACAGCATGACCAAACTGCCTGTGAATACCCCGGCAGGGTAAGTGCTGTATTATGTGGCTGACCTCAGCGTCTATGCCATAATCATCAGAATAATGGTACGACCATCCCTGAGAGCTCTCACTGCCATGATAACACTGATATCCAGCTCATCCATATATCGTGGCATGTACACATACGCCACTATGCACATCAAGAATGCATCCACTCTGGTCAAATGCCACTAGTCCTCTTGTATGGTGAAATCCCCAGAATGTCGAGCATAGCTGTCCTCATAGCCAAATCTGTCAATCAAAAAATGTTGGGATATCACGTGGCCGGGTGTGATCTCATCCTGCACAACTCTCTGCCTTAGTCCGGTGAGAGTCATAAACTGCCGGCTCATGTCACCAATTGCCATATGCACACAAGGTCTGTCAAGTGGCAGCATTGTCAAACGTGCATACTCCTCCAGAGTAGGAGTCAATTAGTGGGTCCCAAGCTAGAAAACCTGCCTCTCCGGTACCCAGTGCTCCAGCATGCCCTCCACAAATCCTATGGGAACCTTAAACATCAAGAGGGTCATATTATGCTGCAATAGCTGATCTATGGTCACCCTATCTGGGGGTGACATACTATCGTACCAGGATCTCAGACGGGATGCCACCAATAATGGTGGGGTGTGATCTATGCGACTGACTGTCGAAGAAGACATCTGTGTGGGCCGTATCATAATACCATCCAGGGGTCAATGCTGAATATCTCTGGACATGCATACATATGCATAACATGATACATGCATAACAGATAATAGATGGCAATATGATGTAGGAAATAGAATATAGTACATACATTCCTAAATACATCATCATCTATATACATCATCTCTGTACAGCTAAAAATACAGGAAAATGGGGAACAGACACCCTACTACTAATAGAGGCCTATCAAAAGATATAGTGAGAATGGGGCAAAGCCACCCAATATCTAACGAGAGACCTATCAAAAGAGATAACGAGAATACACATCAGAAGAAGACAATGGTGTCAATATCTACATCATCAATCCTGTCCACCAGATGTAACTCCTCCTGGGTCATTGGATCTCTATCAACAGGGATGTCAGGCCTATACAAGGGAGGATCTGCGCCGGTAAAGCCAAATGGGTCATCTGAGGGGCCAGCTCTTGCGCTGGAAGGATCAGACAAATCTGCCTCTACCGGATCTTTGCCCAAATGTCGAATAAAGAAATGTGCCCGGTCCAGTCACTGGGTCAAACTGTCAATCTGTGTAACATGAGTTGGATCTCGGACACAGGCTAGCCAATCCGTTATCATCACGAATCTTGGAACCATATCCCCCATGAACTGAGTGGCGCGGGTCTGGGCTCCAATGGTACGAGGGGACCACCAATGCTGGAATACATCCTTAATGCATGGACCCTCTGACAATGCAAAATCGTTAACACCCAGCAATGGGATATCAGTGATGGGAAACTATGACACATGCCAATAACGCCTGGCAGGAGGCAAGATCGGTATACGGATCTCTCATGTGGTGCTCCTAATAGCACGCTCTCCTAAATAGAGCTCCTATCCTCCATATGTCAAGAGAGGAATCCTAAAGGTGGAAATCATGTACTCGACACCAGTTGGGTACCCATCCTTAAAATCGGTGGCTAAGTGCTACCCAGAATATGGAATCCATGTGATGACATCAGTTGTCAATAACTCCAGCTGTAGGCGGCAATGAATAAAGCCCTCAACTACAGGGACCTCCGCCAGTATGGAATGATGCCATCGTCGTCCTCGTGTATAGGTATCTAACTCTAGTACACTCACAGGACGTAAGCATGGGAGCCTCTCATAGGCCCAAAACTGCCAACACAAAGGCAAACATCTACTGTCAGTTAACACTTTTAACCTATACATGGTAAATTACAAGAGAATTACTCACCAGCAGAAATGGGTAGAATCCTAACCAAGCCTCGGTCAAGCCCTGCGAGCGCATACGTATGCCCTTGAGGAAATAGGCAAAGGTATAGGAACCCTAATAATACTCTCCGATACGGTTCACATATCTTGTGGCTCTTATCAAAGCGAACAACACCGTAGAAGAGTTATCTACTATGAAGCAACCCCTAATGATCATCAGGAACAATTACCAAAGAATGTGATCCCTGACTCTGACATCAGCTGGTATGGGCTCACTCAACAGCCCACTCATAGCATCTATGCTTAAAGGACCCGTACAGACAGTCCTGTCCTTGAGCGCCTCCACCGAAACTCCTAACAAGGATCTGATGGTAGTTGGGGTAATATCTGTAGTACAAGGCACTGGTGCCCTGCTAAACTCCATACCTGTGATAAACCGCCAATCCATCGGCATCATCATCACCTCATAGTCCAGTAAATAGAGTGACTGAGTCTGGTGAAACCAGCGCTCAGACAATGCCCTGAGGTAACCCTAGGGACAACAACGGAGAAGGATGGAAAATAACGCCCCAAATCCCCAGTCATGCAGAATCACTCTATATTCAGGATGCAGAGCCTGGTACATGGAGTGAATGCTGAACCAGTTCCCTCGAGGCTGTGTAAAGCTGGGAACCTACATAAAATGCGGATCGACATCAAAATCCTTTACTCCTCATCAATAGGAAAGAAGAAAGATTAAGATTTAACTTGATACCTCGTTAGCATGCAAGAACATCGAGGGATGTCGACTCAAGTCACCCAAAAGCTCTGGGTTTGCCACCTGAATACTCGAGAGGTCCCTACGGGGAACATGTGCAGCAGGAGTGGATTCCGCAATCGGAGCATCATCCTCCTCGTCCTCGACGTCCGGCACATCAACCTAGACTGGACGTATCACCGCCTCCACCAGACGACGAGGCTATCTAACAGAACGGGGTCGAGGCACTTCAAAAGCCCTCCTCCGTACACCATAAGTGGTCCTGCAGGAACTACTCGGCTGATTTGGATCCATAATATCTGGACAACAAGTCTCCAAATCACCTTAGAAAGGGTGTGGTAATTCTGAAACTTGGAGCTTTCTTTTCAAAATGCATTTTATGACCACATGCATGCATGCATTACTTTAACATACGTCTACAGTAGAGTTAAAAATGCATGACTACTCAATGCCTATATTTTTGGAAAATTTTGCCATAGTTTCCTCTATAAATAGGACTATCCACATGCACATAGGCATGACTAGGTGGTCATTCAGTAGCACACTTACCCACAGTCATATACATCATATATGTATCTAAATGTCAAAGTCATCAATCCATAAGGGTAGCCTAATTACCAGAATTACTTTGCATTGTTACCTTTTCTAACGGTCGAGAAATTTGTAATTTAATTTAAATATTTATTGAATTAAATAAATATTTTTAATAATTTATTTATCGAGGAAAATAAATAATTAATGAATTGTGGTGCATTAATTTAGTAATGAAATTGAATACTGGTAATTTTATTTGAAGATTTAATTTAATGAAATAATTAAATTAAATGAATTGTTTTATATTTAAGAAAATAAGTAAATTAAATAAAGTAAGGTTTTAGTTTAATTTATTAATTAAATTGGATGTATAATTAGTTAGTAATCATAAATATAATTATAATAGAAATTGTTATAATTACTATTATAGGTTATTTAAATTGACTAAACTAAAGTCATTTAAAATTAACTAAAGTGTGACAAATGAAAACTATATAATATAAGACTATTAAAATAAATTGGAATGGGGGAATTAGTGTGTGGCCAAACAAGGCCTTGTGGCCTTTAGCTTATTGTAACAGACGCCTTTTTATTCTTTTTAACTGATAAGTACGTGGGAGGTAAGGCCATATCAGTTTATATTCTTCTACGTGTGTTTTATTTTTAAGCTATGTTCAAAGAGGGTTTGGAGAGAAGAAGAAACTCAGAGAGTGAGAGCTTGAGAAAATCTCTGTGATTTTGCTAAGAGAAAGAGAAGGGTTGCTAAACACTTTGCTAACTCAAGGTATAACTTATTTCAATGTTAACTTTTGTTCTTGAAATTGCTAGTGATAGTTATGTTGGATTGATATGTATATACTTGTATATATGGTTTATAATCTGTTAATCATAATTGGTGAGTGTTATTGGATGATTAAATAAATGAAATTGGATTTGTAGGGAGAAAAAGTAAATAACAGTGTTTATGTTTGAAAAATGGCTTTAGAAAGTACAAAGTTTCATGTTTAATATGTATGATGATCTATAAATTTCAGTTGGATTATGTTAGTATGTTAAGAAAAAAAAACGGCGTAGTTTGAATCATGTCAATTGGTTAAGAAACGAAGTCGTGGCGATCGAATTCACTAAAAGTGTAAAAATTGAAGAAATTTAGAAAATTGTGGTTTTGCTTCTTCAAATTTGTGTATATGTGATGTTTATGTAGCTAAAATGATGAATAACATGCTTAACTATGTTATTACAAAGTTTTAGATGTTGAGCTTAGTGAATTTCTGTGAAATTCAAATTTTTGGCCTAAGAACAGAGTCTGATTTCATTACTATAAAACTGGTTCTGGTGTCTAGCGCGGGCGCACTGCTTCTGGGCGCGGGTGCGCCGAATTCAAAAGGAAACATGGCGCGGCCGCGCCAGTAGTCAGTCAGACCCAGAATTGAACTATTAACAGTATAGATTGGAAATTGTTAACTTAACATATTTAAATATTTTGTAAAGGACCTAAAACGTGTTACAAGATGTAGTAATGTATTGTAATCACAACGCCAAAACTATATATTATGAATTAGTAAGTTGTGAAAGTTCATAATGTGAAGTCATTTGAATTGAAATTATTTTGCAATCACCATGTCGTATACTATGATATAATTGAGAATTTAGTTTCATGTTACGTGAATTAGTAGGATAATCAAGTCCTAAGTTAAGGATTATAGACTTGATTAAAATGAAAATAAACTAATTAAATGGGTGTTAATGTAACTAATTGTTGTTGCGATTTCAATGATATATGTAGGGTAATTAGCGAATATTATTACTTGTGTAGCTTACATACAAGGCAAGTTTCTTATCCTAAACTTTTGTTGAGCAAGTTCCTAACTTCATTCTCTTTATAAGAATGCAAGCTTTCTAATCCTAAATTATCATTATACAAGACATCGAGCAAGTTTCATTTTCCTTAATATTATTCAAAGCATATACTGGTTTAGTACATCGATTCAAAGGAGATTGTTCTAACTCTTTTGAATATAGCACTTTGGATGTATATCATGTTTACTCCATTATATCTTGATGTTATTCGATCTTTGACCTTGATAACCTTGTTCAATTCTATATTGATTATATTAAACCTCCAAGTAATATATAAGCAAACTCTTATTGATTGAACTAGTCTATTGTGGAATATTGTTCTAAAATTCTATAATTATTGATACGTTAGTTCCGAGCTAAACTTTCTTTAGTGCGGAAATTCTAAATTCAAGTTGAGACGAACAACCCTAACATAGGGGATTTTGTACATGTTAACGTTTAGATGTTTGTGCACAATACATGGTGCAAAGGGCTGATCCCCCTAAGTACATTAAGCAGGGTCTGTATAGTCTAAATGATTGTTAAGGTTGGGGTTGTAATACCTAATCACTGGGGACATAGTTTTTTGTCTTGAGACCCTCAGTCATTAAAGTTCGAACTTATTTTCTATTATTGATTCGTAGAACAAGTTCATTATTGTTCAACATTCGTTGTTCTTTATCATGTTGTTATCACTACTACACTTTATTTTGATCACTCTTGTAATTAACACTGCAGCTAAAGTTGAAAGAGTTGATGAGCCATCTACTAGCAAAGGAAAGGACAAGATGTCCAAGTGTTGAAGATTTATGAGAATTTATTTAAATGAATTATGTTATAAGACTTGTTTTATTTTATGATGTATTCCGCAAACTTATGTAATAATTTAAGGTTAGATTACCTGGGATTGTTTTTAAGATGATGTAACCCTTTAGTGGGAAAGATTATTGTTTAAGTTATTTGATATCTTTATCCTTTATTATGGGTAGTTAGATGTAATTATTTTTGATAGTGAGCACCAAATTCAGTGGGGATAAAGTATCCGGATTTGGTGGTGTCACAGGTTGGTATCAAAGCTTTAGGTTATGAACCTTAGCCGGGAAAACCTTAGGAAGTAACCTTTAAGAAGACAGAAAACATAGAGGTGTTTAACTCTTATCGAGTTTTAAGTAATGAATTAAGGTATCCATTGAAGCTAAACAATAAAAGACATTATGTGCTATGTGTTAATAACTTATGTGCTCGCGAGTATCGAAGAATGTTATATAATAAATAAACTTAAAAATATTTTGTTGTCTGGATGTCTAGTGAAGGAGCATCTAGTCCAGCTAGGGAAGTGATACCTCAGATACCTAGAGATGATGAACCCCGGGATATCCATGTTGTGCGGGAGCAGTTGATCTAGGAGGATGAGCTTGTGACCGATCCCGAGGAGGATAGTTCTGAGGAGATACAAGAGGATGATAAGGAAGAGGATCCTATGGAGTTTCCACCAAACTCCATATCAGCTGAGTTGTATGATGCTTTGTATGATCGGAACATAGAATTACAGGATAATATTGAGGAGCTGAAGGAGTTGGTTGAGATGCATCACACTACGATGGAGTAGAAGGATGCAGAAATTCAGGAACTCGACTCACGCCTTGGAAACACAGAGTGGGACCTAGTTCATACTAAGGGTCAGCATGAGGATCTGTTCGCAGTGAACGAGAAGATGAAGACTGACATGGAGAAATTAAAAGATGACTTCAAAGAGGAATCAGCTAAGTGTGCAAGAGTAGAGGACGCTTGGATGAAGGCGACTCATCGTGCAGATCGTGTTAAGGCTAAAGTCCAAGTGAAGAAGGCCAAAATGAAAGAAATGGATCATGCTTTTAATTCTGCAATTGATAGGGCCTAGGACCGAGTCTTTTATTACCCACCTCAATTTGAAGACTCGCCATGGTTCGTGATGGATCATAGGACGGCGTATCGTATTATGGAGGAAGAGCACAGATAAGCCTTACGACGTCTTAAGATGCCTAGATAGAAAGAATAAAATTGATAATAGTATGTGGTTAATTATGTGAATAAATAAACTTTAAATCCCTTATTTTGAGATGAATAAATGGGTAGTATGAGTATGTAATCTTGAAACTTGTCTAGTTCAGGAAAGTGGATGTTAATAGCATTTATGCTATCTTTATTGTGTTTTAAAAACATTATGAATGAATAAAATATTAAAGTTTATTTGAAATGTTATGTGCTATAGCTTTAATCTTAGAATGTTTTAAAGTTAAACTTTAGGATATTCAAGGAATTGAATATTGATCTAATAAACGTATATTTTAAACAAAAAATGCCTCCTAGAAGAAGACAACCACGTCAACAACCACCTCGTAAGGGGTCTACTTACAATAACAACGAGGCCAATGCTAACCCGGTTCAGCAGTTGGTAACTTTGTTGACAGGAGAACTTGTGAATCAACTGCAAGCTCAAGTCACGACCTTTAAGGAATTCAAAGCGGTTGGACCGCCAGAGTTTCAAGGGTCTATGAATCTAGTGGAAGCCCAAACCTGGATCATGGAAATGGAAAAGATGTTCGATGTTGCTAGAGTTAACGAAGATCAGAAGACTGCGTTCACGACATTCATGCTGAAGTCTGAAGCTAGCTACTGGTGGCAAGCAAATAAGGTTTGTGGGGGACAAGGAGTGATAACATGGGATAGATTTAAGGAGATGTTTTTTGAAATGTACTTTCCAGCGAGTTCTCAAAATCAGTTGGAGGTGTAATTTCTAGAGCTGAAACAAGGAACTATGACGGTGCCAGAATATGCTGCGAAGTTTAATGAGTTGGCAAGGTTTGCCACTTATGAAGTCAATACAGATGAGCTTAAGGCGAGAAGGTTCGCAACAAGGATTGAAACCCTGGCTGTATAGCAAGGTTTCAATGTTTCAGTTAAATATATTTGCGGCTGTACTGGAAAAGACAATTATCGCGGAAGGTGGAAGCGATGCCTTGACCAAGTACAACTAAGAATAGAAGAAAAGGAAGAGTGATAATGAAAATAAAGCTGGTGGAAGTAACATTAGAAGTAACAATCAGAAGAGGAAGTGGACCGAGAATTCGACTACGGGAGGACAGCAAGGAAGTCAGCAGAAGAAAAAGTTTAAAGCTTGTGCTACTTGAGGACAGCCCCTTTAAGTAGCTTTTTCGGGTTTTGCATCTTTGGACTCCTTTGCTAAAAAAATAGTCCACACGCAAATCTACAACATCTTTTCCAATGATTCCACTTGGATAAGTTAGGAAACTCATAGATCTAACTCTAGAACTTGACCAAACTAAAAAATTCAAAATATAATAGGAGATATGGTCAATTGAATTTCATGTTCCATTTTTACCAAAATCTGATTTTTTAACCCTTTGTGATTTCTAAAAAACTGTCATGTTTTCTCATAATAACCAACATAACTCATCATAACACTTACTAATACCACATATACCCATGATTTTCATTAGTCCAATGCTTTTATTATGACTTTCATCATAATCCACGTAAATAGATCCTTTTAGTTGAAGAAATATTTGAGGGTTTTAAAAATGAGTTTTGTACTGGGTCAATACAAAATTCGATTTCATGCTCTAGGGGTAGTTTAAGAAGTCTTCAAGAATACGTCAGGAAATTTATTAACAATAAGAATATCATTCAAAACTGTGACTCTCATCCAAGACTTGGATAGCACATGAAATGAAGGTTTCTCCTAACGGAGTTTCAACCGATAGGTCAAAGTCTAACTTCTCTTGAGTCAAATTTAAAAGTTGAACGCAAGCAAGAGAGATAAAAGAATGGGTAGAACCGATATCTAATAGGGTATAGACTTTGCAAAAATTTATAATAAACTAACCCGTGCTAACTTCGTTCGGTTTACTCGCTTTTTGAGAAGTCATAAAAAACGCTCTTCCTAAAACCAACGACTTTGTTTTGTCCGTATCCGCCTTTGGTGCCACCGTCCCAGCTGGACTTGACTTTGGTGCACGACAAAATCGGGCTAAATGACCTTCTCTTATTGCAATTTCCACTTCTATTATCTTTTCCAAGATTACCACCGAAGTGGTTACCATTCTTGGCATGATAATTTTCCCCACGATGGTTATCATTGTTCCGATAGCCATTGCCACCAGTATGATTATTATAGTGTTGTTGGTCGTTACCTTTTGCTTGAGTTGAATCAACACTCTCATGTGCTTCATTGCTTATCTCAGCATTTTCAGATGTCATTCTCAAACACTAACACAAAACAAGGGTTAATTAACATATCACATTTTATTCCTATACTCTGACCGACCAATTAAATACCAAATAAACTTAGGTAGGTCATACTAGCTAAGGAATTCCCCGTCTCTCCCCTCCTAGTTCTTATCTCACATCTCAGCCAGGGATCATATCCCTAAGCTCTGATACCAACTGTGACGCCCCCAAAATTAGGTATTCATCACCCATCTTGAGTCGCCAAATATATGGTACAAAATACAAATACAAACTTAATTATACAAATGTCGTGTAACATACGACAATACATAAACTGAGAGTTCTAATAGGAATATTGTCATCTAGACAATATCCATACTCAAGGAGTCCTCATTACATTTATTGTCGCACTATTTAACAGAATAGTGAGGACTACTAATGCTATCTTCTGGACCATCACTCCTTTCCCTGACTCGTCCCAGCTATATTCTCATTTCCTGAAGAGAACATTGAAAGAAAGGGTGAGCTCAACTAGCCCAGTAAGAAATATTATGACTAAGATAATGACGAATAAATTATCAATAGTCTTCAACAATGTTAAACTAATAAAATACAATAGACATCAAGTTTAACTGTAACGGAATAAGCAATCCATCAGAAGAGTCAAGTAGAGAATAAAACCTACTATCTTCTATGATTTAAAAAGATTTTTTAACACTGTTATCGCTGGGACTCAGCTTAATAAAATAATCCACATCATCTAATCATCCCTGTATTACGGGCCAAGGATATTCATTAAATCATCAATGGTCATGACTATACCGAAAAATTCCTGGTCATAATCATACCAAAAACTATCTATCAATGCATTACAGGCCACTGAGGACTTTTACCACACCACTTATAACATCACAGTTCATGATTATACCGAATGATCCCTGGTCATAAATGATTATCTATGCACGTAAGCCAAAGATGACTTTCAACAGAAAATAAACATGAGGATGATGACAATGTTATAGGAATTCAATTAAACAAGTTCAAGAATTAGTTTATCTAGGAACTAATAATATCCAAATTGTCAACATGATACTTCTTTGTAAAGTAACAGTCAAGAATGCTCAGAAGAATATTTCCATGAAAAGATACTGGATGAAGCGCAAATATCAAGGATATTCCACTAATTTCATGGAGTATAGAAATCAAAACTTTAACCAAATGAGTATAATAAAGAATATATGAAACTACAAATGGATTTTCACCAGCCATGCGGTAATCCACGTATACAGATCATTTCCACAATTTAATAAGGAATGAATATAAAAGATTATTCACCAAGCATGTGGCAATCCACATAGACAGGTTATTCCAACAGAATAATAAAAAATGGAATAACAGAAGGATTCACCATGCATGCGATAGAGACCGCACAGACAGGTTATTCCCAATAGAATAATAAATGCGGAATAATAAATATGGAACCAGGTCAGGTAAAATTCACACCGATAGGATATTCCGACAGAATAATAAATGCGGAATAATAAATGATGGAACCAGGTCAGGTGAAATTTACACCAACAGGATATTCCGACAAAATCGTAAAGAACGGAATAATGAAAGAGTTTCACCAAGTATGCGGTACTTCGCATAAACATGTTATTCCAACATAATAATAAAGAATGGAATAACAGAAGAAGATAACCAAGTATTGGGTAAACCGCATATACAGGTCATTCCACCAAGTATAGGGTAAACCACGCATACAGGTTATTCCAACAAAATAATAAAGAATGAAATAGCATAAGTTCTCTTCATGAATAAAAAAGAATAACACCCCTTACCGTTTTAAAGAAAAATTGAAATAAAGAAGTAGTTAAGTGGTAGAATACTCTTCTTCTCTCTCTCTATAGTTTCTCTCTCTGGAGTTCAGTGAATTCGTAAGAAAATAATGAAGGAATGAGCTTCTATTTATAGGAAAATGGAATGCATAGTAACTAATCTATGAACGGTTCAGATTGATTTACTTTAATCTGACGGTCCATATTTAAAGCAAAACCTTTTAAATAAAATATAACATATTCTAATTATTGCCTAATAAAACAAACAACTTTAATAAAGTATTCTGTTTTATATAAAAAGATGTTTCTGTTTTATTACGTTAATAATACGAATAAAACAAAACTTCATTATCGCTAAATAATTCATATTATTAATTGACAATAATTGAATCAAACTGAGTGACTTCTCACATAAGCATTAATAATCAATACCGTGTGCTACTATGCAACCACACGTATTACTGTATTTTTACTACCGAGTAGTTCAACAATATCAACGGTAAAACTTCCGCCGTTATTTTTAATAAAATATTTTTGTCGTTTTCTCAATCCGACAATAATTCTGTTGTGGGGTCCACCAATGATTGTACCGTCGTACAAATATTCCCCGACTAATCGAATATTTCCCGTAAATAGTAACTCATGAATAGTAACTCGTGAATAGTAACTCATGAATATTACTCCGACACAAAAAGTACCCCAAAAACTCGAGTGAACAATATTAGAGTGAATAGTAACCGGGTATTTTATGACAACTTGTCTAGTTTGAAAATTTTTCACATATCACCTTTAACTTTAACATTTTATCAATTTAACCATTTACCAAAATAGAAAAATTGAATACTTTTATTTCATAAAATTCAGGGTCTCACATTGAAGATGTAATAAACTGGGATCAGCCGAAGACACCGTTAGAAGTAAGGAGTTTTTTAGGATTGGTAGGTTACTGCATGCGTTTTATTTAAGATTTTTCCAAGATCGCGACCCCGTTGACGAATTTAACCAAGAAGGCGGTTAAGTTTGTTTGGACAGAGAAGTGTGAGGAAAATTTTCACGAATTAAAGAAGAGTTTGAGTACGGGGCATGTGTTGTCATTGCCTGATGATACAAGGAATTTTGAGGTGTATAGTGACGCATCGCATAAAGGACTAGGCTGTGTGCTTATGTAGAACGGTAGAGTTATTGCGTATGCATCACGTCAATTAAAAGATTATGAGAAAGGGTATCCGACTCATGATTTAGAGTTGGCTGCGATGGTGTTTGCCCAGAAGATTTGGAGATATTATCTTTATGGAGAGTGGTGTGAGATATATGCTGACCATAAAAGTCTGAAGTATATCTTTACACAAAAAGACTAGAATATGAGGCAGAGAAGATAGTTGGAGTTGATCAAAGGCTATGACTGCGAGATTTTCTATCATCCTGGAAAGGTGAATGTTGTTGCTAATGCTTTAAGTAGGAAGGGACGGGAGACGTTAATGATGTTGACAGCTCAGGAGAAATTAGTGTCGAAAATGGCTAAGATGGAATTGGAAATTAAATATCCAACAAAATCTGACGAAAATTTGTTCCAGGTAGGAAACAGCTTAACGTTGGTGGACAAGGTGAAGAATGCACAACTTCAGGAAGAAGACTGTGAAAAGATTAAACAGAGAGTATCTAAAGTTGAGTAAAGAAAATTCAAAATCGATTCAGAAGGGTTACTACAATTCGAAGGAATAATTTGGGCTCTACCAGTACCGGAAGTCGAAGAGGAAATTCTGAGTGAAGCTTATAACTCAAGATATTCAATTCACCTTGGGAGTACAAAAATATACCAAGATATTAGACATCATTTTTGGTGGCCGAATATGAAAAAGGATGTGGCTGAGTGTGTGGCGAAATGCTTAAATGTGTCAGAAAGTTAAAGCTGAACATCAAAGAACAAGCAGATTATTGCAACTGTTGGAGATACCAGAGTGAAAATGGGAGCATATCACAATGGATTTTATGGTAGGTTTTCCAATGACTCAACATGGTTACGACGTCGTTATCGATTGACAAAGTCGGCACACTTTTTACCAATCAAGATTAGATTTAACCTAGATCGGTTAGCAAAACTGTGACGAACGAGAATTTTGTAAATTAATTTTAATATTTATTGAATTAAATAAATATTTTCGATATTTTAATTATTAGATTTAATAATTAATTGATGCAATTGTGGTAGATTAATTTAATTATATGTGTTATATTTATTAAATTAATGTAGAGAATTTTTAATATTCAAAGTATGTGATTATGTGAGCTTATTGAATTAAATGAATTATTTAATCAAGCATGATGTTATCTAATTAATGTAATTATTAATTAGAGATTTAATAAATTGTTATTATTTATTAAAGAGAAATTTAATTATGTGACTATGTGCATTATTGAGAAATTATTATATTTAATTTAAAGTAAATTAAATAAAATATTGATTTATTTTATATGGTTGTGACATTATTTAAACTATATAATAAAGCTTTATTAAATTAAATGATTTTTAAAACCTATTTTTAGCTAGCCAAACATGGCCTTAGTGGAAGTTACCACCAGTTAACCATGACTGGGTTAACTGGCATTGACGCACGCCAGTTCTTATACGACGTCTTGTTTTTTTTTTTTTTTGTTCTAAGTCCGATAAAGATACCAGAGAGAATTAGAGAGAAAATTAGAGAGTTTTGCTAAGAGGTTGGGTGAGTCAGGAAGAATCGGAAGGAATTCATCCCCGATTACTTTATCTACTCTGGGTAATTCTCCTTTCAAATTTATAATATACGTCTTTTAAGTTTTCATAAAATGGCTTTCACAGTTTTCTAAAAAAATCTCTGTGTTTGGTATATGAGATGAGTATAACTTTATATATGTGTGTTATGTTATACCAAATAGTGTTTAATTATATATACCATGTAAGCCATGTGATTAGTTTCATGAAAGCATGTCGTACGTATGATTTTCAAAATAAACAGAGTACGTGACATGGCCATATGGCCTTATACGTGATATTTTGTGTAATGATCGTATATTATCCCTAAAATTTACACTCTTATATTATTGAGCACGTTAACACGAAGAGATTAAGCCTTAAACAAACGGATTCGGTGTTATAACGAATCCGTAGTGTTAAATTATATATTTTATATTCAAAAACCACCAAGAACATCAAAGTCAGTGAACTCACATGTTTTAATTATGAAATTATGTGTTTTAATTGGTTAAAATCACTTTATATATGTTGGGCTATGATTATACATGAATTATAACATGTGGGTATTTGTGAATTGGTGAAATTAGTGATAAAATGTGTTGTTTTCGCTGAACTCTGTGTTCTTCGCGAACTGAGAATCAGTTTCTGGAGTCTCGCGCCGCGGCGCCAACTCCAGAACTGAAGTCCCGCGCCGCAGCGCCACTGTGCCGCAGCGCCAAGACCCAAGCCACGGCGCCATAGCGCAGCAGCGCCAAGGGCCCGGCCACAGCGCCACCGCGCCGCAGCGCGATTTCTTAGTACATTAGTGGCGCCGCAGCGCCACTCTCCAGAAAATTCAGAAATGTATTTTTAAAAATGTTAAAGTCTAACAAGTGTTAGTGGATTGATGTAATGAACATGTAATCATGTTAGAGGTACTATGAGATGATAAAATAGTTGTTTAACATGTAATAAAATATTATATGTGAATTGAATTATTAAATACATAATTGGTTTGATAATTCATGAAGTATAAATTATGTGACAACGTGATAATTTGACTAAGTTTAGTCAATAATTAAAGTAGACAACGAGAATGAGTTTATATTAATTAGTTAATTTATAATTAACTGGTATTGTGTATATGAATGGTATGTAGGATTTAATTCAAAGAACGTGCTTAGTTAAAGTGTAATCTACGCACGAGGCAAGTTTCTTAACTTTACTTTTACATTGAGCAAGTATCATATCCCTAACTCCATTCTATTGAGCAAGATTATTTAAACTTAAACGTTACTTTTATGTTGAGAAAGTTTTCCTAACCCTACTTGTCATTATTGATCAAGTTTATTATTTACCTTGAATAAATTATCCTTGTTATTATTCAAGTTCAAGCATGATATTAAAGATTAATTATCTTTCCAAAGCATGATTCAGTTATACAATAATTGTCCTATTGTATACTTTTGAGGTTGTTATTCAAATCGAATATCAATTATTGTTGAACCTTATTAGACTAGTGAACCTTATTGATTCAACTAGTCCTTAGTTGATGAGCGTTCTAAATTTCAGAACCCTTGATGAATTTATCCAAACCAAACTTCCTTTGGTGCGGACTCGAATGTCAAACTGAGATGAACAACCCTGTATAGGGGATTAATTACGCTTTAGCGTTAAGATATTGTGCACAGTATGGTACTAAGGGCTGATCCCCCTAAGTACGAGAAGAAGGTCCATAGTCTTATGACTGTTAAAGGTTTCAAGTATAATCCTTGATAACCTAGGACATAGTTCAAGGTCTTATGACCCTCAGAATTCTTTTGATTCTTGTTATTCATTCTTGATTCAAAAGTTGAGCTCTTATTCAGATGTCTTTGATTTATTCGCATGTTATTATATTGTTATTTCATTATTATACTTGTGGGCATTTGCGCTCACTCTTGCTTAATAATAACATTGCAGTTAAGAATGAAAGAAGTGATGAACCTTCCACTAGTAAGGGCAAGGGCAAAGTTAGCAAGTGATGAAGACTTGTTATTTTCTTAAATTGATGATGTATTTATGTTTAAGACTTGTGTTGTTGTTTAATACTTATTTGTTTAGAATTCCGCACAGATGTTTTAAGGTTAGAGTAACCTGGGATTTATTTATAATTCAGTTGATGTAACCCTTAAGGGAAGAGATTTTATTATGATTTCTATCAATTGTATGGTTTGGTATTATTTATGGGTAGATAGATAGATGATGCTTGTACAGTGAACACCAAATCCCGTGGAATCGAAGTACCTGGATTTGGGGGTGTCACAGGTTGGTATCAAAGCTGTAGGTTATGAACCTTAGGTGGGGGAAACAACCTTAGGTAGTAGCCTTATAGAAGAAGATAGTAATTGAAAACTCTTATCGAGTTCTAAGAAATGAATTTTTGTAATTCATTGAAGATAATAAAATACATTATGTGTTTATGTGTTAAGTATGCGTTAGATAGTACGACTTAGTAACTAAATCTTAAAATTTTGTTGTCAGGATGACGAATGATGGAGAAGCTAGTCAAGCTGAGGGGGGACCCCGATTACCTATAGTACCTACTGAGGAGGGATCTCGTGTACTTGTAGGACCGACTGAGGAGGAGCCCCGAGAAATTCATGTCGTTAGGGAGCAGCTGGTGCAGAGGGTTTCATCTCCATTGATCACCGTTGTTGGTCAGGAGCATGAACCTGAGATTGATCCTGAGGAGGATCCTGAGGAGGAGTTTGATGAGGAGGAAGAAAAAGAGGAGTTACCACGGTACACTGTTGATGCTGAGATGTATGATACACTATATGATCGTAACGTGGAGTTACAAGATGAGATTCAGGAATTGACTGAGCGAGCGACTGTTCAGCAGTCTACTTTAGAGGAGAAGGATAGAGAGATTGTGAGCCTTCATACACGTTTAGGAAACGTGGAGTGGGATCTGGTTCATGAGAAGGGTCAAACCGAAGATAAGACCAAGGAGATAGAGAAACTGAAGAAGGAACTGAAAGAAACCTCCGGAAGACTAAAAATAGCAGAGGAAGGATGGGTAAGAGAATCACGTCGAGCTGATCGTGCAGAAGATGATAGTCGTGCAAAGAAGGCAAAGCTTAAAGACACGTATGCCACACTTAATCATGCAATGGATGAGGTTCAAGAGCGACTGTTAAGGTACCCCATCCAGTTTGAAGGTCTACCATCGTACATGCTGGATCGCAGGACGATGTATCGTATCATGAATGAGGAGCGTGGCAAGGCTATTGAGCACCTTGGAAGACAGGAATAGAATCTGTTTATTTATGTGAAAGACCTATATAGTTTATGTAAATTCCGATGTGTTTATGAACTAAGGAATATGTTAATATTTGAATGTTTTAAATCCTGTGGATTCTTTATTCCAGGATAGATGATGTAAATAGCAGTATGCTATAGTTTAATGTTAAAACTTTTTATTTGAATGAAAAGACATCAAGTTGTTTGAGATGATGTGTTAAGTGATATGTTAAATTGTTGAGTAATGTCTTAACTATGTAGAGAAATAAATAAAGTTCTAATAAACGTTTATTTAACAGAGAAAAATGCCGCCAAGGAGAAGACAACAACGTCAACCGGCTCAGGAAGAGTCAACCAATAATAACAGTAACGCCAACGCTAATCCTGTTCAGCAGTTGGTGAATCTACTGGCTGGAGCAATGAATAACCAACCGCATGCTCCACCTAGCACAACGTTTAAGGACTTCAAGGCGGTGGGACCGCCAGAGTTCAAAGGTTCCAGAAACCCGATCGAGGCTCAAACGTGGGTGATGGAAATGGAGAAGGTTTTCGACGTTGCTAGGGTTCGAGAAGATCAGAAGACTGTTTTTGTGACATTTGTGCTGAAGTCTGAGGCTAGCTACTGGTGGCAGGCAAACAAGATGCGAGGAGGTGAAGGTGTAATTACGTGGGAGAGATTCAAAGAGATGTTTTTCGAAATATACTTCCCAACTAGTTCGCAGAATCAGATGGAGATTCAATTTCTGGAACTGAAGCAAGGAAACATGAGCGTACCTGATTACGCGGCTAAATTCGATGAGTTGGCAAGGTTTGCCCCGTATCAAGTACACACTGACAAGAGGAAAGCCAGACGATTCGAACAAGGACTGAAGCCTTGGGTATACAGCAAGGTATCAATGTTTCAACTTAACACGTTTGCGGGAGTTTTGGAAAAGGCCATTCTCGCGGAAGGAGGAAGTGATGCAGTGACTAAGTACAACCAAGAACAGAAAAAGAAAAAGAGTGAGAATGAAGGTAATAACAAGACTGGTAGAAGTAATATTGGGAATAATAGTAATCAGAAGAGGAAGTGGACGGATAACTCGACAGCTGGAAGTCAACACGGAGGGCAGAAAAAGAAGATAGAAGCATGTCCGACTTGCGTCAAGGCACATCTAGGAGTTTGTTTGATGGGAAAGAGAGTGTGCTACAATTGTGGTCAGGAAGGCCACATAGCACCAAATTGTCCAAACCCAAAGAAGGGTGCTTGTTTCAACTGTGGTTCGAAAGATCATTTAGCAAGAGACTGTCCCAAGAAGGGATCGGGAGGATCAGGACAAGGAGGAAACCGGGGAAATAGCAGTGGAAATACCTTAACCATCACCGGACCACCTGTAACAAACCGACCAACCGCCAGAACTTTCAATATGACGGTGCAGGATGTAATCCAGTCTCGTGATGTGGTGTCAGGTATCATTCCGATCAATGAAATTAATGCTTACGTTTTATTTGATTCGGGTGCTACTTGTTCCTTTATATCCGATGACTTTGCTAATAGTTTAGATTTGCTTAAGGATGAATTGGATTACCCCATGAACATAGAAATTGCGAATAGAGAATTAATCCCTGTTAAGTACGTACATAAGAACTGTAGAGTGAATATTAAGGGTAATATCATGAACGTAGATCTTATCCCTATTCGATTGGGGGAATTTGACGTTATTTTGGGTATGGATTGGTTATCCAATTATGGGGCTGTAATTGACTGCCAAAAGAAGCGTATTAACCTTATGACTCCGTCAAAGGTTGTGTTTTATAGTAGCAAGTCGCCTAGACAAGCGAGTTGTCTGACGATGATGCAGGCCAGGAAGTTATTAAGACAAGGCTGTGTAGGATATTTAACTTACATAGTCGACAGTCGAAAAGAGAACCCGAAGGTAGAGGAGATACCGATTGTGAGGGACTTCGTCGATGTATTTCCAGACGATTTGCCAGGACTTCCACCAGATAGAGAAATATACTTTGTGATTGATTTGGCGCCCGGAACTGCTCCAATATCGAAGGCACCATACCGAATGGCGCCAGTAGAGATGAAGGAATTAATGGTACAACTACAAGAATTGTTGGACAAAAAGTACATTCAACCGAGCGTATCGCCGTGGGGAGCGCCGGTGTTTTTCGTGAAAAAGAAGGACGCATCGATGAGGCTCTGCATTGACTACAGAGAATTGAACAAGGTCACGATCAAGAACAGATATCCATTATCGAGGATCGATGATCTGTTTGATCAATTGAAGGGAGCAAAATACTTTTCCAAGATTGACTTGAGGAGTGGTTATCACCAACTGAAAGTGAGGCCAGAGGATGTACCGAAGACAGCGTTCCGAACGCGATATGGACATTATGAGTTTTTAGTAATGTCGTTTGGTCTTACGAATGCTCTTGCAGCATTTATGGGACTAATGAATGGTGTATTCAAGCCGTTTTTGGACAAATTCGTGGTGGTATTTATAGACGACATTTTGGTATATTCCAAAACCAAAGAAGAACACGAAGAACACTTGAGGTTAACGTTGAAACTATTGAGAAGGGAGAAGTTGTATGCTAAATTTTTGAAATGCGAATTCTGGATCGAGAGAGTACAATTTCTTGGTCACGTAATCGATAAAGATGGAATTTCGGTAGATCCATCCAAAGTAGAAGCTGTGATTAACTGGGATCAGCCGAGAACGCCATCAGAAGTAAGAAGTTTTCTTGGATTAGCAGGATATTATAGAAGATTCATACAAGATTTTTCTAAGATCGCAACTCCGTTAACGAATTTAACTCGAAAAGCTGTGAAATTTGTTTGGACGGAGAAGTGTGAGGAGAGTTTTCAAGAATTAAAGAAGAGGTTGAGTATAGCGCCTGTGTTATCTCTTCCGGATGATACAGGAAATTTTGTTATTTTTAGCCATGCGTCGCATAAAGGACTTGGATGTGTGCTGATGCAAAACGGCAAAGTCATTGCGTATGCATCACGACAGTTGAAAGATTACGAGATGGGTTACCCAACCCATGATTTGGAGTTAGCTGCAGTTGTTTTTGCTTTGAAAATTTGGAGGCACTATCTATACGGGGAGAAGTGTGAAATATATGCGGACCACAAGAGTCTGAAATATATTTTTACACAGAAAGATTTGAATATGCGTCAAAGAAGATGGTTGGAATTAATCAAGGATTATGACTGTGAGATTTTATACCATCCGGGTAAGGCTAATGTGGTCGCTGATGCCTTGAGTAGAAAGGGTTGTGAGAAATTGATGATGTTGACTGCTCAGCAGGAGCTAATTGCAGATATGGAGAAACTGGAGTTAGAAGTGAAGTATCCTATGGAGATTGATGAGAAGCTATTTCAGATGCAATCTGGTAAAACTCTACTAGATAGAGTGAAGGAGGCTCAGCTTCAGGATGATGAATGCAAAAAGGTAACATCAAAGATATCTGAAGGAACCGAACCAAGATTTAAGATGGATAAGGAAGGAATATTGAGATTTGAAAGCAGAATTTGGGTTCCGCCAGTACAAGAAATTAAGGAAGAAATTTTGAGTGAGGCTCATAGTTCAAGATATTCGATTCACCCCGGTAGTACAAAAATGTACCAAAATCTTCGACAACATTTCTGGTGGCCGAATTTGAAACGTGATGTTGCAGAATGTGTTGCCAAATGCCTGACATGTCAGAAAGTTAAAGTAAAACATCAGAGACTGAGTGGATTGCTTCAACAGTTGGAGATCCCAGAATAGAAATGGGAACATATTACGATGGACTTCGTGGTTGGCCTTCCGACGACTCAGAAAGGTTACGACGCAGTATGGGTTATCGTTGACCGACTGACGAAATCCGCACACTTCCTTCCTATCAAAATCAGATTTAACTTAGATCAGTTGGCAAGATTATATGTGAAAGAGATTGTTTCGAGGCACGGAGTGCCGGTGTCTATTGTTTCCGATAGGGATCTGCGCTTCACATTAAATTTCTGGAAACGTCTTCAGGAATGCATGGGTACACAACTGCAAATGAGTATAGCTTACCACCCTCAAACAGACGGACAGAGCGAACGAACGATTCAAACACTGGAAGATATGTTACGAGCCTGTGTAATGGACTTCAAAGGAAATTGGGATAATCACCTACCGTTGGTAGAGTTCGGCTACAACAACAGTTACCACGCTAGTATTGGTATGCCGCCGTACGAAGCGTTATACGGCAGAAAGTGCAGAACTCCGCTTTATTGGGATGAAATTGGTGAAAGACAATTGCTAGGGCCAAAATTGGTACAGCAGACGGCAGAAATAGTCAAAGTGATTCGAGCATGACTGCTAGCAGCTCAAGATCGACAGAAGAAATACGCTAATCCACATCGTAAAAATATCGAGTTTGAATAAGGTAGTTATGTTTTCTTGAAGGTCTCTCCCTGGAAGGGAAAGATCAGGTTCGGAAAGAAAGGAAAATTGAGCCCAAGATTTATTGGACCCTTTGAGGTACTGCGAAGAATTGGAGAAGTTGCGTATGAGGTAGCCTTACCTCCAGCACTCGAGAATATCCACAACGTCTTCCATGTTTCTGTGTTACGACCTTACAAACCTGATTACAAGCATGTAATTGAATACGAACCCCTGTATTTTGAGAAAGACTTATCTTACGAAGAAATTTCTGTCCAGATTGTCGACCGAAAAGAACAAGTTTTGAGAAATAATGTTATACCTTCTGTTAAGGTAATTTGGAGGAACCACAACGCTGAAGAAGCTACGTGGGAACTCGAAGAGAATATGATGAAGAATTACCCTAATTTATTTACTTAATTATGTGTATGCGATTCTGGGGACAGAATCTTTGTAAGGGGGAGGGAATGTAACGGGTCGAAATTATTGAGTCGTGATTCTGGGGACAGAATCCTTTTAAGGGGGGAAAGATGTGACGAACGAGAATTTTGTAAATTAATTTTAATATTTATTGAATTAAATAAATATTTTCGATGTTTTAATTATTAGATTTAATAATTAATTGATGTAATTGTGGTAGATTAATTTAATTATATGTGTTACATTTATTAAATTAATGTAGAGAATTTTTAATATTCAAAGTATGTGATTATGTGAGCTTATTAAATTAAATGAATTATTTAATCAAGCATGATGTTATCTAATTAATGTAATTATTAATTAGAGATTTAATAAATTGTTATTATTTATTAAAGAGAAATTTAATTACGTGACTATGTGCATTATTGAGAAATTATTATATTTAATTTAAAGTAAATTAAATAAAATATTGATTTATTTTATATGGTTGTGACATTATTTAAACTATAAAATAAAGCTTTATTAAATTAAATAATTTTTAAAACCTATTTTTAGCTAGCCAAACATGGCCTTAGTGGAAGTTACCACCAGTTAACCATGACTGGGTTAACTAGCATTGACGCACGCCAGTTCTTATACGACGTCTTGTTTTTTTTTTTTTGTTCTAAGTCTGATAAAGATACCAGAGAGAATTAGAGAGAAAATCAGAGAGTTTTGCTAAGAGGTTGGGTGAGTCAGGAAGAATCGGAAGGAATTCATCCCCAATTACTTTATCTACTCTGGGTAATTCTCCTTTCAAATTTATAATATACGTCTTTTAAGTTTTCATAAAATGGCTTTCACAGTTTTCTAAAAAAATCTCTGTGTTTGGTATATGAGATGAGTATAACTTTATATATGTGTGTTATGTTATACCAAATAGTGTTTAATTATATATACCATGTAAGTCATGTGATTATTTTCATGAAAGCATGTCGTACGTATGATTTTCAAAATAAACAGAGTACGTGATATGGCCAGATGGCATTATACGTGATATTTTGTGTAATGATCGTATATTATCCCTAAAATTTACACTCTTATATTATTGAGCACGTTAACACGAAGAGATTAAGCCTTTAACAAACGGATTCGGTGTTATAACGAATCCGTAGTGTAAAATTATATATTTTATATTCAAAAACCACCAAGAACATCAAAGTCAGTGAATTCACATGTTTTAATTATGTAATTATGTGTTTTAATTGGTTAAAATCACTTTATATATGTTGGGCTATGATTATACATGAATTATAACATGTGGGTATTTGTGAATTGGTGAAATTAGTGATAAAATGTGTTGTTTTCGCTGAACTCTGTGTTCTTCGCGAACTGAGAATCAATTTCTGGAGTCTCGCGCCGCAGCGCCAACTCCAGAACTGAAGTCCCGCGCCGCAGCGCCACTGCGCCGCAACGCCAAGACCCAAGCCACGGCGCCATAGCGCAGCAGCGCCAAGGGCCCGGCCACAGCGCCACCGCGCCGCAGCGCAATTTCTTAGTACATTAGTGGCGCCGCAGCGCCACTCTCCAGAAAATTCAGAAATGTATTTTTAAAAATGTTAAAGTCCAACAAGTGTTAGTGGATTGATGTAATGAACATGTAATCATGTTAGAGGTACTATGAGATGATAAAATAGTTGTTTAACATGTAATAAAATATTATATGTGAATTGAATTATTAAATACATAATTGGTTTGATAATTCATGAAGTATAAATTATGTGACAACGTGATAATTTGACTAAGTTTAGTCAATAATTAAAGTAGACAACGAGAATGAGTTTATATTGATTAGTTAATTTATAATTAATTGGTATTGTGTATATGAATAGTATGTAGGATTTAATTCAAAGAACGTGCTTAGTTAAAGTGTAATCTACGCACGAGGCAAGTTTCTTAACTTTACTTTTACATTGAGCAAGTATCCTATCCCTAACTCCATTTTATTGAGCAAGTTTATTTAAACTTAAACGTTACTTTTATGTTGAGCAAGTTTCCCTAACCCTACTTGTCATTATTGATCAAGTTTATTATTTACCTTGAATAAATTATCCTTGTTATTATTCAAGTTCAAGCATGATATTAAAGATTAATTATCTTTCCAAAGCATGATTCAGTTATACAATAATTGTCCTATTGTATACTTTTGAGGTTGTTATTCAAATCGAATATCAATTATTGTTGAACCTTATTAGACTAGTGAACCTTATTGATTCAACTAGTCCTTAGTTGATGAGCGTTCTAAATTTCAGAACCCTTGATGAATTTATCCAAACCAAACTTCCTTTGGTGCGGACTCGAATGTCAAACTGAGATGAACAACCCTGTATAGGGGATTAATTACGCTTTAGCGTTAAGATATTGTGCACAGTATGGTACTAAGGGCTGATCCCCCTAAGTACGAGAAGAAGGTCCATAGTCTTATGACTGTTAAAGGTTTCAAGTATAATCCTTGATAAACTAGGACATAGTTCAAGGTCTTATGACCCTCAGAATTCTTTTGATTCTTGTTATTCATTCTTGATTCAAAAGTTGAGCTCTTATTCAGACGACTTTGATTTATTCGCATGTTATTATATTGTTATTTCATTATTATACTTGTGGGCATTTGCGCTCACTCTTGCTTAATAATAACATTGCAGTTAAGAACGAAAGAAGTGATGAACCTTCCACTAATAAGGGCAAGGGAAAAGTTAGCAAGTGATGAAGACTTGTTATTTTCTTAAATTGATGATGTATTTATGTTTAAGACTTGTGTTGTTGTTTAAGACTTATTTGTTTAGAATTCCGCACAGATATTTTAAGGTTAGAGTAACCTGGGATTTATTTATGATTCAGTTAATGTAACCCTTAAGGGAAGAGATTTTATTATGATTTCTATCAATTGTATGGTTTGGTATTATTTATGGGTAGATAGATAGATGATGCTTGTACAGTGAACACCAAATCCCGTGGAATCGAAGTACCCGGATTTGGGGGTGTCACAAAAACTTTGCGTGAAGGAAATTGTTTTAAGACACGGCGTACCTGTGTCCATTGTATTAGACAGAGATCCACGTCTCACATCTTATTTTTGGAAATGATTATAAGAGTGCTTGGGAACACAGCTGATAATGAGCACAACGTACCATCCTCAAACACAGAAAGAGTGAGAGAACCATCCAAACATTAGAAGATATGCTCAGAGCATGTATCACGGATTTCAAAGGAAATTGGGATGACCATCTGCCATTGGTGGAATTTGCCTATAATAATAGTTATCACGCGAGTATTGGCATGCCGCCTTACGAAGCGTTATACGGCAAGAAATGCAAAACTCTATTATGCTGGGATGAGGTAGGCAAACGTCAGCTATTGGGTCCAGAGTTGGTGCAACAAACTGTCGAGATCATCAAGGTGATTCGAGCAAGATTGATAGCTGTACAGGATAGACAGAAGAAATATGCCGATCAACACCGACAAAATTGGGAATTCGATGTTGGTAGTTATGTTTTCTTGAAAGTATCTCCTTGGAAGGGGAAAATTCTGTTTGGGAAGAAGGGGAAATTAAGCCCTAGGTTTATAGGACCTTTTGAAGTGCTTCGACGCGTTGGTAAAGTGGCATACGAGGTAGCTTTACTTCTAGATTTGGAGCATATTCATAATATTTTTCATGTATCAGTATTGAGGCCATATAAACCTGATTATAAACATATAATAGAATATGAGCCCTTACAATTTGAGAAAGACTTAACATATGAAGAAGTCACTGTTCAAATCATCGACAGGAAAGAGCAAGTACTAAGGAATAAAGTGATACCTTCTGTGTAAGGTAATCTGGAGGAACCACAATGCTGAGGAAGCTACGTGTGAACTTGAAGATGTTATGATAAAGAATTATCCTCAGTTATTTGCTTAATCTTGTATTATGATTCTGGGGAAAGAATCCTGTTAAGGAGGGAAGAATCTGGCGAATGAATTTATCGAGTTGTGATTTTGGAGACAGAATCCTTTTAAGGAAGGAAGGATGTAACGATCGAAAAATTTATAATTTAATTTAAATATTTATTGAATTAAATAAATATTTTTAATAATTTATTTATTGAGGAAAATAAATAATTGATGAATTGTGGTGCATTAATTTAGTAATGAAATTGAATAATGGTAATTTTATTTGAAGATTTAATTTAATGAAATAATTAAATTAAATGAATTATTTTATATTTAAGAAAATAAGTAAATTAAATAAAGTAAGGTTTTAGTCAAATTTATTAATTAAATTGGATGTATAATTAGTTAGTAGTCATAAATATAATTATAATAGAAACTGTTATAATTACTAGTATAAGTTATTTAAATTGACTAAACTAAAGTCATTTAAAATTAACTAAAGTGTGACAAGTGAAAACTATATAATATAAGACTATTAAAATAAATGGGAATGAGAGAATTGGTGTGTGGCCAAACAAGGCCTTTTGGCCTTTTGCTTATTGTAATGGAAGCCTTTTTATTCTTTTTAACTGATAAGTACGTGGGAGGTAAGGCCATATCAGTTTATATTTTTCTACGCGTGTTTTATTTTTGAGCTATGTTCAAAGAGGGTTTGGAGAGAAGAAGAAACTCAGAGAGTGAGAGCTTGAGAGAATCTCTGTGATTTTGCTAAGAGAAAGAGAAGGGTTGCTAAATAGTTTGCTAACTCAAGGTATAACTTACTTCAATGTTAACTTTTGTTCTTGAAATTGCTAGTGATAGTTATGTTGGATTGATATGTATATACTTGTATATATGGTTTATAATCTGTTAATCACCATTGATGAGTGTTATTGGATGATAAAATACATGAAATTAGATTTATAAGGAGAAAAAGTAAATAACAGTGTTTATATTTGAAAAATGGCTTTAGAAAGTACAAAGTTTCATGTTTAATATATATGATAATCTATAAATTTATGTTGAATTATGTTAGTATGTTAAGAAACGAAAGCGGCATAGTTTCAATCATGTCAATTGGTTAAGAAACGAAGTTGTGGCGATCGAATTCACTAAAAGTGTAAAAATTGATGAAATTTAGAAAATTGTGGTTTTGCTTCTTCAAATTTGTGTATACGTGATGTTTATGTAGCTAAAATGATGAATAGCATGATTAACTATGTTATTACAAAGTTTTAGATGTTGAGTTTGGTGAATTACTGTGAAATTTGGATTTTTGGCCTAAGAACAGAGTCTGATTTCGTTACTGTAAAACTGGTTCTGGTATCTAGCGCGAGCGCGGTGCCGCGCGGGCGCGCTGCCACGCGGGCGCGCCGAATTCAAAGGGAAACATGGCGCGACCGCGCCAGTAGTCAATCAGACCCAGAATTAAATTGTTAACAACATAGCTTGGAAATCGTTAACTTAACATATTTTAATAATTTGTAAAGGACCTAAAACATGTTACAAGACATAGTAATGTATTGTAATCACAACGCCAAAACTACTGATTATGAATTAATAAGTTGTGAAAGTTCGTAATGTGATGTCATCTGAATCGGAATTATTTTGCAATCACCATGTCGTATACTATGATATAATTGAGAATTCAGTTCCGTGTTACGAGAATGAGTAGGATAATCAAGTCCTAAGTTAAGGATTATAGACTTGATTAAAATGAAAACTAAACTAATGAAACGGGTGTTAATGTAACTAATTGTTGTTGCGATTTCAATGATATATATAGGGTAATTGGCGAATATTATTACTTGTGTAGCTTACATACAAGGCAAGTTTCTTATCCTAAACTTTTGTTGAGCAAGTTCCTAACTTCATTCTCTTTATAAGAATGCATGCTTTCTAATCCTAAATTATCATTGTACAAGACATCGAGTAAGTTTAATTTTCCTTAATATTATTCAAAGCATATACTATTTTATTACATCGATTCAAAGGAGATTGTTCTAACTCTTTTGAATATAGCACTTTACATGTATATCATGTTTACTCCATTATATCTTTATGTTATTCAATCTTTGATCTTGATAACCTTGTTCAATTTTATATTGATTATATTAAACCTCCAAGTACTAAGCAAACTCTTATTGATTGAACTAATCTATTTTGGAATAGTGTTCTAAAATTCTAGAATTTTTGATAAGTTAGTTCCATGCTACACTTTCTTTAGTGCGGAAATTATAAATTCAAGCTGAGACAAGCAACCCTAACATAGGGGATTTTGTACGTGTTAACGTTTAGATGTTTACAAAGGGCTGATCCCCCTAAGTACGTTAAGTAGGGTCTATATAGTCTAAATGACTGTTAAGGTTGGGGTAGTAATATCTAATAACCGGGGACATAGTTTGTGGTCTTAAGACCCTCGGTCATTAAAGTTCGAACTTGTTTTCTATTTTCGATTCGTAGAACATGTTCATTATTGTTCAACATTCGTTGTTCTTTATCATGTTGTTATCATTACTACACTTTATATCGGTGAGCAATTGTTTGCTCACTCTTGCAATTAACACTGCAGCTAACGTTGAAAGAATTGATGAGTCATCTACTAGCAAAGAAAATGGCAAGATGTTCAAGTGTTGAAGACTTATGAGAATTTATTTAAATGAATTATGTTATAAGACTTGTTTTATTTTATGATGTATTCCGCAAACTTATGTAATAATTTAAGGTTAGATTACCTGGGATTGTTTTTAAGATGATGTAACCCTTTAGTGGAAAAGATTATTGTTTAAGTTATTTGATGTCTTTATCCTTTATTATGGGTAGTTAGATGTAATTATTTTCGATAGTGAGCACCAAATTCTGTGAGAATGAAGTACCCGAATTTGGGGGTGTCACACCTTTTGCTCGTTTGTCCTCAAATAGGATAAGAAATAGAAGAAAAAGTTGCCAATTTAACTGTTTCAAAAGTCAAAAAATTTCACATCATTATGTTCAGAATGGTTTAACACTAACATTTACTATGTTGAATATTTTTTTATCAAGTCATTTGAGCATGTATATTCACTACTACGTGTTTAGATGCATTTCATGTGATAAGTCATTTTCCAACGGATAAAAACTTTAAAAGAAGACATGCATATGTTATGAGGACAGTGTAGAACACTTGTACGGCGATAGAATTTACAGAAAGTCGCCCGAACTCAGTAGATCTGAAGAAGAGCTCTTGGATATCCTTCGCGGTGCAACTTGAAAATGACTTATGAAAATAACCTACAGGCATTTAATAGCTACGGATGGTCGCAGGTCCACCTGCGGCTGCTGTAGGTGTACATGTGGCACCCTTACGTGGGTCCTATCCCTCTGGATCGGTCTAGTTTGAGTTGCAAAGGAATTCTCACAAGCTGAAAAGGCCAAATCAGAGATAAAAATGCTACACGATTGAGCAGAACAGCCTGAAACCCTGGTTTTCCTGGGCTCGACTGTGGCTTTCATATCAACCATTAGTATTCGCCCGAACACAGGGTACACTATGTCGATGATCTCAGATGTTGCAAGTCACCCTCGATAATTCTGCCAAATCAGGATCGTCACCCTAATCCTTTCGAGTTTCCTCGATGGGGCCATCACACGTTTTTATATGTCGAAGTACATATCCTCGGCGGGGGCATCACGCATTCTACAGCAGTTTCCCCAGCGGGGGCATTACGCATTCTCAAGTAGTTCCCCGTCGGGGGCATCACGCGTGTTCATATGTCGAAGTACGTATCCCTGGTGGGGGCATCACGCATTCTACGCTACACATCCCTGGACGGGCCAGCACGCATTCTCAAGTAGTTTCCCCGACGGCGGTGTCACGTATTTTCATCTGTCAAAATACAGATCCCCGACGAGGGTATCACGCGTTTTCATCTGCCAAAGTACATGTTCCGGGTGGTGGTATCACGCATTTGCATCCGTTGATGCACATATCAACGAAGGTCAAACAACCTTGACATCAGTTCAGCCGTTAGCAAGTAAACCCAACAAAGCGTTGGAAGCCATCCGATGATGGCATCAGTTGATAAACACATCAACAAAGGTTAAGCAACCGTGGCGTTTATCCCCAACAAGGATTTTATCCGTTGATGCACACATCAGTGAAGATCAAGTAGATCCCCAGCGGGGGTTACAACGCGTGGGCATCCGTTGGTTCGCACGTCGGTGAAGGTCAAGCATCCCTTATAATATATACTATTGGCAGTAAATCTAACAGAACATTGATATGTCCCGACGATACAAACCAGAAGGGATCAACATCATCGAGGAGGATCGATGATGGAATATATTATACACATCCTCAAAGCAGACAAAGCTTTATCTCTACAGATCTCTTCTACACGAGAGGCACATCTTCAGAATAAAGTTTATATCAAGGATTCAGGACTTTGGTGATAACCCCAATGTCAACCATCCTAAAGATTCCTGTTAGATATGGATCGAACGTCCATGATAGTTCATCAGGCTGCTTATTTATTGCAACCCCCGGTAGAAGCAACAGGGAGCCGACAATTTTCCCACATTGTTAGAGTGCAATCCAACAAAACATATGCATCATACATATGCATCATACACTTGCATCATGTTGCTCCATATAGTATCATGTTTACCTTGTTGCATTTCAAGTGTCTAGGATTCTTTATCCTATCCATGCCATTGCATTGCATTAATATGATATAGAGGGGTATCTGTTACTAACATTGCAGGAAGGCAAATTCGTCCTTCAGAGATAACCTTGGAAGACAGCTCATATCCAATCCGGATACTACCGAAAGTTTAGTCTCAACCCCGTAACACATACCAGGAGTATCAGTTCCAACCTCAGAGATAACCCCGAGGCATGCAGTTCAAATACCAGAAATTCCATCGGAGAAGGCCGATTCATCTCGGAGATAACCCCAAGATATTCAGTCTCAGTCTCAAAACTAGGGATAGCAGTGCTAACCTTGGAGATAACCCCAAGGAGTGTAATTGCAGTTCTGGAGATAACCCCAGAAATGATTATTTCAAATGCATGCAATCAGCTTCAACCTCGGCACTCACACTGAGGCACTCAGTACAAGACCCGAAGCTAACACCAGAAAGACAGGCACACCTCATAGATAACCTTGAGGACCTTTAGTACTTGCAGTAGTGCAATCAAAGAGATAACACTAAGCAACGTTTGCTTTATCAGCCCAAACTGGAGATAACCCTGGTGAGGGGTAAGATCGTCATTTTGTGACATCGCGCCGTCTCAACATTTTAGACATACATTTCTATACAGTAATGTCCTGCAAGAACCAAGCAAGTCTAATCACTAGTGACAATTGCACATGGCAACGAATAGAATTTGAAGTTTGAAGACTGGGGGGCATGGTCCCATCTTCTTGACTTCGTATAACCTTTAATCCCATGTAATTGCATAACTCTCGACAACGTCGGTCCGAAATAGGTCTTATACACCTCAATCGGATGCCCGAATTGAAGTTCTGAAAGTTCAAAAGGAGATTACGTTGCATACGTGCACGTACTTCGAGACGATGGGACCCGCAGAGCCCGGGGCACCCCGGGCTGCCGTAGGTACATCTGCGGCGAGCCGCTGCGGCTCCCCCTCTATAAATAGAGGGTTTGGGGTGGCCATTTTGTAAGAGAAAAAGGCGAGGAAGCCATGTCCAATTTGCTCTGTACACCCCTAAGCTGAGTGCTTTTTCATTTTAAACACTTGTGAGCTCACATATAGCAACTATTGTACCGGCGGGAGTTGAGTGTTCATCCACTTAGAGTTATAGAAGTATTCTTTGGCAGCCCACTGTAAGCCTTTTTACACATTTTAAAGCTTTTCTCTTCATCTTTGCGCACATTATTCATTACGTTGAGAGTCGTGTTGCGTGTGTATGCCCGAACTTCGGTCCATGGTTTCGTGTGTGTATATATATATATATATATATATATATATATATATATATATATACATATATACCCTAATGAATCTAGGTTTCACAAACCCATTTAGTAGTGTCACAACACTGGGTCAATGTGCAAACCTTTTCTCGGTTGTGTTGGTACAACAAGTTAAAAAACCAACTGGCGACTCTTAAAGTCAAATCGTCGACATATAAATGTCGGACCTTTTTCACTTCTTTTGTCAAACAAATCTCACGTAACATGAGAACACAAAAGAACAAGAACAGAAAAGGGACAAATAAAAATCCCGACGTCGACAATCAACACAGACAAAATCGCGAATTTGACGTTAGAAATTTTGTTTTCCTAAAAGTTTCTCCTTAGAAGGGCAAGATTCGATTTGGTAAAAAAGGAAAGCTAAACACGAGGTTTATTGGACCCTTTGAGGTGCTGCGAAGAGTAGGGGAAGTGGCTTACGAGATAGCTCTACCTCCAGAATTGCAACATATTCACAATGTTTTACATGTTTCGGTGTTACGACCATATAAACCCGATTACAAGCATGTGATCGAGTATGAACCGTTTCAATTTGATAAAGAATTTTCTTACGAGAAAATGCCTATCCAGATAGTTGATAGAAAAGAACAAGTGCTCAAGAATAAAACGATACTTTCTGTGAAGCTGATATGGAGGAACCACAGTGCCGAGGAAGTTACATGGGAACTCGAAGATAAGATAATGAAAAGCTAGCCTGAGTTATTTGTTTGATCTGTGTCTTCGATTCTGGGGACAGAATCCTTGTAAGAAGGGAAGAATGTGACGAATGAGTTGTTTGAATGGTGATTCTAGGGACAGAATCCTTGTAAGGAGGGAATGATGTAACAATCTAATTTTTTTTAATGTAATTTCAAATATTTATTGAATTAAATAAATATTTTTGTTGATGTGTTTATTGTTAAATTAATATTTGTTTAATTTGATTATTTATTAATTACATAAATAATTCATGAGTTGTGAGAAATTAACTTGATTAAGTGTAATATCTTAATTAAGTTGATATTCAATAATTTAGTATTTTGAAGTTAAGTAAATTAAAGAGTGTTGAATTAATTATTATGTGATAATATTCTAATTTAATTTAATTATTAAATTAGAGAGTTAATAATGATTAAATGAATTTTTATAATGTTGTTTATTAATTAAAAGTGATGTGTTAATTTATTAAATAAAATTATAATGAAAACTATAATTTTGTGACAATTTGATTTAATAATTTGTTATTAGCTTTAATTTAATTAAATTTGAATATGGGAATTTAAATAAATAAAGTCTGACAATAAACTATATAATAAATGAGTTGTTAAAATAAATTAAAAGAGTTTTAATTCAGTTTTGCCAAACAAGGCTTAATGATTTTAAGTCTTTAATTTTAAATTAAATTTGCCAAACAAGCCTTAGTGGCTTTTGAATTTTAAAAAAAAACATGACTGATAAGAAATAAGTAGGGTTATTATGGTTATTATTATTGCCAGTTTTATTTGGTGTATACGTCTGTTTTTATTTTACGTTAAGTCTAAGCCTAATACTAAAGAAAGAACAAAGAAGAGAAAGAAGAGAAAACACAGAGAGAAAAGAGAGAAAGAATTTCTCTGTGAGCTTGAGCAAACTAAAAAGGATTCTATCATCTTCTCTAGCTAAACTAGCAATCAAAGGTATAATCCTACCTTCTAAAGTTTTAGTTTTTTTATGAAAAGTTCTCTATAAATTTATATTGATGGTTAATTGTTGATTATATGGTTTGTATATATTAATTTGTTGATATAAACTATTTTTATATGTTTAGTATATGATTTAGAGTAGGATAATCTATGAAAACATTATATATGTGAAGAAATTATGTTTACAGAAAAATACAGATATGTATATATGATATGGCTTATTTTAGAATCAAAATTGATACTAAATTCATGATATAAAGTGTAAATTGATTTATGATTGTGTAAATACATGAAGAAACGAAAACAATGGGTTTTAAACTAACTGATTTGGTTGAAAAACGGATTTACAATATTTAATTTCGCTAAGAATGTAAAACAGTGAAGAAATAACAAGAACAATGAAATTTAAAGGTTTTAATTTGATGTTTATACTATTTATATGGTTAGAAGCATTAATTTATGTATCTGTAAAGTTTATGTGTTTTATATGTACTAAATTTGTTGATAGAAAGGACTTTTTAGGCCAATTTGGCTTTATTTTGTGATCTTTGTGAACACTGTGTGCGTGCAACTGTGTCGTGGCACCGCGACGCCATTTCTGTAAAGAAACTGGGCACTGCAGCTCCACTTAGTGCATGTTGACGAGTACAGGCACTGCAGCGCCGATTCTATGAGTAAACAGAAGCGTTGCAGAGCCAGCCAGCGCCGGAGCGCCAGTTCTATAAGTAAACAGAAGGTCTGCAACGCCATACTAGCGTTGCAGCGCCGGTTCCCAGTACAAACTCAGTTTGGCCCAGAAATTTAATTTTTAATATATAATTGTTAATATTGTGACGTCCCCAGATTCGGGATCGGGTCCCAAATCACAACGGATCTGGTACAATCATTCTATAACTATTGCGGAAGATATAAACATAAATTGTTTATACATTAAACTTTACACACTATTCCCCAAGTTCGAGAACCTTCACTAAATACACAATTCATAACCTAATTAACATATGATGTCATTAGTATATAATATTGTTACAAAATTTTGCTGCACATATAACCCAAAGCTGGACTTGTCTTTGACTTTTCCTGTATCCGATGTATTCGTTCTAATCTGTAAGGTTTATCATGATATAGCAATGGTGAGCAACAAGTTTACCTAGCAAGTTTAAGTTCAAATAAATTAAGGATATATCATGATGGAAAAAATTGAACAATAAGCTGGCTAAAATTCTACAATATAATTGAGAACTAACATGAAAGCATGAAAGAATTTTCATAGTTGAACGAACAATTGAACATGAACAACTATATCTGGACCGAATGGTAATGGAGGTGATCAGCCTTTCATACCTGATGAGCACATGCAATATGCACAAAGTGTGATTCAACAATTCATAGACGTGATAATCATCAATGATTAATCACAAGCATACACGAAAATTTATAACTCAGGGTTGAGTTAGAGAAAACTTGCACAATAATTGAGTAAGGGAACTTGCCTGTTCGGTCGATTACTATTACGCAATTTATTTAGCTTTGTCTGAAGACCTAATTCATGCACAAAATTTGATTCTGATCCTTTGTTGCTGATATTGGTAAGCTAAGGCATGATCATACCTTATCTTATAACTCACTTTCACTCTAAAATTTTGGATTTTGGAGAGAGAATGATCTAGGTTCATTAGAGAAATAAAGTAAGTCTTTTTCTCTCTCTCAATCTATATATAATTTGATTCATGCATATGGCTGATAATGTGATCAGATTTTGGATGATTTAAGTTGATTTTTAGAGCACATGGCTAGCCAGAGTTGGTCACCAACCACAAATATGGGAAGATATACAAGTTACCTACTAAATAATGCAAAAAGGGTATTTCGGTCTTTTAACTTGCCATTTTAATGGCTTAAATGTAACTTGTCGACCCCTTAGGGTTTAATCCTAAGGTTTTAAAATTTTGATTTTCAAGGATTTCTAATTTGGTTTAAAATGGAAAATTTTAGTTTCTTAAAAATGTAAATTAGGATTTCTTAATCATGTTTAGTTTCCTAATTACATTAAACTCGAAAATTAGGTTTAAGATTTACAATTTATAATTAAGCTTGCTAAATTAGCGATTAGGATTTCTAATTTAGCAATTACGGTTTCTAATTTATAAATTAGGGGTTTTCTAACTAATTTGTTAGATTTTACCATAATTAGTTCTCTAATTAATTACACTTAAGCCTTTGAGTTCCCAATTTAGGGATTTCAATTTCTGAATTAGGGTTTCAAATTCCCAGAACTAAAATTAGGGTTTCCAAAGCCGGTAGTAGGGTTACTTATCAATCGTTAGAGTTTTCTAACTAAATATTGACGTTCTTAATATAACTTTAGGGTTTGTCACTGATATAATTTATCTGGTCAACCCTTGACCCTTAACCACGTACTGTACACATGTATGGCCATATACTTAGAACATATACACTTATACACTTAATCCTGAATAATTCACCACAAAAAATTTTAAATCCTTGAAAATCCTTCAAAAATACCAAATCCATATACTTATTTTCTGTCTAGGTCTATTATTTAACTTTTATTTGATCTTTTAAAATTTTATTAAATTGTCCAAATTCTTGGGTTGTCACATTCACCCCTTCTTCTAAGAATTTCGTCCCCAAAATTTACCTTACACCTTACACTATTCATACTCATCACCACATGTTACCCAAAACATTACTCACAAGAACTAAAATTTTCAAATCATGCTAAGGAGTCATATAGACTACGAACTTTCATTTTTGAAAAGGTTATACAGAAATTCATCCGCAAATCGCTATGGTCTTACACACATAGTGGGTAATTAGCCCGTTATGCCCTGTACTTATTAAGTACTACTGGTCTGATCTGTTTCTCGTCACTGCCATAGGCACAAAAATTTTACCTCAGTCTTATCGGATTCAGCACCAAAACAATTCGATTCGAGAAAATTTTCAAAGAACGCTTAGGATTTTCAAAGAACTCATACCAATAATGCAATTTCGATTGAGATATTAATGTATAGCCAAACCCCATTGACAAAATAAAATTTTGAAAATATTTTGCAAATGACGTCATAATACCGTACTATATTAACAGCCCGTTTGAGGATGTCGTCATCGAGTGAATTTGTCATAACACATAATACAATAGTGGGACAACAATTTTTAGATCGAATTCAACACTAAGTATTCCTATATTTACAACTCCATCAACTTTTTATCATCTCTGCACCAGGTTACATGATGCATTAATGATAAATAGAACACCTTTTGATATTTCAAATCATTTTCATCTAGCTGAAACAAGTAACATATACTATTCTTTAAACCGTTCAAAAATCATTGTAAATCAGCTTTATCATCCCAACAGGTAACGATGTGTCAGTGGCCCGAAGTCCACACATACACAATGATCACCAGGAGTTGAGAATAAAATTCATTTTCAAAAGGCACATAACGCGTATTCAGCTTGATGTCAAAAATTTCGAAGTCTAAGCAGATTTGGAAAACCTATGTCTCCACTAATAATCAATTGCTTAGTAATCTATCTATTCCTATAATTCTTAATACTCTATTCACACTTAGTTCTACCCAGTTCGTCAAACTTACCACACGTTATGAGTTCAGAAACTTTCCACAATCATATGAGTTTAAGAACTTGTCCTAGACAGACCTTTGGCGTCCATTCGCTGAGGAGTTCAAAAATATTTCATATAATTATGAGTTATGAGTGCACCATAGTATGAGTTTTAAGAACTCATACTTAACCTTATATTCTCTAACTATACCCTACCTATATGACGCCCCCAAAATAGGTATATATCACCCATTCTGAGTCACCAAATACATGGTACAGAAATAGAATACAAACTTCTTTTATACAATACGACAAAAGCGTAGCTGATAGTTTTTACACGAATATTGTCTCATAGATAATATTCAAACTCAAATGAAGTTCTCATTATATTTATTATCACACTATTTCATAAAATAGTGAGGACTATTATAGCCACCATCACGGACCGTCACTCTGTTTCCCGGCTAGTCCCGACTACGTTCTCATTTCCTGAATAGAACAATGAAAGCAAAAAGGTGAGCTCAACTAGCCCAGTAAGAAATATTATGACTAAGATAATGCATAATAAATTATCGTTAGCCTTCAACAGTGTTAAACTAATAAACAACAAGTTTAACTGCAGCGGAACAAGCAATCCATTAGAAGAGTCAAGTAGAACATGATATCTACTATCTTCTATGATTTAAAAAGTTTATCATCAACTTTATCGCTGAGACTTAACTTAATAAATAAACCACATCGTCGAATCATTCATGGATTACAGGCCAATGATATTCATTAATATCACGACCATGAATTATTCATGCACTACGGGCCAAGGATATTCGTGTTCTCACCAATGGTCATGATCATGCCAACAACTGTCTATCAATGCACTACAGGCCAATAAGGACTTTTACCACATTATTTGTAACATTACAGGTCATGATTATACCGAATGATCCCTGGTCATAATCATACCGATCCACAGTCTATCTATGCACTGCGGGCCAAAGATGACTTTCTTAAGAATATAAGCATGAGGATGATGACAATGATATAAGAATTCAATTAAAAGAAAGCAAATGATAAATTTTTAAGTATTTATAATTTAATTTATCCAGAATTCACTAATATCCAAATTGTCAACAAGATATTGCTTTGTGGAGTAAAATTCAAGAACAATATTGTATCAAAAATTATTTGGTCCGAAAAGAAATCAATTTTTGTCATAAATAGTACTCCGAGTGAAAAGTAACCGAGTGAATAGTACTTCGAGAATAGTACCCCGTGAATAGTATTTCGGCATGAAAAAGTTGAAACTTATCAAAAATGCTCAGAATAATATTTCCATGAAAAGATATTGGATGAAACGCAAATATCAAGGATATTCTACTAATTTCATGGAGTATAGAAGCCAAAACTTAACAAAAGGAGTATAAAATTCGAAATCTAAAACAAAATAATATTACTTATATACTACAGAGTATGGAAGAAAATATTATTTCTTACGACTATTGAACAAAAATAATATCCCTTACCTTAAAAAGAAAAGTATTCCAACTGGTATAGCGGGGATATTCTTGAATAAAACTTTTACTGTTTTATACGCTCAAAGCTTCTTAAAACTCTAAAGAAATACGCTCAATATTATAGAAGAAAAATTCTCTGATTCTGATGTAATTTTATGTTCTAACTAAGCATCCTATTTATAGGAGAATGGAAAGATACTATTTAGAAATTTTATTCATGGACTGCACAATAGGAATTCAGCGAATTCTTCACGGGTGAAAACCGAAGAAAAAATTGATTTTACTATTCATTACTGTGCAATAAAATATTCTAATAAAATAAAAACTTTTAAATAAAATATAATATATTCTATTTATAATCTAATAAAACAAAATTTATAATATATATATATATATATATATATATATATATATATATATATATATATATATATATATATACCCTTCCACCTACGGCAACACCAAAACCCACCATTTATTACATTGCCACCAAATCCCACCATTACCCACATTTGTCACCACAGACACACACACACACACACGTCAATATATATATATATATATATATATATATATATATATATATATATATATATATATATATATAACTTTCTTCCGATTATTTTGAAAAATGAGTAAGTGGGGGTCCAAATAATAAGCAAAATTTACATCAAATACTTCATAAAAATCACCTCAATATTTTTAACAATATTTATTCATCATTATTATAACACGCAATATTAACAACCAGATCGTTCTCAGGAAAGAGGGGGCTTTCCGATAAGGATTTCTTCCTATTGGCACACAATTAGGTGTCCAAACCCCTTTACTCGACAGAACTTTCTAGACATTGTTAATTATGCATATAATAATATGAATAATTTGTCATCTCAATTATTGATTTAATAATATATAAAATATTGACAATAATTGAATCAAATAACGTGAGATACTATGCAACAATTACTGTAGTAATAATTGAATATAACTGAGTGACTTATCACGTAAGCATTAATAATCAATACTGTGTGCTACTATGTAACCACGCGCATTACTGTACTTTTACCACCGGTTATTTTAATAGTTAACGGTAAAACTTTCGCTGTTATTTTTATAAAAAGATATTTCTGTCTTTTTCTAACTCTGACAATAATTTCGTTGTGGGGTCCACCAATGATTGTGCCGTCGTACGAATATTCCCTGACGAATCGAATATTTTATAACAACTTACATACTTTGCAAAATTTATAAATATTACCCACAACTTTAATATTTTATCAATTTAACCATTTACCAAATAGATTAACAATTATACAAAAATTAAATACTTTCATTTCATAAAATTTGGGGTCTTACGTTCTCCCCTCCTTATAAAATTTTGCCCTCGAAATTTACGTACCTGGTAGTTCGAAGGGATGAGGATACCTTGTTTTTATTTCAGCTTCTAACTCTTGAGGTATAACCTTTGAGCGTACAATTTGCTTCTTCTTATCCAAGATTTTAACAGGTACCTCTTCATACGTTAAATCTTTCGCTATTTTGTCTGGTTCTAACTCAATAATGTGGTTAGGGTCTTTCACATATTTACGTAACATAGATATGTGAAAAATGTTATGAACACGAGACATACTTGGCGGTAAAGCGAGTCTATAGGCCACAGTTTCTACTCGATCGAGGATTTCAAATGGGTCAATAAAATCGAGGGTTAAGATTTCCTCTCTTCGTCGATTCTTGCTTATAGAATAACACCTTCTTGCACCTTTTTCTTCATATTCATTAGCTATAGGTGTGTAGCTTGAGTGACTTTAACTTTATCGATTAAAGTCGATTCTACTCGTATATTTGACATTATCACGTGGGTCACTAGAGCCTTTAACTCCATCTCCATCATTTGTAAGTTATAAGAAATGGGTCTTTGTGTTAACAATGTCGCATTCGTAACCACATACGAGCATCTACTCAACACGTCAGCTACCACGTTCGCTTTTTCAATATGGTATTGAATGGTATTATCATAATCTTTCAACAGCTCGAGCCAACGTCGTTGCCGTATGTTGAGTTCTTTTTGGGTGAAGAAATATTTGAGGCTTTTATGATCCGTATAGATTTCCACCTTCTCCCCATACAGGCAATGCCTCTAAATCTTAAGCGCAAAAATGACTGTTGCCAACTCTAGATCATGAGTAGAATAATTTCTCTGATATTCTTTGAGTTGGTGTGAGGCATAGGCTATGACTTTCTCATGTTGCATGAGAACACATCCTAACCCTCTGCCTTAAGCATTGCTGTAGATGACAAATCCCTCCGAACCAGATGGTATTGTCAGAACAGGTGCTAAAATGAGTCTCCTCTTGAGTTTTTGAAAACTCTTCTCACATTCCTCGCTCCAACCAAATTTTGTATCTTTTCGAGTCAGCTGAGTTAATGGAGTAGCGATTCGAGAAAACACTTCTACGATTCTCTGATAATAACCAGCTAAGCCGAGAAAGCTACGTATTTTGGTCACTGACTTAGGTTGCTCCCAACTTTGAATTGTTTCAATCTTTGCCGGGTCAACAGATATTCCATGATTTGATATCATATGCCGAAGGAATGCTACTTCCTCATGCCAGAACTCGTATTTCTTCAACTTGAGATATAGCTTGATTTCACAAAGCTTTTGGAGTATCAGCCTCAAGTATTGCTCATGATCTTCATGGCTTTTGGAGTAAATGAGGATGTCATTAATAAAGACAACCATGAAATGATCTAAATATTCTTTGAATACTCGGTTCATCATATCCATAAAGGCCGCAAGAGCATTAGTCAAACCAAAAGACATGACTAGGAATTCATAATGCCCGTACCGAGTTCTAACAGCAGTCTTTGAAATGTCATCGGTTTTAATCTTTAACTGATGATATTCGGAACGAAGATCAATCTTTGAAAAGAATTTGGCGCCTTGCAACTGGTCAAACAAGTCATCAATACGAGGTAACGGGTACCTATTTTATATGGTGATATGGTTCAACTCCCGATAATCAATACAAAGTCACATACTCCCATCTTTCTTTTTTCATGAATAGAATAGGAGCACCCCAAGGAGACGTACTAAGATGAATGAAATTGATGTCTAACAATTCATGTAGTTGGGCCTTTAACTCCGGAAGTTCAATAGGAGCCATTCAATATGGGGCTTTGGAAATGGGTTTTGTACCAGGTTCAAGGTCAATACCAAACTCGATTTCACGCTCCGTGGGTAGGCCAGGAAGTTCTTCGGGGAATACGTTAGGAAAATTATTAACAATAGATATATGATTCAAATCTAACGTAATTTTATTTAAATCCGTGACATGGGCTAAGAAAGCTTGACATCCATTTTTCAATAAACGACTAGCTTTATGGCTTGATATGACAGTGATTGACTTTAGTGGTTTGGCTGCTTGAATTCGCATAATAGGTTGGTTATAAATATGAAAACTAACAACCTTTCGAAAATAATCAATTTTAGCATGATGAATAGTTAACCAATTAATCCCCAAAGTCACATCAAATGCAAGTATTTTCAAAAAGATAAGATCGTCTGGTAACGTGCGGTTGCCGATTTGAATCAAACAAGACTTATAAACAGTGGATGTAACGAAGGTTTCTCCCAACAGAGTTTCAACGGATAAGTTAAAATCTAATTTCTCAGGAGTCAAATTTAAACGTTGAGCGCAAGTAGGAGAAATAAAAGAGTGGGTAGAACCGGTATCAAATAAGGTATAGACTTCACTAGAGTTTATGATTAGTTTACCCGTGATGACCTCGTTAAGGTTCCTCGCTTTTTGGGAGGTTACGAGAAACACTCTCCCTTGAACTACCGGCTTTGACTTCTCTAGGATAGCCTTCGGTGCCTCCATTTCAGCTAAACTTGACTTCACTGAAAGACAAAATCGGGCTAGGTGACCTTCTCTTCTATAATTATAACATATTTTGGACTGCTGCGTACAGTTTGGACTGATGTGTCCCTCCCCTCCGCATTTATAGCATACGATCGGTGATCGTTCTCTTTCTTTAACAATAGGTGCTGGTGTTGACGTCTTTCCATCATTATTGAATCTCCTCTTCTTGAAATTTCTACTTTTATTGTCTTGGCCAAGATTACCACCGAAGTGGTTACCATGTTTGGCATATTGATTTCCTCCTCATTTATTGTCACCACTTCGATGATTGCTACCACTGGTATTATCATTTTGCCGGCTGCTCTCTCTTGGTTGGGTTGACTCGTTGTTGCGCTCCAATAACTGAGCCATATTTACAACATCTGAATACAAACACAGTTTGTGAGAAATTAGGTATTGAAGTATCTCAGGTTGCAAACCTCGTAGAAACATTCGCGACATTCTCTCCTCATTGTCAGCCAGATGGGACGCAAACCGGGATAACTCGGCAAATTTAGCCTCGTACTGCGACACGGTCATATTGTTTTGCTCTAGTTTGATAAACTCCACCTTTTTCATGTGGCGAATACTTTTGGGAAAGTACTTATCGTTAAATAGTTCATGGAACTTATCCCAAGACATCTTCAGTACGGCAGGTTGGGTACGCTTTACAGATTCCCACCAGTAATCTGCCTCTCTCGCAACATGAAGGTGCCAAAGGAAACCATTTACTCGTCGGAGCATCCCAAGACATCAAATATCTTGGTGATCTGCTTTATTCACGCCTCCGCCTTAAGTGGTTTTGGCTCTCCCAAAAATTATGATGGTCCCAGCTCCTTAAACTGCTTGGCGGTGACCATCCGAGAGTTGCCAGTGTTTCCACCTATATTTTGAATAGAAGTCACTCTCGCCTGATGTTGCATGAATTCCATAAAGCCTCTAAACATCCCATCGTTCATCATTTAGTCAGTGTTGTTGTTTTCCTGAGGATTATTGCCTTCCTGATGCACATTATCTTGGGTATTGATCGTTGGTGACTCAACTGTCTTATGTGCTCCATTGCTTATCTCAACATTCTCGGATGTCATTTTCAAACATTGCCACAAAACAAGGGTTAACTGATATGCCACATATTATCCCTTTATTCTGACCGACCAATTAAATAACAAAAAAACTTAGGTAGGTCATAATAGCGAAGAATTTCCCGTCTCTCCCATCCTAGTTCTAGTCTCACATCCCAGCCAGGGATCATATCCCTAAGCTTTGATACCAACTGTGATGCCCCCAAAATAGGTATACATCACCCATTCTGAGTCGCCAAATACATGGAACAAAAATCAAATACAAACTTCTTTTATACAATAAAACAAAAGTGTAGCTGAGAGTTTTTACACGAATATTGTCTCATAGACTGTATTCAAACTCAAATGAAGTCCTCATTACATTTATTATCATACTATTTCATAAAATAGTGAGGACTATTATAGCCACCATCACGGACCGTCACTTTGTTAACCGACTAGTCCCGGCTACGTTCTCATTTCCTGAAGAGAACAATGAAAGTAAAAGGGTGAGCTCCACTAGGCCAGTAAGAAATATTATGACTAAGATAATGCAGAATAAATTATCGTTAGCCTTCAACAGTGTTAAACTAATAAACAACAAGTTTAACTGCAGCGGAACAAGCAATCCATTAGAAGAGTCAAGTAGAGCATGATATCTACTATCTTCTATGATTTAAAAAGTTTATCATCAATTTTATCGCTGAGACTTAACTTAATAAATAAACCACATCATCGAATCATCCCTGCATTAACGGGCAAGGATATTCATTAATATCACGACCACGAATTATCCATGCACTACGGGCCAAGGATATTTGTGTTTTCACCAATGGTCATGATCATACCAATAACTGTCCATCAATGCGCTATAAGTCAATGAGGACTTTTACCACATCATTTGTAAGATTACAGGTCATGATTATACCGAATGATCCCTGGTCATAATCATACCGATCACCAGTCCATCTATGCATTACTGGCCAAAGATGACTTTCTTAACAATATAAGCATAAGAATAATGACAATGGTATAAGAATTTAATTAAAAGAAAGCAAAGGATAAATTTTTATATATTTATAATTTAATTTATCCAGAATTCAAAAATATCCAAATTGTCAACATGATACTGCTTTGTGGAGTAAAATTCAAGAATAATATTGTATCAAAAATGATTTGGACCGAAAAAAAATCAATTTTTGTCATAAATAGTACTCCGGGTGAATAGTAATCGAGTGAATAGTACCCTGTGAATAGTACTTTGGGAATAGTACCCCGTGAATAGTACTCCGGCATGAAAAAGTTAAAACTTATTAAGAATGATCATAATAATATTTTCATAAAAAGATACTGGATGAAGCGCAAATATTAATGATGTTCTACTAATTTCATGGAGTATAGAAACCAAAACATAATAAAATGAGTATAGAATTCAAAATCTGAAACGAAATAATATTACTTATATACTATAGAATATGGAAGAAAATATTATTTCTTACGAGTATTTAACAAAAATAATATCACTTACCTTAAAAAGAAGAGTATTCCAACTGATATAGCGGGGATATTCTTGAAGAAAACTTTCACTATTTTCTACGCTCAAAGCTTCTTAAAACTCTAAAGAAATACGCTCAATATTATAGAAGAAGAATTCTCTGATTCTGATGTGATTTTCAATTCTAACTAAGCATCCTATATATAGGAGAATGAAATGATACTATTTAGAAATTTTATTCACGGACTGCACAGTAGGAATTCAGCGAACTCTTCACGGGAAAAAATCGGGAAAATTTTGATTTTACTATTCATTAGTGTGCAATAAAATATTCTAATAAAACAAAAACTTATAATATATATATATATATATATATATATATATATATATATATATATATATATATATATATATATACCCTTCCACCTACGGCAACACCAAAACCCACCATTTCTTACATTACCACCAAATCCCACCATTACCCACATTTGTCACCACACACACGACACACACACATGTCAAATATATATATATATATATATATATATATATATATATATATCCTTCGGATTATTTTGAAAAATGAGTAAGTGTGGTTCCAAATAATAAGTAAAATTTACATCAAATACTTCATAAAAATCCCCTCAATATTTTTAACAACATTTATTCATCATTATTATAACACGCAATATTAACAACCATATCGTTCCCAGGAAAGAGGGGGCTTTCCGATAAGGATTTCTCCCTATTGGCGCACAATTAGGTGACCAAACCCCTTTCCTCGACAAAACTTTCTAGACATTGGTAATTATGCATATAATAATATGAATAACTTTTTACCTCAATTATTAATTTAATATATAAAATATTAACAATAATTGAATCAAATAACGTGAGATACTATGCAGCAATTACTGTAGCAATAATTGAATATAACTGAGTGATTTGTCACGTAAGCATCAGTAATAAATACCGTGTGCTACTATGCAACCACGTGTATTACTGTACTTTTAGCACCAAGTATTTCAACAGTTAACGGTAAAACTTTCGCCATTTTTTTTATAAAAAGATATTTCTATCGTTTTCTAACTCCGACAATAATTTCGTTGTGGGGTCCACCAATGATTGTGCTGTCGTACGAATATTCCCTATTAAAACAAATATTCCCTGACCAATCAAATATTTTATAAAAACTTGCATACTTTGCAAAATTTATAAATATTACCCATAATTTTAACATTTTATCAATTTAACCATTTACCAAATAGAATAATAATTATACGAAAATTAAATACCTTTATTTCATAAAATTCCGGGTCTTACAACTTATCTGTTATACACCTGAGATAAAGAATCACCTTCTCAACAGTTATATAGCAAATAGCACGACACAGACATTTCAATGATTATCAGTACCAGAAACTAATTGGTTTTTTCACCAAGTACAATTCCCCGCCCATAACAAGAAATCATACAACTCAACTGCTGACATGAGTCCTCAATTGAAATTCCCACCTAATCTTAACTCCATTATCAATACGAATTTTGTTTAATCCGTATTCATAATCCTTTCCTGAATTTGTCTCGTGCTATTTTATAGTACAACTGATACACAACAATCTTTGTTGTAAACTTTTCAATCATTCGATTGATTCTATTCTCCCTACTATCACCTTATCAGATCACGGGGTGATCTCATCGTATATATTACGATTCATTTTTATGCTATGATCGTTTTGTTTTACGATCTCCTATCCCTGTACTTTTAGTCTTTTAAACCCTATCTATTCACCACTACTGTTCACCTTTATTATCAGAGTTAGAGAACTTTGTATCTTTATAACTCGCTGAGATTCGTCTTTGAATCTTACCGACAGACTAACTCTATTTGAGTTAGTCCTTATCCTAATCACTACGGTTATTAGTTTAAGTTAATCATACCCTAGGTTTATAACCTATATCTTTCATACCAACTGTGACGTTCCCAGATACGGGTTCCAAATCACCACAGATTTGGTACAATCATTCTATAACTATTGCAGAAGATATAAACATAAATTATTTATATATTAAACGTTACACACTATTCCCCAAGGTCGAGAACATTTACTAAATACACAATTCATAACCTAATTGACATACGATGTCATTAGTATACAATACTGTTACAAAATTTAGCTGTGACGCCCCCAAATCCGGGTATCTTCCACCCTGACATATGGTGCTACACGGTGCTACATTTCATACATACATTCAATTGAAATGCCTCAAAAGAATGAATATGTCTTATATATATATATATATATATATATATATATATATATATATATATATATATATATATATATATATATATATATATATATTCCAAAACAATATTCTCATACCCAGGTTCTTTATAAACATTACATTGATTATTTGTCATAATATCAAATAATACAATATTCATCCTATACTATTACAAAGGAAATCTATTGGTTTGCCTTGGCCTTCCCTTTTTCATTTCTAGAACCTTCAGTCCATTCGGTCTTAGCTGCATTCAGATGGTTCAAGCAAGAATGAGCATAACTAGCTCAGCAAGCATGACAATTTCATTTAAACAACAGGCTTGAATCATATAAATCGTATATCTTCAATAACTGAAACTATAGTTATGAAGTATTATCGATAAATCAAAATAGCACTTCTCTTTTCTTTAAAACGTTTCACAATGAATAACATTCATTAAACATAGAACTCGGTCCAAGACCTTGAGCATTTCATTCTTTATTTAAAAAGGACAACCCGACACCAAGTCCGTAAGTCCGGCATATCTTACGAACACGTCTAGGTGATCAGCCTATAGTACTCTATGTTGTACAACACTACTTTCTCTAAACATATGTACGTTTAAGGTTTGGCAACCTCACGTGCCTGTCGTTTAACGATAAAACATTTGTTTATGCATACTAAGTCTTCCTTTGAAAACCTAGCAAAATAGTTTGGGAAAACTTTAACAACATTACAATACTTTGATAGATTATAAGAAATCCATAAAACATCTTAAGTCAAGCCGATGGAATTGACTTTGACTTTATCATACATCAAGTCACGCGTAAGATACATGAATTACAAAGCTTGTCTAGAATGAGCATAGAAAAGGTTAGAACACTTGCCTTTAGCGTCTTCTATCGTTAATACAAATTCCCTTTGTGTCTTTAAGGTTTTTGCAATACATGATCACATAACATGCCACATTAGGTCATATATAATAAAGTATGTTTACTACTATATCTTACCCTTCTTCTCAATCTAATCATGCTTTAGATTCTTTATCATTGGTTACGGTTTATCGTATTACATTGCTCTTACGTTTACTTAATAGTTATTCAAATTTTAGTTGTCATTATTAAGGTCATAATCATCCTTAAGGATGTCATTTCAAGTTAAATAAAAGTTATACATTACTTTCCTTTCCTTATATGCTTTACTATTCTTCTCTGCCTCCTCCCTAGCGCTGGCGCTGCAGCACCAGCTTTTTATATACAACTAGCCCTGCGACGCGGGTTTGCAGTGCACAAGCCCCGGCCTCGGCATTACGACGCCAATCACTTCTCCATGCACTGCGGTGCCACCCTTTCCTCTTTGTACCACGCTGATGTGCCAGTTATCAGTGTGCTGGGGTTCGGCATGGCACTACGGTGTCGGCTTCCCCTTCTTGGGCCGCGCTGCAGCGCCGGCCCTGCATCAGAGAAAAATTTTGATAGTTGATTCTCTGGTGTGAATTTTCTGACTCCACAACTTATTCATTATAAGTCCGAATTGGCTCGTTCAAAAGCCATTAGCTCACAAATCACATGTTCTATGATTTCATTAGAAAAATTCCCATTTTTGAATCTTTTAACTACAAATTCACCAATTAGTTCATGATTACGAAAACGTTAAACGTTCGTGAACGTTCAAAGCTCGTTTCTTCGTTCTAAGTTAAAATTTGGTTATTTTTGAGCCCGCAACTCTAGAATACCAATTAAGACTAATCTCCATCGAAAACCATCGTTTCTGAGATAAATGCTAACTTTTGACTTTCATTCTGAGAATTTAACGATTACGACAATTATTGTCTAATCTCATAAATTTCGCCATAACTTCGTTACTTGAGATTTTTATTCCGTTCAAAATGTATTCATTCCATCTATCAAACAACCTAACCAAACAGATTTCATCAAATCATTTATATGATAAATTCTTACAAGTTCTTCCTTAGTTCATTCTTATAAATGCATGAATTACTTGAACATGGCTTAATAATGTTTAAGTCCATTGATTAGCCATATCATTTCTTAACATACATGTTCCACTAATCAACACTTCTCTATCAACCTACAATTGCAGAGATGGAAGATTAATAATCTAAAGGTTTCTTACCATTGAAGTTCACTTGGTTCTTCTTCTTTTCTACTTGGATGAACAAATCTAGCTCTCACTTTCTCTCTTAATATATGATAAGATGTTGGTGAAATGAACAAGACACTAAAATGAAAATCTAAGCCTTCTATTTATAGATTTTCAAGGTAAGGACATTATGGTCATAAGGCCATCCCACCTCCACACTTTGTCACCTCCTTACTATTCCTTTCTTTCTCACCACACATCCTATCCTTTGCTTGCTCACCAAGTGGCCAGCTATGAGTCACCTATGGGGCCCACATGGGTTGCCCCATGGGTTTTTCTTACCCGTTAACCCGTTAGTTCAATCCATGGATCCAGTTCTTGGTTTGGGCTTTAGTTTAAATAACTTTGGGCCTAACGTTGGGATTGCACTTCATTTCATTTGGCCTTAAAATAATACCAATTGAGCTTTTAAAGATTCATACACAAATCCAACAAATCCAATATAATAGGATTTAAACGTTTAACGTAAAATCCTCGTATCCTTTACGTATACTAGTTCGTATAATATTTTGTCATACACGTTATACTAACTTACATATATACTCGTATAATACATCGTATCATACTTGTATTCATTGCCTCGTATAATACTCGCTATTATACGATCATCATTTATCAAATCTTTATGTTCCTTAACATACTCAAATTTAGTATGTAGGTGAAAAACTGCGTTTTCCATAACGGAAATATTATTGCATATTTCATCCTCTATTATTATTCTATCGTTACGTATTTCTCGAAATTTCAAAAATAATTCCCGAGCAGAAATGCGTGAATAGTAATTTTTGAAATTTTTTTCGCAAAACTTTTATTTTCGTCTTGGAAATTCAAACACTTTAATCCTTTCACGTAGCCAAAATACTACGACTTTCCAATACATATATTATAACACATATAATATAACATATATTATAATTTTATTCATTATTTAATTAAATAAAATTATTTTACAATAAGTCCGAATTTCTCGATCGTTACTTCCTTCCCCCCTTAAAAGGATTCTGTCCCCAGAATCTCGTCTTACATTAAACAAATAACTGAGGGTAATTCTTCTTTATCTTTTCTTCAAGTTTCCACATTGCTTCTTCGGCATCGTGGTTCTTCCATAACACCTTTACCGAAGGTATAACTTTGTTCCTCAGAACTTGCTCTTTTCAATCAATGATTTGAATAGGCACTTCCTCGTACGTCAAGTCCTTCTCGATATGAATAGGTTCATATTCTATCACGTGCTTATAAGGACGTAACACGGAAATATGAAATACGTTGTGTATTCGCTCAAGGTATGGAGGTAATGCTACCACGTAGGCTACCTCTCCTACCCTTTTTAATATCTCAAAAGGTCCTATAAACCTTGGACTTAACTTTCCCTTCTTTCCAAAGCGTATCTTTCCTTTCCAGGGAGATACCTTCAGAAATACGTATGAGCCTACTTCAAACTCTCTATTCGCTCGATGTGAATCTGCATATTTCTTTTGTCTGTCTTGAGCTGCTACCAGACGCATTCGTATCAACTTAACTATATTCGCTGTCTGCTACACCAATTCAGGTCCTAGCATTCGGCATTCTCCCACTTCATCCCAACACAATGGTGTTCTGCACTTTTGTCCGTATAGAGCTTCGTAAGGCGACATGCCTATTGTAACACCCCCTTTCCAAAATAGAAAGAGAGGTTATCCAAAACATAACCAAAAGTGATGAATTTAATAACAAGGCTCAAACCACAAAAGAATGGTCTTAATAACTGATAAATATCACAAGTCAACCATAATAAATCTCAAACTGTCTCAAACCACAATCTAAAATAATTATTACAATTCCAAGTAAACTAACACATCAAGTCTAAACAAAATATTTCTAAATCATTAGAATGAATAGAGCTCTCATCACACTTGCCCTTGATCCCCCTGATTACCTGCCGGAAGAAAAACACAGCATGAGCCGAATGCCCAGTACGGATATAGAATACAAATAATGAACCGAAATAACTAACTAAATTAAATGAAATGAAACGAAACGAACTGAAACGAAACGAACAAAACTAACACAACGAAATAATAGGCTGAATCAAATGGCTTGGTGTTATTTCATACCGAGCTCAGAACAAAACAGAAATATACCTTGCCACACAGACAAGTTAAATAATGCCACACAGGCAAGTCACACACATCGGACCGCGAATCCAATGCATGTAAAATCGGAAGGTGTGTTTGGCATAAATATCACCAATCCGCATAACAGAACAGAACAGAAAACTAGGGTCGACCCATACGCCTCCCACAACAAAACACTATATGGCCAACTCCCACCGGAGCACAATACGGAGACGCCGTGGACTGATCACACCGTCACGGAAGGTGTCATGCCTCTGTGCCAAGAAGACATGCCTATGGTACCCCCACAGGTGGTTATAGCTCAAGTATACCCTACGGTATTCTAACAAAAATATAATGTCACAACACATGCGATAAAATATCAACACAAAGGGGTTCTAATATGAACATGTTAAACTGAAATAAATTATCAACTCAAAGTCCCCAAAAATACTAACATGCACATTACTACAAATATCAAAATAAATTTAGACATGTTGTATTAGTCTAAAGAGTACAAATATGAGTTCCAACTATGAACACCAAACGAAACTATCACAATGAATTAACAAGGAATAATTATGAGAGACAATACTAAATTTCAAAACGAATAACGAAACGAAGAAATCAAAAATAAAAGAATCCCGCTGAAAAAGTACGGAATCCGTACCTGCATTAAGCAATGTAATACCCAAAATTTATACTCTAAATTTGATTCGTTAAGACTCTCTCCGTTCAATCTAAATAATTTAATAAAATTTTATTACAATCCAATCATTAATAACATAATAATATTAAATTTATTATTAAAAACTTTTACAACTATGTCGTCAAAATAAATTAATTTAAATTAATATACATAACTTCAATTTGATTTACCAATTCTGATTATAAATTTCATGACCAAATACTTATTAAAATATAATATATATATATATATATATATATATATATATATATATATATATATATATATATATATATATATATATATATACAACCTACATGATATATATAATCCCTATATATTCCAATATATTCCAGTAACTTTTTCTTGCACAATGATTAGCAATTTGATGTAAAAAAAATCCTTATATACCATCTGCCTATATATATATATATATATATATATATATATATATATATAGATAAATAACATATCCTCCGTTCCATACCAAGACATTCATACTGCATAATATAATCAAATAATTCAGTTCACTCTTTTACTTTATATAATGACCGCCCATCACATATGTATTGAGCATCACATGTATAGTAATTATAACAACTTACTTGATCTTGAAAAAAATAAAACTCTGCTCCTATATTTCCCAAAACACAGCCGCCTCCTCCGTTTGTTATCAGACGAATAACCAACGAAAAAATATGTAGGGTTTGCGTCAAATATGATATGTATTGTTAGGTTTTACATATTTATTAATTAATATATTTTACTAAATCTCCTAATTTAATAGGTTTTAAAAATTTTACACAATTATAAATTAGACCCAATTACTTTAAGCCCAAATTAATGGCTCTTACATATTTTAGTCCACATAACTTAAATACAATTTGACCCAACTAAAAACAAAGTCCAATTAGTATGTTTTAAAATAAAATAATTTTTATTATTTAATATTTATTTATTAATTAATTTTTCCCGGGTATTACATCACCTACCTCTTAAAAGAATTCCGTCCCCGGAATCAAAAGAATAGAACGCACCTAATTATCAAAAAGATGCGGATATTCTGCTCGAATAGACTCCTCAAGCTCCCAAGTGGCTTCTCGCTCCGAATGGTTCCTCCACATAACCTTAACAAACAGAATAGTCTTCCTCCTCATAATCCTTTCTTGACAATCCAAAATCGCCTCAGCTTTCTCCTCACAAGTAAGATCCTCCCGAATCTTATCGAATGGATATTGCACCACATGCAACAGATGATAATGATAACTCCTCAACGCTGACACATGGAATACATTGTGCACATGAGCTAGCTGTGGAGGCAAAGCTAACCGATATGCAACCTCACCAACCATCTCCAGAATCACAAATTGTCCAATATAACGCGGACTAAGTTTCACTTTTAACCCAAATCGCCGAATTCCCTTCCAAGGAGAAACTTTTAAAAACACGCGCTCACCAGGTTCGAACTCTAAAGTCCTCCTATGCTTATCAGCATAACACTTCTATTGTGATCGAGCCGACTTTAATTTCTCCTTACCCACTGCTACCTTTTATGTAGTGATTTGGACTAACTCAGGCCCTTCTATAGCCCTTTCGCCAACCTCATCCCAACAAGTTGGTACCCGACACTTTCCACCATACAGTGCCTCAAACGGAGCCATTCCAATAATTGCATGATAGCTGTTGTTATAAGCAAACTGAACCAAGCCCAAGGAATCATCCCAATTACCCGACCACTCAAGTGCACAAGACCTTAACATGTCCTCTAATGTTTGAATAGTCCGTTCAGATTGCCCATCAGTTTGCGGATGGAAAGAAGTACTAAAGTTGAGCCGAGTACCCCAAGCTCGTTGAAACCCTTTCCAAAACTGAGAAGTGAACCGAGGATCCCGATCTAAAATAATTGACACCGGAGTACCATGAAGTCTAACAATCTCCTGCTGAAAGATTTGTGCCAACCTATCCACCGAGTATCCCTCATGGATAGCCAAAAAGTGTCCCGATTTAGTCAGCCGATCCACTACTACCCAAATAACATCATTCTTCCTGAAAGTCTTCGGCAAACCAGTCACAAAATCCATCGTGATATCCTCCCACTTCCACACTTGAATGTCTAACTGCTGCAGCAAACCACTAGCTCGTTGATGTTCTATCTTCACTTGTTGGCAAGTAAGACATTTCCCAACATATTCAGACACGCCTCGTTTCATCCCATTCCACCAAAAATTCTTCTTCAAATTCCTATACATCTTCATAGAACCTGGATGAATAGAAAATGGCAAACTATGAGCCTCAGCCAACACCGCCTCCCGAATGATTGGATCGAACGGTACACACAACTGCTCACCCAACCAAATCACACCGTGATCATCAATACGAAACTCAGACTGCTTGCCCTCCTCTAGATTCTACGTCATACTCCACAACTCCCCGTCTTCCCTTTGAGCTTCTTTGCCTCGTGAGATAAGAGAGGGCTCCACTCTCATACCTACCAAATGCCCATTTGAACCTCGTACATACAACTCCAAGTCGAGTTGCTTCATATTCGAAATAAGCTGAGGTTGTGTAATAAGGGCTGCTACACTCCCAAAACTCTTTCTGTTAAGAGCATCTGCAACCACATTTGCCTTTTCTGGGTGATACTGAATTCTAGCATCATAATCTTTTAGAAGCTCCAACCAACGCCTTTGTCTTATGTTGAGCTCTTTTTGAGTGAAAATGTATTTAAGACTTTTGTTATCGGTGAAGATATCACAAGTTTCTCCATACAAATAATGCCTCTAAATCTTTAAGGCGAAGATCACCGCTGCCAACTCCAAATCATGTGTGGGGTAATCCACTTCATAAGGTTTAAGTTGCCTAGAAGCATAAGCAATCACCTTACCGTGTTGTATCAAAACACACCCCAAGCCCATCTTAGAAGCATCACTATAAATCTGGTAACCTCCTGTCCCCGATGGCAACGCAAGTATAGGAGCTGTCACAAGTCGTTTCTTCAACTCCTCAAAACTCTTCTCACGCTCCTCATTCCACACAAACTTCGTGCCCTTTCTCATCAACTGAGTCAATGGTAAGGCAAGCAAAGAGAATCCTTCTATAAATAGCCTATAGTACCCTGCCAAACCCAAGAAACTCCTAATCTCTGTCACCGTAGTAGGTCTTGACCATTTAATGATAGCCTCAACCTTTGCAAGATCCACCTTAATGCCTTTAGCAGAAACTACATGGCCCAAAAATGCAACCTGCTCCAACCAAAACTCGCATTTAGAGAATTTAGCATACAACTTCTCTTTCTACAAAATCCCCAACACTGTGCGAAGATGCTCCTCATGCTCTTCCTTGGACTTGGAGTAAACCAAAATGTCATCAATAAAGACAATGACAAATTGGTCCAAGTACTCCCTGAACACCCGGTTCATCAAATTCATAAACACCGCCGGAGCGTTAGTTAACCCGAATGGCATCACCAGAAACTCGTAATGCCCATATCGAGTGCGAAAAGCTATCTTAGGGATATCCTCATCCCTCACCCTCAACTGATGATAACCCGACCTCAAGTCTATTTTTGAAAAATGTTTTGCCCCCTGAAGTTGGTCAAACAAGTCATCAATCCTCGGCAATGGATACCGATTCCTGATGGTAATCTTGCTCAACTCCTTGTAGTCTATACACAGCCTCACAGACCCGTCCTTTTTCTTCACAAACAAGACCGGAGCACCCCACGGCAAAACACTCGACCGAATCACACTACGATCTAATAGTTCCTGCAACTACTCTTTCAACTCTTGCAACTCCAATGGTGTCATCCGATACAGCGCCTTAGAGATAGGCTCCGCACCAGGAACAAGTTCAATTGCAAACTCTACTTCTCGTTGCAGTGGTAACCCTAACAACTCCTCAGGAAACACATCGAAAAAATCACGAACAATTGGAACATCTTCAATACTAGACTCACCCTTAAAGGTATCTTTCACAAACGCCAAATACCCCTCACAACCCTTTGCTACGAACTTTTCAGCCTTCAAAGCTGAAATCAACTTCACCACCCTACTTGGTTGTGAACCCTGAAACACGAACTCCGGAGAATTCACATCTCCAAATATAACCTTCTTTGCCTGACAATCGATAGTGGCTCGATGTTTATCCACCCAGTCCATCCCAAGAATGACAACAAAATCGTGCATACACATCAGAAGAAAATTAACGCTACGGATCTTATCCCCAAAACTTATCGAGCACCCTCGATACAGATCAAAAATAACAACAGAAGTCCCCATCGGGGTAGCAATAGACATAACAGAATCTAAAGACTGAGATGACACACCCAGTTGCCGAACAAAAGATTGAGCAACAACGGAATGAGTAGAACCCGTATCAAATAAAATAGACGCTTCACGATTGCCAACTAACAAGGTACCAGAAACAGTACCTGGCGCACCTGCCGCCTGGTTATACGTCAAAGCAAAAACTCGACCACCCAGACGCTGACCTCTATTGCCACCATTATCACCACCTCCACCATTTCCACGTGGCCCGATACAATCTTTAGCCATATGACCCATCTGTCCACACAAGAAACATGCACCGGTGAGTCTGTGGCATTGCCTCCCCAGATGATTTGCCCCACAAGCAGCACAATTAGCTATCGGAATTAGATTCAGGTTACCCCCGCCAGCTGGTCCCGGATAACGACCTTAATTTTGCCCCTACTGACGATTATGCCCCTGTTAACGATTCTGACCATTCCAAGGTAACTGCAGCTGACGATTCTACCCTTGCTGAGACATCTGCTGATAACCCCTATTTTGATTTTGACCACGCCACTGCCCCTGTTGGCCACCACGATTCCTATTCAACTGACCACCCTAATTTCTCCCATACTGAACTGAAGTTTGACCCTGCTAGTCATCTCTGTCCCTCTTTCGACTCCCATCCGATTTAGAAGACCAAAAGTCCTGTCGCTCCATCTTTATATTCTTGGCCGCATTGGCCACTACTGACACGTCTGTAAACTTGTTGTTAATAAGATGCTGACGATACCTATAATGAATACACCACTTGAACTTCTCCACCTGTTCTGCTGCAGCCCCTGTAGAAGTTCTCGCAAAGCCTGCCAACCTAGTGAACCTCGTCATAAAATCTGTGATGGACTAGTCATCTTTCTGACGAATGGACAGATAGTCTCTAGCATAGGCCTTTTTTATCAGCAGCTGGGAAGTACTGCTGATAAAAGACCTCACAAAACTCTGCCCAGCTAAGTGCCTCAACATAACCATCACCCTTTGTTGTTTTCAACGCTTTCCACCACCTCTGCACATCCCCTTCAAGCTTGTAAGCAGCTAGCAACACTTTCTGATTGTCCGAACACCCCAGCACATCAAAGATCTTCTCTAGGTGAGCAATCCAATTCTCTACATCAATTGGAGTCGGAGCTGAACCGAATGCATGTGGTTTCTGCTTTTGAAACCTCTCCAACCATACATAGATCGAAACCACTTGCTGATCAAGACCATCTGTATTCCCTTCTTCAACATTTGCTTGCTGACCATTATTTCCCAGATTCCTTTGCTCAGGAATTTCTGGTGGTGGCTACTACATTGCATGTGCAACCTGTGCCACCAACTGAGGTAATGCCTGATTCACTGCCTGATTCACCAAGGTAGCCAACTGAGCATTCATCTGATCATTAGGTTGCTAATGGGGCTGACCCTTACCTCTTCCCCTATTGTTACCTCGCCTCCCAACAACTCTGGCGGATCTACGAGCCATCTAACAAAGAGATCAATGAATTGATAACAAAATAGATTAGAGACAGATTCGAATATAGCTGATATGATAGCTGAACAGAAAATTAAATAGAACAAAACCTAACCCAGAAGTCTACCCATAACTCACAGGTCAAACCTAAATAGGTTTTCTACAAGAAAGAACCTAAGCTCTGATACCAACTCTGTAACACCCCCTTTTCGAAATAGAAAGAGAGGTTACCCAAAACATAACCAAAACTGACGAATTTAATAACAAGGCTCAAAGCCACAAAAGAATGGTCTTAATAACTGATAAATACCACAAGTCAACCATAATAAATCTCAAACTGTCTCAAACTACAATCTAAAATAATTATTACAATTCCAAGTAAACTAACACATCAAGTCTAAACAGAATATTTCTAAATAATTGGAATGAATGGAGCTCTCATTACACTTGCCCTTAATCCCCCTGGTTATCTGCCGGAAGAAAAACACAGCATGAGCCAAATACCCAATACGGATATAGAATACAAATAATGAACCGAAATAACTAACTCAATTAAATGAAATGAAACGAAACGAACTGAAACGAAACGAACAAAACTAACACAACGAAATAATAGGCTGAATCAAATGGCTGGGTGCTATTTCATACCGAGCTAAGAATAAAACAGAAATATACCTTACCATACAGGCTAGTCAAATAATGCCACACAGGCAAGTCACACACATTGGACTGCAAATCCAATGAATGTAAAATTGGAAGGTGTTTTTGGCACAAACATCACCAATCCGCATAACAGAACAGAATAGAAAACAAGGGTCGACCCATATGCCTCCCACAACAAAACACCAAATGGCCAACTCCCACCAGAACACAAAACGGAGACGCGGTGGACTGATCACACCGCCACGGAAGGTGTCATGCCTCGGTGCCAAGAGGACATGCCTGTGGTACCCCCACAGGTGGTTATAGCTCCGGTATACCCTACGATATTCTAACAAAAATATAATGTCACAACACATGCGACAAAATATCAACACAAAGGGGTTCTAATATGAACATGTTAAACTGAAATAAATCATCAACTTAAAGTCCCCAAAAATTCTAACATGCACATTACTACAAATATCAAAATAAATTTAGACATGTTGTACTAGTCTAAAGAGTACAAATATGAGTTTCAACTATGAACACCAAACGAAACTATTATAATGAATTGCCAAGGAATAATTATGAGAGACAATACTAAATTTCAAAACGAATAACGAAACGAAAAAATCATAAATAATTTAATAAAATTTTATTACAATCTAATCATTAATAACATAATAATATTAAATTTATTATTAAAAACCTTTACAACTATGTCGGCAAAATAAATCAATTTAAATTAATATACATAACTTCAATTTGATTTACCAATTCTGATTATAAATTTCATGACCAAATACTTAATAATATATATATATATATATATATATATATATATATATATATATATATATATATATATATATATATGCAACCTACATGATATATATAATCCCCATATATTCCAATATATTCTAGTAGCTTTTTCTTGCACAATGATTAGCAATTTGATGTAAAAAAATCCTTATATACCATCTGCCTATATATATATATATAGATAAATAACATATCCTCTGTTCCATACCAAGACATTCATACTGTGATATAATCAAATAATTAAGTTCACTCATTTACTTTATATAATGACCGCCCATCACATATGTATTGAGCATCACATGTATAGTAATTATAACAACTTACTTGATCTTGAAAAAAATAAAACTCTGCTCCTATATTTCCCACAACACAGCCGCCTCCTCCGTTTGTTATCAGACGAATAACCAACGAAAAATTATGTAGGGTTTGTGTCAAATATGATATGTATTGTTAGGTTTTACATATTTATTAATTAATATATTTTACTAGCTCTCCTAATTTAATAGGTTTTAAAAATTTTACACAATTATAAATTAGACCCAATTACTTTAAGCCCAAATTAATGTCTCTTACATATTTTAGCCCACATAACTTAAATACAATTTGACCCAACTAAAAACAAAGTCCAATTAGTATGTTTTAAAATAAAATAATTTTTATTATTTAATATTTATTTATTAATTAATTTTTACCGGGTATTACACATATGCTCGCATGATAACTATTGTTATACACAAACTCTACTAGCGGTAGATGAGCATCCCAACTACCCTTGAAATCAATGACGTAAGATCTCAGCATATCCTCCAGCGTCTGAATTGTCCTCTCGCTTTGCCCATCAGTTTGTGGATGATAAGTCGTACTTAACTTCAGCTGCGTCCCCATCTGCTCTTGTAAATTACTCTAAAAGTTCGATGTGAATCGTGGATCACGATCTGACCCAATCAAAACTGGTACTCCATGTCTAGAAATGGCTTCCTTAACATAAAGTTTAGCTAACTGGTCTACGTTATACTTAACCCTTATAGGCAAAAAGTGAGCCGACTTCGTCAACCGGTCCACTATTACCCAAATCGCATCATACCCTTTTGAGAAATTGGAAGTCCAACCACAAAGTCCATCATGATATGCTCCCACTTCCACTCCTAAATCTCCAATGACTGTAACAAGTCACTTGGTCGCTGATGTTTGACCTTAACTTTTTGACAAGTCAAGCACCTACTGACATATTTTGCTATCTCTCTCTTCATGTTCGGCCACCAAAAACCCTTATCGAAGGTCTTGATACATCTTAGTGCTACCAGGATGAATTGAGTACCTCGAACTATGAGCTTCTTATAACACTTGTTCATGTAATTCTGTCTCATTTGGAACCCAAATTCTTCTATCAAATCTTAATAATCCCTCATTATAAAGACTGTACTTTAATTATTTTTCCACGTTTAGCCGCTTCTTCATCTGATCACACTCATCGTTTCTGAGCTGTACTTCCTTGACTCTCTCTATAATGGTAGATTGAATCTCCATCGCAAACAGTCTCTATCCAAACTCACTTGGTAACATCACCTCCAATTCTATCCTAGTCATCTCTATTATTAACTCATTTTGATCCTTTAACATAGACAACTTCTCCCGACCCTTCCTACTTAAGGCGTCGTCCACTACATTGGCTTTTCCTGGGTGATACAGGATTTCACAGTCGTAATCATTTATCAACTGCAACCATCTCTTTTGTCTCATATTTAAGTCCTTTTGTGCAAAGATATATTTTAGACTCATATGGTCCGTGTATATCTCACACTTCTTCCCGTATAAGTAATGCCTCCATATCTTCAAGGCAAATACTATCGCGGCCAGTTCCAGATCATGAGTAGGGTAAACTTTCTCATAATCCTTCAATTTCTGTGAAGCATACGCAATGACCTTGTCATACTGCATAAGCATGCAACCAAGTCTTCTATGCGAAGCATCGCTATAAATAACAAAATTTCCTGTATCATCGGGTAAAGACAATACAAGTGCTTCACTCAGCCTTTTCTTTAGTTCTTGAAAACTATCTTCACATTTCTCCGTCCACACATACTTCACTGTCTTCCTTGTCAGGTTAGTCAACGGAGTAGCTATCTTCGAAAATTTTTGGATGAATCTTCGATAGTATCCCGCTAACCCTAGGAAACTCCGCACCTCAGTCGGTGTTTTTGGCTGTTACCAACTCATCATTGCTTCCACCTTCATTGGATCCAATGAAACTCTATCTAGGCCAGTAATATGACCTATAAATTATACCCTTTCTAGCCAAAATTCACACTTAATAAATATCGCGTATAACTTCTCTTTCCTTAGTGTTTCCAACACTATCCTTAAGTGTTCAGCATAATCTTCTGGCGTTTTAGAATAGACTAGAATATCATCGATAAACACTACGACGAACTTGCCCAAATACTGTTTGAACATTTTGTTCATCATATCCATAAATCAGCTGGTGCATTTGTCAACCCAAACGACATCACCAGAAAGTCGTAATGACCGTAACGAGTCCTGAATATTGTTTTAGGTGCATCCTCCTTCCTAACCTTCAACTGATGATACCCTATTCATAAATCTATCTTAGAAAAACACTTTACCCTTTTCAACTGATCAAAGAGATCATCGATCCTGGGCAATGGGAATTTATTCTTTATCATTAACGTATTCAACTCTCGGTAGTCGATGCAAAGTCGTAATGATCTGACCTTTTTCTTTACAAACAGTACCGGTGCTCCCCACGGTGAAACACTCGGTTGAATATACTTCATATCCAATAGTTCTTGTAACTGAACCATCAACTCCTTCATCTCCACTGGCGCCATATAATACGGTGCCCGTGAAACTGGTGCCGCTCCTTGCACAATGTCTATCACGAATTCTGTCTCCCTATCATGTGGAAGACCCGATAATTCACTTGGAAATACATCCATGAATTCTTTCACTATAGGTATTTGTTCCATCATTGCTCCAACTCTCTAGGTATCAACAACATGACACAAATAACCTACACCTCCCTTCCTCAACAATTTTATAGTTTGTGTTATGGTAAGACAACACGAACGTCCCGACGATTTATTACCGTAAAACACTACAATTGGTTGTCTCAACGTTCTAATGTTTACACATTTCTTTTGACAATCTATTATTACCCCATGGTTAATCAACCAATTCATTCTGAGAATTACATAGAATTCTCCCAACTTTATTGGTAACAAATCTACCGATAATTTATAACTTCGTATTTCTACACAACAACTCCTAAGAATATTTTTAAAAGGAATTATTTCTTCGTTTGCTACCTTGATATTCAACAGTGCAGGAAATTTTTTGGGAAATAAACCTAAGCGTCAAGCAAAATCACATGCTATGAAAGAACAAGTAGCACCCGAGTTAAATAACATGTTAGCATTTGCATTGTTAATCGGGATAATACCTGAAACTACATCCCCATATGCAACCGCATATTGGACCATCATGTTAAGGTATGGGCCATCAGCCTACCCGTCGATGCTGGACCACCAATAGCTAACTTACCGATATTAGCGCCCTTATTCCCATCCGTTCCCTTCTTCGGGCAGTTCTTCGCTATGAGATTAATTGATCCACACACGAAGCATCCGTGATTTTTCTTCGGACTTGGACAGTTAGGCGAAATGTGCCCCTCATGTGACGCCCGCAAAATAGGTATACATCACCTATTCTAAGTCGTCAAATACATGGTACAAAATACAAATAAAACTCAATTATACAACTGTCGTGTAAAATATGACAGTTGTATAATTAAGTTTTATTTGTATTTTGTACCATGTATTTGATGACTCAGAATAGGTGATGTATACCTATTTTGGGGGCGTCACAGTTGGTATCAAAGCTTAGGGATATGATCCCTGGCTAAGATGTGAGACTAGAACTAGGAGGGGAGAGACGGGGAATTCCTTCGCTAGTATGACCTACGTGAGTTTATTTGGTATTTAATTAGTCGGTCAGAGTATAGGGATATTATGTTACATGTCAATTAACCTTTGTTTTGTGGCAGTATCTGAAAATGACATCCGAGAATGTTGAGAATAGCAATGGAGCACAGGAGACCGTTGAGGTTCCACATATCAATAATCAGGATAATGTGACAATCCTCATGTAAACAACAACACTGACCAAATGATGAATGATGGAATGTTCAGAGGCTTTATGCAATTCATGCAACATCAGGCGAGAGAGGATCCTGTCCAAAATGTAGGTAGAAACACTGGAAACTCTCGGATGGTCACCGCTAAGCCGTTCAAGGAGCTGGGACCACCAGAGTTTATTGGAGAGCCAAAACCACTTAAGGCAGAAACGTGGATCAAGCAGATCACCAAGATATTTGATGTCTTGGGATGCGCCGAGGAGCAAAAAGTTCCCTTTGCCACCTTTATGTTGCGAGGAGAGGCAGATTACTAGTGGAAATCAGTAAAGCGTACTCAACCTGCCGCATTGAAGATGTCTTGGGAAAAGTTTCAAGAACTATTCAATGACAAGTACTTTTTCGAAAGTTTTCGTCACATGAAGGAGTAGAGTTCATCAAGTTGGAGCAGAATAATATGACCGTGTCATAGTACGAAGCTATATTTGTCGAGTTGTCCCGGTTTACGTCCCACTTGGTAGATAATGAGGAAAGAATGACGCGGTTGTTTTTAAGTGATTTGAAACCGGATATACGTCAATATCTTATTTCTTATAAACTGTGTTTGTATTCAAATGTTGTAAATAGGGCTCAGTTATTGGAGTGCGATAACGAGTCAATGCAACCAAGAGAAAGCAGCCGTCAGAATGAAAATACTAGTTGTAACAGCCATCGAAGCGGTGACAACAAATGTGGAGGGAATCAACATGCCAGAAATGGTAACCACTTTGGTGGTAATCATGGCCAAGGCAATAAAAGTGGACATTTCAAGAAGAGGAGATTCAACAATGATGGAAAGACGTCAGCACCAACACTCGTTGTTAAGGAAGGAGAACGACCGCCTATCATATACTTCAAATGCGGAGGGGAGGGACATATCAGTCCAAACTGTGCGATGCCATCCAAAGCGTGTTATAATTGTGGAAGAGAAGGTCACCTAGCCCGATTTTCTCGTGCACCGAAGACAAGTCTAGTTGGAACGGTGACACAAAATACCGTTCCAGACAAGTCAAAACCAGTAGTTTAAAGGAGAGCGTTTGTTGTGACCTCCCAAAAAGCAAGGAAACCGAACGAGGTCATCACGGGTAAGCTTATCATAAACTCTAGCGAAGTCTATACCTTATTTGATACCGGTTCTACCCATTCTTTTATTTCTCCTACTTGCGCTCAACGATTAAATTTGACTCCGGAGAAATTAGACTTTGACTTATCTGTGAAAACTACGTTGGGAGAAACCTTTATTACATCGACTATTTATAAGTCTTGTTTGGTTCAAATCGGTACCCTCACATTACTTATCGATCTTATTTCATTGAAAATACTTGCATTTGATGTGATTCTAGGGATTAATTGGTAACCTACTCATCATGCTAAAATTAATTATTTTCGTAAGGTTGTTAGCTTTCATATTCCTAATCAAATTATTATACGAATTTAAGCGACCAAACTATTAAAATCAATCACGGTCATCTCAAGCCATAAAGCTATTCGTTTATTAAAAACCGGATGTCAAGCTTTCTTAGCTCATGTCACAAATTTAAACAAAAATACGTCAGTTTTGAATGATATTTCTATTGTTAATAAATTTCCTGACGTATTCTGTAACAACCTGAAATTTTGGATTATCTATAATTTAGGTTTAAAGAATTAGTTATTAATAAAATAAATTTTTATTAATACTATTTTGTGCTATGGGTTTATTAATTGTTCTATAACCTAAGATGTTTATAAGTCGGGAGTATTCTGGCTACGAGCTAGATTGAACGAGTAAGAATTTTCAAGACGAAAATGAAAGTTTTTCGGGAACAAAATATTTTTCTAGGAAAAAGACGAAATAGGCACTATTCATCAGTTTCTGCTCGGAGTTTTATTTTGAAATTTTGAGAAGTTATAGATTACGTAAAATGTTGAGACGTGATAGAATATTTAATAATATTTCAGTTATGGCCAAAGACGAAATATCCAAAAATATTTGGATTTCGAGAATCGCAGTTTTCGAACTGTTAGACGATTCTGAATTACGGAAGCACGAAGCTTCCAAGGGAAGCAAGCTAAGGAGGTGGGGCGGCCACTTGGACACCAATTAAACTTGGTGGCTAAGTCATGAATAGTAAGGAGGTTAGGGGTGAAATGACCAAAATGCCCTTAGCCTTGGTTTTCTATATAAACAAGCTTAAGCTCATTTGTTTGATTGAAAAAAATTCAACCAACACTTGAGAGAGAAAGAGAGAGAGCTCGGATGGGGAAAGAGAAGGAGAAGAATGAGGAAAAGCTAGCCCGAGTGCACGCTTTGTCTGACGGAAGGAGATTAAAGAAGAACGATAATTCGAACCCTAGTTCTTCTAATTTTTCTTTAAGTTTTTATGTTCAAAAACATAACTTAATGAAAATAAGGAGTAAAAGATATTGAGAATGATTGCATATGGTTGAAATCATGAGAAATGAAGAAATAAAAATAAGAAATTTAGTTTATAAATTTCTTAAGAAAGTATAAGATTCGTAAGGATTTTGAGCGATCCGAGTGAATCTTATGAATGAGTAGGTCAAATAAGTAAGGAATGATGTTCTATAACATCAAATTCTAAGAAAAAGTAGACTCGTAATCCAAAATATCGATTAAAATGAAGAACGAACGAAGAACGTTGTTGATGGACAAATTTAAAACCATCGTAGTGTAATTGTTGTTGATGGACAAGTTTAAAACCATCGCGTATAAGTTAGTTGCTTATTTCTTGGTTAGGAACGGTAGAAATGTTCATAAAGAACGGATTAAAATGGAGTTATAACGAAGTTATGGCGAAATTTTCGTAAAAGACGAACGAGAATTAGAAAGTTAGTAAATGAACCCAAATGTGTAGGGTTTCATAAGAATGTAAGAGAACGTATAAAATGTGAGTCGTGGACTCAAGAACGAACGAATTTCGAGTTCGGATGACCGAATTACGAATGAACGAACGAAGAACGTTAAAAACGTTAAAATGAACGAAGGGTTAAGATTAAGCCAATCAAATGGCACGTTAACAGATTCAGAATGAAGTTCTATCTGAGGGATATTGAAGTATGTAAGATAAGGAAGAGAATGGCTTTGGAATAACCTCCTTCCGAGTTATAACGAAGAAGTTATGAGATTTCGAAATCAGCGTCTCAAGCTTGTAAAAGACTTAGAAAATTTTTTCTAGGTTTCATGCTCGGCGCCGCAGCTCAAGTCGTGCCTTGGAGGCCGGGGTCGCAGTGCGAGATTGGCCATAATCTTCTCGAGAGTGGCGCCGCAGCGCCAGTGATAACAAAGGACTTGGCGCCGCAGCGCCAGGCCAAAAGAGATGAGAGAGAATTAGGTCGCGCCGTAGCGCGAGAGAAAAGGAAGGGAGTGGCGCCGCAGCGCCGGTGCAGGGCAAGGCCCAGAAATAAGATTTTTATTTCTCAATTACTGGGGGATGTGCAAAAAAGAAGTATGAACACATAGTTCACAAAATGTAACACTTAATGAAGTGTAATCAAGTGTTCTAAACCTTTATTAAAAGTTGAATGAAAAGATTAAAAGATAGAGAATGTTAGCGCTAGATTACGTAACCGATATCCGGGGACCGTAGTCGTAATGAATGAACGTGAGGGATTACTGTGATTGTGATTCCTTAGACGTTGAGTGACAAAGGTAATGAATAACATTCCGATGTTATGACATGGCATTGTAAGATGAACGTAAAGCATATAAACGCTGTGAACGCAACGTTGTTGCGAAGAACGATCGGTCTTACCATACAAAGAACAGTATGGCTTTGACATTAAGAAAGAATAATGAACATGGGATTCATGGGATGGATAACAATCAAAAGCGATTAAAACCTTGAATAAAGATTGAATGAGAGACTAAGACACGAGCAACGTGAACGTTGAATACGTAAACGATCCTTGTAAATCGTATTTGCGTTTGGTGAACGTTGAATACGTAAACGATCCTTGTAAATCGTATTTGCGTTTGATGAACGTTCTAAGTATACCCTAGTTGTATTACTTAGGCGTTGATGAAAGTAGTAAGTAAGATACGAATGTTATCAAGAAAGCCGTAAGGTAATGAAGAATGTTGATTAATCGTGAATGGTGAAGAAACTAAATTAAAGATAATAAAGTATAAAGTTAAGAAGCCGAGTTAATAAGTATAACTTGGATAAACGTTCTGAGTTGAAGAAACTGGACGTTTTAAGGTATGAATAAATTCATATGAAATGGTTAACGCTATGACCTCATAGTATTGACATTGGATGATCGTTCTGAGTGTACAAAAGACTGTATGACTTAGACGATAAAGAATAAATTCTGAGGTATGACATTTACTTGCTAGAAAGCCATAAGGAATAAGAAGTTGACTTAACGAACATTGTATTTAATGGTTCGGATAAGTTCAGAGAAGTTAGGTTGTGGTACAATCGTAACCTTTGATGGTTGACATATGGGAGCTGGGATAAATAATTCCTTCAGATAGCAATGGTATATACAAAATTGGCAACCGATCTAACTCACTTTGTGGGCAGTGTAGACGAGACGGGAACTTATTTGTTGGTTGTTTGTGGGAAACCACTCGGAGTACCATATGGACTACTAGTAGAGAAGCGATGTGTGCTGAATACTAGAGAAGTATAAAAAGAAGACAAAAATATAAATCATCAAAGATGATGAACGATATAAGTAAGACATCTCCGTATGTCATGAAGTCATACGTAGGTAATGAAAGTTGGTTGCGTAAACTTAGTTATAAGAACGTGAACCTTAAGAAGTAAAGTTAAGTAAAATAATGCATAAGTCAAGTATATGACTAATTGGTGTATGTGTTATTTTTTTTACGTGCTACCTAGGAATTGGAATGAGCAGTTCAGCATAAGCTGTAGCTGTGCGTAACGCAAGTTTCTTAACTTCATTCATACTTTAAATGAATGCTAGTTTCTTAAAGTTCTCTGATGTTGAACTTGAGAAGTTCTGTCTATGTGCGAATGTGCGATATTTGTACAAGGTGGTAGAATGTATGAGGCCTTGTGCCATAATTTAAACACTTCAGTGTTTCTGTGAGATGAACTGTGCTATGATTGAACTGTTCAATAAAAGAATGTTCTGTCTATACATGAACCGTTATTGTTAAGTCTATGCTAATGATTGTAGCCAGACAGAATGTGTATGAAAAAGGTAGAAGAATGAAAGTATTTCAAAGTAAAATTGAACAATGTTTTAAGATGATAGGAATCAAGATTATTCCTATTGTTCAAGCTGCTTTATAACCTTTGTTCGGTTATTGAAGTTTTAAAGAAATGTTTGAATTCTGAACTTGTTTGTTCAAACTGTGATGACTTACTAGGCAATTAAATGCTCACACTTACTTTAAATGAAAAACATTTTCAGTGAACGGTGTTAGAAAGAACTTAAGGATCCCGTAAAGATCAAGTTGATCAGTATCCAGATGAAGTGCCATTCAGTATGTGAATGTGCGTGAAGAGCAAGTGAAGATGTGAGGGCCCCGAATCCAGGTCCTAAATCACCTCGAATCCGGTTTGATCATTCTATCACTATTACTATATTTGCGGAAGATATAAACATAAATTGTTTATACAATACATACCCCAAGGTTGAGTAACCTTAACTTAATACACATTTCATAACTTAACTAACACATTAAAATACAATACTATACAATTTTGCTGCACACATATCCTAACTCTGGAACTGCCTTTAACGTTTTCCTTGTATCCGACGCATTCGCCTTAATCTGCAATGTTTTATCATGATATAGCAAGGGTGAGCATAAGGATTGCCCAACAAGTTTAAATTCAACAATATAATGATATATCATGATTGAAGAGTTTGAATAATAAGCTAGCTATAATTCAACAATATAATTGTGAACTAGCAGGAACAAGTTTATGACTGAACAAGTATATAACATGAACAAATATTTCTGAACTGAAGGGTAATGAAGGTGATCAGCCTTTCATACCTGACTTATACATGCAATATGTACAGAGTATAATTATACATGGTAATCAGCAATGATTAACCATAAGCTTATCCGAACAAAACACTCTTAGTAGAGTTAAGTAAAACAAACTTGCTTGAACCGTTGATTACCGCAACGTAATTTATAACGCTTTATCCGAAGACCTAATATTAGTAATATAGATCTCCAATATTAAAATAATATCATCACAATAATAATATTGTTATATATATAAGCATAGAATAACCTAAACACATAACACATAACCCTATCAGTCTATTCAGCACATAAAACTCGGTATCAAGTCAAACTATTGAAGTTTGAGTTGAACCTGACACAAAACTATCATCCCGACGGTCTAGTCGGACTTTTATCGAGTCTAAATTCAATTAAACTCTGACTTAATAGTTAACAATTAACTCGAATAATTTTAATATTAGTCAAAATATTTTTCTAAGTCTCATAATAATTTTCACATAATTATTACAATTTTTCATGATTTTTCAATCATTAAACTCGTATTTAAATGAATTAAATACCACATAATTCTTTTATCATTAATATTTATTTATTATCAAATATTAATGAAATACATGTCATAATATTATAATATATTTATAATATCACAAAGTATTTTTAGTACTTTAAAATCACCTTTATATGATTTTTAAACCGTTAAATCCATTATACGATAATTGCTATTAATATTAAAATATTAAAATTTTCATGATAAAATATCAAAAGTTATATTTTATAACTTAAAATATTTTTCTAACACTTAAATCATATTTATATGATTTTTAAATCATTAATTCTATTTTTTCTTAATTTATTTAATATATTCATTAAATAAACTAATTATCATTAATAATAATTTATTAATGAATTTCATCACAAAATATTAAAAGTCAATTAAAATAACTTAAAATATTTTATTATACCATAAAATTATTTTTCATGATTTTTCATGTATTAAAATCATTTTTAAATCATTTATTTAATATTATAATTAAATAAATTAAATACCATTTTATATTCCATAAATATTAAATATTTATGAAATATACTCGAAATAATAAAAAACTATTTTTCTGAATTTAAAATAATTTTTCAGAATTTATTATGTATTTTTAATAATTAAAAACTATTTTTATCAATTTTTAAATAATTTCCGGAAAATAATAATAATAAACTGTTACTAAAGGGCCCTATAGCGACAGACCCGTCGCTATAGGTGTTCTTAATCATGTTCTTCAGCTTCATGCCAGACTACAAGGTAGGACGTTTGACCAACTATAATTCATGGGTCTGGAGATATCTTGGTTTGATTATGTGCTCAGACTATAGTATTGATGCAATACTACAATCCTAAACAAACAACATGGCCATCTTATATCGAATCCGAGAGATCTGTCTCTCAAAAAGCTTGTCAGGCTTCGTCTGGGTTTTCTGGGTAACCTAGAAACCAAGTCAGTTACGAGTGACCACTTTGTGGCCCACAAATATTAGGGTTCTAATCATTAAATTACTGTTCTTAAAGTCTACACGTGTAGAACTAATGTCATTGTATAATATAATAACATTATATCATCCTAAAAATAACAAATCTACATGAATCAATCCGGTCAAACTAATGGTCAGGACTGTTCTTGAGAAAATCTGGGTTTCCCAGATTTTGGCAACAGCTGGTGGTCAACGGTACTTTGACCAATGTTAATTATGATTCTGTTAACGATTTAGGTGATTTAAGGACACTATTCTGTAGTCCTCATGTCACACTACAAGTATGTAACAACAACATATCCAAACAACTTAAAAAATCAGTACGATTCAAGCCCTGCAAAACTGCTGTCAGACAAGACCTGGGTTTCTGGGTTGCCCAGAAACCCATTTTCGTGACTGGTCAACGCGGTTTGACCGCTTATAACTCTCAATCTACACATGATTTGGACTTGTTTCTTGTTTCAGATCATAGCCCTTATGACAAAGAACACATCAATAACATAAAACAACAAATATCAAAAACAGATAAGGATTTATGGCGTCTGACATTAGGTTGTCAGTCGATATTTTTCTAGTTTTCCAGATTTAAGAAAACTTCTAAATCGTGCATCTAGATGTTATAGATCCATGATCTATCAACCCAGATCACTAATAGACATCTTATTACACGTATCTAACCAATCAATTACAATATCTAACAACAAATCATAAGATTTCTAAAATTAGGGTTTATACCTCTTTCTAACTTGATTTTTGATATCTGATCTTGATGAACTGATCTTTGATATTTATGGACTGATCATTGCTTATCCTATCTCACTTTCTCACTCTAAAATTTCGGATTTTAGAGAGAGAAAAGCTTTGGCAAGAATAAGAAATAAAGTAGTCTATTTCTCTCTTTCTAATCCTTATAAAATGATACAATGTATCTATACTTTGCTATGTGTCACATGTGGCTGAGATTTAAGACACAAGAGAGTCAAAGGTTGATCACCAAACACAAATCTTGGCTAGATTTACACTCAATCTTATTAGAAAATGTGACAAAAATGGGCATAATAGTCATTTCCATACTATTATAATTTCTAGAATGGTCTTTCGTTGCAATTCTTAGGGTTTAGGGTTTGAGCCAATTAGGGTTTAGGGTTTAAATCTTAACATTGCAATTTAATTTTTCTAAAATTTCCAATTTAGGTTTTAAAAACTAGAAAATTAATATTTCTAAATTATAATTAGAACTTTCTAATTATACTAAAATTTCTTAATCACAATTTAAATTTCGCTAATTAGGATTAGTATTTCCTAATTAAAATCGCTAATTTAGCAATTAGGATCAAAATGGTCATTAGGGTTTATAAACCACTAATTAGGGTTTCTAATAGAAAAATAATTTTCTAATTTAAAAATTAGATTTTCGTAATTAGATTAGGGTTTTCTAATTACTATAACTTGAAAATTAAGATTAATATATCCTAATTAACATTAAAACTATTTAATTAACACCTAGGTTTTTCCCGAATTATAAAATTAGAATTTCTAACCTAGAAATTAGGATTTTCAAAAATGTGAAGTTAGGGTTTGCTAATTAATTAAGCTTTTCCCTAATTAATTTTATAATTATTTACACTTACGTCACTAAGTTCCCGATTTAGGGTTTCATACACCAAATTAGGGTTTTGGATTCCCGAAACTGAAATTAGGGTTTTCAGAACCGATTTCTAGGGTTTCTTATTAAACATATGGTTTTCTAACCGAACGTTTACGTTCTTAATATATATTTAGGGTTTGTTACAGATACCAATTATCTGGTCAACCCTTGACCCTTAACCACATACTGTACACATATACACATAACATAATCACGTTTTTTTTAATCCTGAATAATTCATCTAAATCCTTCACAGAATTTTGAAATCCTCAAAATTCCATCTTAAAAATATCAAACGCATACACTAATTTTCTGTCTAGGTTCTAATTTTGAACCTTAAATCAATAAATAAAAATTTTAAAAATATTCTAAATTCTCGGGTTGTCACATTCACCCCTTCTTCTAAAAATTTCGTCCCCGAAATTTACCCTACACCTTACACCATACATCATATACCATACACCATACACAGCATCACATGCTATCTAATACATCTCTCACCAGAGTTAAAATTTTCAAATTGTGTTGAGGGGTCATATAAACCATGAACTACTGAGGTTTATTGGTATTACTACCTGCTACCTATTTCAATCAAGAAAAAGGTATTCTACCCCATACAAAGGTTAACAGTATGTTTACAATCATAAAGAAGGTAAACTACCGATGCGGGTACTTTAGATGATCAATCTATTGTACCTTAGTAATCGGAACGACTATATGCGTTCTTAGATTGGAATATTTTTATATCCCCATTTTTAGGGTTGTTCACCTCAGACTTATCATAAGATTCCGCACCAAAACAATTTTGTTCGGGAAATTTCTTTTAATGAACACTTAGAGTTTTCATAAACTTTAGTCTAGCTGAATCGAATAGCATAGACCCATATCAATAATTCAATTCAATCGAATTATTTAGGTGTAGCCAAACCCCGTTAGCAAATTAAACTTTTGAAAACATTTTCGAGAATGACGTCATGATGTCGTACTGTATTAACAGTCCGTTTGAGGATGTCGTCATTATATAACTTTGTCATAACACATCATACAATAGTGGAACAACGATTTTACATCAAATTCACACTAAGTATTCCTGTATTTACAACTCCATCAAATTTTTATCATCTCTGCACCAGGTTACATGGTACATGAGTGATAAATAAAAGTTATTTTGATATTTCAAATCATTTGCATCTAGCTGGAATAAGTAGCATAGACTATACTTTAAACCGTTTCAAAAATGATTACGAGTCTACATATTTTATTTTAAAGGCACATAGTGCGTATTTAGCTTGATGTCAAAATTTTGAAGTCTAGCATAGCTAGGAGTTTTGGAAAACTTGTTTCTTCACTAGTAATCATTTGCTTAACAATCTATCTGTTCCTATTATCCTCAATATTCTGTTTACACACAACTATACCTAGTTCGTCACACCACACTTATGAGTTCATTTACTTGCCACAATCATATGAGTTTAAGAACTTGTCCTAGTCTGACCTTTGGCGTCCGTTCGCTGAGGGGTTCATAAACATTTTATATAACTATGAGTCAAGAATGTCACATAAGTATGAGTTTTAAGAACTCGTTCTTAACCTTATATTCTCTACCTATGACCTATCTATCTGTTATACACATGAGAAAGGAATCACCCTCTTAACATGCATATAGCAAATAGCGCAACACAACATTTCAATGATTATCAGTATCAGAAACTAAGTGGTCGTCAAACTAAACTCGGCCACTAATCAATATAGGAAGCTAAGCGCACAATTCCCCACCCATACAAAGAATTGGTCAACCTAACCACTATATCGATCAGGAAGCTAAGTGATTCTAAAACCAAGTATAAATTTCCCGCCCATACAAAGAATCATACAACTTAGCTGCTGACACGAGTCCTCAATTGAAATCCCCACCTAATCTTAACACTCTTCACAATACGAATTTCATTTAATCCGTATTCATAATCCATAACTCTCTCATGAGTTTTCATAGTACTATTTCATAGTACAACTTACACACAACATCTTGCTGTAAACTGTTCAATCATTAGATTGATTCTTCTCCCTACTACCACCTTATCAGATCACGGGGTGATCGCATCGTGTATATTATGATTCATTTCTATGTCTTGATTGTTTTATTTTACGATCTTCTATCACTGCACTTTTAGTCTTTTAGACTTGATCTATTCATCACTACTATTCACTTTATTATCAGAGTTAGGGAACTCTGTATCTTATAACTCACCGAGATTCGTCTTTGAATCTTACCGACCCAACTAACTCTATGTGAGTTAGTAATTATCTTAATCACTGCGGTTATTAGTCTTAGGTATTCCTACCTAAGCTTCATAACCAACAGCTCTGATACCAAATGTGAGGGCCCCGAATCCAGGTCCAAAATCACCTCGGATCCGGTTCGATCATTCTATCACTATTACTATAGCTGCGGAAGATATAAACATAAATTGTTTAAACATTACATACACTCACTATTCCCCAAGGTCGAGTAACCTTAACTTAATACACATTTCATAACTTAACTAACACATTAAAATACAATACTATACAATTTTGTTGCACACATATCCTAACGCTAGAACTGTCTTTAACCTTTTCCATGTATCCGACGCATTCACCTTAATCTGCAATGTTTTATCATGATATAGCAAGGGTGAGCATAAGGATTGCCCAGCAAGTTTAAATTCAACAATATAACGATATATCATGATTGAAGAGTTTGAATAATAAGCTGGCTATAATTCAACAATATAATTGTGAACTAGCAGGAACAAGTATATAACATGAACAAATATTTCTGAACCGAAGGGTAATGAAGGTGATCAGCCTTTCATACCTGACTTATACATGCAATATGTACATAGTACAATTATACATGGCAATCAGCAATGATTAACCATAAGCTTATCCGAACAAAACACTCTTAGTAGAGTTAAGTAAAACAAACTTGCCTGAACCGTTGATTACCGCAACACAATTTATAACGCTTTATCCGAAGACCTAATATTAGTAATATAGATCTCTAATATTAGAATAATATCATCACAATAATAATACTATTATATATATAAGCATAGAATAACCTAAACACATAACACATAACCCTATCAGTCTATTCAGCACATAAAACTCGGTATCAAGTCAAACTATTGAAGTCTGAGTTGAACCTGACACAAAACTATCATCCCAACGGTCTAGTCGGACTTTTATCGAGTCTAAATTCAATTAAACTCTGACTTAACAGTTAACAATTAACTCGGATAATTTTAATATTAGTCAAAATATTTTTCTAAGTCTCATAATAATTTTCACATAATTAGTACCATTTTTCATGATTTTTCAATCATTAAACTCGTATTTAAATGAATTAAATACCACATAATTCTTTTATCATTAATATTTATTTATTATCAAATATTAATGAAATACATGTCATAATATTATAATATATTTATAATATCACAAAGTATTTTTAATACTTTAAAATCAACTTTATATGATTTTTAAACTGTTAAATCCATTATACGATAATTACTATTAATATTAAAATATTAATATTTTCATGATAAAATATCAAATGTTATATTTTATAACTTAAAATATTTTTCTAACACTTAAATCATTTTTATATGATTTTTAAATCATTAATTCTATTTTTCCTTAATTTATTTAAAATATTCATTAAATAAACTAATTACCATTAATAATAATTTATTAATGAATTTCATCACAAAATATTAAAAGTCACTTAAAATAACTTAAAATATTTTATTATACCATAAAATTATTTTTCATGATTTTTCATGTATTAAAATCATTTTTAAATCATTTATTTAATATTATAATTAAATAAATTAAATACCATTTATATTCCAAAAATATTAAATATTTATGAAATATACTCAAAATAATAAAAAACTATTTTTCAGAATTTAAAATAATTTTTCAGAATTTATTATGTATTTTTAATAATTAAAAACCATTTTTATCAATTTTTAAATAATTTCCAGAAAATAATAATAATAAACTGTCGCTAAAGGGCCCTATAGCGACAGACCCGTCGCTATAGGTGTTCTTGGTCATGTTCTTCAGCTTCATGTCAGACTACAAGGTAGGACGTTTGACCAACTATAATTCATGGGTCTGGAGGTATCTTGGTTTGATTATGTGCTCAGACTATAGTATTGATGCAATACTACAATCCTAAACAAACAACATGGCCATCTTATATCGAATCCGAGAGATCTGGGCTCTCAAAAAGCTTGTCAGGCTTCGTCTGGGTTTTCTGGGTAACCTAGAAACCAAGTCAGTTACGAGTGACCACTTTGTGGCTCACAAATATTAGGGTTCTGATAATTAAATTACTGTTCTTAAAGTCTAAACATGTAGAACTAATGTCATTGTATAATATAATAACATTATATCATCCTAAAAATAACAAATCTACATGAATCAATCCGGTCAAACTAATGGTCAGGACTGTTCTTGAGAAAATCTGGGTTTCCCAGATTTTGGCAACAGCTGGTGGTCAACGGTACTTTGACCAATGTTAATTATGATTCTGTTAACGATTTAGGTGATTTAAGGACACTATTCTGTAGTCCTCATGTCACACTACAAGTATGTAACAACAACATATCCAAACAACTTAAAAAATCAGTACGATTCAAGCCCTGCAAAACTGCTGTCAGACAAGACCTGGGTTTCTGGGTTGCCCAGAAACCCATTTTCGTGACTAGTCAACGCGGTTTGACCGCTTATAACTCTCGATCTAGACATGATTTGGACTTGTTTCTTGTTTCAGATCATAGCCCTTATGACAAAGAACACATCAATAACATAAAACAACAAATATCAAAAACAGATAAGGATTTATGGCGTCTGACATTAGGCTGTCAGTCGATATTTTTCTAGTTTTCCAGATTTAAGAAAACTTCTAAATCGTGCATCTAGATGTTATAGATCCATGATCTATCAACCCAGATCACTAATAGACATCTTATTACACGTATCTAACCAATCAATTACAATATCTAACAACAAATCATAAGATTTCTAAAATTAGGGTTTATACCTCTTTCTAACTTGATTTTTGATTTCTGATCTTGATGAACTGATCTTTGATATTTATGGACTGATCATTGCTTATCCTATCTCACTTTCTCACTCTAAAATTTCGGATTTTAGAGAGAGAAAAGCTTTGGCAAGAATAAGAAATAAAGTAGTCTATTTCTCTCTTTCTAATCCTTATAAAATGATACAATGTATCTATACTTTGCTATGTGTCACATGTGGCTGAGATTTAAGACACAAGAGAGTCAAAGGTTGATCACCAAACACAAATCTTGGCTAGATTTACACTCAATCTTATTAGAAAATGTGACAAAAATGGGCATAATAGTCATTTCCATACTATTTTAATTTCTAGAATGGTCTTTCGTTGCAATTCTTAGGGTTTAGGGCTTGAGCCAATTAGGGTTTAGGGTTTAAATCTTAACATTGCAATTTAATTTTTCTAAAATTTCCAATTTAGGTTTTAAAAACTAGAAAATTAATATTTCTAAATTATAATTAAAACTTTCTAATTATACTAAAATTTCTTAATCACAATTTAAATTTCGCTAATTAGGATTAGTATTTCCTAATTAAAATCGCTAATTTAGCAATTAGGGTCAAAATGGTCATTAGGGTTTATAAACCACTAATTAGGGTTTCTAATAAAAAAATAATTTTTTAATTTAGAAATTAGATTTTCGTAATTAGATTAGGGTTTTCTAATTACTATAACTTGAAAATTAAGATTAATATATCCTAATTAACATTAAAACTATTTAATTAACACCTAGGTTTTTCCCGAATTATAAAATTAGAATTTCTAACCTAGAAATTAGGATTTTCAAAAATGTGAAATTAGGGTTTGCTAATTAATTAAGTTTTTTACTAATTAATTTTATAATTATTTACACTTACGCCACTAAGTTCCCGATTTAGGGTTTCATATGCCGAATTAGGGTTTTGGATTCCCGAAATTGAAATTAGGGTTTTCAGAACCGATTTCTAGGGTTTCTTATTAAACATAGGGTTTTCTAACCGAACGTTGACGTTCTTAATATATATTTAGGGTTTGTTACAGATATCAATTATCGGGTCAACCCTTGACCCTTAACCACATATTGTACACATTTACACAGAACATAATCACGTTTTCCTTAATCCTGAATAATTCACCCAAATCCTTCACATAATTTTGAAATCCTCAAAATTCAATCTTAAAAATATCAAACGCATACACTAATTTTCTGTCTAGGTTCTAATTTTGAGCATTAAATCAATAAATAAAAATTTTAAAAATATTCTAAATTCTCGGGTTGTCAGAGAAGACTTGTAATATAGAACGATAGAATTAAACTATAGACTAGTTTAATGAACGTTTATGTATCCTCGGTGGCGAATGAAAGTCAGTTGTGCAAGATGTAAAGAATAATGTAATTACCATTATTTGTTATGAAAGAGGTTTTATGGGTTCCAGAACCTGGGATTTGAGGATGTATGTTGTTATATTTCAGTATTTAATGATGTATGATTGGTAAGAATGATGTATGATTTCGGGGCGTTATAGGTTGGTAATGAGTAAGTCTGAGGTGTACATACTCCGAAATGGGGTTATACGATGGGTTGATCACCTACATATGGAAAATGTAGTTTACCTTCTTTGTGATTGTAAACTGGCCGTGGAAAGAAAGGTTACGGCGTTATGCTGTTTAACCTAGTAAGAGTTCATGGTCAATTTTACCCCTCAGCAAAAGTATGAAATGTTTTAAAGGAATCTTTATATTCCTCGTTATTCCTTCTACTTCATGATTCTTAATAAGTTATGAAGGGTAGGGAATGTTTGAAACATAATTACTTCTTTGAAGAGAAGTTGAGAATAAGAGTAAGCTAAAATTTCGAGGAAGAAATTCTATGAAGAAAGGAAGAATGTAAGCACCCGGGTAAGGGTTTGGTTTTAAGAAATTCCTAGGACGGAATTTTTATAAGGAGGGAAGAATGTAACAAGTTGGAATTTTGGATTATCCATAATTTAGATTTAAGGAATTAGTTTTTAATAAAATGAATTTTTATTAATACTATTTTGTGCTATGTGTTTATTAATTGTTCTATAACCTAGGATGATTATAAGTCGGGAGTATTCTGGCTACGAGCTAGATTGAACGAGTAAGAATTTTCAAGACGAAAATGAAAGTTTTTCGGGAACAAAATATTTTTCGGGAAAAAAGACGAAATATACACTATTCATCAGTTTCTGCTCGGAGTTTTATTTTGAAATTCTGAGAAGTTATTGATTACGTAAAATGTTGAGACGTGATGGAATATTTAATAATATTTCAGTTATGTCCAAAGACGAAATATCCAAAAATATTTGGATTCCGAGAATCGTAGTTTTCGAACTGTTGGACGAATTCAGAATTACGGAAGCACGGAGCTTCCAAGGGAAGCAAGCTAAGGAGGCGGGGTGGCAACTTGGCCACCAAGTAAACTTGGTGGCAAAGTCATGACTAGTAAGGAGGTTAGGGGCGAAATGACCAAAATGCCCTTAGCCTTGGTTTTCTATATAAACAAGCTTAAGCTCATTTGTTTGATTGAAAAAAATTCAACCAACACTTGAGTGAGAAAGGGAGAGAGCTCGGATGGGGAAAGAGAAGGAGAAGAATGAGGAAAAGCTAGCCCGAGTGCAGGCTTTGTCCGACGGAAGGAGATTAAAGAAGAACGATAATCTGAACCCTAGTTCTTCTAATTTTTCTTTAAGTTTTTATGTTCAAAAGCATAACTTAATGAGAATAAGGAGTAAAAGATATTGAGAATGATTTCATATGGTTGAAATCATGAGAAATGAAGAAATAAAAATAAGAAATTTAGTTTATAAATTTCTTAAGGAAGTATAAGATTCGTAAGGATTTTGAGCGATCCGAGTGAATCTTATGAATGAGTAGGTCAAATAAGTAAGGAATGATGTTCTATAACATCAAATTCCAAGAAAAAGTATAATCGTAATCCAAAATATCGATTAAAATGAAGAACGAACGAAGAACGCGAAGAACACGAAGGACGTTGTTGATGGACAAATTTAAAACCATCGTAGTGTAATTGTTGTTGATCGACAAGTTTAAAACTATCGCGTATAAGTTAGTTGCTTATTGATTGGTTAGGAACGATAGAAACGTTCATGAAGAACGGATTAAAACGGAGCTATAACGAAGTTATGGCAAAATTTTTGTAAAAGACAAACGAGAATTAGAAAGTTAGTAAATGAACCCAAATGTGTAGGGTTTCATAGGAATGTAAAAGAACGTATAAAACGTGAGTCGTGGACTCAAGAACGAATGAATTTCGAGTTCGGATAACCGAATTACGGACGAACGAACGTAGAACGTTAAAAACGTTAAAATGAACAAAGGGTTAAGATTAAGCCAATCGAATTGCATGTTAACGGATTCAGAACGAATTTCTGTCTGAGGGATATTGAAGTACGTAATATAAGGAAGAGAATGGCTTTGGAATGACCTCGTTCCGAGTTATAACAAAGAAGTTATGAGATTTCGAAATCAGCGTCTCAAGCTTGTAAAAGACTTAGAAAAAAATTTCTAGGTTTAATGCTCGGTGCCGCAGCTCGAGTTGTGCCTTCGAGGCCAGCGCCGCAGCGCGAGATCGGCCATAATCTTTTGAAGAGTGGCGCCGCAGCGCGAGTGATAACAAAGGACTTGGCACCACAGCGCCAGGCCAAAAGAGATGAGAGAGAAGTAGGTCGCGCCGTAGCGCGAGAGGAAAGGAAGGGAGTGGCGCCGCAGCGCCGGTGCAAGGCACGGCCCATAAATGAGATTTTTATTTCTCAATTACTGGAGGATGTGCAAAAAAGAAGTATGAACATGTACTTCACATAATGTAACACTTAATCAAGTGTTTTAAACCTTTATTAAAGGTGAACGAAAAGATTAAAAGAGATTAAAAGATACATAATGTAAGCGCTAGATTACGTAACCGATATCCGGGGACCGTAGTCGTAATGAATGAACGTGAGGGATTACTGTGATTGTGATTCCTTAGACATTGAGTGACGAAGGTAATAAATAACATTCCGATGTTATGACATGGCATTGTAAGATGAACGTAAAGCATATAGACGCTGTGAATGCAACATTGTTGTGAAGAACGATCGGTCTTACCATACAATGAACAGTATGGCTTTGACATTAAGAAAGAATAATGAACATTGGGTTCATGGGATGGATAACAATCGAAAGCGATTAAAACCTTGAATAAAGGCTGAATGAGAGATTAAGAGACGAGCAACGTGAACGTTGAATACGTAAACGATCCTTGTAAATCGTATTCGCATTTGATGAACGTTCAAAGTATACCCTAGTTGTATGACTTAGACGTTGATGAAAGTAGTAAGTAAGATACGAATGTTATCAAGAAAGCCGTAAGGTAATGAAGAATGTTGATTAACCGTGAATGGTGAAGAAACTGAATTGAAGATAATAAAGTATAAAGTTAAGAAGCCGAGTTAATAAGTATAACTTGGATAAACGTTCTGAGTTGAAGAAACTGGGCGTTTTAAGGTATGAATAAATTCATATGAAATGGTTAACCCTATGACCTCATAGTATTGACATTGGATGATCGTTATGAGTGTACAAAAGACTGTATAACTTAGACGATAAAGAATGAATCCTGAGGTATGGCATTTACTTGGTAGAAAGCCATAAGGAATAAGAAGTTGACTTAACGAACATTGTATTTAATGGTTCGGATAAGTTAAGAGAAGTTAGGTTATGGTACAATTGTAACCTTTGATGGTTGACATATGGGAGCTGGGATAAACAATTCCTTCAGAGAGCGAAGGTATATACGAAATTGGCAACCGATCTAACTCACTCTGTGGGTAGTGTAGACGAGACGGGAACTTGTTTGTTGGTTATTTGTGGGAAACCACTCAGAGTACCATATGGACTACTAGCAGAGAAGCGATGTGTGCTGAGTACTAGAGAAGTATAAGAAGAAGATAAAAATGTAAATCATCAAAGATGATGAACGTTATGAGTAAGACATCTCCGTATGTCATGAAGTCATAAGTAGGTAATGAAAGTTGGTCGCGTAAACTTAGTTATAACAACGTGATCCTTAAAAAGTAAAGTTAAGTAAAACAATGCGTAAGTCAAGTATATGACTAATTGGTGTACGTGTTATTTTTCTTATGTCCTACATAGGAATTGGAATGAGAAGTTCAGCGTAAGCTGTAGCTGTGCGTAAGGCAAGTTTCCTAACTTCTTTCATACTTTAAATGAATGCTAGTTTCTTAAATTTCTCAGATGTTGAACTTGAGAAGTTCTGTCTATGTGCGAATGCGCGATATTTGTACAAGGTGGTAAAATGAATGACGCCTTATGCCATAATTTGAACACTTCGGTGTTTCTGTGAGATGAACTGTGCTATGATTGAACTGTTCAATAAAATAATATTCTGTCTATACTTGAACCGTTATTGTTAAGTTTGTGCTAATGATTATAGCCAGACAGAATGTGTATGAAAAAGGTAGAAGAAAAAAAGTATTTCAAAGTGAAATTGAATGATGTTTTAAAATGATAGGAATCGAGATTATTCCAATTATTCAAGCTTCTTTATAACCTTTGTTCGGTTATTGAAGTTCTAAAGAAATGTTTGAATTCTGAACTTTTTTGTTCAAACTGTGATGACTTGCTGGGCAATTGAATGCTTACACTTGCTTTAAATTAAATTTTTTTTCAGCGAATGATGTTAGAAAGAACTTAAGGATCCCGTAAAGATAAAGTTGATCGGTATCCAGACGAAGTGCCATTCAGTATGTGAATGTGCGTGAAGAGCAAGTGAAGACTTGTAATATAGAATGATAGAATTAAACTATAGGCTAGTTTAATGAACGTTTATGTATCCTTGGTGGCGGATGAAAGTTACTTGTGCAAGATGTAAAGAATAATGTAATTACCATTATTTGTTAGGAAAGAGGTTTTATGGGTTCCAGAACCTGGGATTTGAGGATGTATATTGTTATATTTCAGTATTTAATGATGTATGTTGGATGAATGATGTACTCGTGACGTACGAAATCCAGGTGTGAAGATAGACCGAATTTCGAGGCGTTACATATTCCCTGAAGAACTTCCTGGCCTACCCCTAGAGCGTGAAATTAAATTTTGTATCGACCTTGAACCCGGTATAAAATCTATTTCCAAAGCCCCATATCGGATGGCTCCTATTGAACTTCAGGAGTTAAAGATTCAATTGCAGAAATTGTTAGACATCGGTTTCATTCGACTTAGTACTTCTCCTTGGGGTGCTCCTATTCTATTTGTGAAGAAGAAAGATGGAAGTATGCGACTTTGTATTGATTATCGGAAGTTGAATCATGTCACCATAAAAAATAAGTACCCGTTGCCTCGCATTGATTACATGTTTGACCAGTTGCAAGGAACATAATTCTATTCAAAGATCGATATTCGTTCTGGATATCATCAGTTGAAGGTTAGAACTGAGGATATTCCAAAGATTGTCTTTAGAATTCGGTACGGGCATTATGAATTCTTAGTCATGTCTTTTGGATTGACTAATGCTCCTACTGCCTTCATGGACATGATGAACCGAGTATTCAAGGAATATTTGGATCACTTTGTGGTCATCTTTATTGATGACATCCTCATATATTTCAAAAGCTGTGAAGATCATGAGCAACACTTGAGGCTGATACTCCAAAAGCTTCGTGAAAACAAGCTTTATGCCAAGTTTAAGAAATGCGAGTTCTGTGTTGAAGAAGTGGCATTCCTTGGGCACATAGTATCAAGTCATGGAATATCTGTTGACCTGGGAAAGATTGAAGCTATTTAAAGCTGGGAGCAACCCAAATCAGTGACCGAAGTACGTAGCTTTCTCGGCTTAGCTGGTTATTATCGGAGATTTGTGGAAGGATTTTCTCGAATCGTTACTCCACCAGCTCAGCTGACTCGAAAAGATACAAAATTCGGTTAGGGCAAGGAATGTGAGAACAGTTTTCAAGAACTCAAGAGAAGACTCATTTCAGCACTTGTTCTGACCATACCATCTGGCTCGGAAGGATTTGTCATCTACAGTGATGCTTCGGGCAAAGGGTTAGGATGTGTTCTCATGCAACATGGAAAAGTCATAGCCTATGCCTCTCGACAACTCAAAGAATATGAGAGGAATTATCCTACTCATGATCTAGAGTTGGCAGCATTCATTTTTGCACTAAAGATTTGGAGGCATTACTTGTACGGGAAGAAAGTGGAGATCTTTACGGATCATAAAAGGCACAAATATTTCTTCACCCAAAAGGAACTTAACATGCAGCAACGACGTTGGCTTGAAAGGTTGAAAGATTATGATCATACCCTCCAATACCATCTTGGAAAAGCAAACGTGGTAGTTGACGCATTGAGTAGAAGATCATATGCGGGTACGAGTGCGATATTGTCAACGCAAAGGCCCATTTTGTGTGACTTGCAAAGGATGGAGATAGAGTTAAAGACTCCGGAGGACCATGTGATGATGGCGAATATACTAGTACAACCGACTTTAATTGATAAAGTTAAAGCTGCTCAAGCTACAGACCTGGAACTGATGCGTATGAGGAAGAAAGTGCAAGAAGGTGCTATGCCGAAAGAAAAAATCGATGAGAAAGGAATACTTCGAGTCAACTCCAGATTTTGTGTTCCTAACGACCCTGATTTAAAGTATAACATCATGATGGAGGCGCACAACACACCGTTTGTAATCCATCCTAGGAGTACCAAAATATATCATGATCTTCGACATACATTTTGGTGGGAAATATGAAGAGAGAGATATCGTTGTTTATCTCAAGGTGTCTAACGTGTCAACGAGTCAAGGCGGAGCATCAAGTACCAAAAGGTCCATTGCAACCACTTGAAATTCTAGAATGGAAGTGGGAGCACATTACCATGGATTTCGTTACCGGTCTTCCCAAGGTTTCTCAAGGCATAGATGCGATTTGGGTCATTGTTGATAGATTGACAAAGTCGGCTCATTTCTTACCTATACGACAAACTTATACACTTGAACGTCTTGCTCGTATGTTCATAAATGAGATTGTAAGATTGCATGGTATGCCAGTATCCATAGTTTCTGATCGAGACCCAAGATTCACTTCATGATTTTGGGTTAGTTTGCAGAAAGCTATGGGCACGAATTTGAAATTCTGTAATTAAGCACACCTAGATGGGGGGTGAATAGGTGTAAATACTTAGAAGTGATCTACAGTGGCCAATTTTCAAAGTTTACTATAACAGGCTATAATCGGATGGTCTATCCCTGTCCGTATTAGTTATATTCTTCGTCTGTTATAAACGGACAGCTAATACCTGTCCGTATTAGTGAAAAAAAAAATTCGACGTAAACAAAATCTGCAGAATATAGAAGCTAAAAGCAGAAGCAAAACAACAGTAAATCACACCGAGATTTTTTCGTGGTTCGGCCCCTATCCTCTAGTCTAGTAGCATAATCCATGTCCAATCCCAACTAGGATTGGACACTCACTTTATTAAAATAATACTCAGCAATTACAAAGTAAATAAAAACTCCCTGTTACAATGACAATCGATTGGACACCTCTGCCCCCTTTGCACCTCTGCAACACCTCTCACCTTTGAGACTTTGATAACTTCGTTGAACAGACTGAGTATTACTAAAATAAAAACCCCAAGCCAATCCAAGACTTATACTACTATGTTTACAATAGATATTGAAATAAAGGGTACAAGAACACTGTAAACCAAGACTAAAAGAATGATATGATAATTTGTATCTTAGACAGCTTGAAGAATTTCTGTTCAGTAGTCTTGTACTTCCAATGCCGAGCAAAGCAGTATATATATATAGAAGATAGCAATGGCTATGTAACGTTCCAATTCCTCCTGTAATGGCTAGTACTTTTTGATTGAAATAAGAGATCAACGTTACCAATGACAACCTCAGTAGATAAGAAAATACAGCTATGAAGAAGTTAAATAAAAATCAAATACTAGTTGAAAGAGTCCTATTAACAATTAGCAAGATCTCTTGAAAATAACAATTACTGTTTAGCATGTGACAAATAACAGCTCCATTAACTTTAAATAAGAGTCCTTAATAAACCCAATTTCTAAAAAATCTCCCAAATACGTATAAATTGGTAGCTCAATATATATATAACAGATAACACACACACACACACACACACACACATATATATATATATATATATATATATATATATATATATATATATATGGGAGGATATAACCCCACAATTAATTATGAGAAATTTAAGGAATATTAAACAGATTTTCATTCTCCTTAAAATACTCCAATTTGAATTAGTCTTCAAAGCAAATCAGGATTTGAATATATATACTATATAAAAACTTAAAACATATGACAAAAATAACCAACTTGTTTTACTCATTCGAGTACTGCAGTAACTTGTGTGAGCTAGGAAAACAAGGTGATTACTCCATGAAATAACCCATGCAAACTATTATATATTATATAATTAATATGCATAAAAATATTTGAATAACATGACCCAATTAAATTATAAGTCAATATAAAATCAATTAAGCCCATATAAATATATTCATCTATAAAACCACAAAGTATATAAACCAACATTCTCCCCTTTTTTCATGATGACAATATATTATCTTTTAAATCTATATGTTCCCCCTATCTATAAGGCTCTCCCTAAATTTATGCATATTAAGGAGCAAAAAAAAAGTGACTTGATCCAAATAACCATCATTGCATATAGTATCTCGCTACAAACATGAATACCAAGTCAATTCAAATTCAAATACCAAATATCTCTCCCCTTTGTCATTATCAAAAAGAAATCATTAAGCACAAGTTGGTTATAACATAATCATCATTACCCAAATATCTCTCCCCCGTTGTCATCAACAAAAAAAGGAGAAATTAGTGAGATCTTTGAATTTCACATCATCCTTGAATTTAACATTCTAACCACATACAGATATTCCAAGTTCTCTTCTCAAAGTGCAAAAATGCTCTTCAGTTAAAGGTTTTGTAAAAATATCTGCCAATTGATGTTCAGTAGGGACAAATACTAATTTAATTAATCCTTTAGCAGCATTATCTCTTGAAAAATGATGTCTCACTTCAATATGCTTAGTACGAGAATGAAGCACAAGATTTTTTGAAATATCAATTGCACTAGTATTGTCACACATAATAGGCATATTTTCACATATCACATTAAAATCATGAAGAGTTTGAATCATCCATAAAATTTGTGAACAACAACTACCTGCCGCCAAATATTCACCTTCCGTAGTAGACAATGCAACAAATGTTTGTTTCTTGTCGTGCCAAGCTACAAGGCTTTGACCTGAAAATTCACAAGCACCACTTGTGCTTTTTCTATCAACTTGGCACCCTGCATAATCTGCATCTGAGTATCCAATTAGTTCAAAGCTTGGAGATACATGATAGTATAGGCCTAAATTAATTGTGTCAGCTAAATATTTAAATATTCTTTTTACCGCTTTAAGATGAGATTCTTTAGGTTGAGCTTGAAATCTAGCACAAAGGCATACAATATACATAATATCCGGTCTTGATGCAGTTAAATAAAGTAAACAACCAATCATACCTCGATACATTGTCAGTTCAACATCTTTACCTGTAGCATCCGTAGTAAGCTTGATGGTAGTATTTATTGGTGTTGATTTTGATTTGGTATTTTCAAAACCAAATCTCTTTAATAACTCCTTTACATATTTGGATTGGTGAATGTGAATCCCATCATTGGATTGTTTGATTTGAAGCTCCAAAAAATAGTTTAATTCCCCTATAAGGCTCATGTCAAACTCATTATGCATACATTGGGAAAACCACTCATACAAAGAGTTATTAGTAGCTCCAAAAATTATGTCATCCACATAAATTTGAACAATTAATAAATCTTTATTTTTGGTTTTAATAAAAAGAGTAGACTCAATCTTACCGCGATTAAAACTATTTTATAATAAAAACTTGCTTAGTCTTTCATACCAAGTTCTTGGAGCTTGTTTTAATCCATACAAAGCCTTTTTCAATTTAAACACATGATGTGGATATTTTTTATGTTCAAAACCGGGTGGTTGCTTAACCTATACTTCTTCATTTAAGTAACCATTTAAAAAAGCACTTTTCACATCCATTTGAAATAATTTAAATTGTCTAAAGCATGCATAGGCTAATAAGATTCTTATAGCTTCCAACCTTGCAACAAGGGCAAAAGTTTCTTCACAGTCTATACCTTCTTGTTGATTATAGCCTTGAGCTACCAATCTAGCCTTATTTCTAGTGATTATGCCATTTTCATCAAGTTTATTTTTGAAAATCCATTTTGTACCAATTACAGAAGCATCTTTAGGAGGCTTGACAAGATCCCATACCTGACACCTTTCGAATTGGTTTAATTCTTCCTGCATGGAAATAGACCAATTTTCATCTTGAAATGCTTCCTTGGCATTCTTTGGTTCTATTTGTGAAAGAAATGCGGAGAATGTACAGTAATTCCTTGCTTTCCATCTTGTGTTCATCTAAGTGTCAAGATCACCTATGATCAAATTTGGTGGATGATTTCTCACTGTTCTAGATGGTTTAGGAAGCCTTGTTGTAGTTATTTATTTGTTGGATTCAAACTGTGGTATGTCACATTCTGCATCAGTGTGTTCGTCTGATTTTTCTTCTATATTGGACGGGTCTGACTGTCTATTTTTTGGTGTCTGCATGTCTGAGTTTTCTACTAAAATGGACGGGTCAGGCTGTCTGATTTTAGGTGTATTTCCTTCTGATTCAGACGGCTTAGGTTGTCTGATATCAACTGTATTTCCTTCTAATTCGGGCAGCTTAGGCTGTCTAATTTCAACTGTATTTCCTTCTGATTCGAACGGCTTAGGCTGTCCGAATTTAGCAATTTGGCTTCCACAAATCAAATTATTATTTCCTGCAGAATTCTCATCTTTTAACAGATCGTGGTTGACTTCATTAAATATTACATGAACTGATTCTTCAACCTTTGACTTGTCAAGATTATTAAACCTATATGCCTTACTATGTACTGAATACCCAAAAAAAATAGCTTCGGTTGATTTTGCATCAAATTTTCCAAGATTACTATTAGTATTTAAAACAAAACTTTTGGCACCAAACACTTTAAAATAATTAATATTAAGAATCCTTTTGTTTAGTAACTCATATGGTATTTTTAATAAAATGGGTCTAATAACTACTCTATTTAGAATGTAACATGTAGTACTTACAGCCTCTGCCCAAAATCTTTTAGGAAGTTTACTTTCTTGAAGTAACGTTCTTGCAGTTACTTGGAGAGTATGATTTTTACGTTCCACTACACAAGTTTGTTGTGGTGTTCTTGGTGCAGAAAATTAATGTGTAACACCTTTCTCACTGCAATATGGTATTAAGTCTTTTCCAAATTCCCCACCATGGTCACTCCGAATGCCAATCAGTTTGAGGCTGTGTTTTGTTTCAACATTCTTTATAAGCTTTTTAAATTCTGCAAAAGCTTGATCTTTAGTTTTCAAAAATAAAACCCATGTAAATCTTGAAAAATCATCAACAATAACAAAGGCATAATGATTATTTCCTAAGCTAGCATATCTCTCGGGTCCAAACAAATCAAGATGTAATAATTGAAGAGGTAAAGAAGTTGATACCTGGTTTTTGCTGATAAAGGAATTTCTTGCTTGCTTACCTAACTGACATGCATTACAAATCCCTATCTTTTCATATTTTAGCTTCGGCAATCCTTTGACAAGGTTCTTGGTAGCTAATTTGTTAATCAATTCCATATACACATGTCCTAACCTTCTATGCCAAAGAATAGTTTGATCTTGAATAGCAGTAAGGCAAATATCTTAATTTTGATTTTCAAAATTAATTGTATAAATATTACCTTCCCTTTGAGCAATTAAAGGAATATTGTGAGAAGCATGAATAATAGCACATTTTTCTTTTTCAAAAATTACTTTATGTCCACTATCCATTAGTTGACTTACACTAATTAAATTATATTTTAATCTTTCAACACAATGAACATTGTCAATGAAAACCTTACCATTTCCAATTTTATCTTTACCGACGATTTGGCATGTGGTGTCATCTCCAAAGGTAACAGTTCCTCCCTTCTTAGTAGTTAATGAGATGAATTTAGCACTATCATCCGTCATGTGTCTAGAACACCCACTGTCTAGCACCCATTTATGTGATGGTACTTTAGCTTTAAAACACACCTACAAAACAAAGAAGTAGCTCATCGTTTTGGTACCCAAATCTGTTTGGGTCTGGTATTGTTAGTAGCAATTAAATCTCTTTTCTTTACCCAAACTTGTTTTATTTTAATTTTGTTACAGTTTGTATCAAAATGTCCTTTTAAACCACAATTTTTGAAAGTAACAAAAGGTGAGCAATAAAGAGGCTTGTTCCTTGATTTATTATTTATTACTCTAATTTTATTAGTAGTGCTTGTAATGTTCTTAACAGGATTGTATCTAATTCATTATTTATCTAGACTTGACCTTTGAGCACCTAACATTATATTTAAATTCTCTTCCCCTTGAACAAATTTTGCAAGATCCTTTTTCAATGAAATTATTTCTTCCTCATTATTATTTTGCATGTTTACTATTTTCCATCATTAAAAGCATCAATGCAAATATCTCTCATTTTCAAACTTTCTTTTAAAACATTATTTTCCATTTTAAGATCATTAAATTCTTCATTTAATTTGTTTGCACGATTATATAGAATTTCATTATAGTTATCAAGATAATCAATTTTAGCATTTAACTTAGATACTTCACTTGATGTGCAATCTTTAACTATTTCTTGTTTTTCTTCAATTAATGTTTCTACCTCTTTCATTAAATCATTTATCAAATTTTTTAAATGAACATTTTTCTCTTTAATACGAATATTTTCATTTTTTAAAACTAGATAATCAGAAATAGTAATATCACAAAGTTTAGAGTTTACCTCAGATAATTCTTGATTGCATAATCCAGTGAAACATAGTTGAGCAGTTTCATCTTCTCCCTCGTCATGATTGGACTCATTATCGCTCCATGTCATTAACGCCTTTCCTTTTGAATTGGAAACAGTCTCTCTTGAAATGTACGGGCCTGCCACATTCAAAACAGTTATCTTCTTGTGGCTTTTGCTTGACGTCTTTCTTGTTGTTGAATGTCTTGCCTTGAAACTTTGATTTATTCTTCTTTCTAATCAGCTCTCTCAATTTTTGGGACATGATAGCTATTTCTTCATCAGAGTCTTCATCATCATCTTCTATGTAGCTTTCAACTTGAAGAGTTAAGGTCTTCCTTTTAGGTCCTTCATCTTGTTCATCATACGTCTTCAGTTGATTTTCAAATACTTCAAGTTCTCCAAACAAAGTTAGAGTTTCCATCGTACTGATTGTAGTTGAGTCTTGAAGAGTTGTAACTTTTGGTGCGAACCGTTTGGGCATAACTTGAAGTATCTTTCTATTTATCTCAGTTTGATCAATTTTTCGGCCGAGCATGCTTAGAGAGTTCATAAGAGTGGGGAATCTAGCTTGAGCATGGACTCATTCTTCTCTAACCTGAAAAGTTCATATTCTTGCATTAGCATACTTAATTTGACTTCTTTTACCTTTGTAGTTCCCTCATGGCTCATGATGACTGTATCCCATATTTCTTTAGCAGTTGTTCATCCAGAAACTTTGTCAATTTTAGCTTGAATCATCCCACTTAGCAGCGCGTTCATGGCTTTGGAGTCGTAGGATACCATGTATGAATCATCCGAATCCATTTCCATGAGAGTCTTCGGTTTTCCATCATCATGTCTTGGAATGACAAGGCCATTCTCAACAACCCACCATTCCCATGGGTCTCGTTTGAGATAAATCATCATTCTAAACCTCCAAAAGTTGAAGTTCTCACTTCCAAGCAACAAAGGTGGCCGACTTGTGGATTGACCTTCTTGAAAATTGAGGTATGCCATAGGATCTTTCCCTACGACCTGCAAAGATCAATATTAGTAGAGCATCGCTTTGATACCAAATGAAATTCTATAATTAAGCACACCTAGAAGGGAGGTGAATAGGTGTAAATACTTAGAAGTGATCTACAATGGCCAATTTTCAAAGTTTACTATAACAGGCTATAATCGGACGGTCTATCCCTGTCCGTATTAGTTTTATTCTTCGTCTGTTATAAACGGACAACTAATACCTGTCTGTATTAGTGGAAAAAAAATTCGACGTAAACAAAATCTGCAGAATATAGAAGCTAAAAACAGAAGTAAAAAATAGTAAATCACACCGAGATTTTTACGTGGTTCGGCCCCTATCATCTAGTCTAGTAGCCTAATCCACGTCCAATCCCAACTAGGATTGGAGACTCACTTTATTAAAATAATACTCAGCAATTACAAAGTAAATAAAACCTCCATGTTACAACGACAATCGATTGGACACCTCTGCCCCCTTTGCACCTCTGCAACACCTCTCACCTCTGAGACTTTGATAACTTCATTGAACAGACTGAATATTACTAAAATAAAAACCCCAAGCCAATCCTAGACTTGTACTACTATGTTTACAATAGATATTGAAATAAAGGATACAAGAACACTGTAAACCAGGACTAAAAGAATGATATGATAATTTGTATCTTGGATAGCTTGAAGAATTTCTATTCAGTAGTTTTGTCCTTCCAATGCCGAGCAAAACAGTATATATATAGAGAAGATAGCAACGGCTATGTAACATTCCAATTCCTCCTGCAGCGGCTAGTACTTTTTTATTGAAATAGGAGATCAACGCTACCAATGACAACCTCAGTAGATAAGGAAATACAGCTATAAAGAAGTCAATTAAAAATCAAATACTAGTTGAAAGAGTCCTATTAGCAATTAGCAAGATCCCTTAAAAATAGCAATTACTGTTTAGCATGTGACAAATAACAGCTCCACCAACTTTAAATAAGAGTCCTTAATAAAACCAATTTCTAAAAAATCTCCCAAATACGTATAAATTGGTAGCACAATATTTATAACAGATAACACACACACACAAACACACAATATATATATATATATATATATATATATATATATATATATATATATATATATATATATATATATATTGGAAGGATATAACCCCACAATTAATTATCAGAAATTTAAGGAATATTAAACAGATTTTTAATCTCCTTAAAATACTCCAATTTGAATTAGTCTTCAAAGCAAATCAGGATTGGAATATATATACTATATAAACACTTTAAACATGTGACAAAAATAACCAACTTGTTTTACTCATTCCAATACTGCAGTAACTTACGTGAGCTAGAAAAATAAGGTGATTACTCCATGAAATAACCCCTGCAAACTATTATATATTATATAATTAATATGCATAAAAATATTTGAATAACATGACCTAATTAAATTATAAGTCAATATAAAATTAATTAAGCCCATATAAATATTGTCATCATTAAAACCACAAAGTATATAAACCAACATGATTTACGATTTAGTTCGGCATATCATCCTCAAATGGACGGGTAGTCAGAGAGGACTATTCAAACTCTTGAAGATCTATTAAGACTCTGTGTCCTTGATTTTAAGGGAAGTTGGGACAAGTTCTTTCCATTGGTTGAGTTTTCCTACAACAACAGCTTTCAAGCAAGTATTGGCATGGCTCCATTCGAAGCGTTGTATGGAAGAAAGTGTCGTTCTCCAGTATGCTGGGATAAGGTGGGTGAAGCAACGTTGTTGGGACCGGAGTTGGTACGTATGACTACGAAAAATATTCAAACGATCCGACAACGTATAAAAACCTTACAAGATCGACAAAAGAGTTATGATGATCTTCATCGAAAGGACGTGAAATTCGATATTGGAGATCATGTGTTGTTACGTGTTGCTCCATGGAAAGGAGTTACGAGATTTGAAAAGAGAGGAAAGCTCAATCCTCGATTCATTGGCCCATTTTTAATCCTTGATCGAGTAGGAACTGTGGCTTATAGACTCGCTTTACCGCCAAGTATGCCTCGTGTTCATAATATTTTTCACATATCTATGTTACGTAAATATGTGAAAGACCCGCACCACGTTATTAAGTTAGAACCAAACGAAATAGCGAAAGATTTAACGTATGAATAGGTTCCTGTTAAAATCTTGGATAAGAAGGATCATGTTCTACGCTCCAAGGTTATACCTCAAGTCAAAGTTTTGTGGAGGAACCACGACGTTAAGGAAATGACTTGGGAGTTAGAATCTGAAATAAAATTAAGGTATCCTTACCTCTTCGACATATCAGGTACGTACCCTAATTTCGAGGGCGAAATTTTATAAGAATGGGAGGTTGTAAGACCCCAATTTTTTTTATTCTAATAAAGATGAGTTTTCTATAAATATTATTTTTAAATATTATGGAATGAATTTGATATAATGTTATAGTTATGAGTAATATTTATAAATTTTGTAAAGTACGCAAGTTGTTGTATAATATTCGATTGGTCGGGGAATATTCGTTTTAACAAGGAATATTCGTACGACGGCACAATCATTGGTGGACCCCACAATGGAATTATTGTCGGATTGAAAAAATGACAAAAATACTTTATAAAAATAGCGACGGAAGTTTTATCGTTAACTGTTGAAACACCTAGTGTTAAAAGTACAGTAATACACGTGGTGGCATAGTAGCACACGGTATTGATTATTGATGCTTATGTAAGAAGTCACACAATTTTGTTCAATTATTGTTATAATAATTGATGCATAGTATCTCACGTTATTTGATTCAATTATTGTCAATATTTTATAATCAATAATTGAGACGATAAAGTTATTAATATTATTATTTGCAATATTAACGATGTCTAGAAGTTCTGTCAAGGAGAGGTTTCGTCACCTAATTGCGCGCCAATAGGGAGAAATCCTTATTAGAAAACCCCCTCTTTCCTAGGAACGACCTGATCGATTAATATTGTGAATTATAATAATGATGATAAATGTTGTTAATTATGTTGAGGTGTCTTTTTATGAAGTCACGGAGGTTTATATATATATAAATTTTGTTTTATTAGTATTATTAATGTAATAAAATAGAAAAGCTTTTTATATAAAACATAATACTTTTATAAAGTTATCTGTTTTATTAGATTATAAATAGAATATATTATATTCTATTATGCATAGTGTTTTGCATAGTAAAATATTTTTATATAAAACATAATACTTTTATAAAGTTATTTATTTATTAGATTTTAAATAGAATATATTATATTTTATTATGCATTGTATTTGTATAGTGCCTACATAGTATTTGCATAGTAAAAACTTTTTATATAAAATAGAATACTTTTATAAAGATTTATTTTATTTGATTATAAATAGAATATATTATATTTTATTGCATAGTGCAGCATAGTATCCTTTCTATTTTCCTATAAATAGGATGCTTAGATAGAATGGAAAACCACACCAGAAGTTCAGAGAATTCTTCTATAATCTTGAGCGTATTTCTTTAGAGTTTTAAGTAGCTTTAAGCGTAGTGTAAGTTTTCTTCTAGAATATTCTCGTCCTACCAGTCGGAGTACTCTTCTTTTACGGTAAGGGATATTATTTCTTTCGTATTCATGAAGAGAACTTCTCTTATTCAATTCCTTATTATTCTGTTGGAATAACCTGTTCATGCAAAGTACCGCATACATGGGGAAATTCTTTTAATATTCCGTTCTTTAATATTCTGTCGAAATATCCTGTTTGTGCGTTTACGCCAGACCTGGTTCTATTATTTATTATTTTGTCGGAATATCCTGTCTATGCGTTTATGCCGAACCTGGTTCCATTATTTATTATTCTGTCGGAATATCTTGTCTGCGCGTTTACGCCGGACCTGGTTCCATTATTTATTATTATGTCAAAATATCCTGTCGGTGCGTTTACGTATGACTTGGTTCCATTATTTATTTTTTTGTTGGAATAACCTATATGTGTGGTCTATTACATGCTTGGAGAATTCTTTTGTTATTTCCTTCTTTATTATACTCAGTTGGTTAAAATTTTGGCTTTTATACTCCATAAAATTAGTGGAATATCTTTGATATTCGCGCTTCATCCAGTATCTTTTCATGGAAATATTCTTCAGAGCATTCTTAAATTTTACTCTACAAAGCAGTATCATGTTGACAATTTGGACGTTGTTGGTTCTTGGATAAATTAATTCTTGAACTTGTTTTATTGAATTCTTATATTATTGTCATCATCCTCATGTTTATATTTTGTTGAAAGTCATCTGTGGCATGTAGTGTATAGATGGACTTGGTATGATTATAACCATAGATTATTCGGTGTAATCATGACCGTAATGTTACAAATGATGTGGTAAAAGTCCTCATTGGCCCATAGTGCATTGATGGACAGTTGTTGGCATGATCATGACCATTGATGAATACACAAATATCATTGGCCCGTAGTGCATGGATAATTTGTGGTCGTGATACTAATGAATATCATTGGCCGTAGTGCAGGGATGATGTGGATTATTTATTAAGCTGAGTCTCAGCGATAAAAGTAATGAAAAACTTTTTAAATCATAAAAGATAGTAGATGATATTTTCTACTTGACTCTTTTAATGGATAGCTTGTTCCGCTACAGTTAAACTTGATGTTTGTTATATTTTATCAATTTAACACTGTTGAAGGCTAACTATAATTTATTCTGCATTATCTTAGTCATAATATTTTCTTACTGGGCTAGTTGAGCTCACCATTTTGCTTTCATTATTCTCTTCAGAAAATGAGAACGTAGCGGGGACTAGTCGGGAAAAGGAGTGACAGTTCAGATGATAGCATTAGTAGTCTTCACCATTCTATGAAATAGTGTGAAAATAAATGTATTGAGGACTTATTTTGAGTTTCAATACTGTTTAGAAGAAAGTGTTGTATTAAAACTCACAACTTATATTTTGTCGTATTTTACACGACAGTTGTATAATTAAGTTTTATTTGTATTTTGTACCATGTATTTGACGACTCAGAATAGGTGATGTATACCTATTTTGGGGGCGTCACACCTCCTGTCCACAATTGTAACACACCGCCTTCCCCTTGAGACAGACTCCTAAGTTAGTCTTCCCGCAATTCTTGCACTCCTCCATCCTTCTCTTAGGATCCCCTTACTTCCCTTTGGTACTCCCAAAGTTAAATCTCTTACTCTTCTGGCCTTCGCCAGTACCACTAACTCCTTCAACCTTTACTCCCCCATCTGTCTTTCCCTTATTCTTCTTCTCCTTGTGGTATTTGCTTAAAGCCTCATTACCACCTTCGGCAATTATTGCCTTCTCTAGTATTATCCCAAAAGAATTACTTTGGAACACAGATATTCAGCTATAGAGCCAGCGTTTCAAGCCCTGCTCAAGCCTCCTAGCCTTTCTCGCCTCCGTGTCCACCTGGTGTGGAGCAAACTGCGCCAGTTCATTAAACTTGGCAGCGTATTGGGGAACCGTCATCTCCCCTTGTTTCAACTCCTGAAACTGCATCTCCATCCTTCCCTACATACTTGTGGGAAAGTAGTTATTGAAGAAAATCTCCTTGAACCACGTCCAAGTAAGATTTTCTATTTCGGCCCTAGCCTAGTTCGCCTCCCACCAGAAGTTGGCCTCCTCCTTCATCATATAGGTGGCAAAAGAAACCTTTTGCCCCTCGTCGATATTTGCAATAACAAATGCCTTCTCTATTTCTTTTACCCACGTTTGGACTTCTATGGGGTCCATAGTTCCTTTGAACTCTGGCGGACTGACACTTTTAAAATCCTTAAAAGTAGTAGCTCGTACTACTGCAGGATTTACGGGTATATTAGCCATATTCCTATTAAAATCGGCCGTTAACAAGTTAACAAACTCTTGCATTGGGTTAACCGGACCTCCGTCCGATTGATTTACATTACCATCTTGATTCCATTGTCTCCTTCTTGGCGGAATTTTTCTATTAAAATAAACAACACGTCATCATTACATTCTTCCTATTAGTTAGTTATTATTCATTAGTAAACAATAACTTCAAGTCATTGCATAATATGTTCCATAAAAAGGCTTATATTGATTTACTTTCTTATAGTATAATACTACATCATTCGTTCATACACATCCATAGCTGATTACATTACTATCCCGTAATTGCTTTTCAAAAATTGGAATTTGCAAAAGACTACCTTTTGATATACAAAAGAGGATTTTACTTCACTACTAGATCTAACATATACATATCTAACTCTAATCTAGCTACTACTAGGTTACATCTGCCTTATGGCATTCTCAAAATTTGAATTGGCCAGGCCGGTAAAAACATCTCGGCTGATAGTATGCCGAGTCTGCCCTATCTCTATCGGATACCCAGCTACCTGCTACTGGAAATCCGCATGAGAACTCCTATGGATATAGTACATCCTCCCAATCTTCTGTTCTTGACCTTTTGCTCCTGCCTGAGCTCAAAGGTCTCCAGTTTCATCTCATGGACCTTGTCCTTCGCCAAAACACGTTCATCATGTTCCTCCTACCACATCAACTCCATACTCTTCTTATCTTCCAGGATATCCTGGACTTCTTCTTTCAGTTCCCTGACCTCCTTCCCAAGCTAGATATTTCTATCCAATAAGGCCATGAACAGTGGCTTCAGTGACTCCCCTGGAGCCATCTCTTCTGTATGTGCTATGGTGTGGAAAGACGCCACCTCTAGCTCCTCCTCCGACATGCCATCAAACATGGACATGAGGTCTAAGCTTTTCGAGTCTCCAAACTCGATCACAACCACTTCTGGCTCTACTACTATAGGGTTCGGTAAAATCTCTATTTGGTTCACCGATTCCTCACTTACTACATGTATATTTTTATACATTTCATTTTCTCCTAACATTTACAACAAAACAATTTAGTTTGATTAATACACGCCAGTAAAATAATAAAAACACATATCATATATAATGCATTTTTAGGGTTAACTTCATCTTTTACTTCTTTAACTCTTATTAAGGTTATGACTTAAGGTTCTTTTCCCAACCTTAAGTTTTATAACCTAATGCTTTGATACCAACCTGTGACGCCCCCAAATCAAGGTATCTTCCACCCCAACATATGGTGCTGCACGATGCTACAGTTCACACATACATTCAATTAAAATGCCTTAAAAGAATGAATATGTCTTATATATATTCTAAAATAATATTCCCATACCCAGGTTCTTTATAACCATTACATTGATTCTTTGTCATAATATCAAATAATACAATATTCAACCTATACTATTACAAAGGCAGTTTATAGGTTTGCATTGGCCTTCCCTTTATCTTTTCCGGAACCTTCAGTCTGTGCGGTCTTAGCTGCATTCATATGGTTCAAGCAAGAATGAGCATAACTAGCTCAGCAAGTATGACAATTTCATTTAAACAACAGGCTTAAATCATATAAATCGTATATCTTCAATAACTGAAACTATAGTTAAGAAGTACTATCGATAATTCAAAATAGCACTTCTCTTTTCTTTAAAATGTTTCACAATGAATAACATTCATTAAACATATAACTCGGTCCAAGACCTTGAGCATTTCATTCTTTCTTTAAAAAGGGTAACCCGGTACCAAGTTTGTATGTCCGGCATATCTTACGAGCACGTCTAGGTGATCAGCCTATAGTACTCCATGTTGTACAAAACTACTTTCTTTAAACGTATGTACGTTTAAGGTTTGGCAACCTCACGTGTCTGTCGTTTGACGACAAAATATTTGTTTATGCATACTCAGTCTTCCTTTGAAAACCATACCAAAATAGTTTTGCAAAACTTTAACAACATTACAATACTTTTATAGATTATAAGAAATCCATAAAACATCCTAAGTCAAGACGAAGGAATTGGCTTTGACTTCATCATACATCAAGTCATGTGTAAGATACATGAATTACAAAGCTTGTCTAGAATGAACATAGAAAAGGGTTAGAACACTTGCCTTTAGCGTTTTCTATCGTTAATATAAATTTCCTTTGTGTCTTTAAGGTTTCTACAATACATGATCACATAACATAGCACATTAGATCATATATAATCAAGTATGTTTACTATTATATCTTACCCTTCTTCTCAATCTAATCATGCTTTAGATTGTTTATTATTAGTTACGGTTTATCGTATTACATTGCTCTTACGTTTACTTAATCGTTCTTCAACTTTTAGTTGTCATTCTTAAGGTCATAATCATCCTTAAGGATGTCATTTCAAGTTAAATTAAAGTTATTCATTACTTCCCTTTCCTTTGCATGCTTTACTATTCTTCTCTGCCTCCTCTCTAGTGTTGGCACTGTGGCACCAGCTTTCTATATACAACTCGCACTGCGACGTGGGTTTACAGTGCACAAGCCCCGGTCTGGCACTGCGGCGCCGATCACTTCTCTGTGTGCCGCGCTACGGCGCCACTCATCAGTGTGTATGGCTTGCCCTTGGCGCTGTGGCGCCACCCTTTCCTCTCTGTGTCGCGCTGCTGTTCTAGTTCTCAGTGTGCTGGGGTTCGGCCTGCCGCTGCGGCGCCGGCTTCCCCTTCTTGGGCCCGCTATAGCGCTGGCCCTACCTCAGAAAAAAAATTTGACAGTTGATTTGATGGTTTGAATTTTCTGACTCCATAACTTATTCGTTATAAGTCTGAATTGGCTTGTTCAAAAGCCATTAGCTCACAAATCACATGTTCAATGATTTCATTAGAAAATTTTCCATTTTTGAATCTATTAACTCCAAATTCACTGATTAACTCATTATTACGAAAACGTTTAACGTTCGTGAACGTTCAAAGGTTGTTTCTTTGTTCTAAGTCAGAATTTGGTCATTTTTGAGTCCGCAACTCAAGAATACCAATTGAGACTAATCTCCATCGAAAACCAACATTTTCGAGATAAATGCTAACTTTTGACTTTCATTCTGAGAATTTAACGATTTTCGACGATTATCGTCTAATCTCGTAAATTTTGCCATAACTTCGTTAGTTAAGATTTTTATGTCGTTAAAATGGATTCATTCCATCTATCTAACAACCTAACCAAACATATTCCATCAAATCATTTATATGATAAATTCTTATAAGTTCTTCCTTAGTTCATACTTATAAAAGCATGAATTACTTGAACATGGCTTAATAATGTTTAAGTCCATTGATTAGCCATCTTTATCATTTCTTAACATACATGTTCCACTAATCAACACTTCTCTATCAACCTATAATTGAAGAGATGGAAGATTAATAATCTAAAGGTTTCTCACCCTTGAAGTTCACTTGGTTCTTCTTCTTTTCTACTTGGATAAACAAATCTAGCACTTACTTTCTCTCTTAATATATTATAAGATGTTGGTGAAATGAACAAGACACTAAAATGAAAATCTAAGCCTTCTATTTATAGATTTTCAAGGTGAGGGCATTATGGTTATTAGGTCATCCCCCCTCCACACTTTTCCACCTCCTTACTATTCCTTTCTTGCTCACCACACATCCTATCCTTTCCTTGCTCACCAAGTGGCCAGCTATGAGTCACCTATGGGGCCCACATGGGTTGCCCCATAGGTTTTTCTTACCCGTTAACCCGTCGGTTCGATCCACGGATCCGGTTCTTGGTTTGGGCTTTAGTTTAAATAAATTTAGGCCTAACATTGGGCTTGCACTTCATTTCATTGGGCCGTAACATAATACCAATTGAGCTTCCAAAGACTCATACACAAATCATACAAATCCAATATAATAGGATTTAAACGTTTAACGTAAAATCCTCATATCCTTTACGTATACTAGTTCGTATAATCTTTCTTCATACACGTTATACTATCTTACATATATACTCGTATAATACATCGTATCATACTTGTATTCATTGCCTCGTATAATACTCAGTATTATACAATCATCATTTATCAAATCTTTACGTTCCTTAACATACTCAAATTTAGTACGCAAGCGAAAAATTGCGTTTGCCGTAACGAAAATATTATTACATATTTCATCCTCTCTTATTATTCTATCGTTACGTATTTCTCAAAATTTTAAAAATAATTCCCGAGCAGAAATGCGTGAATAGTATTTTTCAAAAAAATTCTCGAAAAACTTTTATTTTCGTCTTGGAAATTCAAACACTTTAATTCCTTCACGTAGCCAAAATACTACGACTTTCCAATACATTTAGGTTATAGAACGACCTTCATCTTACTAACACATTAATATAACATATAATATAATTTTATTCATTATTTAATTAAATAAAATTATTTTACAAGAAGTCCGAATTTCTCAGTCGTTACATTAGCTGGATATATAACCCAAAGCTGGACTTGTCTTTGACTTTTCCTGTATCCGACGTATTCGTTCTAATCTGCAAGGTTTGTCATGATATAGCAAGGAGGAGCAACAAGTTTGCCCAGCAAGTTTAAGTTTAAATAAATTAAGGATATATCATGATAAAAAGAATTGAACTATAAGCGGGATAAAATTCTACAATATAATTGAGAACTAGCATGAAAAAATTTTCATAGCTGAACGAACAATTGAACATGAACAACTATATCTTGACTAAATGGTAATGAAGGTTATCAGCCTTTCATACCTGATGAACACATGCAATATGCACAAAGTGCGATTCAACAATTCATAGAAGTGATAATCATCAATGATTAATCACAAGCATATACGAAAATTTATAACTTAGGGTTGAGTTAGAGAAAACTTGCACAATAATTGAGTAAGGGAACTTGCCTGTTCGGTCGATTACTATTACGCAATTTATTTATCTTTATCTGAAGACCTTATTCATGCACAAAATTTGATTCTGATCCTTTGTTGCTGATATTGGTAAGCTAAGGTATGAACATAGCTTATCTTATAACTCACTATCACTCTAAAATTTTGGATTTTGGAGAGAGAATGATATAGGTTCATAAGAGAAATAAAGTAAGTATTTTTCTCTATCTCAATCTATATATAATTTGATTAATGCATATGGCTGATAATGTAATCAGATTTTGGCTGATTTAAGTTGATTTTTAGAGCACATGGCTAGCTAGAGTTTGTCACCAACCACAAATTGGGCAAGATCTACAAGTTACTTACTAAATAATGCAAAAAGGGTATTTTGGTCTTTTAACTTGTCATTTTAATGGCTTAAATCTAACTTGTTCAACCCTTAGGGTCTGACCCTTAGGGTTTAACCTAAAGGTTTTAAAATTTTGATTTTCAAGGATTTCTAATTTGGTTTAAAATGGAAAATTTTAGTTTCCTAAAAAAGTAAATTAGGATTTCTTAATCATGTTTAGTTTCCTAATTACATTAAACTCGAAAATTAGGTTTAAGATTTACAATTTATAATTAAGCTTGCTAAATTAGCAATTAGGGTTTCTAATTTAGCAATCAGGATTTCTAATTTATAAATTATGGTTTTCTAACTAATTTGTTAGGTTTTACCCTAATTAGTTCTGTAATCAATTACACTTAAGCCTTTGAGTTCCCAACTTAGGGATTTCAACTTTCGAATTAGGGTTGTGGATTCCCAGAACTGAATATAGGGTTTCCAAAGCTGGTATTAGGGTTTCTTATCAATCGTTGGAGTTTTCTAACTGAACATTGACGTTCTTAATATAACTTTAGGTTTTGTTACTGATATAATTTATCTGGTCAACCCTTGACCCTTAACCACGTACTGTACACATGTATGACCATATACTTAGAACATACACTTATACACTTAAACACTTAATCCTGAATAATTTACCACAAAAATTTTAAATCCTTAAAAATCCTTCAAAAATGCAATATCCATACACTTATTATCTATCTAGGTCTATTATTTAACATTTATTCGATCTTTTAAGATCTTATTAAGTTGTCAAAATTCCTGGGTTGTCACAAATATAGTGTGATTTTATGAATATAAAATGTGATTAATCATATTGTGGTGTTGTTATAATACCAAATATGAAAATTATTATTAGTAATTAATGAGTTATGTGATAACTGAAGATTTGTGTTATTGCATTAAAAGTGTGGTTTAATCATGTGGTTAAACCTAATACCAAAGGGTTGTAAATGAAATAGATATTCAATTATGTATTGTGAACACGTGGCAACTAATTATGTCATGATGACATGTGTAATATTTGGGAACGTGAGTTATAATTGTTTAGCCTACATGCAAGACAAGTTTCTAAACCTTACTTCTTTATATTAAGCAAGTTCTCTAACCCTAACCTTATTTAAGCAAGTTCTTGAAATCTGTTGAGGAAAGTTTTTAATCTTGTTTCCTTGTTGGGAATTGTAACCTTAGCTTACCATCTTGTTCGAGTAAGGTTTATTATATCTTTTCAATGCTTTAAACTATATTCTTAAAGCATGAACTTGTTGCTTTACAATATTCATTTAAGGTTCATAACTACTTTATCTTACATTGTTGTTAAACCTTTACGTTGTCATTAAACTTTTGATTCAACTAATCCTTAGTTGATGAATGTTGAACTCTAAATTGCCCTTGAAACTTATCAAAACAAAACTTCTTTTGGTGCGGACTTGTATGTTAAACTGAGATGAACAACCCTATTATAGGTATGCGAAAGCATTAAGATGTTTGTGCACAATACATGGTACGAAGGGTTGATCCCCCTAAGTATGAGAAAGAAGGTCCATATAGTATAAGGATTGTTAAATGTTCAAGTAGAAATACTTTGAACCTGTGAAATAGTTTATGGTCTTGTGACCCTCAGATGAATTTCAATATTAGTTCTTGATTATCAACATTATAAAATGGTATTCAATTCAGTTAAATTTATTCATTACCAGTTGTTATGTTTTTATTAAGTGAGTATTTGTTTGGCTCACTCTTGCATATATATAACCATTGCAGCTAAAATTGAGAAGGTTGATGAGCCAACCACTAGCAAAGGGAAAGGAAAGATGAACAAGTGTTGAACACTTGTTAGTTTATTGAAATTTATGTTTTCTGACTTGGTTTAATTATATGATGTAATTAATTAATTTTTCGCATTTGATGAATGTTTTAAGGTTAGATAACCTAGGATTTATCAGATTTAATTATGTAACCCTTTAATGGCAGGATTTATTACTTAATTTTTTTTAAATTTAGGTAGTTAAAAATGTATGTTTGGACAGTGAACACCAAATCACATAGGAATGACGTACCCAGATTTGGGGGTGTCTGATTGCCACTTCTTAAAATTAGCAATTTCTTCCTCAAAGGTTGTTTCTGCAACATTTTCAAGGACCGGCGAATTTAGGACATAAGAAATCCTTTCAGTAATGAGAACTATTCTCAGATTCCTTAACCAATCAGTATAATTCGGTTCGGTAAGTTTGTTAGCATCCAAAATGCTACGCAGTGAAATTAGTGAGTGTAACATTTTCAAAATTCTGCATGTGAAAAAATAATATTTTAGCAAACATTCATTTAATTAATTAATTTTACCAAAATAAATTAGGTATTATTTCATATTGGTATCTCCTACTATTTTCTTCAAACTGTAATACCCTTACTAATATAGTTCGACAAAATCTAATTAAAGATTTTCTAGTGAGATTAAAGATCTCATTTCAAATATATATAGCCTTGTGGTGATACAACAAACTATATATAAATAAACAGGTATATAACTCTTGTCAATTACATCATCATGTAATTCATTTTATTTTGCCTATTTGATTATTTTGATTAAGTGGTGACACATCCGAATCAAAATTATCCAAGTTAAGTCTAGCATAGCACTTCCATATATTCAAAGAGAAAAATACCATCCTTGTGGTGACACAATAAAACAGTATTGTTCAATTCCTTTATATGCATCAAATGCGATAAAATATAACATCTTAAATATTTAATTATTGCCTTGTGGTTACACAACAAACTCATATTAAATATTTAATAATCTATTAATTGTTATCATGCTAAAAAGCAACGTTAGATATTCCAAATATCTTTGAACGCTTCAGACTTAATATAATTTCCTTACGGGGTTTATTATTATTTATCTCATCTTGTTTAACGTGTATGCACATATATATAAAATACGCGTCATATTATTTAACATGAGAAACATGTTACCTGATATATATATATATATATATATATATATATATATATATATATATATATATATATATATATACAGGATCGATTCCGGGCGCCCGAATTTTGTTAAAATCTGAAAAAAAAAATTTACTTTAGTTTTTAAAACAATTAAAAAATAAAGTTTAATATTTTATGGAACTGGAATTTTTCCATAATACAGCGTTTTGGGTGTGATTTGGATACATATAACAAAATAGGTCTATACAGTCAGTACACACAATTTTATTATATGTATCCAAATCACACTAAAAATACTGTATTATGAAAAAATTTCTGTTTCATAAAATATTAAACTTTTTTTTAGTTGTTTTAAAAAAAAGCAAATAAAAAATATTCCGTATTTTAGTACCGTCCGGGAGTCCGGACTGGAACCGGACTCTCTCTCTCTTTCTCTCTCTCTCTGTCTCTCTCTCTCTCTCTCTCTCTATATATATATATATATATATATATATATATATATATATATATATATATAAGCATTCATATAGAATACAATATTCTACCTGGATTGATCATAGACTTTATTCTAGTTTGTTTCATTAGAGCCACCAAGTGAACCAAAAGGTCAAATCCTAGGGTGAAAGAATTAAATTTAAACATAACTATTACATTTAAACACGGGTTCCAATATAAACGGATCTTCAAGCGCTCCTTGGTGTCCAATTCTTCAAAATTTTAATTCTAACTATTATTATTACAAAAACTATTTATGAAAATAGAAACATTGATCAACAGTCAAGGGAAAGTACATAGGAGGGAGATAGAATTTACATTGAGAAAAACTAGATAGGATGAGGTACACAGAGCCCATTTAATAAAACTCATACATCCATGCATCCAACTAAAATAAAATTCAATCACATTGGTTAATAGCTCATAATCAATCTCATTTATTATCATACATATCATCATATGCATCAATAAATAAACATTCATCTCATGAATAATACAACCATTCCACATATGCATCGATATCATTTAATGGGCAAAAGTTTGCTGATATTTAGTTTTTAAAACAAAATAAACTCTTTTATTTTAATCAAAAACCAAATCCAAATTAAACTCTTTAATTTTTAGCAATCTGAAATCATATTTCAGATAAAATAAACATCTTTATTTTAAACTTATATTAATTAAATAAACCATTTAATTTAATTAATGATAAAACAAAATTTTAAAAACTGCAAAGTGGCGCGGCCGCGCTGCTCTACGATTTCAGTTTCTACAGACAGGCGCGACCGCGCCTAGAATGAACTAGGACACGGCGCGGCCGCGCTGCGTAGCAGAAATAAGAAGTTCATTTTCTGCTTAAAAGATTAGATTCAATCGCATATCAATTCATACATGGAATCTTAAAATCGACAATTAGCACAAAGTTAGGCTCTGATACCACTGGTGGGTTTGTATATAGTACGATTACATATTCAAATCATATACACAGTGCAAAAATGCTATAAATTGGATTTTAAAATTTTCATACAAACCCATACCTAGATTGCTTAATTATCAATATAAACGAAGAATAAGGAGAATCAGATTCATACCCTTGTAGAATAAAGTTTCCTTAGGTACGAGTTCAACTTCTAGTCCTTCGGAGTCTCCTTGAATATGGGAGATTCATTCCTTCCTTTGATCAACGTTAGCAACCCAAGCATTTGGCCTCTAGAGGTGATCCACCAAAGAAAAATAAAAACTCAAGAAAAAGGGTGTTTGGCTAAACTCTAGTTCTATCTTTATAGAAAAAGTGTACTCTCCCAACTCTTAGAATCACGTGTGTAACTTGTATCACTGTGACGCCCCAAAATCTGAGTATCTTTCAACCCGACATATGGTGCTACACGGTGCTACAGTTCACACATACATTCAATTGAAAAGCCTTAAAAGAACGAATATATCTTTTATATATATATTCCAAACAATATTACTATTCCCCATATACTTTATAACCATTACATTTGTTCTTGTCATAATATCAAATAATAACAACATTCAACCTATACTATTACAAAGGAAATCTACTGATTCGCCTTAGCCTTCCCTTTATCTTTACTAGATGCTTCGCTCTATTCGGTCTGAGCTGCATTCATATGGTTCAAGCAAGAATGAGCAGAACTAGCTCAGCAAGTATGACAATTTATTTAACAATATGCTTGAAACATACAAATCGTATTTCTTTAATAACTGAACAATAGTTATGAAGTACTATTGATAATTCAAAATAGCACTTCTCTTTTCTTTAAAATGTTTCACAATGAACAATATTCAATAACATCAATATCGGTCCAAGACCTGGAGCATTTCATTCTTTCTTTGAAAAGGACAACCCGGCACTAAGTCCGTAAGTCTGGCATTATTTACGAGCACGTCTAGGTGATCAGTCAATAGTACCATATGTTGTACAACACTATTTTCTTTAAACGTATGTACGTTTAAGGTTTCGCAACCTCATGTGCCTGTCGTTTGACGACAAAACATTTGTTTATGCATACTCAGTCTTCCATTGAAAACCATACTAACATTGTTTGGCAAAACATTGACAACAGTTCAATAGATTATAAGAAATCCATAAAACATTTTAAGTCTAGCCGAAGGAATTGGCTTTGACTTCATCATACATCAATTCATGTGTAAGGTACATGAATTAAAAAGCTTGTCCAAAGAATTCAGACAAGGGTCAGAATACTTGCCTTTAGCGTCTGCTACTGTTATTATACTTTTCCTTTGAGTCTTTAGAGTATCTACAATACATGATCACATAACGTACCACGTTAGGTTATATATAATCATGTATGGTTCCTAACGTATATTACCCTTATTCTCAATCTAATTGTTCATTAGATTGTTTAACATTGGTTCAAGCTTATCGCATTACCTTGTTCTTACATACACATTGAGCAAGTTATCTTCAACCTTTAATTGTTAACCTACGGTTTTCATCATCCTAATTGATGTTACTTTAGGTTTGTTAATGTATTAGTTCATTACTAACCAACCAATTTCCTTTCTATCTTTATAAACCTTCATTTCTATGCTTGGTCAAGTGTTGGCACTGCGGCACCAGCTTCTCTTCTCTATACTGCGCTGCGGCGCCACTCTTCATTGGCTAAGGTCCGAACTCGGAGCTGCGGCGCGAGTCTTAGTGTTAACTACCGTGCTGCGGCGCGATACTTCAGTAGCTCATAGACATGCTTGGCGATGCGGCGCCACTTATTGTGCCTTGACTGGTGTTGTGGCGCCAGTCCTCAGCACCAGACAAATTTGATATACAATTTCTTATGTAAGATTCCCGGGCTCATAACTTCTTCGTTATAAGTCCAAATTGGCTCGTTCAAAAGCTGTTAGCACACAAATTACATGCTCTAAGTGTTCGCGGAAGAATTTTACATTTTTGAATCCGTTAACACAGAATTCACCTTTTAGTTCATTTTTATAAAAACGATAAACGTTCGTGAACGTTCATAGCTCGTTTCTTCGTTCTAAGTTAAAATTTGGTCATTTCTGAGTCCATAACTCTAGAATGCCAATTAAGACTAATCTCCATCGAAAACCAATGTTTTTAAGTTAAATGTCAAAATTTGACTTCCATTCCGAGAATTTCACAATTTCGACGATTATCGCCTGATATTGTAAATTTCGCCATAACTTCGTCACTTAAGATTTTTACATCGTTTCAAATGGATTCAATATGACATACTAACATCCTAACCAAACAGACTTCATTAACTTATACACATCATAAGTTCTTACGTGTTCTTCCTTAGTTCATAACTTAAATATGAATTTCTTGTTCATGACTTATTAAGGTTTAAGTCCATTGATTAGTCATTCTTAACACTTCTTAGCATACAAGTTCTACCACTACTCACTTCTCTAACAATTGAAGAGATAGAGAATCATGGTTTAGGAATCATTACCTTTGAAGATCACTTGGTTCTTCCTTGTTCTTACTTATTGCTTATTGAATTATAAAAGACTAGCTTTTCTAACTTTTTCTCTCTAACAAATAAGCTATAAGTTGTTGGTGGAATAACAAGTTACAAATGATCTAGCTCATCTCTTATTTATATAAAATCCAAAGTTAGGGTAGTTTAGCCATTAAGCAATCTCACCTCCTTAATTAACCTCCTTACTATTCATTACTTGGAGTCCACAACACTTATCATTTAATTGCCCACCAAGATCTAGTCATGTGATCATGGGGCCCACATGAGTTGCACCATGGGTCATTCTTACCCGTTGGATCGATCCACATATCCGATTCTTAAGTTGGGCTTTAGGTTTAATTAACATTAACTTATGCTTTGGGCTTGCATTAACAAACATTGGGCTTGTACATTAATTACAATTGGACTTTAACCATTTCTACACTTGGGCTTGTATAACTCCTACCAAATCCTTCAAGTCCAATACATATGGCTTAAAGCCTTATAACGTATTATACACGCATTCTTCTCGTAGACTAACTCGTATACTTATTCATAATATACGACATACCATTATTCATACATACTCGTATGATACTTCATATCATACGTATATTCATTACCTTATACAATACTTACGTATCACACGATCATCGTTTATTCATCAAAGCTTTACTTTCCCTAACGTTCTCGAATTAAGTCCGCAGGCGAAAAATTGTGTTTGCCATACGTGAATTATTATTAGATAATCCATCTTCCCTTGATATTCTATCATTACATATTTCTCAGAAGTTCAAAAATAATTCCCGAACAAAAATTCCTGAATAGTATTTTTTGAAAAAAATTTCGAAAAGCTTTTATTTTCGTCTTGGAAATTCAAACACTTTAATTCCCTCATGTAGCCAAAATACTATGACATTCCGACAAATATAGGTTATAGAACAAGTTTCATCTTACTAACACGTAATAATAACATTTAATATAATTTTATTCATTATTTAATTAAATAAAATTATTTTACAATAAATCTGAATTTCTCTGTCGTTACAATCACCCTCTCCCATAAAAAGACGTCTCTTATTTAAAAATGTAGGGAACCCTTCTAAACTATTGATATAACAATCCAGATTTTTTTTAATTAAATATTTAAATATTTATTGAATTATATAAATATTTAATGGATGTGTCTATCATTGAATAAGTATTTGTTTAATTAATTTGATGTGATTTGATTATTTATTTATTTAATAAATAATTAATGAGTTAAGGAAAGTAATTATTTTGAAATAGTAATCTAATTTAATTTAATAATTAAGTTAGAGAGTTTATAATGATCAAATAAATTATTATATTTTGCAATGAATTGTTATTAGAATTAATTAATTAAGTATGAAAACTTAATTAAAAGAAGTGTGACAAATAACTATATTATAATTAGTTATTAAAATAAATTAAAGTAGTTTTGATTTGGTTTTACCCAAACAATGCTTAAGGATATAAATTCCTTAATTTTAACTGGTTTGCCAAACAAAGCCCTATGACTTTTGGATTTTTGAAATTTAAATTATTTACAAAATAAAATATTTTTAATCTATACGTTTTCTTCTGTAACTGATATAATAAGTAGGCTTATTATTGTCATATCAGTTTTTATTTTGACGTATACTTTTGTCAGTTATTGGGTTACGCTAGCCTAGTCTAAGACTGAACCTAAGAAAGAAAATATATTTGAGAGAGAAAAGGCTGTGATTTTCAAAGTAACTTCTGACTTCTTCTAGCTATTATCAGTGATTAACAAATAGTTTCAAAGCAACAAAAGGTATGTTTTATAATCTTAACATATATGTGTTATACTATAATTCCTTAGTCTCGGTGTTCTTGAAATTCACTGCGTTGGTGGTATAATTTTTGTAATTGCTGTTATACAATTGAATTATAGTGATGGTATGTGATTATGAGGATTATAACTAGTGTTAGATGAAGAATTGTATGAGAAATTACATTTGCAAGAACGAAATAGTCTTTGCAGTGAATATATATGTATGAACATATGTTTTGCATGATAACAAAAATTAGCAGGTGGTTGTATGCTATTTATGAAATTGAACGTCATGTATGTTAATTGGGTATGAATTTCAGAGAATCGTACTTTAAAGTAATCAAGTTTGGGTTATTATTGATATTACAGCATTAAACAGCGTTAACAATGGAGTTTTTCTTAAAACAGTGTTTTCAAAGAATTATGTTTTCTAAAGTAGTTGTTTAATTGTTGGTAATTGTTATATGGATGTTTGTTAACGATTATATGTAGTTTACGATGAAGTTATGCATGTTAATTAGTGTTATAAATTAAGTTATAGATAGAAATTTAGTTGTTCCGTTCTTCGTGGGCTGCGTTCTGCAAGTTTCGGTGCCCCAGCGCCAAAAATGGAGCCCTAGCGCCAAAATTCGGGCCCCAGTGCCAGAAGTTCGCACCCCAGCACTGAAGTTCACGTCTCAGCACCAATCTCGTGTTGCGGCGCCACTGGTTAGCCTAGTTCTCACGACGCGGCGTGGGGACAGAAGTCTGAGTCGGACTGTTTTGGCCTCCTTTAGTAAAATGGCCATAACTTTCTCATACGAACTCCGATTGAGGTGATTTAAGATTATCCCGAATGAGGACGAATAGACCTACAACTTTCATGCTTTAAGTTTTTTAATTTGAGGTCTAGAACAGTAGTCAAAATGGTCATCTTTAGAACTATTATGTTTTGGGGGAAATCAGAGGGCGTCGGGCATGCACATATGCATATGCAGTGCTCCTGACGATAAAAGATGATGTCCTAAGTTACAAAACATGTATGTTAGTAAATATAATGATGCTTAACATTAATAAATAATGTATTAGATAAGCTATAGAAGCATAGTAAGCATACACAAGAGAGGCAAATCGGGCGTGTGACGAATAAACGTCGAAACGCCGTGCCAAGTGTTAATGAACTTAAAAAGTGTTTCAATTCAATTGAAATGAATATTGTAGGATATGAAATGGGTTTAACATAAAACCAATAAGTAGTACTAGAAAGAGTTAAGCACTTGAATGAACTTCGATTATGAAATATAGTGAGATATAAGTTGAAAGTTAACACAATCTAATTGAACATTGTGTGCTAATTAATAGGAAATATAATGAGATGTGGAGTAGAGTTTACATTACAATTACTATGTATTGTTATGTGACTAATAGTTGATGTGTATGATTATATAATTGTGTAGAGCACGTGAAGTGCAGATAACTATAAGCTGTTAATCTATTATTGGTAAACAACGATCAAGGCAAGTCTTTCGGTTCCTATTTTCTACGTGGGCTTGATGAACTGTTTTAAATTGCATGATATGTTATATATGTTGAAATCATGAAATGTTAAAGTCAATATATGACTGCATTACTTTGGCTAAAGAATGATGATTGAGTAAGGAACTCAATCTTGATATTTGCTATGTGAATTAAAAGCATGTTTGCCATGTTACTTTAATGAGATGTATATCGAGTATGTTATTATGTGATATGTGATGCATGAAAACTGTTTAATTTTGCTGGGCTGTCGAGCTCACTCTTGTAAATTACCACTTTTGTAGGTCAAGGAATTAAGATAAGGATATGTGCTAAGTGAGTTATATAGATATATATTCACGAAGATTACTTATGTTTTATGAGAAATGTATATAATATTTTGAATGTAAATGTTGTTGAATTGTAAATTGAGATATCAAGTGTATAGGGATATCTATTTATGATGTAAGACTTTGTATCATCAGTTTATTGTAACTATTCATGATATATATTTGAATCGAAGAGATGTAATCTAAATGATGCGATTCAGGGAAAGAAAGAAGGAAATGTATAAACGTTTTAAATATTCCGCAAATTTAGTGATTTTAATATCGAATAATGATGTAAAATTAGAGGTTGAATGTAGGGTTAACGACCGAAGTCGAGATTTTAAATGGTATGAATTTTTTGGTTATTACAGATTGTAACGAATGAGTGGTTTGAGTTGTAATTCTTATGACAGAATCCTTGTAAGGTGGGAATGATGTAACAATCCAAATTTTTTTTAATTAAATATTTAAATATTTATTGAATTATATAAATATTTAATAGATGTGTTTATCGTTGAATAAGTATTTGTTTAATTGATTTAATGTGATTTGATTATTTATTTGTTTAATAAATAATTAATGAGTTAAGGAAAGTAATTATTTTGAAATAGTAATCTAATTTAATTTAATAATTAAGTTAGAGAGTTTATAATGATCAAATAAATTATTATATTTTGCAATGAATTGTTATTAGAATTAATTAATTAAGTATGAAAACTTAATTAAAAGAAGTGTGACAAATAACTATATTATAATTATTTATTAAAATAAATTAAACTAGTTTTGATTTGGTTTTACCCAAACAATGCTTAAGGATATAAATTCTTTAATTTTAACTGGTTTGCCAAACAAAGCCCTATGGCTTTTGGATTTTTGAAATTTAAATTATTTACAAAATAAAATAAATAAATAAAATATATGTAATCTATATGTAATCTTCTGTAACTGATATAATAAGTAGGCTTATTATTGTCATATCCGTTTTTATTTTGACGTATACTTTTGTCAGTTATTGGTTTACGCTAGCCTAGTCTAAGACTGAACCTAAGAAAGAAAATAAATTTGAGAGAGAAAAGACTGTGATTTTCAAAGCAAGTTCTGACTTCTTCTAGCTATTAGCAGTGATTAACAAATAGTTTCAAAGCAACAAAAGGTATGTTTTATAATCTTAACATATATGTGTTATACTATAATTCCTTAGTCTCGGTGTTCTTGAAATTCACTGCGTTGGTGGTATAATTTCTATAATTGCTGTTATACAATTGAATTATAGTGATGGTATGTGATTATGAGGATTATAACTAGTGTTAGATGAAGAATTGTATGATAAATTACGTTTGCAAGAAGGAAATAGTTTTTACGGTGAATATATATGTATGAACATATGTTTTGCATGATAACAAAAATTAGTAGGTGATTGTATGCTATTTATGAAATTGAACGTCATGTATGTTAATTGGGTATGAATTTCAGAGAATCGTACTTTAAAGTAATCAAGTTTGGGTTATTATTGATATTACAACGTTAAACAACGTTAACGATGGAGTTTTTCTTAAAACAGTGTTTTCAAAGAATTATGTTTTCTAAAGTAGTTGTTTAATTGTTGGTAATTGTTATATGCATGATTGTTAACATTTCTATGTAGTTTACGATGAATTTATGCATCTTAAGTAGTGTTAGAAATTAAGTTATAGATAGAAATTTTGTTGTTCTGTTCTTCGTGGGCTGCGTTCTGCAAGTTTCGGCGCCCTAGTGCCAAAAAGGGAGCCCCAACGCCAAAATTCACGCCCAAGAGCCAGAAGTTCGTGCCCCAGCGCTGAAATTCGCGCCCCATCGCCAATCTCACACTGCGGCGCCACTGGTTAGCCAAGTGCTGGTACCGCGGAACGGGGACAGAAGTCTGAGTCGGACTGTTTTGGCCTCCTGTAGTAAAATGGCCATAACATTCTCATACGAACTCTGATTGAGGTGATTCAAGATGATCCGAAACAAGGACGAATAGACCTACAACTTTAATGCTTTAAGTGTTTTAATTTGAGGTTTGTAACAGTAGTCAAAATAGTCATGTTTAGGACTATTATGTTTTTGGGGGCAATCGGAGGTCGTCGGGCATGCACATATGCATGTGTAGTGCTCCTGACGATAAAAGATGATGTCCTAAGTTATAAAACATGTATGGTAGTAAATATAATAATTATTAACATTAATAAATAATGTATTAGATAAGCTATAGAAGCATAGTAAGCATACACAAGAGAGGCAAATCGGGCGTGTGGCGAATAAACGTCGAAACGTCGTGCCAAGTGTTAATGAACTTACAAAGTGTTTCAATTCAATTGAAATGAATATTATAGGATACGAAATGGGTTTAACATAAAACCAATAAGTAGTCCTAGCAAGATTTAAACACTTGAATGAACTTCGATTATGAAATATAGTGAGATATAAGTTGAAAGTTAACACAATCTAATTGAACATTGTGTGCTAATTAATAGGAAAGATTATGAGATGTGGAGTAGAGTTTATATTACAATTACTATGTGTTGTTATGTGACTAATGGTTGATATGTATGATTATACAATTGTGTAGGGAACGTGAAGTGCAGATAACTATAAGCTGTTAATCTATTATAGGTAAACAACGATCAAGGCAAGTCGTTCGGTTTCTATTTTCTACGTGGACTTGATGAACTGTTTTAAATTGCATGATATGTTATATATGTTGAAATCATGAAATGTTAAACTCAATATATGACTGCATTACTTTGGCTAAAGAATGATGATTGAGTAAGGAACTCAATCTTGATATTTGCTATATGAATTAAAAGCATGTTTGTCATGTTACTTTAATGAGATGTATATCGAGTATGTTATTATGTGATATGTGATGCATGAAAACTGTTAAATTTTGCTGGGCTGTCGAGCTCACTCTTGCAAATTACCACTTTTACAGGTCAAGGAATTAAGGCAAGGATATGTGCTAAGTGAGTTATATAGATATATATTCACGAAGATTACTTATGTTTTATGAGAAATGTATGTAATATTTTGAATGTAAGTGTTGTTGAATTATAAATTGAGCTTTCCAGTGTATATGTATATCTATTTATGATGTAAGACTTTGTATAGTCAGTTTATTGTAACGATTCATGATATATATTTTAATCGAAGAGATGTAATGTAAAGGTTGCGATTTAGGGCAAGAAAGAAGGAAATGTATAAACGTTTTAAATATTCTGCAAAATTAGTGATTTTAATATCGAATAACGATGTAAAATTAGAGGTTGAATGTAGGGTTAACGACTGAGGTCGAAATTTTAAAAGGTATGAATTTTGGGGTCGTTACAGATTGTAACGAATGAGTGGTTTGAGTTATGATTCTGAGGACAGAATCCTTATAAGGAGGGAATGATGTAACAATCCAGATTTTTTTTAATTAAATACTTAAATATTTATTGAATTATATAAATATTTAATGGATGTGTTTATCGTTGAATAAGTATTTGTTTAATTGATTTGATGTAATTTGATTATTTATTTGTTTAATAAATAATTAATGAGTTAAGGAAAGTAATTATTTTGAAATAGTAATCTAATTTAATTTAATAATTAAGTTAGAGAGTTTATAATGATCAAATAAATTATTATATTTTTACAATGAATTGTTATTAGAATTAATTAATTAATTATGAAAACTTAATTAAAAGAAGTGTGACAAATAACTATATTATAATTAGTTATTAAAATAAATTAAAGTAGTTTTGATTTGGTTTTCCCCAAACAATGCTTAAGAATATAAATTCCTTAATTTTAACTGGTTTGCCAAACAAAGCCCTATGACTTTTGGATTTTTAAAATTTAAATTATTTACAAAAATAAATAAATAAATAAAATATATTTAATCTATACGTTATCTTCTGCAACTGATATAATAAGTAGGCTTATTATTGCCATATCAGTTTTTATTTTGACGTATACTTTTGTCAGTTATTGGATTACGCTAGCCTAGTCTAAGACTGAACTAAGAAAGAAAATAAATTTGAGAGAGAAAAGGTCGTGATTTTCAAAGCAAGTTCTGACTTGTTCTAGCTATTATCAGTGATTAACAAATAGTTTCAAAGCAACAAAAGGTATGTTTTATAATCTTAACATATATGTGTTATACTATAATTCCTTAGTCTCCGTGTTCTTGAAATTCACTGCGTTGGTGGTATAATTTCTGTAATTGGTGTTATACAATTGAATTATAGTGATGGTATGTGATTATGAGGATTATAACTAGTGTTAGATGAAGAATTGTATGATAAATTACGTTTGCAAGAAGGAAATAGTTTTTGCGGTGAATATATATGTATGAACATATGTTTTGCATGATAACAAAAATTAGTAGGTGATTGTATGCTATTTATGAAATTGAACGTCATGTATGTTAATTGGGTATGAATTTCAGATAATCGTACTTTAAAGTAATCAAGTTTGGGTTATTATTGATATTAAAGCGTTAAACAACGTTAACAATGGAGTTTTTCTTAAAATAGTGTTTTCAAAGAATTATGTTTTCTAAAGTAGTTGTTTAATTATTGGTAATTGTTATATGGATGATTGTTAACGTTTATATGTAGTTTATGATGAAGTTATGCATGTTAATTAGTGTTAGAAATTAAGTTATAGATAGAAATTTTGTTGTTCTATTTTTCGTGGGCTGCGTTCTGCAAGTTTCGGCGCCCCGACGCCAAAATTCGCGCCCTATTGCTAGAAGTTCGCACCCCAGCGCTAAAATTTGCGCCCCAGCGCCAATCTCACACTGCGGCGCCACTGGTTAGCCTAGTTCTCGCGCCGCGGCGCGGGGACAGAAGTCTGAGACGGACTATTTTGGCCTCTTGTAGTAAAATGGCCATAACTTTCTCATACGAACTCCGATTGAGGTGATTAAAGATGATCCGGAACGAGGACGAATTGACCTACAACTTTCGTGCTTTAAGTTTTGTAATTTGAGGTCTGTAACAGTAGTCAAAATGATTATCTTTAGGACTTGTGTTTTTGGGGCAATTAGAGGGCGTCGGGCATGCACATGTGCATGTGTAGTGCTCCTGACGATAAAAGATGATGTCCTAAGTTACAAAACATGTATGTTAGTAAATATAATTATGCTTAACATTAATAAATAATGTATTAGATAAGTTATAGAAGTATAGTAAGCATACACAAGAGAGGCAAATCGGGCGTGTGACGAATAAACGTCGAAACGCCGTGCCAAGTGTTAATGAACTTAAAAAGTGTTTCAATTCAATTGAAATGAATATTATAGGATATAAAATGGGTTTATCATAAAACCAATAAGTAGTCCTAATAAGACTTAAGCACTTGAATGAACTTCGATTATGAAATATAGTCAGATATAAGTTAAAAGTTAACACAATCTAATTGAGCATTGTGTGCTAATTAATAGGAAAGATTATGAGATGTGGAGTAGAGTTTATATTACAATTACTATGTGTTGTTATGTGACTAATAGTTGATGTGTATGATTATATAATTGTGTAGGGCACGTGAAGTGCAGATAACTGTAAGTTGTTAATCTATTATTGGTAAACAACGATTAAGGAAAGTCTTTCGTTTCCTATTTTCTACGTGGACTTGATGAACTGTTTTAAATTGCATGATATGTTATATATGTTGAAATCATGAAATGTTCAAGTCAATATATGACTGCATTACTTTGGCTAAAGAATGTTGATTGAGTAAGGAACTTAATCTTGATATTTGTTATGTGAATTAAAGGCATGTATGCCATGTTACTTTAATGAGATGTATATCGAGCATGTTATTATGTGCTATGTGATGCATGAAAACTGTTAGATTTTGCTGGGTTGTCGAGCTCACTCTTGCAAATAACCACTTTTGCAGGTCAAGAAATTAAGGTAAGGATATGTGCTAAGTGAGTTATAGAGATCTATATTCACGAAGATTACTTATGTTTTATGAGAAATGTATGTAATATTTTGAATGTAAATGTTGTTGAATTATAAATTGAGCTATCCAGTGTATATATATCTATTTATGATGTAAGACTTTGTATAGTCAGTTTATTGTAACGATTCATGATATATATATTTGAATCGAAGAGATGTAATGTAAAGGTTGCGATTCAGGGCAAGAAAGAAGGAAATGTATAAACGTTTTAAATATTTCGCAAATTTAGTGATTTTAATATCGAATAATGATGTAAAATTAGAGGTTGAATGTAGGGTTAACGACCGTAGTCGAGATTTTAAATGGTATGAATTTTGGGGTTGTTACAATTTAGGAATAAGATTTTTATATAATTATTTAAACTCCTTTAACTAATTAGGCTTCCTAATCTTATTAGGAATAATTAATTAAACTTTTTTAATTAATTAGCCTCCTAAACTTATTAGGAATATGTGAGAGTACATATTTTAATTAATTCTCGAACCCCTTTAGGAATTAACTTAATAATAATAATAAGACTCCTCTTATTAATTTATATTTAATATTTATAAAATATTAAGTTATTTAATTTATTCTATCACCATAGATTAAATTAAATACACTTAACTTATTCTTACGATTATATCATTTACTTCTGAAATAAATATTCTTCCTTTTATGGTGTGACACTTTAGGTTCTCCATATTAAACCGGTTGTGAATAAATCAATTAGAAAAATTCTAATCTTATTTAAATAAATAAATTAAAGTATTAATTTATTTAAATAAATAACATCTATTCTACAATAAGAATAAGCCTACTTAGCGATTAACGACTTTCTAGATAATATATATTTTAATATTAATCATAAAAGAACATTTGATTAAATAGTTACTGTAAAATTCAATCCTTCCACAATACAATATCCCAATTAAATATAAAACATGGAATTACTGTCAAGTCTTATTTTATTTAATTATATGTATTTCGATTCACAATGCACAACTCCAAATAATACAAATTAGAAACTCCTTTATAATTTCATTCCACTTTGACTAAGGATTCCTGGGTTGACATTTATCGAATCACATAGGACATATCTTTTCATTTACTAGAAGCGGTAAATTTTTTATTGATAATTCATTATCTCTATATATAACTTATTACACCCAATCATACCCTTTGATATACCATAAGGGTCTTAAGGGATATATCAAAATATAACTTATCATACACAAGATGCTATGATGATCTCAAGTCTAAGGATAACTTGTACTACTATCACTTCAGGAATTCCTATTGACAAGCAAGTAAAACTACATTCGGTATTCCTTAGCGAGCTACGTTCAGTTAACTTATTCTCTAATAAGCACCTACACACTTACTTTAGTGTACCCACACAAATGGTCATGAGATCAATCATCCTCATCCAATGAGCAAGCAACGTATATACCAATCTATTCGGATTCACTAATTCCATTTTTAGTAATCCATCGATTGGGAACATTTTAGTTTTTAAGTTGTCTAATAATTTAGATCCCATTAGCATTATCTCATCATGATTCTAAAAATATTACTTAAAACTATGGGTTTATCACATATTATTAAAATAACCCCATGTAGATAATTAAATGACTTTAGTAGATAAATACTTTTATTAATAAATGAATGAAATTGTTTACAAAGTATATGCTTTATCATCAAACATGATTGGCTTGTATGCATACTACTTTCAGACCATGTTGCCTCCTTTTTAGTTATAATAAAAGGACTCTAACTCATGCAAGCATACATGGGTCAACAAGTAGTACATAGTAAGAAAAGTATAGATCCACGGAGAAAGGTTTTAAATTAAATTATTATGCATCAACTATATCACTATCTTTTATATGCTTAAACGAATGCTATAATGTTGAATGAATCTAAATTCAATTAACGAATAAAAGAAGAATAATAGAATAATAAATCAAATATGGAAATAATGGGATTCTAACTTCAATTCATATTTCATCTATATAATACCATCATGCAAGATTATACATGTATCATGGAAAATTAGCCAAGAGCACAAAAACTAGACACAACCATTTTTCAATGCATTATGCCCTACTTACATAACCTCTACGTGCAATAGAAATCATGTAATCATTAATAAAACCAAAATCAATATATTTCTATGTGACTTTGCAACAATATTGAATTGAAGAGTAAGCTCTTATGTAACTACACACGGTGAAATAGTATATTTCTATCTGGTTCACGAAATATAAAGCTAAACAATTCAGCCTCATAAACGCATGCTATCATGATTACAACCATACTCACATGTCATTTTTCAATTTCGTATAAGTACATAAAATGAATGGTGATCAAACATTCATGCAATCCAATCAATCTTAATAGAAATTCCATGACAACCACACAATCAAGCAATCAGGCCGTTAAATATAGACTACATATCAATATCCGTTAGAACCCCATAATGGAATTTAGTTCATTTCTGAACCGAAAGCCATTATGGGATTATAGCAACACATTAAAAATAAATAAAATAGTTGAGAGAGAAGATAGAATCGATCAGACCCAATTGCAGATTATAATCCAAAAGTGTTATTCAAATCTCCAATATTATCCAACAAAATAAAAGTAGTTCTTATTCAATGAATCAATCCAAAAGAAGATGAATAAAGTATTCAATGTATGCTCAACCCCCTTTAGTATTGTGTTCAACCTCGAACCCTCATTTTTTTTCTATGAAAAACTAATAAAAACAATAATGATACGAGTCTGGTGCCAACCAAAGTAGTTTATGCCGACTAAAACACTTCAAATTTCAAAATTAAAATAAAGTTAAACAATAGCAGTCGATGACGCGCGCGACCGCGCGCGATCCCTGTATAAAACAGGCGCGGGCACGCGAGTATGTAAATTAAGCCTCTGCCGGTTGATGGCGCGGGCGCGCTTGTTCTAACTTGTGCAGCCGCGCGGCCGCACAGCTTCTGTGCTCTTCATCCTTGAGTTCTGCTACTGTTGCTTCTTTGTCATGCTGGTATTGTTCCCCTGGACATGCTGCTATTGCTTCTTTGTCCATCAATGCTCTGTCTCTTTTCTCTATTCGTTCCTCGTGTCATGCTTCCATTAGTCTCGTGCCACCTACCAATGCCGATCTATGCCATTCCCTACATTTTCACACTAAAGGAGTTCTACTTACAAGTAATGCCCAATAAAACAAAATGCCACTAAAAACATACTAAAATGTACTTGAGATGGGCATAGTTCTCGTTAATTTATATTCAATAAGTAGGTATAACACCTACTTATCAAATACCCCCAAACTTGAACTATTGCTTGCCCTCAAGCAATGCATACGACATAAAACACTGAAAATGCAACTACATGCTTTGCAACTAGATTACGATGTAAAAGAGTCTCACATTTTTCCAGCTATAACAGAATATCAGTCCAGAATGCCTCAGCGAATTATCCAGATTCGAGAATACAAATTCAAACCAAACTATAGGTATAATATTATATACTCAAATAATTCATATATGCTATAAAGATGCTGTGTGTGTGTGTACTGTGTTCACCAAAACTTGATTAAAGCAAAAAATACACATGCTAAACTACTCTAAACAAAAAATTACAGTCTAAATCAAGATTCATGTATACTCATGCAACAAAAACTATTCTAACATATCAAAACAAATTAAGGTTCAACAATGGGTTTAAACTACTTTATTTCTATTCATGAGGGTGATTTTTGCTCTTTCCCGCGGTGTTTATTTTTATTTTCTTTTTTCTTTTTTCTTTTTTTATTTCACATGACTGTGCAATGCCTTATTCCATTAGGCTAACAATGCAACCCCTTAGCGAGCTTTCAACCAACGACTCCCATACCATAAAAGACCTTAGGGCGCTATGTGTTAAGACACCCCTACGGGCGCACTTACTTAAGTAACAAAGGCCCCGAAATAAGACTAGCCACGTTATTTTTTTTATAGCTTACCCATGTGTCCCCAAAACTTGATTATCAATGTTTTTCATAGTCTAAGTTCATTTTCCACATAATTCTATTTTTAAAACCACATTTCCAATCAAGCAATACAACACATAACTCTTATGCCTACAAGCATTAGTGAACACGTCCGTGCAAACCGAAAGCATCTAAACAGCATCCATGGATTACATCATGTAAAATTTTATATCTAAGTTTATGTTATCCAAAATACTCAACAATCCTTCAAAATTCACTTTCATCATAAGCTAGACATAACTTCCATAAAGCTAGAAATGCGAGACATGCAACTAAACATATAACTAACACATATAATACTACTAAAAACAGAAAAATTTACTGCAATTATTAACTACACATAAAAATGCAAAATTTAAACTAATCATGCAAACACTACATGCAACTACCCTACTACCTAATACCCCCAAACTTCAAATATTCAGTGTCCCAATGAGTGAAGGTATAGGGTTAGAAGAACTCCCCTACTGCTCAGCTGCACCACCTTCTTCGGGTGGTGAATTCGGTGGTGGAAATGGAACGACGGTCCTAAACTGTGGCCACTTTAGTGTAGTCCCCTGCTGTGCAAACGACTCTGCTAGCGACCTTATCAACCACGTAGCAAATGCTATAAAGTTATCATACATAGCATCGACCTTCCGCACCAACCTTCAGAGTTGACGGTCATCATGGACAACAGTGGCTTGTGTTGACGTTCCTGCCTCATTTTCATGTGTAGGCTGTGGTGGCGGTACTGACAATGCGGGTTGAATGATGAAACTTTTCCCCTCGGGTGTGGTTCTCCTCCTGCCTAGTCCTCAAATTTAGCAATCGTCGCATGAGTGATATCTTAACTAGGCATTTACAGCTGTTCATCATCCCACTGGACTCCTTGTTGTGACACAGACTCGCAATCACAGACGCATGTGGGATACTCCCCGTAGTGCTCCCCCTCATGTAACGTAACATGTTCTGATTAATGAGATAGCCCACATCGATGTATTTTCCTGTGATTATTCCCCACAAAATGATAGCCCTCTAAGTTATGATTTCATGCTGATGCGTTGAAGGTACAAGTTTCGCACATACAAACAAATTCCAAGTCTTTCCATAGCGATTCAAAGTTGAGGTTTGGAAAGTGCAAGGCTCATTAGTTCCTGCCCTATAAGTCCATTGCGTTCCTGGAATGCATAAGTCAGTGATAACTTCAGCCAAATCCGTTTCAAAACAGGCAGACTCGACCCAATTATCATTCCCAGTCGGTGGAGTGTCGAATATTCTGAAAGCAGCCCTGATTGACTGAGGTGTGTAATCAACTTGAATTCGTCGCACCATTAACAAACCACTCATAGTATCTTCAGTATTTGTTAGTTTTTGATTATATGATGTTTTGATTGATGACTAATTTAAGTATATTAGAAGTGTGTATGGTTCATGGTGTGTTATTATATTATCAAATATACATGGATTAGGATTTATAATATTATAATTGATATGCATGGGTTATGGTTAATTCATGAACAATTGTTGCTGATTTCCTTCCGTTGGTAGTTGGAATGTTTTTTAAAATCAGTTCAGATTTGAATTGAAATTTATTAAGGAATATTTGATTTAGAGGTTATTAAGGAAGATTTGAATTGGAGTTTATTAAGGCATGTTGGTATTAATAATAACAAATATTATGGTCCTTAATTCCAGCTAGCCCAAATTGGTTCTTCTATTTCATCACAGTATTTCGTGGGTGCTATTTTATTTAAGGATTTTATCTTGCTTAGTGGAGCCCATATGAGAAAGTATTCTATTTTGAAAAGGAGTCTTACAGAAGCTATTGAGTCTTATCCTTAATTATCTCATGTGTTCCTGTTTAATTCAGTTGATTGGGTGTAGAGTTTCTCTCCTTTATTTTAGCTCTTCAAAATCAAATAGTTGGCGCATATTTACTTAATATCTTTCTGGTGATACAAAGCTGCTAAATTTATGTGTGGTTGCTAACGGGTCTGAGAATTCTTAGCTAACAGATTTTATAGTCGTTGCTTGTTGTGTTATATATACCTCTTCTCTTCGGTTGATCAAAGTGACTTAGAACCGGCAATCAAGTTAAGAGATTACATCAGAGCTTATCAACTATTTTTATTCCAGTCATTTATTATTAGCTGTTATATCCTTTTGTGCTAGAAATTTTATCAAAGGATTCAAGCATAGCTTTGGCTTGAGGTTTCCTGGTTTAGTTAGTCTGTTCATAGAAGGCTCAAAGGTCTCAGAGGGGAGAAGAGGTGCAGTGGTGTACAAGTTGCAGAGGTGCAAAAAGGGGGCATAAGTGTTCAACATCAGATTTGAGGCCTCTTTGTAACAGGGAGTAATTTTTGTATTGAGTTTTAAATAGTAATAAAAAGAGTCTACAATCTTGGTTGGGATTGGACGTGGATTAGGCCACTAGATTAGAGGATAGGGGTTGAACCACGTAAAAATCTTGGTGTGATTTTAACTTCTGTTTATCTCTTTAACTGTCATTCACGTTTTGCATTTTTTTTATTATTCACGCCACTATCCAGACACTAAAGCAGATAGGTCTAGCTGTCTGATAATAAGAAACGAAGAACATAAGCTAAAGTAGACACTAAAGCAGACAGGCGTAGCTGTCTGAATTATACCTGTTGCAGAAAATTTAAAAAAAAATTCATCATTTGTTACTTTTAGCTTAAATACCTATTCACCCCCCCTTCTAGGTGTGCACATACATAGAATTACATTTAGTATCAAAGCAAAGCTCTAATAATATTGATTGTTGCAGGTCGTAGGGGAAAATCCTATGGCACACCTATACTTTCAAGAAGGTCAGTCCACAAGTAGGCCACCGCTGTTGCTCGGAAGTAAGAACTTCAACTTTTGGAAGTTCAAAATGAAGATCTATCTGAACCGTGACCCATGGGAATGGTGGGTAGTCAAAAATGGACCAGTCATTTCGCAGCATGATGATGGCAAGCCAAAGAATCTCATGGAAATGGACTTAAACGAATCGTATATGGTATCTTATGATTCCAATGCCATGAATACACTTTTAAGTGGCATGGTTCAGTCGGAGATAGATAAGGTCTCTTCTTGTACTACAGCTAAGGAAATTTTGGACAAAGTCATAATGAGCCACGATGAGACTACTAAAGTGAAGGAGGTCAAGCTAAGCATGCTAATGCACAAGTACGAATTATTCAAATTTGATAAAAATGAATCAATTAGAGATGCCCAAGCAAGATTCCTCACTCTAATGAATTCTTTAAGCGTGCTTGGACGAAATATTGATCAAAAGAAAATCAACCGAAAGCTTCTCAGAGTCATGCCAAAGCGATTCGCACCAAAGGTCACTACACTTCAAGACTCAGTCACAATCGGCACAACGGAAACTCTTACCTTATTTGGAGAACTTGAAGAGTTTGAAAACCAACTAAAATTATATGATGAAGAAGATGAGGCACCTAAGAAGATTCAGATGAAGAAATAGCTTTAATGACCAGAAAATTGAGGGAGCTGATCCGAAAGAAGAATAGATCAAAAGTTCCAACAAAAGCTTTCAACAACAATAAAGATTTCAAGCAAAAGCCACAAGAGGAAACATGTTTCAAATGTGGAAGGCCTGGACACTTCAAAAGAGATTGCTTCCAACTAAAAAGAAAGAACAAAGCAAATGGTTCAAAAGGGAAGGCTCTAATGACATGGAGTGATGATGAACCTGATCATGAAGATCAAGAAGAAGAAACTGCTCAGCTGTGCTTCACTGGAATACACAATGAGAAAACATCTGAGGTAAGTCCTTAACTTGGAGAAATTACTATTTCTGACTATCTTGTTTTAAAAAATGAAAACCTTTGTATGAAAGAGAAAAATGCTCACTTGAAAAGTTGGATAAATGACTTAATGAAGGAAGTAGAAACTTTAATTGAGGAAAAATAAGAAATAGTTAAAGATTGCACATCATGTGAAGTATCTTAGTTAAATGCTAAAATTGGATATTTAGATAATTATAATAAAATTTTATATAATTGTGCAAACAAATTAAATGAAGAAAATAATTGTCTTAAAAAGGAAAATGATGATTTAAAAGAAAGTTTGAAAATGAGAGATACTTGTATAGATGCTTTTAATGATGGAAAAGTGATAAACATGCAAAATAACAATGAGGAAGAAATAATATCTTTGAAAAAGGATCTTGCAAAATTTGTTTAAGGATAAGAGAATTTAAATATAATGTTGGGTGCTCAAAGATTAAGCTTAGATAAATAAGGAATTGGATATAATCCTATTAAAAAATAAAAAGCACTACAAATAAAATTAGAGTAATAAATAATAAACCAAGGAACAAGCCTCTTTATTGCTTACCTTATGTTACTTGCAAAAAATGTGGTTTAAAAGGACATTTTGATACTAATTGTAATAAAATAAAAATAATACAAGTTTGGGTAAAGAAAGGAGATTTAATTGCTACTAACAATACCGGACCCAAACAGATTTGGGTACCAAAACGATGAGCTACTTCTTTGTTTTGTAGGTATGCTTAATAGCAAACGTACCATCACATAAATGGGTACTTGACAGTGAATGTTCTAGACACATGACGGGTGATTGAACTAAATTTACCTCACTTGTTGCAAAGAAAGGAGGCACGGTTACCTTTGGAGATGACACCACATGCTAAATCATCGGTAAAGGTAAAACTGGTAATGGTAAGGTTTACATTGATAATGTCCATCATGTTGAAGGGTTAAAATATAATTTAATTAGTGTAAGTCAACTAATGGATAGTGGTCATAAAGTTATTTTTGAAAAAGATAAATGCACTATTATTCATGCCTCTCATAATGTTCCTTTAGTTGCTAACAGAGAAGGTAATATATACACTATAAATTTTGAAAATCAAAATAAGGATATTTGTTTAGGTGTTGTTCAAGATCAAACTATTCTATGGCATAGAAGGTTGGATCATGTGCATATGAAATTGATTAACAAGTTAGTTACAAAGAACCTTGTTAAAGGTTTACCAAAGCCAAAATATGAGAAGATAGGTATTTGTAATGCATGTCAGTTAGGTAAACAAGCAAGAAATTCTTTTACAAGCAAAAATTAGGTATCAACTTCTCTACCTCTTCAATTATTGCATCTTGACTTATTTTGGACCCGAGAGATATGCTAGTCTAGGAAATAACCATTATGCTTTTGTTATTGTCGATGATTTTTCAAGATTTACATGGGTTTTATTTTTAAAAACTAAAGATCAAGCTTTTGCAGAATTTGAAAAGCTTATAAAGAATATTGAAACAAAACACAACCTCAAGCTAATTGGTATATGGAGTGACCACGATGGAGAATTTGGGAAAGATTTTATACCATATTGCAGTGAGAAAGGTGTTACACATGAGTTTTCTGCACCAAGAGCGCCTCAACAAAATGGTGTGGTGGAACGTAAAAATCGTACTCTTCAAGAAACTGCAAGAACTTTACTACATGAAAGTAAACTATCTAAAAGTTTTTGGGCAGAGGCTATAAGTACTGCATGTTACATTTTAAATAGAGTACTAATTAGACCCATCCTTTTGAAAACACCATATGAATTACTAAATAAAATAATTCCAAATATTAACTATTTTAAAGTATTTGGTGCTAAATGTTTCATTCTAAATACTAATAGTAATCTTGGAAAATTTGATGCAAAATCATCCGAAGTTATTTTTCTTGGTTATTCAATGCATAGTAAAGCTTATAGGGTTTATAATCTGGATAAATTTAAAGTTGAAGAATCTATGCATGTTGTATTTGATGAATTTAACCGTGACCTATCAAAAGAAGAAAATGAAGTTTCTGTAGGAAAAGACATTGTGATTAGTGGAAAACAGACAGCTCAATTCGGACAGCCTGAGCCGTCTGCATCAGAAGAAAAATCAGATGAACGTGGTAAGCAAACAAATGGAATTAGACAACCTAAGTCATCTGCCTTAGTTGAAAACTCAGACTTGCAGATGCCTAAAGTCACAGCTCAACCCGTCTAGAAGAAAAATTTGATGATCAGTTTGATGTAGAGCATGACATTTTAGAACCTGAACCTGAAGAACAAATGACTGTAGCAAGGCTTCCTAGACCATCTAGAACAGCGAGAAATCATCCACCAAATCTGATCATAGGTGATCCTGACACTTGGATGAACACAAGAAGGAAAGCAAGAAATTACTGTGCATTCTCCGCATTTCTTTCACAAATAGAACCAAAGAATGCCAAGGAAGCAGTTCAAGATGAAAATTGGTCTATTTCCATGCAGGAAGAATTAAACCAATTCGAAAGGTGTCAGGTATGGGATCTTGTTAAACCTCCTAAAGGTGCTTCTATAATTGGTACAAAATGGATTTTCAAAAATAAACTTGATGAAAATGGCATAATTACTAGAAATAAGGCTAGATTAGTAGCTCAAGGCTATAATCAACAAGAAGGTATAGATTATGAAGAAACCATTGCCCCTGTTGCAAGGTTGGAAGCCTTACGAATTTTGTTAGCCTATGCATGTTTTAGACAATTTAAAATTATATCAAATGGATGTGAAAAGTGCATTTTTAAATAACTATTTAAATGAGGAAGTGTATGTCAAGCAACCACCGGGATTTGAACATGAAAAATATGCACATCACGTGTTTAAATTGAAAAAGGCTTTGTATGGATTAAAACAGGCTCCAAGAGCCTAGTATGAAAGATTAAGCAAGTTTTAATTAGACAATGGTTTAATCTTGGTAAAATTGATTCTACTCTTTTTATTAAAACCAAAAATAAGGACTTATTAATTGTTCAAATTTATGTGGATGATATAATTTTTGGAGCTACTACTAACTCTTTGTGTGAGTGGTTTTCCCAATTATGCATAATGAGTTTGATATGAGCCTTATGGGCGAATTAAATTATTTCTTGGGGCTTCAAATCAAACAATCAAAGGACGGGATTCATATTCACCAATCAAAGTATGTGAAAGAGCTATTGAAGAGTTTTGGATTCAAAAATACCAAACCAAAGTCAACACCAATGAGCACTACCGTCAAGCTTACCGCGGATGCTACAAGTAAAGATGTTGACGTAACAATGTATCGAGGTATGATTAGTTGTTTACTTTATTTAACTACATCAAGGTCAGATATTATGTATAGTGTAGGCTTATGTGCTAGATTTCAAGCTCAACCGAAAGAATCTCATCTTAAAGCGGTAAAAAGAATATTTAAATATTTAGCTGGCACAATTAATTTAGGCTTATACTATCTTGTATCTCCAAGTTTTGAACTAATTGGATACTTAGATGCAGATTATGTAGGGTGCCAAGTTAATAGAAAAAGCACAAGTGGTGCTTGTAAATTTTTAGGTCAAAGCCTTGTAGCTTGGCATAGCAAGAAACAAACATTTTTTGCCTTGTCTACTACGGAAGGTGAATATTTGGCGGCAGGTAGTTGTTGTTCACAAATTCTGTGGATGATACAAATATTACATGATTTTAATGTTATTTGTGAAAATGTGCCTATTATGTGTGACAATACTAGTGCTATTGATATTTCTAAAAATCCTGTGCTTCATTCTCGTACTAAACATATTGAAGTGATACATCATTTTTTAAGAGATAATGTTGCTAAAGGATTAATTAAGTTAGTATTTGTCCCTACTGAAAATCAATTGGCTGACATTTTTACAAAACCTTTAAGTGAGGAACGCTTTTGTGTCTTGCGAAGAGAACTTGGAATGTCTATCTATGCTAAAAAAATTTTGTTTGCCTTTAGAATTTAATTTTTTTAATAAAAATAATAATATATATATAATATATATATATATATATATATATATATATATATATGGTAAGGAGGGGTAATATCTAAGGATTATATTAATATGGACAGTTTTTATATTTAGCGTACTTATATATTCATTACATATAGATATTTAATTAATTAAGCTACTATAACTCTGATCTTATGAGACATATTATAAAAATATATATATGGTAAGGAGGGAAACTGTTGGAAACTAGCCGAAATATTTTTAGCGCGAACTGGGTATATCAAAGGACTCTTTTGATTTTTATCTCCCACCGTGCTAATTTCTTTGTTCTCTCTCAGTGTGTTTATCTCTCATCATACTCCATCTTTCCTCTTACAATCTAGGGTTTTCAAAGAGTTTTCCATGGCTAAACTCGTGGCGAACATGTGGTCAACACCGGCAGAGAAGCTACTCACAACAAGAAGGATATCCCTACTCACTCCTCACGATGGCGCTCGAATCGAAATATTACGCGACTCTCAACTGGTTTGGGGGTATTGTCAAAGCAGTCTATGAAGAAACGTTTGAAAGGGAAGTCAACTGAACCCATCATCATCCCCGTTTCTTCTTCCACAGACCAACTGATTCCCTCTTTTCCTCAATCCCATGGTACTCCTCTAATTTTTATATCTTCTACATATGCTATGCGTTTTCAAGATCTTATGATAAATAAAACTATTGTTTTTGGGAAATCATTTGATCAAGCTCTATTTCAACAAATTGGGGTTACATCCTTATTTGACAAAGTTACCCTCTCTGCTATGTTGAGTCCTCCCAAATCTGCATATCCAACTTTCTTTAAACAATTTTTTGGGAATATGACTGTTCAGGATGATGTCAAAAAACTTTTGTTAAAAACAAAACATTGGTAATTGATTCTACTGTATTGGGCTCTATTCTCCATATTCTATGTTATGGATTCTGTCCTTTCACACTTAAGGGACCCTTAGAGTTTGAAAATTTAACTGTTCTTGAATAGTTAAGAATTGTGAAAGAGTGTTCTACTACTGAATTTATTGGCTTACCAACTGTAACTGAAACTACTCCTTTGAATAATTTTATTCATAAACTTATTCGTGCTAATTTAGTACCTAGGAATGGGGGTAAGTCCAATATGACATATCAAGACTTAATTCTTTCTGCTTTAATCATCTCTGGTAAAAAGTTTAATTTTGGATTGCTGATGATTAAGCATATGGAAAGTTGTTTGACAAATAAAACAAAGTGCTTTCCTTATGGGGGTTTCATAACCAAAATTATTGCACACTTTGGAATTTCTTTTGTCAATGAAGATGTTGTGCAAATTTCTGATACAATTGATAAATATATCTTGTTGCAATCAAAATTGAAAGTGAATTCTGATGGAGTCTTATGTTGGGATGTTGAGAAGTTGTCTACTCAGTGTTCTGTTCCTCCTACTTCAATACCCTCATCTCCAAATTCTTCTCCTATTCATAATTCTACTTTACCCAACTCATCAGATCTCAATCCTCCTTCAAATCCTCCTTCCAATACTCAATTTTCTGCTCTTTATCAACTTATCCAAGATATGGGCTCTCAGTTTGACTCTACTCTTCAATCAGTCTCAAAACAAATTCAAGAGTTAAACGACAAAGTTGATTATTCTTTAGGACGGATGGAAGTGTTGGTCTCTCATCACAATGACTATGTTGTTAAAATCCAAGAATTTGACAAGAAGCTTGATGAAGTTCTCTATGAAACTACTACTGATGAAGCTTCTGACTCCCATCTTTTTGATAATGCCAAAGGGGGAGAAGTTTAAGGGATAAGGGGATAAGGAGAGGATACTGATGTTTTTTTTGGATATATTAGACTACCATTTATGCTACTGATGATGTTATTGGTTTCTAACTATTTTTAATTTGGGATATGATATCTATGTGTTACATGGGCTTATTTAATTAGATATTATATATGTCTCCTTTATTTGTTATTTGTTTCCCTATTTGCTAAGGAAATATTATATGCTTAAATTTAGGGGGAGCATATGTTGGTTAAAGTAGGGCATAAATTGTCATCATCAAAAAGGGGGAGAATGTTAGTTTTTGATTATATGATGTTTTGATTGATGACTAATTTAAGTATATTAGAAGTGTGCATGGTTCATGGTGTGTTATTATATTATTAAATATGCATGGATTAGGGGTTATAATATTATAATTGATATGCATGAGTTATGGTTAATTTATGAACAATTGTTGCTGATTTCCTTCCGTTGGTAGGTGGAATGTTTTTTAAAATCAGTTCAGATTTGAATTGAAGTTTATTAAGGAAGATTTGATTTGGAAGTTATTAAGGAAGATTTGAAATGGAGTTTATTAAGGTATGTTGGTATTTATAATAACAAATATTATGGTCCTTAATTCCAGCTAGCCCAAATTGGTTCTTCTATTTCATCAGAGTATTTCGTGGGTGCTATTTTATTTAAGGATTTTATCTTTCGTAGTGGAGCCCACATTAGTTAGTATTCTATTTTGAAAAGGAGTCTTACAGAAGCTATTGGGTCTTATCCTTAATTATCTCCTTTGTTCCTGTTTAATTCAGTTGATTGGGTGTAGAGTTTCTCTCCTTTATTTCAGCTCTTCAAAATCAAATAGCTGGCGCATATTTGCTTAATATCTTTCTGGTGATACAAAGCTGCTGAATTTATGGGTGGTTGCTAACGGGTTTGAGAATTCTTAGCTAACAGATTTTATAGTCGTTGCTTGTTGTGTTATATATACCTCTTCTCTTCGGCTGATCAAATTGACTTATAACCGGCAATCAAGTTGAGAGATTACATCAGAGCTTATCAACTGTTTTTATTCCAGTCATTTATTATTATCTATTATATCCTTTTGTGCTGGAAATTTTATCAAAGGATTCAAGCATAGCTTTGGCTTGAGGTTTCCTGGTTTAGTTAGTCTGTCCATAGAAGGCTCAAAGGTCTTAGAGGTGAGAAGAGGTGCAGTGGTGTACAAGTTGCAGAGGTGCATGTTGAAGATAGAAACAATGGGTTGCCTCCCATCAAGCGCTAAGTTATAGTCAATTAGCTTGACTGTCTCTGACTGTACATGTTGAAGAAAGAATTGAGGTGACTTTCTTTCGGTCAACCTCACCACCAAAATAATGCTTCAGCCGCTGTCCATTCACTTTAAACGGCTTGTCCGGGAACTTATCAAACACTTCTACCACTCCATGTGGGAAAACTGTCTTCATTGTGAATGGCCCTGACCACCTTGATTTAAGCTTCCCCTGAAAAAGTTAAAGTCTGGAATTAAAAAACAAAACTCTTTGTCTCGGCTCAAATGTTCTCTCTATGATCTTGCGATCATGCCATTTCTTCACCTTCTCCTTGTACAGCTTTGAGTATGCCTGTAATCGAAATTCGTCCAACTCATTGAGTTGGAGTAGGAATTTCTCTCCTATCGCTTTCAAATCAAAATTTAGCTTCCGAATCGCCCAATATACCTTATGATCTAGATCCATCAGAAGATGACATGCTTTTCCATAAACTAGCTGAAAAGGTGACATGCCCAACAGAGTCTTGTACGCAGTTCTATATGCCCACACAGCATCATCGAGCTTTAAGGACCAATCCTTTCTTGTGGTATTCATAACTTTTTCCAGAATTCTCTTGACTTCCCGATTTGACAACTTTGCTTAGCCATTCATTTGCAGATTAAAAGCTGTAGCGATGCGATGATTCACCCCATACTTAGCCAACAAAGATTGCTTATTGCAAAAATGGTTACCTTTATCACTAATGATAGCCCTTGGAGTCCCAAACCTCATGAAAAACTCCTCTGCAAAAATCTGAGGACTACTTTGGCATCATTTGTTGGAAGAGCTGCCACTTCCACCCACTTCGACACATAATCCACTGCTAGCAAGATATATAGATTCCCACATGAAGACATGAAAGGGCCCATGAAATCAATCCCCCACACATCAAAAATTTCCACTTCGAGGATTGTATTCAATGGCATTTCATTTCTTTTTGAAATGTTCCCGACTCTTTGACATCTGTCACATCTCTGAACGAAACTGTAAGCATCCTTGAAAAATATTGGCTAGTAAAATCTTGCTTGTAGCACCCTAGCCGATGTTCGTTCTCCACCGTAGTGACCCCCATACAAAGAAGCATGATAATCCTGTAAAATCACCTCTATCTCGCTATATGGGATACACCTCCTTATCATCTGATCAGCGCATTGTTTGAACAATTATGGTTCATCCCATATAAACCATTTAACATCATGCAAGAATTTCTTCTTTTGATAGCCAACCAAGTCAGAAGGTAATATTTTGCTCACCAAGTAGTTCGCATAGTCAGCAAACCACGACACTTCCTCTTTCACCACAAACAACTGCTCATCTAGAAAGGATTCATTAATCATTACCTTGTTATCTAACTCCCTTCTCGGATTCTCCATTCGAGATAAGTGGTCCGTCACTTGGTTTTCAGTTCCCTTTCTGTCTTGGATCTCTAAATTAATTTCATACAACAATAATATCCATGTAGTCAAACGGGGCTTTGCATCCCTCTTTGCCACTAATTGTTGAATTACCGCATGATCCGTGTACACTATCACCCTCGTACCAATCAGATACGCTCGGAATTTATCAAAAACATACATAACTGCTAATAATTCTTTCTCTGTGGTGGTGTAATTTAACTGCGCATCCATAAGGGTCTTGCTGGCATAGTAGATCATATGAAAAATCTTTTCCTTTCTCTGACCAAAAATAGCCCCACACAGCTTAATCACTGGCATCACACATCAGTTCAAATGGCAAGTCCCAATTCAGTGTTGTAATGACTGGTGCTGAAGTTAACTTCCCTTTCAAAATGCTCAAATGCATTCACGCAATCATCATCAAATTTAAAATGTGCATCCTTCTCCAATAAACTGCAAAGTGGTTTAGTTATCTTGGAGAAGTATTTAATGAATCTGCGGTAAAAGCCTGCATGTCCCAAAAAACTTCAAACACCTATAACTGAAGTTGGTGGCGGCAAATTCTCAATAGTATCTAACTTCGCTCTGTCCACCTCAAGTCCCTTCTTTGAAACTTTGTGTTCCAAGATAATTCCTTCTTGTACCATAAAATGGCACTTTTCCCAATTCAGTGCCAAATTTGTTTCAACGCATCTTTTCAAAACCATCACCAAGTTGTCAAGACATAAATCAAACGAATCCCAGAAAACTGAGAAATCATCCATGAATACCTCCACATTATGTTATACCATATCCGAAAAAATAGCCATCATACATCTCTGAAAGGTGGCTGGAGCATTACATAATCCAAAAGACATCCTTCTGAAAGCAAAAGTATCGTATGGACATGTAAAGGTTGTCTTTTTTTGGTCCTATGGAGCTATAACAATCTGATTGTAGCCTGAATATCTGTCCAGAAGGCAATAAAACTCATGACCCGCTAGTCTGTCCAACATCTGATCGATAAATGGCTGTGGGAAATGATCTTTCCTTGTAGCTTTGTTAAGCCTGCGGTAGTCCATGCAGACTCTCCACCCTGTCACTGTTCTTGTCAGAATCAACTAATTATTTTCATTAGAAACCACGGTCATGCCACCCTTCTTCAGTACACATTACACTGGGCTCACCCATGAACTATCTGAGATTGGATAAATTATGCCTGGATCCAGCCATTTCAATACTTCTTTCTTGACCACTTCCTTTATGATCGGATTAAGTCTTCTTTGTTGCTCCACCAACGGCTTGCTATCATCTTCTAGCAGGATCATATGCATACAAAAAGAAGGACTGATCCCTTTTATATCTGTTACAGTCCATCTAATAGCTGACTTGAACTCTCTAAGTACTCTCGTACCAGTTTTTCTTCCTGAAAAGATGTTAGTGCAGAAGAAATAATCACAGAAAACTTTGAATCTTTATTTAAAAATGCATACCTCAAATGGTCTGGAAGTGGTTTCAATTCAAGTTCTGGAGGTGTCTCAAGAGATGGCTTCAATTTCACTGACGTCTCTCCAACTTTCTTCAACGGCTCAATAGGAGTTTTGAATTTTCTGAACTGTGGAGTAGTATCAAGTAAATGCACAAGTTCTTCAAATTCCTCATCCTCTAATTATGAATTTCCAGCCATAACACTTCTTAATGGTTCATGATCCACCAAACTCTCTACTTCCTCATTTAAGAACTTGTCCACCATATCAACCCTGAAACATTCCTCTTCATCTGTCGGGAATTTCATTGCCTTGAATACGTTGAAAGTAACTTCCTGATCATAAACACGCATTGTAAGTTCCCCTTTCTAAACGTCTATCAAGGTCCTTCTTGTGGCAAGGAATGGTCTTCCAAGTATGATTGGTATACTCCTATCTTCTTCATAACATAAAATGATGAAATTAGCCGAAAAGATGAATTTATACACTTTCACCAAAACATCTTCAACAATTCCCCATTGATAAGTGATGGACCTGTCAGCAAGCTGCAACGAAATATTTGTCGGCCTTGGAGCCGGCAATCCCAACTAATTGAATACTGACAAAGGCATCAAATTTATACTTGCCCCAAGATCACACAGACATTTACTAAAGCTCATCTTTCCAATTGTGCACAAAATTGTGAAACTGCCCGGATCCTTCAGCTTCGGAGGTAGTTTGCATTGAAGCACTGCAATGCATTCCTCTGTCAAGGCCACTATTTCAAAATCTTATAATCTCTTCTTCCTTGACAAAATGCCCTTCATGAACTTTGCATAACTCGGCATGCGTTCCAATGCCTCAGCGAAAGGTATGTTAATCTGCAGTTTTTTAAAGACCTCCAAGAACTTGCTAAACTGCTTATCTTCCCTCTACTTATTCAATCTCTGTGGATACGGAACTAGAGGGTGAATTATTGGTATTTTACTCATAGGCTTCTCAACTGAACCTGTTTTATCTTTCTCTTCCTACTGTAACTCAGAATCTTCATTATTTTATTTCTTCTCAGACACCTTATCTGCCTCGCGCGGCCGCGCGTCTTCCCCTTGTAAACTTGGCACGAGTGCGCCTGGTTAATTTCTGGCAAACTGTTTCCCAGACATGAGTGTGATTGCCTGACATTGTTCCTTCCCTTCTCTTCTTAGATTTGCTTCTGTGGTACTTGGCAATGAACCCTGGGGTCTGTTGTTAAGCATGCTCGCCATCTGACCCATTTGAGTTTCCAAAATTTTAATAGTCACTACTTGGCTTTTAATTATCACCTCTGTATATGCCATGTACTTCATCGTCATCTCCTCCATTTTTGATTTCTTTTCTTGCTGAGGTGCAGCTGGAGTATGATGTTGTTGTTGAGAAAATCCTGGTAGATAAGGCGGTCTTAGTTCAAACTTTTGCTGAGCTGACTGTGACTGAAATTGGTTATTTGGTTGAAACTGATTGTTGATTTCCTTGATTATTAGACCAACTGAAGTTTGGATGGTTGCAGTTGTTAGCACTGTATGTGTTCTAAAATTGACCTTGATCCTTCCTATAGTTGCTCACATATTGCACAGACTCTGAACTGATAGCACATTGGTCCGTTGAATGTGATCCTACACATAGCTCACACACAAATGTAACTGTCTTCGCCTTGGTGTTTGTCAATGAATCAATTTTCTTCGCCATGGATGCCATCTATGCTGATAATTGAGTGATAGCATCCACTTCTAAAAAATATGCAACTTTGGGCTATGGCATTCTGGCTGATAGATTTTGGAAATCATTAGCTGCCATTGTCTCTATAAGATTATATGCCTCTTCATTGTTCTTCACCCATAGAGCTCCTCCTGCAGCTACATCTATAATCGGTCATGACTGTCATCCCAATCCATTATAAAATGTGTTGATAACCATCCAATCTGGCATGCCGTGGTGTGGACACTTCCTTAGCATCTCTTTGTATCTCTCCCAGGCTTTATATAATGATTCACCCTGTTGCTGATCAAACTAGGAAATTGTTGTCCTCAACTTTGCAGTATTAGCCATTGGAAAGAATTTGGTTAAGAATTTCTGTGCTAGGTCCTCCCATGTGGTGATAGATCCGAGAGATAAAGAATGAAACCAACTTCTAGCCTTATCACACAATGAAAATGGAAACAGCCGTATTCTAATTGCATCCTCTGTCACCCCGTTGTATCTGAAAGTATCACATATTTCGATGAAACTCAACAGGTGTTCATTAGGATCATCTGTAGTAGCACCCCCAAACTGTACCAAATTCTGCACCATTTGAATAGTGCCCAGCTTTATCTCAAAGGTGTTAGCTGCTATCGCTGGTCTGACTATACTTGACTGCAATCCATTAATATTTGGCATTGAATAGTCTCTTAAAGCCGTTTGCTCTTCTCTTTGTTCTGTGGCTGCCATATTAGATGTTGTGGTCTCTAGCTCTGCTTGTATATTTCTACGTGCTCTTGATTTCCAACGCTTACCGTTAATGTTATCCTGTAAAAGTGTTAACTCAGGATTGGAGGATCGAGTGCGCATATATTATATGCAAGTACCTGAAATAACAACAAAAATATAAATGAAACAAGATTAGAATTATCTAAGTCATACAATTTAGCTTAAAATTGATGATAATAATAAAATTAAACGCATTTTCCCGGCAACGGCGCCAAAAACTTGTTGCATCCTTTTTAGTTATAATAAAAGGACTCTAACTCATGCAAGCACACATGGGTCAACAAGTAGTACAGAGTAAGAAAAGTATCGATCCACGGAGAAAGGTTTTAAATTAAATTATTATGCATCAACTGTATCACTATCTTTTATATGCTTAAATGAATACTATAATTTTGAACGAACCTAAACTCAATTAACGAATAAAAGAAGAATAATAGAATAATAAATCAAATATTGAAATAATGGGATTCTAACTTCAATTCATATTTCATCTAAATAATATCATCATGCAAGATTATACATATATCATGGAAAATTAGCCAAGAGCACAAAAACTAGACACAATTATTTTTCAATGCATTATGCCCTACTTACATAACCTCTACGTGCAATAGAAATCATGTAATCATTAATAAAACCAAAATCACTATATTTCTATGTGACTTTGCAGCAATATTGAATTGAAGCGTAAGCTCTTATATAACTACACACGGTGAAACAGTATATTTCTATCTGGTTCACGAAATATAAAGCTAAACAATTTAGCCTCATAAACGCATGCTATCATGATTACAACCATACTCATATGTCATTTTTCAATTTCAAATATGTACATAAAATGAATGGTGATCAAACATTAATGCAATCCAATCAATCATAATAGAAATTCCATGACAACCACATAATCAAGCAATCAGGCCATTAAATATAGACTACAAATCAATATTCGTTAGAACCCCATAACGGAATTTAGTTCATTTCTGAACCGAAAGCCATTATGGGATTATAGCAACACATGAAAAATAAATAAAATAGTTGAGAGAGAAGATAGAATCGATCAAACCCAATTGCAGATTATAATCCAAAAGTGCTGTTCAAATCTCTAATATTATCCAGCAAAATAAAAGTAGTTCTTATTCAATGAATCAATCCAAAAGAAGATGAAGAAATAATTCAATGTATGCTCAACCCCCTTTGGAATTGTGTACAACCTCGAACCCTCATTTTTTTTCTATGAAAAGCTGATAAAAACATTAATGATGTGAGTCTGGTGCCAACCAGAGTAGTTTATGTCGACTAAAACACTTCAAATTTCAAAATTAAAATAAAGTTAAACAACAGCAGTCGATGACGCGCGCGATCCCCATATAAAACCCGCGCGGACACGCGAGTGTGCAAATTAAGCCTTTGTCGGTTGATGGCGCGGGCGCACGAGTTTCAGCTTATGCAGCCGTGCGGCTTTTGTGCTCTTCATCCTTGAGTTCTGCTGCTATTGCTTCTTTGTCATGCTGTTATTGTTCCCCTTGACATACTGTTATTGCTTCTTTGTCCATCAATGCTCAGTCCCTTTTCTCCATTCGTTCCTCGTGTCATGCTTCCATTAGTCTCGTGCCACCTACAAGTGCCGATCTATGCCATTCCCTGCATTTTCACACCAAAGGAGTTCTACTTACAAGTAATGCACAATAAAATAAAATGCCACTAGAAACATACTAAAATGTACTTGAGATGGGCATAGTTCTCGTTAATTTATATCCAATAAGTAGGTATAACACCTACTTATCAGAACATCTCTTCCTTAATTGAGTTTATATTGCAAGTATTTCTAAATTTCTTTTAGCAAGTTTCTATCTGTTCAATAATTGTCAAACAAATGTGTTATCAATTCATGTGAAGTTATAGCTCTTTGATTTAACATAACTTAAGAAATGAATTATTAGTCATGTGATTATGAGCTACTTTTGGTTTACCATGGCATAAAGTGTTAAGTCAAACCAAAATTGTTTGGTAAGACATCTAAACTGAGATGAAGACACCCCTATGAGGGCTATTGGTTGTCGATAGTAAATTGACAAGGGTATAGTTTGGGGCACTATAGGATGATATGCATACTCCTAGGATATTTGGGAGGTTGATCCCCTACAAGTTATCTGTAACAATCTAGATTTTTATTATAATATTTAAATATTTATTGAATTATATAAATATTTAATGGATATGTTTATCGTTGAATAAGTATTTGTTTAATTGATTTGATGTGATTTGATTATTTATTTGTTTAATAAATAATTAATGAGTTAAGGAAAGTAATTATTTTGAAATAATAATCTAATTTAATTTAATAATTAAGTTAGAGAGTTTATAATGATTAAATAAATTATTATATTATGCAACGAATTGTTATTTGAATTAATTAATTAAGTATGAAAACTTAATTAATTAAAAGTGTGACAAATAACTATATTATTAGTAGTTATTAAAATAAATTAAAGTAGTTTTAATTTATTTTGCCAAACAAGGCTTAAATATATTAATTCTTTAATTTTAAAGAGTTTTGCCAAACAGAGCCTTATGTTTTTGGATTTTAAATTTTGAATTATTAATAATATAATATAAATAATATATATTAATTTGGTAACTGCTAATTTAATAAGGTCATTAGTTTTTTAGACGTTTTAAATTAGTACGTTGATTTTATTTTCTACGTATAATCTATTTGGCTAAAGCCTAAGTAAGAAAAGGGAAGAAATTTTGTCAGAGAAAAGTTAGAGACAAGAGGGTTTTGAGAGAGATTGTCAAGGGTTGGAGTGAAAGTTCTGAGTTCTGTATTTTCAGTGTTTAGCAAGGGTTTCTTAAACAACTAGAGGTATGTTTTAAAAACTAAACATATGTGTTTTACGTTATAATTTGATTGTCTCTATATTTCTGCATTTGACTGTAAGACAAAGTTCTTTACAAAAATTGTCTGTAAACCATGCTTTACGAGTTGATTATGAAATTATGGGTATAAGTAATGTTATAAGTATCATATGTATATGTTGTAGGCTAAATTTACGTTTTCAAGAAAGAAATAGTTTTTACAGTGAACATATACTTATGAATGTGAGTTGTAGAAAATCAAAGGTTCTATATTCGATTTTATGCTAGTTATGAAATTGAAACTTGTATATGTAATTGAGTAAGATATAAAGCAGAACATGTTTCAAAGGAATCAAATTGGTAGGATGGCAGTGTTCACTATGTAAACAAACGTCGGTTATGGAGTATTGTTGGTTTAAAAATAGTGCTTTCAAGGATTTAAGTTTTCTAAAATTGTTGTTAAGTGGTGCTAAATTGGTATATGTATGATAATTAAATGTTTATGAATAATCTTTATAAGTTTTACATCCTAATTTAGATGTTAGCAGTAGTAATTAGTCCAGAGTTTAGTTATTCTGTTCTTCGTGGTTGGGTTCTGCAAGTTTCGGCGCCCCAGCGCCAAAATTTGAGCCCCAATGCCAAAAATCGCGCCCCGGCGCCAAAATTCGAGCCCCAGCGCCAGAAGTTCGCGCCCCAGCACTGAAATTCGCCCCCCAGCGCCAATTTCCCGCCCCGGCGCCACTGTATAGCCTAGTCCTCGCGCCCCAGCGCCGGATTTGTAGTCTGACATGTAGAGTTTTGACCTCCTGTAGTACAATAGTCATAACTTCCTCATACGAACTCCGATTGAGGTGATTCTAGATGATCCAGAACGAGGACGAGAAGATCTACAACTTTTGTTCTTTAAGGTTTTCAATTTGAGGTCATTAGGATGGGTCAAAATTCTTATCTTTAGGACTGTTGTGTTTTCGGAGGCAATCGGAGGGTGTCGGGCATGCACATATGCATGTGTAGTGCTCCAGACCATAAAAGATGATGTCCTAAGTTATAAAACATGAATGTTAGTAAATATAATGATGTTTAACATTAATATATGATGTATTAGATGAGTTATAAAAGCATAGTAAGCATACACAAGAGAGGCAAATCGGGCGTGTGACGAATGAATGTCGAAACGCCGTGCTAAGTGTTAATGAACTTAAAAAGTATTTCAATTCAATTGAAATGAGTATTATAGGATATGAAATGGGTTTAACATGAAACCAATAAGTAGTCCTAGCAAGACTTAAGCACTTGAATGAACTTCGATTGTGAAATATAGTGAGATATAAGTTGAAAGTTAACACAATCTAATTGAGCATTGTGTGCTAATTAATAAGAAAGATTATGAGACGTAGATTAGAGTTTACATTACAATTACTATGTGTTGTTATGTGACTAATATTTGATGTGATTATATAATTGCGTAGGGCACGTGAAGTACAGATAGCTGTAAGCTGTTAAACTGTTATTGGTAAACAACGATCAAGGCAAGTCTTTCGGTTCCTATTTTCTACGTGGATTTGATGAACTGTTTTAAATTACATGATATGTTATGCATGTTGAAATCATGAAATGTTAAAGTTAATATATGACTGCATTGTTTTGGCTAAGTAATGATGATTGACTAAGGAACTCAATCTTTATATTTGTTATGTGAATTAAAAGCATGTATGCCATGTTACTTTAATGAGATGTATGTCGAGCATGTTATTAGGTGCTTTGTGATGCATGAAAACTGTTAGACTTTGTTGGGCTGTCGAGCTCACTCTTGCAAATAACCACTTTTGCAGGTCAAGATTTTAAGGTAAAGATACGTGCTATGTGAGTTATAGAGATCTATATTCACGAAGATTACTTATGTTTTATGAGAAATGTATTCATATTTTGAACGTAATATGTTGTTGAAATGTAAGTTGAGCTATCTAATGTATATAGATATTTAGTTATGAAGTAAGACTTTGTATAGTTATTTCGTTATAACGATTCATGATATAAGATTGAATCAAAGAGATGTAATGTAATGGTTGTGATTCAGGGCAAGAAAGAAGGAAATGTATAAAAGTTTTAAATATTCCACAATTTTATTAAGTTTAACATCGAATAATGATGTATTATTTAGAGGTTGAATGTATGGTTAACGACCGAAGTCGGGATTTAAATGGTATGACTTTTGGGGTCGTTACATTATCCGAAGCAAAGTTTTTTAAGTTGATAGAATTGGATGCAACTTTGGTTCAGGTTGTGAACCCTCAGTTGGGCAAAATTGTTGAACTCTATTTCTTTCAAATCTAAAATAGTGTGTGTGTACTTTAATAAATTGCTTTATTCTTGCTGAGCATGTTGTAGCTCATTCTTGAAAATAAACTTTACTTGCAGTTTTAGATGGAAACCCTAGAACATCAGGAAATAAGCAGTGGAAAAAGTTCTTGCTAACTTAGTGTTATTTTTACTAGTTGTGTGTATTAAAGTCTTAAAAGAATTTGTTGTAATAAGAACCAAATCTCGAGAATTATGTAATCAAATTTAATAATATTGTAATATATTATCACCATTTAGTTGTATCATTTGTATTATGTTTTCTTCTTTTTAATTAAGTAGAATATTGGTACTGATGTAGTACAATAACACTATGAACTATGTATCTGAATGAAGGTGTGGAATGGTTGATGAAGTTCTATAAGGACTAAAGGTTGCTCCTCTATCCCAAGAATAAATTTATCATTTGGCATTGTGAATTTAATGTAAGAAGTGTAGACACTCAAAAAATTTGCATTCCTGTTACTAACCTTGCAGGAGGGCAAAATCGTCTTCCAGAGATAACCCTGGAAGTCAAGTTAGCATAGTCCCGGAGACAACCCCGAGATACTCAGTTTGCCATCTCGGAGATAACCCCGAGATATACAGTCCAACCCGGAGACAACCCCAGGATACTCAGTTTCAACCTCGGAGACAACCCCGAGGAATACAGTTCCAGTCCCGGAGATAACCCCGGGAGCTTCAATTTCAACCTCGAAGACAACCCTGAGGAATGCAGTTCCAGTTCTAGAAATAACACTTGAGACCTTTGCCATCTCGGTGACAAACCCGAGATATTCAGTTCTAGTCTCGGAGATAACCCCGAGAGATACAGTTCAAACATCAGAGACCCTGAGGGATGCAGTTGCAGTTCCGGAGATAACCCCAAAAATTCTTATTTCAACCTCCAGCAATCAACTTCAACACTCGATGATATCCCCGAGGCACTTAGTCCCAAGCTTGGAGATAACCCCGAGAGGACAGGCTCACCTCAGAAACAACCCTGAGGACGTTTAGCACTTGCAGCAGCCCAATCTCAGAGATAACCCTAAGCAACAACTGCTAAATCAGCCAAGAATCGGAGATAACCCCGGTCAGCGGCAAAGTCATCATTTTGCCACCTCAATCCCACATTCATCTCAACAACATTTCAACCTACATGCTACACAGAAGTGTCATACAAGAACCATAGCTCCAATCCCGAGTGACTACTACACAAGACAGCACACCGAATATAATTTGAAGCTTAAAGACCTGGGCATGGACCCATCTTTTTGACTTCGTACAACCTCTTATCTCATGTCCTTGTGTATCTCTCGACAACAGCATTCCATAAAAGGTCTTAAACACCTGGATCAGATGTCCTTATTGAAGTTATGAAGGTTCAAACGGACAACATGTTGCACGAGTGCATGTACTTCTAGACGACGAGACCCACAGAGCCCGGAGCACCCCGGGCAGCCGCAGGTACACCTGTGGCTCCCCCTCTATAAATAGAGATCTTAGGGTGGCCATTTGTAAGAAGAAAAAGGTGATGAAGCCATGTCCAATTTGCTCTATACACACTATAAATTGAGTGCTTTCTCATTTCAAACACTTATGAGCTTATATTTGGCTACTTTTTATCGGTGGGAACCAAGTGTTCATCCATTTAAAGCTACTGAAGTCTTCTTTGGCAGTCCACTGTAAGCCTTCTTACATTACTTAAAGCCTTTTCTCCACTTCTTGCACACACAGTCATTCACGTTGAGAGTCGTGTTGCGTGTGTATGCCCGGACTTCGGTCCGTGGCTTTTTACTTCTTTTGTGTGTGTGTATATATATATATATATATATATATATATATATATATATATATATATATATATATATTTGTACTAACATCATCGAGTTATGCCTCGATTGAGCCTGAATTTTACATCCGGAGCTTTTATTGCTTATATATATATATATATATATATATATATATATATATATATATATATATATATATATATATATATATACATATACATATCTGCTTACAGCTTTCATACAAATTGCTACATCATGTGAGCCTAGGAATCATGTGATCACAGATTCAGTCTCCTGAATCTAGATAATTACACATTGACCCACAACACACACACACACACACACATTCATATAACAGTTTAATTGAAAAGTGGTGGTCACCGTGGTAACACGGATGTCGGGGGTGCCTAACATCTTCCCTCCGTATAATCAAGCCCCTGGACCCTAACGAATCTCGGTTTCACAGACCAGTCAAATAGTGTCACATCACTAGGTCAATGTAAAAACCTTTTCTCGGTTGAGTTGGTGTAACCATTTAAAAATACCAACTGGCGACTCTTATAGTCAAATCGTCGACATATACATGTCGGACCTTTCCACGACTTATTTTTTTCAAACAAATCTCACCTAACATGAGAACATCAAAAGATAAGAACAGAAAAGGGACAAATAAAAATCCTGACGTCGATAAGAAGGAATTATTGTTATGTAAGAAATATCAAATATATAAAAATCTATAAATCCAAGTGAGGGTACTCATCATCTTGACTGTTCTGATGAGAATAAGTTAAGTGATGTGGTATTGTGAACCTTGGAAAAATAGAGTTTATAAATATTGGAATATTTATAGTTGGTTAATCAATTTTTATTGAGCACAGGATCTGCTATAAGTGGTAAAGTGATTTGGGGGCATCACAAGTTTGGTATCAAAGCAATTGATTGTAGCTCAAAAGGTAGGGGGTGCCTTAGGATATAGTCTACTAGTAATAGTGAGTGAAAATTAGGATATACTCTTAACAGAGTTTCTATAACAAGCAAGACACATAAACTAACATTAAAAGCCTTATACTTTGTATGCTCATTATAATACTAAACAAGTAAAATTTCTTTTGTAGGATGGCAGACACTGAAGGGAGGGACATTCCAGAAGTAGTAGATCCATATATGGTAGAGCCAAAACAGGATAGTCACCTTGAGGAGGAGGAACTTCAACATGATCAGTAGTTGCTAGAGGCAGAGTTAGAGGAGGAAAATGTACCAGGTCAATTGATCGAAGTAAATGAAGATGAATAGATATTAATAGCAGTGGTTCAAGAAGCAATAGAAGACATTAAGACTGGTTATTTTAAAACAAGTGTACCGGAGTGTTTACTGAAAGTATAGAACTTAAGTGTAGTATAGAACTTAAGTCTTATTACTTGTACTGTATATTAGGAAAATTTGTGGTTATGAATATAGAAAGTTTTGTATTAACTAGTGGTAGTATATGAACCAGCAGTAGGATATGTTATTTTCAGTATGAAATATACAAATTCTGTTTGTAAAATCAAGTTGCTAACTTTGTGTGTTATTGATACTTATATTTATACTTGTATTTCCTTCGTTTATAAAATTATGCCACCAAGGAGAAGAACCTAGGGAGAAGTAAAGAATCAAGATAGAAAATTAAACCCTACCCAATAATTAGTTGATATACTCATAAAAGCATTACAGGGTCGCCAACCAAATCAACCTAATACAGTTACCCCACAGTGTACCTTATTTAAAGACTTTAAACTTGTTGGTCCACCTGAGTTTAAAGGAACTGCAGAACCAGTTGAAGCTCAAACCTGGATCACAGAAATTAATTTTTTTTCTTAGTAACCAATGTTACTAAAGATAAAAAGACCATCTTTGCTACCTTTTTCTTTAAGGGTGAGGTAAATAATTGGTGAGAAACTAATAAAACTCGTGAAGGAGAAGGGGTAGTCTCTTGGGATAAGTTCAAGGAACTATTCTTTGAAAGTTTCTTTCCTCAAACAATGTAAAATCATATGGAAGTGCAATTCCTAGAGCTAAAGAAAGGAGAACTGTGTATCCCAATATAAAGCTAAATTTAATGAATTAGCTAGGTTTGCACCTCATAGAGTAAATTTTGAGGCAGGAAAGAGCCGAAGATATAAAGAAGGTTTAAAACCCCAAATTCTAAGTAAGATATCACTATTCCAAGTAAAAACCTTTCCAAAAATTCTCGAGAAAGCTATCATAGTTGAGAATGAGGATGAAGCTTTAATAAAATTCCATAGAGACACGAGAAATCAAAATGAGGGAGGAACGTTTAAAGGAGAAGCAAGTATAGAGGGTTCAATAAACGGAATTGGGATGCCACTTCTAATAATAATAGAACCTTTGAAAAGATGGAAAATTACAACAACAACAACAACAACAATAACAACAACAAATAGTTGATCTTTATGTTACGTGTGGGAAGAATCATAAGAGAATATGTCTTAGAAAGAGAAACACTTGTTTTAGCTATGGTCAAGAGGGACATTTTGTGATAACATCCTGACCAGGCATGCATCAAACAACAATGACTCAACTCGAGTTCCAAGGGTTCAATGAATGATTGCGAGTAGTTGTGTAACGACCCTAAAATTCATACCATTTAAATCCCGAATTCGGTCGTTAACCATACATTCAACCTCTAAATAATACATCATTATTCGATGTGAAACTTAATAAAATTGCGGAATATTTAAAACTTTTATACATTTCCTTCTTTTTTGCCCTGAATCGCAACCATTACATTACATCTCTTTGATTCAATCTTATGTCATGAATCGTTACAACAAAATAACTATACAAAGTCTTACATCATAACTAAATATCCATATACATTAGATAGCTCAACTTACATTTAACAACATCTTACGTTAAAAATAGGAAATACATTTCGCATAAAACATAAGTAATCTTCGTGAATATAGATCTCTATAACTCACATAGCACGTATCTTTACCTTAAAATCTTGACCTGCAAAAGTGGTTATTTGCAAGAGTGAGCTCGACAGCCCAGCAAAGTCTAACAGTTTTCATGCATCATATATCACACAATAACATGCTCGACATACATCTCATTACAGTAACATGGCATACATGCTTTTAATTCGCATAACAAATATAAAGATTGAGTTCCTTACTCAATCATCATTACTTAGCCAAAATAATGCAGTCATATATTGACTTTAACATTTCATGATTTCAACATGCATAACATATCATGCAATTTAAAACAGTTCATCAAGTTCACGTAGAAAATAGGAACCGAAAGACTTACCTTGATCGTTGTTTACCAATAATAGCTTAACAGCTTACAGTTATCTGCACTTCACGTGCCCTACACAATTATATATTCATACACATCAACTATTAGTCGCATAACAACACATAGCAATTGTAATGTAAACTCTACTCCACATCTCATAATCTTTCCTATTAATAAATACACAATGGTCAATTAGATTGTGTTAACTTTTCGACTTATGACTCACTATATTTCTTCTTAGTCAAACTCGAAGTTCAAGTGCTTAAGTCTTGCTAGGACTACTTATTGGTTTTATATTAAACCCATTCCATATCTTATAATATCCATTTCAATGGAATTGAAACACTTTTTAAGTTCATTAACACTTGGCACGGCGTTTCGACGTTCAATCGTCACACGCCCGATTTGCCTCTCTTGTGTATGCTTACTATGCTTCTATAACTTATCTAATACATTATTTATTAATGTTAAGCATCATTATATTTACTAAGATTCATGTTTTATAACTTAGGACATCATCTTTTACGGTCTGGAGCACTACACATGCATATGTGCATGCCCGACACCCTCCGATTGCCTCTGAAAACACAACAGTCCTAAAGATGACCATTTTGACCCATCCTAATGACCTCAAATTGAAAAACGTAAAGAACGAAAGTTGTAGGTCTACTCGTCCTCGTTCCGGATCATCTTGAATCACCTCAATCGGAGTTCTTATGAGGAAGTAATGGCCATTTTACTACAGGAGGTCAAAACTGTCCAAGTCAGACTTCTGTCCCCACGCTGGGGCGCGAGTACTAAGCCAACTAGTGGCGCTGGGGCGCGAGATTGGCGCTGGGGCGCCAATTTCAGCGCTGGGGCGCCAGCTTCTGGCGCTGGGGCGCGAATTTTGGCGCCGGGGCGCGATTTTTGGCGCTGGGGCGTGAATTTTGACGCTGGGGCGCCGAAACTCGCAGAACCCAACCACGAAGAACAGAACAACTCAATTTTCTGTCTATAACTTCAATTCCAACACTAATTAACATGAATAACTAATGCAAATTACACATAAACTTTCACCAAGCATACAAATATTAAATTAACACAACTTAAACCATAATTTTAGAAAAATTAAATACTAGAATAACATATTTTAAAACCCAAAAACTCCATTTTTGATATTTCTTGACACAGTGCATACTGTAATCATAATGATACACCAATTTGATTCTTTTGAACTAAGTTCTCTGTAATTCTTAACAAACTAACTAATATAGTCACAGTTCAATTTCACACACTAAATTGATCATCATAATTGTTATTTACATAAGCTACATAAGAAATACATATACTGACATTATTTCTTCCTACTGTCAAACGAATTTATCATGCAATTCTCGTTTAAGCACTACCTCTAATCATCATAAACTCATATAATAACTATATAATCAAGTACCATACCAAGTTATACATGTATATCAACAATTCATCCCATAAAATATTTTACAGAGAACTTTTTGGGAAGAAGAAAAACATGAAACTTTTAGAGAAAGAGATTGAGCTCCTACCTTGGATTAGGAAGATGATTATTATTATTTTCTCCAAATTCTTTTCTACAACACCTGTTAAAATCACTCTCAAATTCTCTCTAGTTTTCCTCTTTTCTTCTTTTTCTCTCTGTAAACTTCAACTGAGTCTTTCTTTTCCCTAACTCTAACATACGTATAATATTATAACGTATAATAATAATATAGATATTAAGTATAGGATTTAACTGACATCAGTTATAATTTTTTTTTTTGAAAATCAAAAGCCATAAGGCTTGTTTGGCTAAGCTTAATAAAAATAACCCATTAAATCCTTACACCTTGTTTGGCAAATCTAACTAAAACAAATAGATTAATCCTTATACCTTGTTTGATAAAATATCATTAAATTAAAGACTTATTATGCAATAAGACATGTTTAGAAAAACCAAATTAAACTCTTTTTATTTATTTTAATAACTCCTTTATAGCAAGGTTATTAGTCACACTTTTATTAAATTAATAAATCAATTAAATCATTAATCTATTAAATTACTTTAACACATAAATCATTATCACATAATTATAATTTCTTTTATAATTATAATTTTATTTAACCAACGAATATTTTAAATTACAATTTCCCATTTAAAATATTATAACTTATTTAAATCACCATAAGCTCTCTAGCTTACTTATTAAATTATATTATTATATAATCTCATAACAATTAATTTACTTAGCTCCTTAATTATTTACTTAACAAATAATTAAATCACATCAACTCAAATTGCCATATAATTCAATAAATATTTAATATTGCCAATAAATATTTAATATTTAATATTTAATTATTTATTCAACAAATAATTAAATAAACCACATCACTCAAATTGAACAATTATTTATTCAACAATAACATATCCATTAAATACTTAAATAAATCAATAAATATTTAATATCACGCTTTAAAATTATGAAATGTTACATCATTCCCTCCTTACAAGGATTCTGTCCTCAGAATCAAAATTCAAATAAATTATTCGTTACATTCTTCCCTACTTACAAAGATTCTGTCCCCAGAATCACCGAAACCCTACCTTACTTAGGTTTTCCTCAAATCTACTCATTGAATAACTTCAACACATTATCTTTATATAGGTTTTATATTTTCTACTCTCACAATTCTTGATAATAAATTCTTATAAGTTTTATTTCATAACATTTACTTAGACTCAATTATATTTGAGTATTATATATTCTTTGACCCGTTCATTATCTTTCTCTAAGGATCATTATCATATATTATATGATCAAACTCTCGGGACATTACATTCACCCTTTCTTCTAAGAATTTCGTCCTCGAAATTTTTATTAATTAATCTTTATTCATTCAATCTAACAGAATAGATTTTACGTTAATACCTTATTCATTCATTGGATTCTATAACCACTTCTTTTCCACAAAGATCATTCTACAATTATTAAACTTTTCTATTAAAAAATTTCACATTATTCTTTGATAACTCACATCCTTCTCACTTCAAAGTCTCTTTTCTCACTTATTCAACATATTCATCATTCAGAGTCGTATTCTACGACTTACTTCTTTCTAAAGAATATCATCCTTACCACATTCACCTTTTAGAATACCAAGAATCTTCCACAATTGCTCAATAATTGGGAAGCGATATGAATAACAGGAATTTAATAGATTCCAAATCATGATGAGGGTCATAAGGCCACGAACTATGTCCACAGTTGCAAGTAATTTTTCAACTTCAACTTTAACAGTCATAAGACTATAAGGACCCCCGTACTTAGGGTGTTAAGCCCTTCGTACGATGTATTGTGCACAAACATTTGAACGCTATGCATATGTCCATAGTTATAAGTAATCTTTCAACTTAAACTTTAACAGTCATAAGACTATAGGGACTCCTCGTACTTAGGGTGATCAGCCCTTCGTACAATGTATTGTGCACAAACATCTCAACGCCTCCGCGTAATCCCCTATAAAAGGGTTGTTCATCTCAGCTTTTCAACATCTGAATCCGCACCAAAACAATTTGGGTTGGCATAACTTCTCAAGAAACTCTTGAATTTCATGAACATCTTTTAATATTTGTCTAGCTGAATCAAATAGCATAGACCTCTACAATAACTCGGACATTAACCGAAATATACATATACATACATACATATGTATTCTCATATATTAAAGAAATCTCAAAAATCTTTTTATGACGTTATGATACCGCACTGTATTTACAGTCCGTTGAGGATTCCGTCATTTGGTGACTTTATCATAATACATCATACCATAGTGGGCTGACGATCCTTAGATCACATCCAACACTAGGTAATACTGCATTGATGACTCCATCGTTTTTATCATCTTTGCACCAGGTTACATGATGCATTAATGATATAAAATATATTTTGATATATTGCAAATCATTTTTGTCTAGCCGAAGTAATTAGCATAGACATACGAATAATAGTATTTGTTGTTAAAACTCATTGGTTCCATCATTTGATCCAATGTTTTTTAAGAAAATAAAAGTGTAAACATCAGCACGAAGTCAATAAATTTCGAAAGTCTAGCATAGCTAGTAGAATTAGAATACCTATGCTTCCACCATCAACTCCACTTTCTATAATAATCCATTGCTTAATAGGTCTATCTATTCCTATCATCCTCAATACTCCATTCACACTTAATTATACCCTAGTTCATCAAACTTACCACACGTTATGAGTTCAGGAACTTGCCACAATCATATGAGTTTAAGAACTTATCCTAGTCAGACCATAGGCGTCCATTCGCTGAGGGGTTCAAAAATATACCATATAACTATGAGTCACGAACCTACCATAAGTATGAGTTTTAAGAACTCGCACTTACCTTATAATATTCTCTAACTATACTCTACCTATCTGTTATACACATGAGAAAAGAATCACCTTCTCAACATGCATATAGCAAATAGCGCGACACAAACATTCCAATGATTATCATTGTGATAAACTGAGTGCAAGCACAAAACCCTCGCCCATACAAAGGTTTGTACAACTCAGCCATCACATGGGTTCTCAATTGAAATCCCACCTAACTCTATCTTTCTTTTAACTTGCTCTTTGCTCGATACGAATTCCTCGTATCACATCATCTATAACTCCTCATGAGTTATCTCGTACTATTTCATAGTACATTATCTTCATAGCATCAAGCTATAATCATTCAAACATTACAGACCATCTTTCTTTTATAACTTAAACAGATCACGTCGTGACCTTATTCTATAATCATCTTTCTTAAAATTCTTTTGTTAACTCGTGATCGTTTTGTTTTACGATCCTCATTCTTTCTCTTTTTCATCATTTACGACATTATTCGTTATCTTGGTTATTGGAGTTAGGAAACTCCCATTTCTTATCTTTATATCTTTTCAAGATTCTTCTTTGAATCTTCTTGTTTATATAACAATTCTTACTTTAAGAATTTCTAACTTTCTAACTTCATTTACATCGCTCAAAATTTCATTCGAGTTATACACTTGGTACACATCGAGTCTCTAACAGTTTCAATATGGTACGCTGAGTGGTTTCCCACAAACAACCAACAAACTAGGTTCCGAGTTGCTAGTTCGTATATACCTCCGCTCCATGAAGGAATCGTTTAGCCCAGATACCATACATCAATTATTAAAGAGTACAATTGTACCACACTTAGACATAACTCTCTATTCATAACTTCTTTACCATTCTCTTTTTATAGACATTGTCTATTTATTATCACCTTACATTCTTATTATTGGAGTTGGGTAACCCCACTTTTATATTCCTTATAACTCTGCGAGATTCTTCTTTGAATCCTTTCACGCAAGTTTTAATCCCTTATTATTCAAACTCTATTTGAGCTTATTCGTTCATTATCTTCACCTCTCTTCTCTAAGGTTATAGCCTACGGTACTCCTACCTAAGGTTTATAACCTACAGCTCTGATACCAACTGTAACGACCCCAAAATTCATACCATTTAAATCCCGAATTCGGTCGTTAACAATACATTCAACCTCTAAATAATACATCATTATTCGATGTGAAACTTAATAAAATTGTGGAATATTTAAAACTTTTATACATTTCCTTCTTTCTTGCCCTGAATCGCAACCATTACATTACATCTCTTTGATTCAATCTTATGTCATGAATCGTTACAACAAAATAACTATACAAAGTCTTACATCATAACTAAATATCCATATACATTAGATAGCTCAACTTACATTTAACAACATCTTACGTTCAAAATAGGAAATACATTTCGCATAAAACATAAGTAATCTTCGTGAATATAGATCTCTATAACTCACATAGCACGTATCTTTACCTTAAAATCTTGACCTGCAAAAGTGGTTATTTGCAAGAGTGAGCTCGACAGCCCAGCAAAGTCTAACAGTTTTCATGCATCATATATCACATAATAACATGCTCGACATACATCTCATTAAAGTAACATGGCATACATACTTTTAATTCACATAACAAATATAAAGATTGAGTTCCTTACTCAATCATCATTACTTAGCCAAAATAATGCAGTCATATATTGACTTTAACATTTCATGATTTCAACATGCATAACATATCATGCAATTTAAAACAGTTCATCAAGTCCACGTAGAAAATAGGAACCGAAAGACTTGCCTTGATCGTTGTTTACCAATAATAGCTTAACAGCTTACAGTTATCTGCACTTCACGTGCCCTACACAATTATATAATCATACACATCAACTATTAGTCACATAACAACACATAGCAATTGTAATGTAAACTCTACTCCACATCTCATAATCTTTCCTATTAATAAATACAAAATGGTCAATTAGATTGTGTTAACTTTTCGACTTATGACTCACTATATTTCTTCTTAGTCAAACTCGAAGGTCAAGTGCTTAAGTCTTGCTAGGACTACTTATTGGTTTTATATTAAACCCATTCCATATCTTATAATATCCATTTCAATGGAATTGAAACACTTTTTAAGTTCATTAACACTTGGCACGGCGTTTCGACGTTCAATCGTCACACGCCCGATTTGCCTCTCTTGTGTATGCTTACTATGCTTCTATAACTTATCTAATACATTATTTATTAATGTTAAGCATCATTATATTTACTAAGATTCATGTTTTATAACTTAGGACATCATCTTTTACGGTCTGGAGCACTACACATGCATATGTGCATGCCCGACACCCTCCGATTGCCTCTGAAAACACAACAGTCCTAAAGATGACCATTTTGACCCATCCTAATGACCTCAAATTGAAAAACGTAAAGAACGAAAGTTGTAGGTCTACTCGTCCTCGTTCCGGATCATCTTGAATCACCTCAATCGGAGTTCTTATGAGGAAGTTAATGGCCATTTTACTACAGGAGGTCAAAACTGTCCAAGTCAGACTTCTGTCCCCACGCTGGGGCGCGAGTACTAAGCCAACTAGTGGCGCTGGGGCGCGAGATTGGCGCTGGGGCGCCAATTTCAGCGCTGGGGCCCCAGCTTCTGGCGCTGGGGCGCGAATTTTGGCGCCGGGGCGCGATTTTTGGCGCTGGGGCGTGAATTTTGACGCTGGGGCGCCGAAACTCGCAGAACCCAACCACGAAGAACAGAACAACTCAATTTTCTATCTATAACTTCAATTCCAACACTAATTAACATGAATAACTAATGCAAATTACACATAAACTTTCACCAAGCATACAAATATTAAATTAACACAACTTAAACCATAATTTTAGAAAAATTAAATACTAGAATAACATATTTTAAAACCCAAAAACTCCATTTTTGATATTTCTTGACACAGTGCATACTGTAATCATAATGATACACCAATTTGATTCTTTTGAACTAAGTTCTCTGTAATTCTTAACAAACTAACTAATATAGTCACAGTTCAATTTCACACACTAAATTGATCATCATAATTGTTATTTACATAAGCTACATAAGAAATACATATACTGACATTATTTCTTCCTATTGTCAAACGAATTTATCATGCAATTCTCGTTTAAGCACTACCTCTAATCATCATAAACTCATATAATAACTATATAATCAAGTACCATACCAAGTTATACATGTATATCAGCAATTCATCCCATAAAATATTTTACAGAGAACTTTTTGGGAAGAAGAAAAACATGAAACTTTTAGAGAAAGAGATTGAGCTCCTACCTTGGATTAGGAAGATGATTATTATTATTTTCTCCAAATTCTTTTCTACAACACCTGTTAAAATCACTCTCAAATTCTCTCTAGTTTTCCTCTTTTCTTCTTTTTCTCTCTGTAAACTTCAACTGAGTCTTTCTTCTCCCTAACTCTAACATACGTATAATATTATAACGTATAATAATAATATAGATATTAAGTATAGGATTTAACTGACATCAGTTATAATTTATTTTTTTTTGAAAATCAAAAGCCATAAGGCTTGTTTGGCTAAGCTTAATAAAAATAACCCATTAAATCCTTACACCTTGTTTGGCAAATCTAACTAAAATAAATAGATTAATTCTTATACCTTGTTTGATAAAACATCATTAAATTAAAGACTTATTATGCAATAAGACATGTTTAGAAAAACCAAATTAAACTCTTTTTATTTATTTTAATAACTCCTTTATAGCAAGGTTATTAGTCACACTTTTATTAAATTAATAAATCAATTAAAACATTAATCTATTAAATTACTTTAACACATAAATCATTATCACATAATTATAATTTCTTTTATAATTATAATTTTATTTAACCAACGAATATTTTAAATTACAATTTCCCATTTAAAATATTATAACTTATTTAAATCACCATAAGCTCTCTAGCTTACTTATTAAATTATATTATTATATAATCTCATAACAATTAATTTACTTAGCTCCTTAATTATTTACTTAACAAATAATTAAATCACAACAACTCAAATTGCCATATAATTCAATAAATATTTAATATTGCCAATAAATATTTAATATTTAATATTTAATTATTTATTCAACAAATAATTAAATAAACCACATCACTCAAATTGAACAATTATTTATTCAACAATAACATATCCATTAAATACTTAAATAAATCAATAAATATTTAATATCACGCTTTAAAATTATGGAATGTTACAAGTTGGGTTGAATTCAACCCGAGGATGCTTACATTATAGTTCAAGTCAATTGGTGTCGTGTACGTTTCATGGGTAGGAGCTTACATTCTATCAAGCGACATCACAAGGTTGGAATGCATGGAACAAATAAGAAGAGTTCAAGTGTTAAGGCAATACGTTCATCATGCAACCGAGATCAAAGATTGGCATTTTCAACTTGCTAAATACATACCAACCACTTTAAGCTCCATTTCAACCTTGATCCAACTAAAATCTTTTGATCCTCAAAGAATGAAAGTTGTAGAGCTATTCATTCTCTTTCAGGAGACTCTTGAATCACCTCAATCGGAGTTTGGACGAGAATGTTATGATGAATTTACCAAAGGATATCACAGCAGGAAAACCATACTCGCCCTCGATGGGCTTCTCTGCCTAATGCAGCCCCAACATGCTCTGGCTCTGCCCCAGCATGTTCCTCTCTACCCAATGCCACCCCGACTGGTTTTCCAAGCCTAAAAAGCCCACCTCGACGAGTTTATAGATTTCCAGCAAGATATTTTACGCGTTTTGACAGATTTAGGACACTGATTTACTTCCTTAATTAGCTATTTTTAGTATCTTTTATATTTCTAATATATGTAGGAATTATATTAGGTAGAATTTGATTTCTATGTTAATTTGTAAGCTAGGATTTGGTTTCCTAATGGATTCTTATTCCTTATAGGATTTAGGGTTTTGATTTCTTATAGAATTAGGATTTCTTTCATTATTATAAATAGACTACATATCTGATGTAATAGATAAGAAACTTTGATAAATAAAACTTATGAGATTATTCTCCTTTTGGTTCTTTGAGAACTCCTGAATTGTTCATAGTTTTTTCTATGAAATTCATATCCGACTTATCATACAACAATACATAGTTGTGTGTGGCATATTGATTATACCAAGGTTACCGCTTATATATACGTGAGGCGTCGAGGTGTCATTGATGTTTCATTCAACGTAACTTCCTTGTGCGATCGATTGTTCTAAGGTTCTGGTCTCAATATAGACGTTGGGTTGAGGTGTCGTGAGCGTTCCACCTTACGAATTTTCTAGAAACGATCCGGGCGACGATCACCTCACGCCAGCGTGCTGTGGAGTCTATCATTTGGTATCAAAGCTAAGTTTTAGCGAGTTACTTATCCTTTAAATTTCTATTGAAATTGTTGATTAAAAAAAGAAAAAAAGAAAGAGCGTTAAGAAAATTTTTAGATTTTGTTTCAATTATGCTAACAAACTTATAGCACACCATCAATTCCATCCATTTTGATCAACCGAGATTTTATCCAAATCCATCATCATCAGTTCCGATTAAAGTGAAATTGTACTCTAAAATTTAATTTGTGAGGGTTGTTCAGTTTCGAAGTAGGTTATAACTGCCAATTCTGACAAATACAAAGAATTCTCGATTGTGTCCGTATTCTGAGATCTACACCTTCTATATTTGTTATTGATAAGTGTTTTTTTGAATTGCTTTGTAAAACTATAAATTTATTTGGTGAATTCATAAAGAACCTATAAGAGGGAATATTGAGAGGTAAAAGGCAAAAGTGTGAGCTTAATAGAGGGTAAAAGCCTATTGAGCGATACACGAGCATAAAATTGAGCAATACATTATTTTGAGCAAAACACGTAAGGAAACGTGTGAGGAAAATTATTTTATTTTATTATTAACCCTTATTTTGCAGGAATTATGTCTAGCTTAAAGGACATCTTTTATACAAGGTTTCTAGTGCAAGAAAAGGTGTGCATTACGAAAATTGATTGTGAAATTAGTACTAACATTACTAGCACTATAATGGTGGAGAAACTAAGGCTGTCAACAGTTGCACATCCTCAACCTTACAAGTTACAAGGGATCATCGATTGTGAAGAGGTAATGGTTACTAAACAGGTGCCAGTTTCTTTTCACATTGGCATATATGAAGATGAGATACTATGTGATGTAGTTCCAACACATACTTGTCATTTGTTACTTGAAAGACCATGGTGACACGAAAGACGCGTGCATTATGACAAATTTACAAACGAGTATTCATTGGTGTATAATAGAAGAAGAGTTATTCTTTGTCTGATGACACCCGAGCAAGTCCACGGAGATTTACTATACTTAGAAAAGGACCGTGATCAGAAGCGAGAAAGTGAACGATAAAAAGAAATTGTTCAAAAGATTGATAGTAAGCAAGAAAAGTTTGAAAAGAATTAGAGAGAAAAGAAAAGAGAGAATGAAAAGCTTAAGATTGAAAATAAACGAGAGAAAAACAAACGAGAGGGAGAGCAAAACGAAGAGAGTGAGTTGTATTTTGAAAAGCCAATGAATGTACATTCGTATAAGACAACGCTTTTAAATACTAACACTAATAATGGAAAAGGGTATCATAGAAGAAAACATGGTTATCGTAGAAGAAGACATGGGTTCGTGTGCTATTCATGAAGTTATAGTACCTAAGGAGGATGGGACAATGAGTGTGTTCATCAATTTTAAATTGGTAAACAAGTATTGTTATTCTTTTCTTTGTTCAGATTATATTTTCATAGTACTTATGTTTTAACTACATGTGATAATGATTATATGATGACAATGCCTAATCAAATTAGCATGAGAGAATGTGATAAATGGAAAATAATTGTAACATGTGATTTATATAGATGGTTAGTTATTTCTGTTAGATTAACTTATGCATCTAGTATTTTCATTAGTTATTTAAAACTTGCTTTGCATGCTTCCATTAGAAAATTTGTTGTTAGCTATTTTGAGGGTAGAATCACATTTATCATAAACTATGATGGATATTTGATCTTTGTTGAGTTAGTTTATGATCATGATATATTTTCTCGTTTTCGACATTATTACTTACATAAAATTCATTCTAGGGTTTCTTATCCATATGCTGATTTGGGTTTTCATGCTAGTCAATCTTTACATGAAATGTCGATAGTTGACAGTGGTAGTAATCATGTTGTTTCACTAGGTCAATCTTTATTGCATGATTTGCTATCATACGGTTTTGATTTGAGAAATGTTTATCATCAATATAGAATGAGATATGAGTTATTTGCATGTTTAGTTAGTTCACTTAGATTAGTTAAGGCATTGCATATTACCATGGTATTGTTGAATCATATTTTGCATTCCTTAATGGGAAAACTTACTATTATATGTTTTGATGATATTCCAATTTGTGTCAATAATTTGGAAAATTTTATAGCACGTGTTGAATTAGTTTGTGGTTATTGTCGATATGTTATTATGTTTTTTTTTGTGATTGTGATCTTTTGGTTCCATTGATGTTATTACATGATCTTAAAATTGTTAATGTCAATGGAAAGAGGAAGGTTAGTAGTGTTTTGCAGATTCGTGATGGGATCATATTCATTGAGGGAATAATGGATCGTGCAATTCATTCCGTTCAATGCATATGACATCTACAGGGAAGTGTTTTAAATATTATTCTAGTAGACTATACATGTGATTTTGATTTATTTGAATTCTTTGTGATTAGACAAAAGATAATTGTTGATTCGTTGTGTTTTATGTTTAATCTAGGAATTCAAGTGTATGGGCTTATATGGCGTGATGGGTTTTAAAAGTTGACATTTGACCCAAGATCATTGAATTGGTTTTGTTTGCAAAGGACCGAGATTATTAGATTGAATTTTGATCTGGGGATTCGTCATTGGAAGAAAGATATAGGACTTTTTAGTTTCTTTCTTACTTTACATTTATGATTATTTTAGTAGATAGTATTTTAGTTTATATATGTAGTATTTTGGGGATAACTGGTCTACAAATTGTCAATTCGGGAGAGAAGTCCGACTTTGCTATGTTCTTAATTAGAGTTTTTGATGCTTATATATCTCATTTGTAAGTTGAGTTTTGGCATTATGATATGTTTGATGCTACTAACTTAGTTTATTTTTATGTAATGACAGGTTTGTGGATAACTCCTTTTCAAGAGAAGGGGATGCCAGATTTAAGGATAAATCCTTTTCAAGAGAAGGGGAATGATAACATCCTGACCAGGCTCACATCAAACAATAATGACTCAACTAGAGTTCTAATGGTTCAACAAATGGTTGTAATTAGTTGGGCTGAATTCAACCCGAGGATGTTCACATTGGAGTTCAAATCAATTGGTGTCGTGTACATTGCATGGATAAGAGCTTACATTCTATCAACCGACAACACAAGGTTAGAATGCATGGAATGAAGAAGAAGAGTTCAAGCGTCAAGGCAATGCATTCATCATGCAACCAAGATATAAGATTTGTATATTCAGCTTGTAAAATACATACCACCCACTTTAAGCTCGATTTCGACCTCGATCCAGCCAGAATCTTTTGATACTCAAATAATGAATGTTGTAGATCTATTCGTTCTCTTTTCAGAGCCTCTTTAATCTCCTTAAACGGAGTTCGGATGAGAAAGTTATGACAATTTTATCGAAGGATGTCACAACAAGAAAACCATACCTGTCCCGGCGGATTTTCAAGGCATACAAGCCCACCAAAATGGGCTTGTCTCTGCCTAATGCCACCCAACACGCTCTGGCTCCGCCCCAGCGCATTCCTCTCTGCCCAATGCCTCCCTGACAGGTTTCCTAGGCCTGAAAAGCCCACCCCGGTGGGTTTGTTGATTTCCATCATGATATTTTACGCGTTTTGACAGATTTGGGATGTAGATTTACTTCCTTGATTAGCTATTTTCAGTATCTTTTAGATTTTTAATGTATCTAGGAGTTATATTAGATAGGATTTGATTTATATGTTGATTTGTAAGCTAGGATTTGGTCTCCTAATGGATTAATATTCTTTATAGGATTTAAGGTTTTGATTTCTTATAGAATTAGGATTTCTTTCATTATTATAAATAGACTACATATCTGATGTAACAGATAGACAACTTTGATAAATAAAACTTGTGAGATTATTCTCCTTTTGGTTCTTTAAGAACTCCTAAATTGTTCATAGTTTTTTCTGTGAGATTCAAACCCGACTTGTCATAAAACAATACATAGTTGTGTGTGGCGTCTTCTACCATACAACAAATCGTTGATTATACCAAGGTTACCACTTACATATAAGCGAGGGGTCGAGTTATCATTGATGTTCCATTCAACGCAACTTCCTTGTGTGATCGATTGTATCAAGGTTCTCGTCTTAATATAGATGTTAGGTTGAGCTGTCGTAAGCGTTCCACTTTACAACTTTTCTAGAAATGATCTTGGCAATAACCACCTCACGTAAGTGTGCCGTGGATTCTATCATTATACATCTCAATGTCCTACTAAAAATAGATGTTAAAATTGTGGTTCTATAGACCATGTCTAGAAATTGCCCAAAACCCATAAATTAGAATAAAGGAGGAAATCAAACAACAAACAACAATTATAAACCAACAGTAGCAGTAGCTGGAGGTCAGAGTCGTCCAACTGCCAGAACATTTAATATAATCTTAAGGGATATTATTGCTGTTAGGTTTGTATATAACGCAGACATGCAATGAATTTACATACATAGTGCGGAAGCGAGATAAAATTAGTTTTTAATTTTTTTATACAATGCAAGTCACTCAAGTGTTTGACCTCTAGAGGTGATCCACCAAGGAATAATACGTATTCAATAAATTGGATATTTGGTAAAACCCTAGTTTTCTCTCTCCAGAGAATATGTCAGTACTCTCCCAACTATTGGAAGTATAAGTAGATGTCTAACCTCTAAGCATAATAAGACTTCTCTTATCTATAGATATAGGTTGACACCATGATGATGTCGGCTTTGAATTGCTTAACAATTTCTTCCTTAACTTTTAAACTCCACCCAGGTTTTAATCGCCTGAGCTTCTGTTTGACTGGGTTGAATCCTTCCTTAATGGGCAGGCAATGAATGACAATATCAGTAGACAAATCGACCATGTCTTCATGTGACCATGCAAACACATCCTGGAACTGGGTTAGTATAGCAACCAGGTCATTTTTTTGGCTTAGGGTAAGGTCCATGACAATCTGGATTTCTTTAGGGTTTTATGAGGTTCTAATATTGACAGAGGTGGTTTGATCAAGGTTTGGTTTGGGTTTATCTTCGACCCATTCTTTGATCTCCTCAAGCACCTCATAGTCCTCTTGCTCTATCCCCATCAAGTCAAAGTCCAACTCTACATCAAAGTTACAGTCATTGTGGAGATTTGGCATTCTATTAGCAAGGCTAGACAAACCCAACTCTAGAGTCCTAAAAATCAAATGCTTTCACTCAATATATGAGATTATTTGATCATACAAAGCATTATCAAAAGCATGACAAAAGTAACTGCTACTATTGTGCAACAAAAGTATGAAGTTAATAATTTCTACATAGCAAGGCAGAGGGATTTTCTTCCCTTTTTACCCTTTTCGACAGATGCAAGGAGTGTTGCTCCAATTACCTAGGGTAAAGTCATTGTGGACAGTTATGATGAAGGGAAAGTTGATGTCCTCCTCCTTCCTGATGATGACTATGACTGAATTCATATCAGGGTAAGTATTTTCCTTTGACCAGTTTTCTTTAGCCCTATTTATGCGAGGGGTCTGGATTTGATCTTCTAAGCAGTCATCATCTGGGATATCATCATTCATACCCTCAGTATGCACCAGAAAGTATATCTTTGATAACTAGCTTTTTACTTCTTGTTTAAGTCTATGATCCCTTTCCTTACTTTCTGGATCTGAAATTAGGACTTCTTTTCCACTAGCTGGCTTGGGCCTAGGAATTAGCATACCCGCGACAGAAATAGAAATTTTCCTCACAGGTTTTATAAATCTTGCATCTGCAAGATTGGGTAGCAAAATTGTAGAGGAAGGAATTTATGGATGTTTGTGCGGGTTCCGATGATTTGATCCAGAGGAATAGCCTAATCTAGCCTTCCCTGTTTGGCTAGGAATTTAAACTAGACTTCTGATTCCTTACTGATTTTTCTCTAACCCTTGTCCAGGTTAGCAACTCAATGATGTCATTTCCCGACTCGCCGATAATACTTCATTGGAAACTCTATGCTTCAAAGTCGGGGCCCCGATAGGTTAATACTACGTATTGCTCACCTCAAGGGCTTGAAAACTGATAGGCTTAACGCCTTCATTGAGACTGATTAAAGGCATATCGCTTTGCACATGGACGGGATATTCTGGTTCAGCATTGACAATGACTAGATTACTGTTGATGATGTATTTGACATGTTGATGAAGGGTAGATGGAACTGCTCCTACCATATGGATCCATGGCCTTCCCAACATTAAATTATATCATATGGTAATGTTTAGCACTTGAAAGGATACGTAAAAGGTGTGTCGACTGATCTCCACTGGCAATTTAATTTCTCCTGTAGCATTTCGTTGAGATCCATTGAATGCTCTTATATCTATGTGAATGCTTCAAATTCGGTTGAGATTGATATTCATTCTTTCCAATGTGGCATAGGTACAGATGTTCAAGGAAGATCCTGAAGACATCACTACTATGTGCAATGGCACGTCCCTTCGGGTGGTATGTAATCATCAGTGAAAGATATCACATTGATGTTAAAAATGTGATCTATCAAATGATGAAACTTTCTAGTGTCCACAGACTTTAGCAGGTGAGCTTCTTCTAGTATTTTTGTTAAGACCTTGCGATGTTCTTTAGAGGAGAATACCAAGTCCATAATGGATATCTGTTGAGGTTCTTAATTCAAGCTTTGCACCACATTGGCTTCATTATGCCCCATCTTGAGGAAGAATTCTTTAATTTTCTCCTCGGGCATTTTCCCCTTGGATTTGATGACTGGCTTCATTACTCACCGAGGTAGATACAACGGATTTTCCTTTAATATAGCAGAAGTTTGATTCGAAGTTAATTCCTCAACCTCCCCATAGTTCTATGGGACCTTTTTCAGCCTGATAATGGGATATTGCGGTCTAAATGGCAATACCAATGGTTCTGGTGCTGCCACCTTCAAAGGGTTTTTCACTCCTTTGACCTTTATTCCTTGGATTACAAGAGGTATTGCAGATAAATCTCCTTTAGAGGATATAACTACTATAACTTCCCTCCATCTCTGTGTTCCTAGAGGAAATATGTTCTCTTCTTCAGGTAATACAGTATCATTATTTTCCATTTGCAGGTCACCGTTGTCAATCATATTCTGGATGAGATGACGAAGTGCCCAACAGCTTTCAGTGCTATGACCATGAGTATTGGAGTGGTATTGACAGACCCTAGTAGCATCAAATCTCTTAGAATGTGGATTAATTGGGTGTAACAGTGTTGTGATTTTCCCTTCATTGATCAACATCTGCAGGATTTCTTCTATTGGTTGCCCCAAATGAGTGAACTTTCTTTGGTCTGCATAATCCCGACGAGCCTGGGATCTTGCTTTCCTTGCAATTTTTTCCTCCAAGGTTTCATTCTCTTGGATTTATTGTTGATTCCATTTGATAAGAGAGAGGAGCCTTGTATGCCCCTGACTGATCAACTGTTGAGTTACTTGGTGCTGATGTATCACTAGTTCTGCCAGTTGATAAACCTGTGCATTGATAAACTTCATTTATCGTTCTATCATAAACCAGAATTCTGAAGATCCCACTTATCAGAATTATCTTTGCTGGTTTAGGGAGAATCACCTACATATTTGAGGTAATTGGAACTTTCTCCACTCCCTCTGTTGATCATGTTGTACATTTGGTTAATCTTGTTTTGTTACCATGATGTCACCACTGTCTATCAGATCCTGGATTTTGTGTTTGAGAGACCAATAATCTTTGGTGTCATTCCCCGGAGCTCCAGAATGATAAGTATATTTCTTACTTGCATTAAAATTCTTTCCACTTGGATTGGCTAGAGGAAGGAGTTGGACAATTTTCTTTTGTGTTGTTAGAAGCTTGAATATATTTTCCAATGAGTCCCCTAAGGGTGTGAAAACTCTTTAACGTCTGACCTCTCCAAATTTTTGCAATGGAAGATTTGAGGATTGTGCAAATGCTTAAAAAGGAGAATAATTTATCCTTTGAATGGGCAAGTTTTACTTGCCTCTCTGAGTTTGTCCTTGCAGCACCAAGGATGCATCCTCTTCTTTCTTTTTACGAACCCTCCAAGGGTTATTCCCATAATTTCCAGCTTGAATGTGCTCATCCATGGCTTCTAAAGAAGTGAGGTCTTTAATCCTCCAAGACTTTAACCCCATCTCAACCATTTCTCCATGTTTGATCATTTCTGAGAATGGTTTTCCTATGCCTGCTAGAACCCTCTCATAAAATGAAGCTTCTTGTATGTCAATGAAAGTCATTACCATTTCAGTTTCTGTCATGGATGGGATTACTTGAGCAGCCAGCCACCTCCATCTTTGGGCGTACTCTCTAAATGACTCAGTGTTATATTTTTTTCACTTTGGTAATTTGATATCTATCTGGAGCCATTTACGTTTGCAAATTGTATTGGTTTAGAAAAGCATGGGCTAGTTCTTCTCAATTATAGATTTTAGAATTGTCCAATCTGGCATACCATGCTCTAGCCTCTCCAGTTAGACTCTTTTGAAATAACTGCATTATAAGTTTTTCATCATCGGCATAGGATCTTACTTGTCCAATGAAAACTTTTAAATGAGTGTAAGGAGCTCTCAATCTATCATATTTTTCAAAATTAGGAGTTTTGAACTTTTTTGGATAGTGGACCCCAGGAAAGTCTGAGTAAGTCACGCTTCCATACGTTCCAGTTCCTTTAAGGTTTCTTCCATTTGTTGGACCTTCTTTCGAATATCACCAATTTCTTGATCTTCTTTAAGATTGGTGATTTCAGGGGTTTTGTTGTATTTTTCATGGATTGGAGATTCGGGTATCTGTACTTCCTTTTCGTTCTTGTCAGTACCTTGGATTCCTCCATGTGTAGAGGATTCTGTTTGAGTGGGTATTTGTGAACCCTGAATCTGTTTGTTTTGTTCTTTCAGGAAGACAACTAATTATGCTATCTAATTTCTTAGTCCCTCAAACTCCTCTTGAGAAATAAGAGTTGATTCAGGTTGGGCACTTGTAGCCATCTCTGAAGGTGGGCTTAGTGCCTTTTTGGACTTTGAATGGGAAACAGGACCAAGTGTTTCCCTACAAAAAGACTATGTAATTTAGTCTGGATAAACATTAATGGGCTGCATGCTATTCAATGTGTCTGTTTTAGGAGTTTTTTAATGTTTTCCTGCAAAACATATGTCAGTTGTTTTGATGACAAGATAGCATGACAGGTTTTGATAGGGAAAGGAATGCATATTTACATCTTCCTTTATATTTACATGAAATTGTAATTTACATTGAATCAGTATTTACATGGAATTCAAAGGGAAAGGCATGAAGAGACTCCCCTTCACGTTTAGTTTATCATAGGGTGACCTATCTTAGGCTACTATCGTGGCTTTTCGGCATGAAGGTTCCTAGATCATCGTAATTTACTAGATAAGAAGTTAATCTGATCTTTCAATTGGAGTGAATCTAAGTGGTGCCTTTCCTGAGCTTCGCGGGATTAGTCTCCATTGAATCCAGTAGTCAAACACCGATGGGTTTGCCTCTTGGTGGAGGAATCACGCAATATACATTCACATACATTGTGTCCAACTGTATGAAATGATGAAATTGTGTGAAGCACTAATACAACATGCAGATATTGTGCGAGGCACTAAAGTGCGGTAAATAAAGCATCCATTCACATCCATTCAATGTAAATGTAGCATTCACTCACAAGCAAATTTTGAAGGGTTTGTTGAAAAGTTTGAAATATGGCTTAAGCCCTTTACTGTCCCGAGCAGAGTCGCCACCTGTAGACGTTGGGAAAATTTTACTCTTTTCTTTATTACCCTTTATGTTCTATATGTTTTGAGTTTTGTTTGAAAAGGCAAGTTTGAAAAGAGTCTGACACAAAATATCGAATATTTGAAAATTTAGAGTCGCCAGTTGGTAGTTTTGAAATGATTGTACCAACTCAACCGAATTTGAAAAGGTTTACACAAAGGCCCAATGGTTGGACTCTGTTTAACAGGCCTTAGAAACCGAGATTCACAAATTTCGGGGGCTTGATTAAGCGGGGGGAAGGTGTTAAGCATCCCCCGACTTCCGTGAAATCACGGTTACCGCTACCTTTCAATTCCCTAATTTATCTAAAGTGTGTCGGGGGGATCAATGTGCAATTATCTGGAAGTAGTGCTATGCCTCATTTGAACCTATATACAAAGGGTTTGATTTGTATAAAAGTTTAATTTTAAGCTAGATATAGCAATGATGTTTTGAAAGTAGGTTTTCAAACCCTTATGCTCAATAGTAATTGAGGCATTTGATACTTCCATTTTATTCCGTATTTGGCTTGGTTTGATTTTATTTTTCAAGATGTGAAGCATCTTTGATAAAATAATATACATAGCAGTGTCGGGTTCCCTATGGGCATGAAAGCTATCTAAGGATGTCCATACACCATAAATAATTTACAAGCTGATTACACAGCTGAAAAGGGTCCATCGTGGGAACCAGATCTAGATCCGTTAGCTGGATCTTAGACCTCGTGGCTCCTGGGCTCAAATGATTGTTTAATATTTATAAAAACTAGAAAGAGATTTAAATAAATCTTAGCCATTCTAGCTCAACGGTTCCAGTATTGAAACTTTTGAACCGGTTAAAAGTTAGATATGGCTAGATTTAGATAAATCTAATCCACAGGTTTGAATATTATGGATTTACATTGAATGAGTAGTTAACACAGATATTAAAATGCAATAAACAATATATATATATATATATATATATATGAAAGTCCAATAATAATCTAGAAGGGGGTTGAATAGATTATTACAGATTTAAAAATTATCTTAGGCCTTTTTAAATTTTTGGATAATTAATTTGCAGTGTTAGAAATTAATATGCAAGATAGTAAAAATTCAATCACACAATGCACAGATATTTATCTGGTTCAAAACATACACCCTTGGTATGTTGCTACGTCCAGTCTCGTGTTCTTATTCAGAACTTGAGATCTTATTACTATCAGTAATAAATACTCCTTCAACAGGCGGAGAAGCCTTTACAAAGCTTTATAGACAAACTTCCAACTATTCTCAACTAATCTATCTTGGACAGCAAGCTCACAGCTCCCTCCTCAAGCTTAGTTGTTTCTTATTTTGAGTTTAGTTCTTTTCTATGATCTGGTCTTGAAATAACAATCTCTTACTCACCTCACAAGTTCAGTAGAGACTCAACTCCCAGCTGACCTCTCTAAGACTCTGGTCTTGGTCAAAAAAATTACTTATTTTTCTCACAAGTACATAAAATAAACTAACTCTACCCTTTTTCTTTTTACAAAAGAATTTACAACAATTTACTTCTTAAATAAGCAGATAAAATTTAGTACAGATTGATGCTTCTAAAATAGGCAGATAAAAATTAAGAGCAAATATATTTATAAAAGTTCAAAGACTTTTAAACTTGAGAAAATATGCTTCTTTGTAAGTAAATATATAAATTATGCACTTTTATAAAAGTTTAAATAACTTTTTTACTTTTTATAAAAAGAGCTTCTTAAATAAGCAAATAGATTAATTTAAGTGTAACTAAGAAAGTGCCTTTGTATAAGCAGATAAATAATTTTAATGCAACTTTATAAAGAATTATTTATTTTTTAGAATAAAGAGTGTTTTTCTATGGTTTAAAATAGATTTATTTTTTAGATATTCTCTAACAAGTATTATATGAATAAATTTGTATGTGCACTCGAAGTACGTGCACTCGGGCCAACACGTTGTCCGATCGAACCTTCATAATTTTCAATCCAAAAATTTGATGGAGGCATGCTATACCTTTCTGGAAAGCCCTTGACGAGAGCTACACAATGACATGGGATTTGACATTTTCTGAATCCGGGAAGATTGGTCCATGACCAGATCTTCGAGTCTTCGTAGTCCATTCATTGAGCTATCTTGTGTTGTTTTCACTCGGGATTGATGTTATGGTTCGGCGTGACTTCTTTTGCAGTGATTTTGGTTGATTTGATGTTGAGTTGGAAAATTACTATTTTTCCCCTCCCAGGTTAGTTCCGAGCGTATGGTAGTTAAAGTTGTCTTTTCTTAAGGTTGTCTCCGAGATTAGACTGTTGTTGACTTCTAACAGTCCTCAGGGTTGTCACTGAGGTTGGTTTGATGTTTCCTAGGTTTGTCGCAGGGTTTTGGCTTGATCTCCCGGGGTTGTCACCAGAGCTGAATTTTATCTCCCGGGGTTGTCTCCAGGGCTTGACTTGATCTCCCGGGGTTTTCTCCAGGGTTTGGACTTGATTTCCCGAGGTTATCTCTGGGGTTTGAATTTGATGATTTGACTTCCAAGGTTGTCTCTATAAGATAAAAGACGATTCCGCCCTCCAGCATGGTTAATAACAGGAATGTAAAATTTTGAGTGTCTACAAGGGGTTTGGTATTAATTGTCTCTTGTTTAGCGTGCATACAAACATATATATAAAATATGCATCATATTAATTAACATGCGAAGCATGTTTGTATAATATAATATATGTATATATATATATATATATATATATATATATATATATATATATATATATAAACATGCACATATATAATACTATATTCTACCAAGATTGATTATGGACTTTATTCTAGTTTGGTTCACTAGAGCCTTTAAGTGAACCAAGAGGTTAAACACAGGGTGTGTAAGATTCCAACTTTTTATAAATAAAATTGAATTTCCTCTAATTATTATTTTGAATAATAAGGTGTTAATTTGATATAATACTTTGGTTATGGGTGAAATGTGCAAATTTTGCAAAATAAGCAAGTGGTTATAAAATATTCATTGTTGTCGGGGAATATTCGTTTGGTCGTGGAATATTCTTACTGTCGGGGAACATTCGTAGGATGGTGCAGCCATTTGTGGGCCCCATAATGAAAAATTGTCGGATGAAGAAAATGACAAGTATGAGTTTTTTATAAATAACGGCGTAGTTTGTACTGTTAACACTGTTAGAATACCTGGTAGTTAAAGTACAATAATACGCGTGGTTGCACAGTAGCACACGGTATTGTACAGTATTTTTGGATTATTGATTCTTATGTAAGAAACCACTACTCAATAATTATTACAGTAATTATTGTTCAATACTTTTATTTATTGATTCAATAATTGCTGCATTAATATTTTATATTATTGTTATTTCAATAATCGTCATTGCACAATATTTCCCATTATCAGATCAATAATTCATATTATTTGAATAATATTATTAGATAGCATTATTGGCAATGTCTAAGGAAGTTCTATCTAGGAGAGGGGTTTGGTCACCTAATTGCGCGCCAGTAAGGAGAAATCATTATCGGAAAGCTACCTCTTTCCTGGGAACGACCTAGTTGTCATTATTGTGGCTTTGTAATATTTTTTGTGAATAATTAATTATTAATTTATATGATAAGAAAATATTTATTTTATGTGGATATAAATGAAGGAATTAATGCTGAGGTGTTTTATTAGTATTTTGTCGAAATTGAGGTATTAAAAATCATCCGTATGTGGATTTCGGCCATTTTCTGTTCGGAATTTGGAAACACTTTCTTCTACAAAGTTGTGGAGAATAAATTTTATATGGAATGGACATAAGGTTCATATTTTTCTGATAAAAGGGCTATTTATTATGAATTATTGAAGTTTCAGAAATAAATATTTTTATTAAAAACATGGGTGGGCCCCACTTTTGGTTGTCGTGGAAAAAATTGTTGAATTTCAAGCGTGTTGTGCGTGAATAGCAAAGGGTGAAAGCCACCGGTAGCATGTTAGTCTGCTTTGGCGTTCTAAGTATTTTCTTATAAATAGGGTGCTTATGTTAGAATTGAAAATCACACTAGAATCTGAAGTTCTCTCTCTCTATAATATCGATAGTATTTTTGTGAGTATTTAGATATCTTGAGTGTTTCTATTCAGTGTAAGTTTCCTTCAACATTATATCCGATATTTCAGTCAGGAATACTTGTCTTTTGAGGTAAGGGATGTTATTTTCTTCGTAAATGATGTTATTTCTTTCAATATCATTATACCAAAATATTATTATGAATTATATTATGAAATTTTTACCTTTTCATGTTGAGGTTACTATTCACGTAGACAACACTATTCACGAATACGGTACTATTCACGAGTACTATTAACGAAGTATAATTTTTATTGTGAAATTCTTACCTTTTTGTGTCGGGGTTACTATTCACGTATACGAAACTATTCACGTATACAACACTATTCACGAATACGGCACTATTCACAGAAAAATTAAATTTTTTTTTCTTTGTCCAAGTTGTCTATTATGGTTACTATCTTTGATTGTATCCATGTTTTGATCTTCATTCTTGAATTTTGTTCCACAATTGTTTATTATGGAGTATTTTTAAACTTGGATAAACTAAAGTACGAATCCCTAATTTTTGTCATTTTATCTCACTTGATTCATTTTCTTTAAGATATTTTTCATCATCCTCAGTCCTAAATGATGATATGACTGAATATCTTTGGCATGTAATGTGACGCCCCCAAAATAGGTATACATCACTCATTCCGAGTCGCCAAATACATGGTACAGAAACAAATACAACTTCATTAAAACACTTGTCGCGCAAAATACAACAACACAATACTGTGAGTTTAAATACAAATATTGTCTTCTAGATAATATCCACACTCAAATAAGTCCTCATTACAATTATTGAAACACTAGTTTATAAAATAGTGAGGACTTCTAACACAACTGACTAGAAACATCACTCCACACCCCGACTAGTTCCCGCTATATTCTCGCCTCCTGAGAAAAATAGAACAAAAAGAAAAAGGGTGAGCTCAACTAGCCCAGTAAAGAATATTATGACTAAGATAATATACAATAACTTATCATTAGTCTTCAACAGGAAAAAATCTAATAAAATATAATAGATAACAAGTTTTAGATCAACAACTGCAGCAAAAATAGCAAACCATTAGAAGAGTCAAGTAAAGAATGAATTCTACTATCTTCTAAGATTTAAAAGTCCATCAACGATATTTTATCCCTGTAACATCAATCAATATACATCTTGAATCAAATATTCATCTTTGTACTACAAGCCAAAGATATTCATTTGTATCACCAGTCGGTCATGTTCATCTCAACACCTGTTCATCTTTGCACTACGGGCCAAAGATATTCATCAGTTAATCATTCATTTTTGTACTACAGGCCAAAGATATTCAGTAATATCATCATTTTAGGACTGAGGATGATGAAAAATATTTTAAAGAAAACGAATCTAGTGAGATAGAAGGACAAATATTAGGGATTCATATTATAGTTTATCTAAGTGCAATAATACTCCATAACAACCAATTGTGAAGTAGAATTCAAAAATAAAGATCAAAACATAGATACAATCAAAGATAGTAACCATAATAGACATCTTGGACAAAAATGGAAAATTTTATTTTTTCGGTGAATAGTGTCGTATTCGTGAATAGTGTATACGTGAATAGTAACTCCGACACAAAAAGTTTTAAATTTGATAAAAAGTTCAAATCAATATTTCGGTATAATGATATTGAAGAAAATAATATCATTTAAGAAGAAAATAACATCCCTTACCTCAAGATAACAGTACTTCTGCTCGGAATATCGGTATAAGGCTGAAGAAAACTTGCACTGATAAAAAACTCACAAAGTATCTAAATACTCATAAAATATGCTCGATAATATAGAGAGAGAAAGAGAGAAAGCTTATATTTCTGTTATGATTTTGAATTCTAACTTAGCCCTCTATTTATAGAAAAATGTTAGCACGCCGAAGCAGACTTGACCTGCTACCTGATGGTTTTACCTGCTACTATTGCCACCCACCACATTTGAAATAAAATTCAGCACATTTCTTCACCAACCATAAGTGGGGCCCACTCAATTCTAGAATTTTCCACCAAAATTATTTATAAACCTAATTTCTGAATCAGTCACCTCTTAAAATTCATAACAAACTATACGTTCATTTTTAACGGTTCAAAATTTGTGGACATATACTCAACTTATATATGTATAACATATCCAAAAATCACAACGATCCAACGGTCAGATTAAAAATTATAACTCACGCAATATATCTTAAGAACAGTGATTTAATTTTTAATACCTCCATTCCGACAAAAACACCTCAACATTAATTCCTTCACATAAAATAAATATATCCATCAATTATATCTACATAAAATAAATATTTTCTTATCATATAAATTAATAATTAATTATTCACAAATAATATTACAGAATCACAATTATTACAATCAGGTCGTTCCCAAGAAAGAGAGAGAAATTCAATAAGGATTTCTCCTTATTGGCGGGCAATTAGATGACCAAACATCTCCTTAAACAGAACTTTCAAGACATTGCCAATAATGCTATCTAATAAAATTGTTCAAATAATATAAATTATTGATCTGATAATGGAAAATACTGTGCAGCGATAATTATTGAAACAACAATAATATAAAATATTAACGTACCAATTATTGAATCAATAAAATAAAATATTAAACAGTAATTACTGTAACAATTATTGTGTAGTGCTTTCTTACGTAAGAATCAATAATTGGTGCAATACCGTGTGCTACTGTGTTTTAACCACCGGGTATTCCGACAGTATTAACGGTAACAACTATGCCGTTATTTATAAACAGCTTATACTTGTCGTTTTCTTCATCTAATCGCTTTCCGTTATGGGGCCCACATAAGATTGCGCCGTCGTACGAATATTCCCCGATAGCAAGAATATTCTACGACCAAACGAATATTCATCGACAAAAATGAATATTTTATAACCACTTGTTTATTTGAAATATTTGCGCATTTTACCCATAACTAACCACATTAATCAAATCAACCCTTACTATTTCAAAATAATAAATAGAGAAAAATTAATTTCATTTAATAATAAGTTGGGGTCTTACATGTAATGCAAAGATGAATGATTAACTGATGAATATCTTTGGCACGTACTGCAAAGATGGACAGGTGTTGAGATGAACATGACCAATTGGTGATACATATAAATATTTTTGACCCGTAGTGCAAAGATGAATATTTGATTCAAGATGTATATTGATTGATGTTACAGGGGTAAAATATTAATTGTGGACTTTTAAATCATAGAAGATAGTAAACTCCATTATCTACTTAACTTGTCTAATGAATTGTTATTTTCACTGCGAATATTGATCTAAAACTTGTTGTCAATTATATTTTATCTGATTTATTGAAGGCTAATGATAATTTGTTCTACATTATCTTAGTCATAATATTCTTTACTGGGCTAGTTGAGCTCACCCTTTTCTTTTTTATTCTATTTTTTCTTCTTAGGAGGCGAGAATATAGCGGGAACTAGTCGGAGTGTGGAGTCATGTTTTAATACAGTTGTTTTAGCAGTCCTCACTATTTTATAAAATAATGTATAAATAATTGTAATGAGGACTTATTTGAGTTTGAATTTTTTCTAGAAGATAATATTTGTATTTAAACTCACAACTTATGTGTTGTCGTATTTTGCACGACAATTGTAATAATGAAGTGGTAGTTATTTTTTGTATCATGTATTTGGCGACTCAGAATGGGTTGTGTGGACCTATTTTGGGGGTGTCACAGGGTGCAAGAATTCAATTTAAAAATAACTATTATATTTAAATCTCGGGCTCCATTACAAATGGGTCTTTAAGAGCTCCTTACTCCTTGGTCTCCAATTCTTCAAAATAATTCTAACTATTCCTATTACAAAACTATTTACAATAAATAGAAACATTGATCAACAGTCAAGGAGAATTACATTGGAGGGAGATAAAATTTACATCAAGAAAAAACTAGAGAAGACGAGGTACGCAGACCTCATTTAATAAAACTCATACATTCATGCATCCAACTAAAATAAAATCCAATCACATTGGTCAATAGTCCATAATCAATCACATTTATTATCATATATATCAACATATGCATCAATAAATAACATTCATCTCATGAATAATTAATTCATTACATATATGCATTGATATCATTTAATGGGCAATTTAAGTTTTATGAAATTCAATAAAATAAACTACTTTATTTCATTTTTTAAAAAACTGCACACAAAAATATCAAGATTTCTGCTGGTCTGGCGTGCCTCGCGCCATGACGAATTTTTGGTCTTATTGTTTTCTTGCAAATCACAATTTTTGTTATTTTCATCCAAAAATTATGATTTTATACAACAAATTATGCCCAAAAATTATTTCTAAACACATACCCATATATATATGGAATCAAAACAATTAATAATCCGCATAAAGTTTGGCTCTAGTACCACTGTTAGGTTTGTAATATCCATGAATATGTAACAAGTTACATACATAAAGCGGAAGCGTGAAAATTAGAGTTTTAAAATTTCACAAACTATATACCCATATCATATTTTATGCGCAATTATTAATTTAGCGAAAGAGATGAGGAATAAGATTCATACCCTTATAGAAACTAGCTTCCTTAGGTACGAGTTCAACTCCAAATCCTTCTCACGTTCAACTTGAATCCATCGGATTTGATTCCTTCATTTGATCAACATTTGCAACCCAAGTGTTTGGCCTCTAGAGGTGATCCACCAAGGAAGAATAAAAAATCAAGAAAATGAGTGTTTGGCAAAACTCTAGTTTTTTTATCTCTATAGAAAAGGTGTACTCTTTCAACTTTTAGAATAAAGTGTTTAACTTATATAACATACGCATAATAAGACTACTATTATTTATAGATGTAGAGAACCATCCTAAACTATTTAGGAATACGGTTTGGATTTAATTAATTAAACTCCTTTAATTAATTAGACTTCCTAATCTCATTGGGAATAATTAATTAAACTCTTTTAATTAATTAGTCTTCTAATCTTATTAGGAATATATGAGAGACTTATATTAATTAATTCCTAATTTAGGAATTAACTTAATAATAATAATAATTGTGAGGGGCCCGAATCCAGGTCCCAAATCACCTCGGATCCGGTTCGATCATTCTATACAACTATTACTATTTGCGGAAGATATAAACATAAATTGTTTATACAATACATATACTCACTATTCCCCAAGGTCGAGTAACCTTAACTTAATACACATTTCATAACTTTTCTAACATATAACATTATTAACATACAATACTTATACAATTTAGCTGTACACATATCCTAACATTGGAACTGTCTTTAACCTTTCCTTGTATCTGACGCATTCGCCTTAATCTGTAATATTTTATCATGATATAGCAAGGGTGAGCATAAGGATTGCCAAGCAAGTTTAAATACAACAATATAACGATATATCATGATTGAAGAGTTTGAATAATAAGCTGACTATAATTCAACAATATAATTGTGAACTAGCAGGAACAAGTTTATGACTGAACAAGTATATAACATGAACAAATATTTCTAAACCGAAGGGTAATGAAGATGATCAGCCTTTCATACCTGACTTATACATGCAATATGTACATAGTACAATTATACATGGCAATCAGCAATGATTAACCATAAGTTTATCCGAACAAAACACTCTTAGTAGAGTTAAATAAATACAAATTTTTCTAAACCGTTGATTACCGCTACACAATTTATATCTCTTTATCCGAAGACCTAATATTAGTAATATAGATCTCCAATATTAGAATAATATCATCACAGTATAATATTACTATATATATAAATATATAATAACCTAAACACATAATCCTATCAGTTTATAACACACATAAGACTCGGTATCAAGTCAAACTATTACAGTCTATCTTGATTCTGACAAAATTCTAATGTCCCGACGGTCTAGTCGGACTTTTATCGAGTCTAAGTTTAATTAAACTCTGCCTAAACACTTAACAATTATCTCAGATAATTTTATTTTTCAGTCAAAATATTTTTCGTAAACTCGTAATAATTTTCACATAATTATTACTATTTATCGCAAATTTTTAATCATTAAAATCGTATTTATATAATATAAATACCACATAATTCTTTAATCATTAATATTTATTTATTATCAAATATTAATGAAATACATGTCATAATATTATAATATATCAAAGTATTTTTAATACCTTAAAATCATATTTATATAATTTTTAGACCGTTGAATTCATTATCCGGTAATTACTATTAATATTAAAATATTAATATTTTCATGACAAAATATCAAAAGTTATATTTTATAACTTAAAATATTTTTCTAACACTTAAATCATTTTTTATATGATTTATAAAGCATTAAATCCATTTTCCTTAATTTATTTAATATATTCACTAAATAAACTAATTACCATTAATAATAATTAATTAATATAATTCATCCGAAAATATTAAAAGTCATTTAAATATTTTCTAATACCATAATATAATTTTTCATGAATAAAAACCATTTTTAAATAATTTATTTAATTTTGTAATTAAATAAATTAAATACCATTTATATTCCAAAAATATTAAATATTTATGAAATATACTCAAAATAATTAAAAACTATTTTTCAGACTTTAAATTAATTTTCGGAATTTATTTTGGTATTTTTAATAATTAAAAACCATTTTTATCTATTTGAAAATAATTTTCGGAAAATCAGAAAATAAAATAATTAGAAACCGTCGCTAAAGCCTATAGCGACACTTGTCTGTCGTCTTAGGTGTTCTTAGCCTCAAGAACACTGACAAGGCAGTTAACAAGGGTCATGGTTTGACCGTGTGTAACTTCATGGATATTGATGTTTTTGGGTACGGTTTTGGGTTAAACTTATAGTATTGATGGAATACTACAACTGTAAACAAACATCATGGTCATACAGCCTCATACTTAGCAAATCTGAGCCTCACAAAACTCTGACAACGCTGTTCTTGAGTTTCTGGGTTGCCCAGAAACTCAAGCAGTGTTAGGGTCCTTCTATGAAGCCTTAAATGATAGCTTTATGGATTTTGTTTGTGTGATATTAAAGTTCAATGGTGTAGTGCACATGTCAGGGTATGATAATATATCATCAGATCGTCTTAAAAACAACAAACCTAAGAGATCAAGGCCGGTCAAAGTGATGTCAGGAGCTGTTCTTCACGATTTCTGGGTTTTCCAGATTTCGTCAAGAACAGTCGGTCAACTACACTTTGACCAAGGTTATTTACGAATCTGTTAAAGCTAAAGGTGATCTAAGGACACGATCACGTAGTCCTCATGTCATACAACAACACCAAAACAACAACATGGCCAAACAATGAAAAGACTACAAGATCAGAGGCTTGAAAAAGGCTTGTCAGGAATTTTTGGGTTTCTGGGTTACCCAGAAACCAGAATTCGTGGCCGGTCAACGCAGTTTGACTGCTCGTATCTCTCAACATGTTCATGATATGGTCATGTTTCTTGTTTTAGATCACAATCCTCATGTCATAGACCATATCCAAAACATAAAACACAATAAACAATTAACACATAAAGATTTAGAGGGCCTGACATTCGACTGTCAAGCCATTTTTCAACCTTTTTCCAGAATTTTGAAAACTCGATTTTGGAGCATCTAGATGATATGGATCCAAGTTTTAGCAACCCAGATCATCAAATGATACTCTCTAACATGAAATAAAACAACCAATTATAACATCTAACATAAAACACATGGATTTCAAAAATTAGGGTTCTTTACCACTTTGAGCTTTGATCTCTGATTTCTGATCCTTGCTACTGTTATGGGTAGCTATGATCTGATCATGTCTTACTATTGCACTCTCTCTCACTCTAGAATTTTGAAAATGAAGAGAGATAAGGGACTTGGAGAAATGAAAAATAAAGTGTGTAATAATCTTTTATATATCTTGATTCATTGCACCAAATGTGGCTAGGTGGCACAAGTTGGCTGATTTGCTAGATATAAATCACATGGGACAATTAGAGTTGTTCACCAACTCAATATCTTAGCAAGATTTGTAAGCTACCTATTAAAGAATTGCTAAAGGGCAAAATAGTCAATTCCTTCTATTTCTAGAATTTCCATTTTGTTGCAAACCCTTGGGATTTAGGGTTTGGGTGAATTTAGGGTTTGGTGCATTCTTAGGGTTTAGGGTTTGAAACCCTTAGAGTTTACACATTTAATTTTCTAAAATTTTTAATTTAGGTTTTTTAAAAATAGAAAATTAATATTTCTAACTTATAATTAGAATTTTCTAATTATATAAAATTTCTTAATCATAACTTAAATATTGCTAATTAGGATTAACATTTCCTAATTAAAATTGCTAATTTAGCAATTATGATCGTAATTGGTCATTAGGGTTTATAAACCACTAATTAGGGTTTCTAATAGAAAAAATAATTTTCTAATTTAGAAATTAAATTTCCTAATTAGATTAGGGTTTTCTAATAAATCATAACTTGAAAATTAGGATTAATATTTCTTAATTAACATTAAAATTAGTAAATTAACACTTAGTTTTTCCCGAATTATTAAATTAGGCTTTCTAACCCAGAAATTAGGGTTTTCAAAAATGTGAAATTAGGGTTTGCTAATAATTAAGTTTTTCCCTAATTAATATTATAAAAAATAACACTTATGCAATATAATAATCATTTAAATTCCCAGATTAGGGTTTCATGCACCGAATTAGGGTTTTGGATTCCCGGAACTGAAATTAGGGTTTCCAGAACCGATTTTAGGGTTTCTTCTTAAACACTAGGGTTTTCTAACCGAACGTTGACGTTCTTAATATATACCTAAGGTTTGTTACAGATATCAATTATCTGGTCAACCCTTGACCCTTAACCACATATTGTACACATATACACAGAACATATTCACACATTACTTAATCCTGAATAATTCACTTAAATCCTTCACAGAATTTTGAAATCCTCAAAATTCCATCTTAAAAATATCAAACGCATACACTTATTTTCTATCTAGGTTTTAATTTTGAACCTTAAATCAAATAATAAAAATTTAAAAAAAAATCAAAATTCTCGGGTTGTCACAACAACAACAACAACAACAACAACAACAACAACAACAATAATAATAATAATAATAATAATAATAATAATAATAATAATAATAATAATAATAATAATAATAATAAAACTCCTCTTATTAATTTATATTTAATATTTTCAAAATATTAAATAATAAATATTAAGCTATTTAATTTATTATATGACCATAGATTAAATTAAATACACTTAACTTATTATTACGATTATGTCATTTACTTCTTAAATAAATATTCTTCCTTTTATGGTGTGACCCTTTAGTTTCTTCATATTAAACCGGTTGTGAATAAATTATATAGAATAATTCTAATCTTATTTAAATAAATAAATTAAACTATTAATTTATTTAAATAAATAACATTTATTCTATAATAAGGATAAGTCTCCTTAGCGATCAATAACTTTTTAGATTATATAGATTTCAACATTAATCGTACAAAAATATTTGAGTAAATAGTTACCGTATAATTCAATCCTTCCACCATACAATGTTCCAATTAAATATAGGACATGCGATTACTTTCAAGTTTTATTTTATTTAATTATATGTATTTCAATTCACAAATGCACAACTCCAAATAATGCAAATTAGAAACTCTTTTCTAATTTCATTCCACCTTGGCCAATGATTCATGGGTTGTCATTTATCGAATCACATAGGGCATTTCTCTTCTTTTACTAAAACGGCTACATTCTTTATTGATCATTTAACATCTCCACATATAACTTATTACACCCAAGCATACCCTTAATATACGCTAAGGGTCTTAAGGTGTGACACCCCCAAATCTGGGTACTTCATTCCCCTAAGACTTGGTGTTCACTTTCCATACATTCATACTATTTACCCAAATAAAATAACATTTAAACCATAAATCCTCCCTTTAAAGGGTTACATCATTAATCCAAAAATATCCTAGGTTGTCTAACCTTAAACATAAATCAAGTGCGAAAATAAATTATTACATCACATCATTAATTTAAAAGTCTATCATCGTAATAATAAATAAAATTACAAGTCTTCATCACTTGTACATTTTTCCCTTTCCTTGGCTAGATGTAGGCTCATCTACCTTATCAACTTTAGCTGCAATAATTATATTTATGCAAGAGTGAGCAAAACAAATGCTCACTAGATATGATAATGAATCAACAAGATAATAATAATTGCCAATGAATAGGCTCATCAAAACTGAATAGCACTCTATCAACGATAACCAAAGACTGGAATCAAAATATGGAATATATATCTGAGGGTCATACGACCATGAACTATGTCCATAGTTGCAAGTAATCTTTCAACTTCAACTTTAACAGTCATAAGACTATAAGGACTCGTCGTACTTATGGGGATCAGCCCTTCGTACAATGTATTGTGCACAAACATTTCAACGCTAAGCGTAAATTATCCCCTATTAATAGGGTTGTTCATCTCAGTATTTAGAGTACAAGTCCGTACCAAAAAAAGTTTGGTTTAAATAAGCTTTCAAGGGAAATTTGAAGTTTAACGATCATCAACTACAGGACTAGTTGAATCAATAGTGTTTGATAACACAACAGTTGATCAATAGTAACATAATATGGAACAATGAATAAGTGTAAGCGAACTAACTATATTTTTAACTCGTGCTTAGAAACAACTACTAGGCATAAGTATGGAATGACAACAAACCTTGCTTGAAAAATATTAAGCTAGAACTATGAATTACTGATTATATTTAAATAATAACAAGCTGAAAATAAAGCTTGATCATTATGAGAATAGTTTGTGCTAAGTAAATGAGATAAGATAGTTCAACATTAGAAATTAGAATTTAAGAAAATTGCATTCAAAATATCCGAATGACAATAAAGAAACTTGTCTAGCAATAAACAAGTTAGAATGCATCAATAAATATTGGAATTCAAACTTGTTCGAGTAAAATAAGGTCATCACTAGTTTGTTCAAATCATGATTAAGACTACAAGAGTTCGCTTAATGAAACTTTTAAAGTAAGAACTTGCTCAATCAAAAGAATGAAGTTACACAATGTAATAATAGAACTAACTCAACGAAAGTGTAAAGTTAGAAAACTTACCTCGAGCGTAAGCTAAAATATCAAAACTCACGTTCACCTATACACAGTATTAAAACCACAACATCTATTAGACATACCAATATTCATTTTTCAATATTAAACGCATTACTAGCTAAACTTGTTATTTTAGCACAAGTCTTATGCTACTATATATATTTCAGAATTCCCAAGTGTTATAACATCACAACACTTATCTAACATTGATTGTATAAACTAAGTTACGCATAACAATTTTACAACTTTAAATTTACAATCCACCTAACATGACTCTATTTAACCTTGTTGTTACATGATTCTCACATTAACCTAACATTAAGCTAAGTTACATTGAACGTCCAAAGTCTGCATAATTAGCAGACTTCACTATTTGTGATAGGGTACTGGCGCGGCCGCGCCAGTTTTACACTAGGTTGCAGCGCGGCTGCGCGCCCGCGCTACACACCAGTTCCAGTTTTGCAGAACATGGTTATAGCAGTTTTCATAAGCCAACTAACACGAATTTCACCCACAAAACAGTGAAATTAACACAAACAATTGCTATAAACTAATCATTAACATGTTTGTTAACATTTACAACTAATTAGAACAATTTAACATCAACTAAAACTAGTTTAATTTCTCAAATTCCATAATTTCATATGAAAATTCTATTTTTGACAGCTCTTGCAAAAATCATCACTGTAATCTCTACACTTGGCTAAATTGCTTCGTTCAAATCATCGTTTCTTAAAGAACTAACATATACAAGACTCAATTTACAGTTTAGCAAATGAATTGACCATCAAAATTGGTACTTACACGAGCCATATGAAAAATACATATAACATACACTGTCGTTAATTTTTCTTCTACTATTAACCGAATTAGCGTGAAATTTCTTGTTAAAGCATAAACTCTAGCATCATAAACACATATACTCACCATAATTCAGTTTTCTACAACAATTCAACACATTTGCAATTCACAGAAAATATACAGTTTGCTGAAGAACATATATATATATATATATAATACTAAGGTTTAGATGCAATACTTTCAATTTGTTTGAAATCTTTGTTAGAACTATTTAGAATCCACAGCTCTCAATTCTCTCTATATCAAAACCTCTCAAGCAATTCTCTCTAAAACCCTCTATAAATTTTCTATGTAGCTTTTCTTAGGCTTAGGCTTAGACAATATAGATTATACGTAAAACTAAACTGACAACCTTAATACGCCAACTTAATAAAATGTCAGTTACAACAAAACCAACGTATAAATTATAAATATACAAGATTTATTATTTTAATTTATTTTATTTTATTTATATAATTTAAAATTAAAAAGGAAATCCAAAAGCCATAGGGCTTTGTTTGGCAAATCATTTAAAATTAAAGAGTTTATATCCTTGAACCTTGTTTGGACAAAACTAAATTAAAACTACTTTAATTTATTTTAATACTCTTTATAATATAGTTATTTGTCACACTTTATTTAATCAAGTTTTCATATTTAATTTAATTAATTTAAATAAATCATTTAATTACATAACTCAATACAAATAATTAACCATCAAATTAAAATATCCATATAATAATAATTTTCTTAACTCATTAATTATTTATTTAACAAATAATTAACCAAATAAAATCAAATCAATTAAATAAATATTTATGCAACGATAAACACATCCATTAAATATTTATATAACTCAATAAATATTTACTATTATAATTAAAACTCTGGAATGTTACATCATTCCCTCCTTACAAGGATTCTGTCCTAAGAATCACAATTCAAACAATCAAATCGTCACATTCTTCCCTTTTTACAAAGATTTTGTCCCTAGAATCGAAGACATAGACTAAACAAATAACTCAGGATAATTTTTCATCATATCAGCTTCGAGTTCCTACGTAGCCTCTTCGACGTTGTGGTTCCTCCATATTACATTCACAAAAGGTATCACTTTATTCCTGAACACTTGTTCTTTTCTGTCGACTATCTGGATAGGAATCTCTTCGTAAGATAAATCTTTACTAAACTACAACAGTTCATACTGGATCACATGCTTGTAATCTGGTTTATATGGTCGCAACACCGACACATGAAAAACGTTGTGGAAATGTTCTAATTCTGGAGGTAAACTACCTCGTAAGCCATTTCTCCCACTCTTCGTAGTATCTCGAACGGTCCAATAAATCTTGGGCTGAGCTTTCCTTTCTTGCCAAAACGAATTTTCCCCTTCCAAGGAGAAACTTTCAGGAATACAAAATTTCCTGCTTTAAATTCACGATTCTGCTTGTGTTGATTAGCATACTTTTTCTGTCGATCTTGAGCAGCTACCAATCTTGTCTGATGAGTTTAATAACTTCAGCGGTTTGTTGTACTAATTCTGGGCCTAATAGTTGACGTTCACCAACTTCATCCCAACATAGTGGAGTTCTACACTTTTTGCCGTGTAACGCCTCGTATGGCGGCATGCTAATGTTTGCATGGTAACTGTTTTTGTATGCAAATTCCACAAATGGTAGATGATCATCCCAGTTTCCTATGAAATCCATTATGCACGCTCTAAGCATATCTTCTAACGTCTGGATTGTTCGTTCGCTTTGCCCATCAGTCTACGGATGATATGTTGTGCTCATCTTCAGTTGCGTTCCCATGCATTCTTGTAGCCTCTTCCAGAAAATTGATGTGATCCTTGAATCTCTATCTGATACAATTGACACTAGAACTCCATGTCTTGAGACTATCTCTTAAACGTATAGTTTCGCCAGCTGATCAAGATTAAATCTAATCTTTATTGGTAAAAAGTGTGCAAATTCTTTCAATCTGTCCACTATCACCCATATCGCATCGTATCCTTTCTGAGTCGTTGGAAGACTTACCACAAAATCCATTGTGATATGCTCCCATTTCCATTCTGGTATTTCCAATGGTTGAAGTAATTCGCTTGGTCTTTGATGCTCGACCTTCACTTTCTTACATGATAAGCACTTGCAACGCATTCTGCAACATCTCTTTTCATGTTTGACCACCAGAAATGTCGCCGCAAGTCTTGATACATCTTTGTACTTCCCAGATGAATCGAATATTTTGAGTTATGCGCTTCCGTCAAGATTTCTTCTTTAATTTCCTGAATTGCTGGAACCCAAATTCGTCCCTCGAATCTTAGCATTCCCGCAGTATCGACTTGGTACTTTACTTCTTTACCCTCGACCACGTTTTCCTTTATTTTTCCCCATTCTTCATCTTATAGTTGTGCATTTTTCACTTTGTCCACCAAAGTTGGACCAACTTCTATCTGGTACAATTTTTCATTGGTTTCTTTGGGAAATTTTATTTCCAACTCTAGCCTTGCCATTGCTAAAATGAGCTCCTCCTTATCGGTTAACAACATCAATTTCTCTTGGCATTTCCTACTCAAGGCATCCGCAACCACATTAGCTTTGCCCGGATGATAAAAGATCTCAGAATCGTAATCCTTTATCAATTCCATCCATCTCCTTTGCTGCATGTTCAGGTCCTTCTGTGTGAAGATATACTTCAGACATTTATACTCTGTGTAGATCTCATATTTTTCTCTATAGAGGTAATGTCTCCATATCTTCAATGCAAACACAACCGCCGCCAACTCTAAATCATGAGTCGGATACCCTTTCTCGTAGTCTTTCAGTTGTCTTGATGCATACGCCATGACTTTGCCGTTCTGCATAAGGGCGCAACCCAATTGTTAATCGATTTCGCAATCAATGAATACATGCAAGTATACACGGTCAACAAGTAATAAAGTGAAAGTAGAGTATCGTTCCCACGAGGAATTATTTTATAAAAATCACCAAATACTAATTCTTAACCAAACGAATTTTATTTAAACAATCTCAAATCGTGATTTTTCTAATTAAGAAAACTAAATTAACTAATTAAACTGAATTGCTTTATGACTGAATTCAGATAAACAAAGATTAAGACTACAATATTCCCAATTATGAACTATAAACTAATTATCCAATTATCTCAATTATTATGCCTACTGAATTGTTAACAAGAATTCTCAAATGCCAAAAGCCCTTTTCCAAGTGATCAATTAACTTTTATTTAATCCAGATTAATCTTGCTATATTCCTATGCAAAACAATTGAATTAAATTCCTTCAATGCCAATTCCTTATATGTTACATGCGGTGAACATATATTTTCATTCAATTCACAAACCTAATTATTCACCATGCAAATAACTAAGTCACGTGCTATCATGCCCAGTTCTAACCCAAGAATTCCTCTTCCAATTCCTTCTAGAGTAACAAGGTAATTACTGATCAGATAATTAATCAATAAGCTCAAGACAAGATAAACAATTCACTTTGACATAAATAATTGGAATAAATCAAATAACTAATTTATAGACATAAAAGGTTCAATTGAAATCTTAATAAAAGAGTTAGTTCATAATTAATGAATTAAAATCAAGAATCCACAACTGAATAGACATTAAAGATAAAAGTATGATAAGAGAAGAGAATAGAATCTAATGTCAGCAAATATGATGCTCCCCTCATGCTCGTGCTCTTGCTCTTGATCTTCAATGATCTCCAAGTTGCTTCAATCTCCAAAACTAATAAGAACTAGGGTTAGTGTCTAATCTAATAGTGTAACGCCCCGAAATCCGGTCTATTTTCACATCCGGATTCCGTACGTCACTATCCCATTTTCTTCCAAACATACATCATTATATACTAAAATATAATAACATATATTCTAAAATCCCAGGTTCTATAACCACAAAACCTCTTTCATTACAAATAATGATAATTACATTATTCTTTACATCTTACACGAGTGACTTTCATCCGCCACAAAGGATTCATAACTGTTCATTAAATTAGTCTATAGTTTAATTCTATCATTCTATATTACAAGTCTTCACTTGCTCTTCACGCACATTCATATAATGAATGTCACTTCGTCTGAATACCGCTCAGCTTGATCTTTACGGAATCCTTAAGTTCTTTATAACCTCGTTCGCTGAAAATGTTTTTATTTAAAGCAAGTGTGAGCATTCAATTGCCTAGCAAGTTATAACAGTTGAACAAACAACTTCAAGAGTGTAAACATTCTTCAGAACTTCAATAACCGAACAAAGGTTATGAAGCAGCTTGAATAATAGGAATAGTCTTGATTCCTATCATTTTAAAACATTAGTCACATGCACTTTGAAATACTTTCATTCTCTACTTTCTTTCATGCACAATCGGTCTGGCTAGAATCAATAGCACAGACTTAACAATAACGGTTCATGTATAAACCGAACATACTTGTATTGAACAGTTAGATCACAAAACAGTTTATCTCATAAAAACACCGAAGTTCTCACATTGTGGCTCAAGGCCTCATACATACTACCATCTCGTACAAATATCGCACATTCACACATAGACAGAACCTCTCAAGTTTAACATCTGAGAAGTTTTAGAAACTAGCATTCATTTAAAATATGAATGAAGTTAGGAAACTTGTCTTACGCATAGCTACAGCTTACAGTTTACGCTGAAATGCCTATTCCAAAACCCTATATAACAAATAAGAAAATAACAAGTACACCAATTAGTCATATACTTGACTTACGCATTGGTTTACTTAACTTTACTTCTTAAGGTTCGCGTTCTTGTAATTTAAGCTTACGTGACTAACTTTCTTTACTACCGGATTATGGCTTCATGACATACTGAGATGTCTTACTCAACACGTTCATCATCTTTGATGATTCACATTCTTATCTTCTTCTTATACTTCTCTAGGACTCAGCACACATCGCTTTTCTGCTAGTAGTCCATATGGTACTCTGAGTGGTTTCCCACAAATAACCAACAAACAAGTTCACGTCTCATCTACACTGCCCACACAGTGAGTTAGATCGGTTGCCAGTTTTGTATATACCTTCGCTCTCTAAAGGAATTGTTTAGCCCAGCTCCCATATGTCAACCATCAAAGTTACGATTGTACCACAACCTAAACTTATCTTAACTTATACGAAACATTAAACTATAATGTTCGTTAAGTCAAATTAATATTCCTTATGGCTTTCTGGCAAATAAATGCCATACCTCAAGAATCATTCTTTATCGTCTAAGTCATACAATCTTTTGTACACTCGGAACAATCATTCATTGTCAATACTATGAGACCATAGCATTAAACATTTCATATAAACTTATTCATATCTTACAACGTCCGGTTCCCTCAACTCGGAACATTGTCCAAGTTATACTTATTAACTCGGCTTCTTAACGTTATACGTTATTATCTCCAATTTAGTTTCTTCACCGTTCACGGTTAATCAACATTCTTCATTACATTACGGTTAACCCATACACAGGGTGTAGGTTCTGCCCGTTTAACACTCGCTTACACTCAACCCTTATGCTGGTTAAAGTGTTCAGTGCTTACTTTTCATTCTATCATTCTCACCCGACTTATATTCGGCTTTCAGTTATCTTATTACCGTTCGTTACGGCTCTCTTGATACCATTCGTATCTTACTTACTATCTTTGTCAACGTCTAAGTCATACAACTAGGGTATACTTAGCACGTTCGTCCAACGCGAATACAATTCACAAGGATCGTTTACGTATTCAACGTTTTACTTGTTCGTCTTTTAATCTCTCATTCAACCTTTACTCAAGGTTTCAATTACTTTCATCGTTATCCATCCCATGAACCCCATGTTCATTATAATTCCTTAATGTCAAAGTCATACCGTTCATTGTATGCTAAGACCGATCGTTCATCGTAACTACGTTGCGTTCACAGCGTCTATACGCTTTACATTCATATCTCAATGCCATGTCATAACATCAAAATGTTATACATTAACATCGTCAATCAACGTCTAAGGAATCACAACCATAGCAATCCCTCACGTTCGTTTATCGCGACTACGGTCCCTGGACATCGGTTCCGTAACCCGCATTTACATTCTTTGTCTTTTATTCTCGTTTAATCTTTTTGTTCAACCTTTGCTAAATGTTTAAAACACTTGACTAAGTGTTACATTACGTGAATTATATGTTCATACTTCTTTCTTACACATCCCCCGAGAAATTGAGCAGTTAAAATCTCATTTCTGGGTATTGCACTGCACTGGCGCTGCGGCGCCGTGCCTTGCCTTTCCTCTCGCGCTGCGGCGCGGCACACCTTTCTCTCTTTCCTTCCCGGACTGGCGCTGCGGCGCCAAGTCCTTCTTTTCCTCTCGCGCTGCAGCGCCACTCTCCAGAAGTGTATGCCGAGCTCACGCTGCGGCGCCCCCTCTCGCGCTGCGGCGCCACTTCACGCGCTGCGGCGCCCCTTCCCGCGCTGCGGCGCCAAGACAAAACCCTAGGAAATTTTTTCTAAGTGTTAAGTCAAGTTTGAGATGCTTACTTTACGATCTCATAACTTCTTCGTTATAACTCGGAACAAGGTCGTTCCAAAGCCATTCTCTTCCTTATCTTACGTACTTTAATACCCCTCGGACAGAACTTTGTCTGAATCCGTTAACATGCCATTCGATTGGCTTAATCTTAACCCTTCGTTCATTTTATGCTTTTAACGTTCTTCGTTCGTTCGTCCGTAATTCGGTCATCCGAACTCGAAATACGTTCGTTCTTGAGTCCACGACTCACGTTTTATACATTCTCTTACATTCTTATGAAACTCTACACGTTCGGGTTCATTTACTAACTTTCTAATTCTCATTCGTCTTTTACGAAATTTCGCCATAACTTCGTTATAGCTCAATTTTAACCCGTTCTTCATGAACGTTTCTAAGGTTCCTAACCAAGCAATAAGCAACTAACTTATACACGATGGTTTTAAACTTGTCCATCAACAATAATTACACTACGATGGTTTTAAATGTGTTCATCAACACGTTCTTCGTGTTCTTCGCGTGTTCTTCGCGTTCTTCGTTTTTTATCGATATTTTGGATTACGATTTCACTTTTTCTTGGAATTTAATGTTATAGAATACCATTCCTTACTTAATTCACCTACTCGTTCATAATATTCATTCGGATCGCTCAACATCCTCACGAATCTTATACTTGCTTAAGAAATTTATAAACTAAATTTCTTATTCCTTATTTCTTATTTTCTCATGATTTCAACCATATGAAATCATTTCTAACATCATCTACTTCTTATTCTCCTTAATGTATGTTTTAACATAGAAAACTTAAAGAAAAATATTAGAAGAACTAGGGTTCGGATTACCTTTCTTCTTTATTTCTCTTCCGTTAGACAAAGCCGGCGATTTGCTAGCTTTTCTATTTCACGATCACTTTTGATCCGAGCCTTCATGCTCATACTCTTCTTCTCCCTCTTCCAACCAAGCTCTCTCTCTCTCTCTCAAGTTCTAGGATTTTCAAAATCCTAGAAAATGAAAGTAAAGCTTTCTATTTATAAAATTTCCAAGCAAAGGCATTTTGGTCATTTCCCCTCCACCTCCTTACTATTCACACCTCCTTAACAACTTAGTCACCAAGTTAACTTGGCCACCACCCTTACTTGGTGGCCAAGTGGCCGGCCCACATGCCCATGGGTCACCCCATGGGTTGCCCCAATGGTTTTTACCCATTCGTTTACCCATCGGTTCGATCCGCGGTTTCTTTTCTTGGTTTGGGCCTTAACCCTAATTCTTATTGGGCCTAACTTGGGCTTAACTTCATAAATCATTGGGCTTGACATAATCCAAGTCCAATTAGATTCTACAAAAGTCTATGAACACAAAGTCCATTAAGACTAATCGTATTCTACGCATTCCATTCTCGTATGCTCGTATTCTCTTCGTATATTGTTCGTACGATATTCGTATTATACGTCGTACTAATCTTCGTAATATACTCGTATAATAACTCGTATCATACTCGTATTTCTCACGCATAATAACTCTAGTTATTATACATACTCATAACATTCCCGGAACTCACTTTCCCTAACCCTTAGGTTTGGAGTCCGCAGGCGAAAACTTCGTTTTTGCCATAACTGAAATATTATTGAATATTCCATCACGTCTTAAGATTTCACGCAATCCAGAACTTCTCAAAATTTCAAAAAAAATCTCCGAGCAGAAATAGGTGAATAGTGCATATTTCGTCTTTTTCCCGGAAAAATATTTTGTTCCCATAAAAATTTTATTTTCGTCTTGAAAATTCTTACTCGTTCAATCTAGCTCGTAGCCAGAATCCTCCCGATTAATAATTATTCTAGGTTATAGAACGATTAATGAACACATAGCACAGAATAGTATTAATAAAAATTCATTTTATTAACTCAAATTCTTGACAATCCGATTTTCCGGGTTGTCACATTCTTCCCTCCTTCAAAGAATTTCGTCCTCGAAATTTTAGCTTACCCTTCTCCTCAACTTCTCTTCAAAGAAGTTCTTATCTTTCCATCATTCCTAACCTCCATAACCTATCAAGAATCATGAAGCGAAAGGAATAACTAGGAATATAAAGATTCCTTTAAAACATTTCATTCTTTTGCTGAGGGGTCAAATTGACCATGAACTCTTACAAGGTTAAACAGCCTCTCGCCGTAAACCTTTCTTACACGGTAAGTTTACAATCACAAAGAAGGTAAACTACCTCTTCCATACGTAGGTGATCAGCCTAACGTATAACCCCATTTCAGGGTATGTTCACCTCAGACTTAGTACCAAAAATTTGAATATTTCTTGAAACATTCGTCTAGTCAACTAGCTTGACATCGACTACTTCTTTAAATTATTTTCAAAACGTTTCATGACGTCATGATACCGTACTCTTCACAGTACGTTGAGGGCTTCGTCAGTTTATGACTTCGTCATTATACATCATACCATAGCAGGTTATTGATCCTCTGATCAAATTCCATACCAGGTTTAATTGCATTAACAACTCCATCTTTTTACCATCCTTGCATCAAATGCACTGATGATATAAAATTCATTTTGATAATTTAAATCAATTTATGTCTAGCCGAAACAATTGGCATAGACATAAAAAGCATAGCTCTTTTAAAATCCATTGGTTCCAAAAAGTTGAACCAACTCTTTTCTTTTTTTAAAATGTACAATTCAGCACGATTTGAATAAACTTCGAAATCTAGCATAGCTAGAGGATTTGGAATATCCTATTCTTCATCTTCCTTCATTGTCTTTCTGCGACAATACTTAAACTTCTCTAGCACCTTCAATGCTAAGTCTACTGAAAATACTTCGTTTTCAGTCTAAACATTCCTATTTCTTAGTACAGTCCATCAACTTACCACACATTATGGGTTCAGGAACTTTCCACAATAATATGAGCTTAAGAACATCCAGACAGACCTTTGGCGTCCATTCGCTGAAACATTCGAAAACATACTATACTATTATGAGTCACAAACTTACCATAAGTATAAGTTTCAAGACTCGCACCTACCTTAACCTTCTCTATCTATCAAGTATATACATGAGAAAAGATTCACCTTCTCGTCATATACATCTTAATAGCGCGACCAATTCCAATGATTATCATTGTAACAAACTGAGCAGTTGTTACACCAAGCACAAACCTCTGCCCATACAAAGGTTCATACAACTCAGCCATCACATGAGTCCTCAATTGAAATCTTACAACCTCTGACTTCCTCTCTACTTAATACGAATTTTCTTTAATTCGTATAGTAACCTTTACAACTCAATCTGAGTTCTTCTTCCCTTACTACTTCGTAGTACCATTCATTCATAGCATTAGCTATAAATCATTCATCGTTTAACAGCTCATCTGTTACTACGATTTACTATGATCACGTGGTGATCTTCTTATCATTCTCTCTACGATTATAGTCTTAGGTACTCTTACCTAAGATTTATAACCTATAGCTCTGATACCAACTTGTAACGCCCCGAAATCCGGTCTATTTTCACATCCGGATTCCGTACGTCACTATCCCATTTTCTTCCAAACATACATCATTATATACTAAAATATAATAACATATATTCTAAAATCCCAGGTTCTATAACCACAAAACCTCTTTCATTACAAATAATGATAATTACATTATTCTTTACATCTTACACGAGTGACTTTCATCCGCCACAAAGGATTCATAACTGTTCATTAAATTAGTCTATAGTTTAATTCTATCATTCTATATTACAAGTCTTCACTTGCTCTTCACGCACATTCATATAATGAATGTCACTTCGTCTGAATACCGCTCAGCTTGATCTTTACGGAATCCTTAAGTTCTTTATAACCTCGTTCGCTGAAAATGTTTTTATTTAAAGCAAGTGTGAGCATTCAATTGCCTAGCAAGTTATAACAGTTGAACAAACAACTTCAAGAGTGTAAACATTCTTCAGAACTTCAATAACCGAACAAAGGTTATGAAGCAGCTTGAATAATAGGAATAGTCTTGATTCCTATCATTTTAAAACATTAGTCACATGCACTTTGAAATACTTTCATTCTCTACTTTCTTTCATGCACAATCGGTCTGGCTAGAATCAATAGCACAGACTTAACAATAACGGTTCATGTATAAATCGAACATACTTGTATTGAACAGTTCGATCACAAAACAGTTCATCTCATAAAAACACCGAAGTGCTCACATTGTGGCTTAAGGCCTCATACATACTACCATCTCGTACAAATATCGCACATTCACACATAGACAGAACCTCTCAAGTTCAACATCTGAGAAGTTTTAGAAACTAGCATTCATTTAAAATATGAATGAAGTTAGGAAACTTGCCTTACACATAGCTACAGCTTACAGTTTACGCTGAAATGCCTATTCCAAAACCCTATATAACAAATAAGGAAATAACAAGTACACCAATTAGTCATATACTTGACTTACGCATTGGTTTACTTATCATTACTTCTTAAGGTTCGCGTTCTTGTAATTTAAGCTTACGCGACTAACTTTCTTTACTACCGGATTATGGCTTCATGACATACTGAGATGTCTTACTCAACACGTTCATCATCTTTGATGATTCACATTCTTATCTTCTTCTTATACTTCTCTAGGACTCAGCACACATCGCTTTTCTGCTAGTAGTCCATATGGTACTCTGAATGGTTTCCCACAAACAACCAACAAACAAGTTCCCGTCTCATCTACACTGCCCACACAGTGAGTTAGATCGGTTGCCAGTTTTGTATATACCTTCGCTCTCTAAAGGAATTGTTTAGCCCAGCTCCCATATGTCAACCATCAAAGTTACGATTGTACCACAACCTAAACTTATCTTAACTTATACGAAACATTAAACTATAATGTTCGTTAAGTCAAATTAATATTCCTTATGGCTTTCTGGCAACTAAATGCCATACCTCAGGAATCATTCTTTATCGTCTAAGTCATACAATCTTTTGTACACTCGGAACAATCATTCATTGTCAATACTATGAGACCATAGCGTTAAACATTTCATATAAACTTATTCATATCTTATAACGTCCGGTTCCCTCAACTCGGAATATTATCCAAGTTATACTTATTAACTCGGCTTCTTAACGTTATACGTTATTATCTCCAATTTAGTTTCTTCACCGTTCACGGTTAATCAACATTCTTCATTACATTACGGTTAACCCATACACATGGTGTAGGTTCTGCCCGTTTGACACTCGCTTACACTCAACCCTTACGCTGGTTAAAGTGTTCAGCGCTTACTTTTCATTCTATCATTCTCACCCGACTTATATTCGGCTTTCAGTAATCTTATTACCGTTCGTTACGGCTCTCTTGATACCATTCGTATCTTACTTACTATCTTTGTCAACATCTAAGTCATACAACTAGGGTATACTTAGCACGTTCGTCCAACGCGAATACAGTTCACAATGATCGTTTACGTATTCAACGTTTTACTTGTTCGTCTTTTAATCTCTCATTCAACCTTTACTCAAGGTTTCAATTACTTTCATCGTTATCCATCCCATGAACCCCATGTTCATTATAATTCCTTAATGTCAAAGTCACACCGTTCATTGTATGCTAAGACCGATCGTTCATCGTAACTACGTTGCGTTCACAGCGTCTATACGCTTTACATTCATATCTCAATGCCATGTCATAACATCAAAATGTTATACATTAACATCGTCAATCAACGTCTAAGGAATCACAACCATAGCAATCCCTCACGTTCGTTTATCGCGACTACGGTCCCCGGACATCGGTTCCGTAACCCGCATTTACATTCTTTGTCTTTTATTCTCGTTTAATCTTTTTGTTCAACCTTTGCTAAATGTTTAAAACACTTGACTAAGTGTTACATTACGTGAATTATATGTTCATACTTCTTTCTTACACATCCCCCGAGAAATTGAGCAGTTAAAATCTCATTTTTGGGTATTGCACTGCACTGGCGCTGCGGCGCCGTGCCTTGCCTTTCCTCTCGCGCTGCGGCGCGGCACACCTTTCTCTCTTTCCTTCCTGGACTGGCGCTGCGGTGCCAAGTCCTTCTTTTCCTCTCGCGCTGCGGCGCCGTTCTCCAGAAGTGTATGCTGAGCTCGCGTTGCGGCGTCCCCTCTCGCGCTGCGGCGCCCCTTCCCGCGCTGCGGCGCCAAGACAAAACCCTAGGAAATTTTTTCTAAGTGTTAAGTCAAGTTTGAGATGCTTACTTTACGATCTCATAACTTCTTCGTTATAACTTGGAACAAGGTCGTTCCAAAGTCATTCTCTTCCTTATCTTACGTACTTTAATACCCCTCAAACAGAACTTTGTTCTGAATCCGTTAACATGTCATTCGATTGGCTTAATCTTACCCCTTCGTTCATTTTACGCTTTTAACGTTCTTCGTTCGTTCGTCCGTAATTCGGTCATCTGAACTCGGAATTCGTTCGTTCTTGAGTCCACGACTCACGTTTTATACGTTCTCTTACATTCTTATGAAACCCTACACGTTCGGGTTCATTTACTAACTTTCTAATTCTCGTTCGTCTTTTACGAAATTTTGCCATAACTTCGTTATAGCTCAATTTTAACCCGTTCTTCATGAACGTTTCTAACGTTCCTAACCAAGAAATAAGCAACTAACTTATACGCGATGGTTTTAAACTTGTCCATCAACAACAATTACAGTACGATGGTTTTAAATTTGTCCATCAACAACGTTCTTCGTGTTCTTCGCGTGTTCTTCGCGTTCTTCGTTTTTAATCGATATTTTGGATTACGATTTCACTTTTTCTTGGAATTTGATGTTATAGAACACCATTCCTTACTTAATTCACCTACTCGTTCATAATATTCATTCGGATCGCTCAAAATACTCACGAATCTTATACTTGCTTAAGAAATTTGTAAACTAAATTTCTTATTCCTTATTTCTTATTTTCTCATGATTTCAACCATATGAAATCATTTCTAACATCATCTACTTCTTATTCTCCTTAATCTATGTTTTAACATAGAAAACTTTAAGAAAAATATTAGAAGAACTAGGGTTCAGATTACCTTTCTTCTTTATTTCTCTTCCGTTATACAAAGCCGGCGATTTGCTAGCTTTTCTATTTCACGATCACTTTTGATCCGAGCCTTCATGCTCATACTCTTCTTCTCCCTCTTCCAACCGAGCTTTCTCTCTCTCTCTCTCTCTCTCTCTCAAGTTCTAGGATTTTCAAAATCCTAGAAAATGAAAGTAAAGCTTTCTATTTATAAAATTTCCAAGCAAAGGCATTTTGGCCATTTCCCCTCCACCTCCTTACTATTCACACCTCCTTAACAACTTAGCCACCAAGTTAACTTGGCCACCACCCTTACTTGGTGGCCAAGTAGCCGGCCCACATGCCCATGGGTCACCCCATGGGTTGTCCCAATGGTTTTTACCCATTCGTTTACCCATCGGTTCGATCCGCGGTTTCTTTTCTTGGTTTGGGCCTTAACCCTAATTTTTATTGGGCCTAACTTGGGCTTAACTTCATAAATCATTGGGCTTGACATAATCCAAGTCCAATTGGATTCTACAAAAGTCTATGAACACAAAGTCCATTAAGACTAATCGTATTCTACGCATTCCATTCTCGTATGCTCGTATTCTCTTCGTATATTGTTCGTACGATATTCGTATTATACGTCGTACTAATCTTCGTAATATACTCGTATAATAACTCGTATCATACTCGTATTTCTCACGCATAATAACCCTAGTTATTATACATACTCATAACATTCCCGGAACTCACTTTCCCTAACCCTTAGGTTTGGAGTCCGCAGGCGAAAACTTCGTTTTTGCCATAACTGAAATATTATTGAATATTCCATCACTTCTTAAGATTTCACGCAATCCAGAACTTCTCAGAATTTCAAAAAAAACTCTCCGAGCAGAAATAGGTGAATAGTGCCTATTTCGTCTTTTTCCCCGAAAAATATTTTGTTCCCGGAAAAATTTCATTTTCTTCTTGAAAATTCTTACTCGTTCAATCTAGCTCGTAGCCAGAATCCTCCCAATTAATAATCATTCTAAGTTATAGAATGATTAATGAACACATAGCACAGAATTGTATTAATAAAAATTCATTTTATTAATAACTAATTCTTTAACTTAAATTCTTGACAATCCAATTTTCCGGGTTGTCACAAATAGAGTGTATCTCTAATCTAATCTACGTAATTTCCCTTTATTTTATGTCTTACATCATGTATTTATAGGTTACAAGTCCAATTTTTAGCTTAAGAACAAACTCAATCCAATTTGGAGTCTAAAAAGTGTCAAAATTCGCCCCAAAACGCGTCCAAACCTCACCAATCTCTTCCCCATTGCCCCGGCGCTGGGCATGGCGTTGGAACACTGCCCCCTAGCGCCCCGGCGCTAGGCATAAGCCTTGTTTGGGATCCCCGGCGCTGGCCTCATTCCTGGAAATTTTCCACTCTGACGTCATTTGGGAAAATGGCCATAACTTTTTCGTCCAAACTGAGATTTCGATGATTCAAGATGTTTCGGAAAGAAAAGACGTAGATCTACAACTTTCGTTCTTTAAGATTTTTGAAATAAGGTCCCAAGCAATACTCAAATTAGCTCTGAAGTGACTGCTATGTAAATGGCAAGCCGAAAACGCGAATCTAGCCACCCCAAACGTCGATCCAAGTAACTTTTGTCCCAATTCCTACAAAACAACGTAAAACATGCATAAATAGACACAAACACTTAAAAAATCCAAAAGATTAAGCTCAAACGCACTCAATTCATGTGTATAAAACTCACTCATCAAATACCCCCAAACTTAAACATTTGCTTGTCCTCAAGTAAAAATACAAAAGAACTAAAAATAAACAACCGAACTAAACTACATGAATGCATATGCATGATCTACTTCCTAATATACCTATGAACCTAGTAATAAATCAGTATGATATATAGCAACAGGCCTCAAAGATACCGTTGATACTCAAACAATATATCCAATCAAGTCAAAATCCATAACTCTAACCAATTAGTCAATCCAAACCAGTCATCACCCATGTTGTGTGTGTGTGCTTGTTAACCATTCTAACCAACCACAGTTCAAGATAATCACATAATAAACTTCTTAGAATGAAAATTTCATTTCCAATTCAATTACTTTTGTAACATGACAACTCCAGTTAAAACTAAGCAATTACTAAGTCTAAGGGTAAATACAATATTTATTTATACTTTTACTCAACAACGAGGGCATTTTTGCTCTTTCTCGTGTTTTATTCATTTTTTTTTATTTTCTTATGACTGTGCAATGTCTTATTCCCTTAGGCTTTTCAGTGCTACCTTAACGAGCTTTCGACCATCGACTCCCAAGTCATGAAAACCTTAGGGCGCTTGGTGTAAAGACAATCCCCTCGGGCTTACTTAGTCAAGTAACAAAGGCCACAAAACTAAACAAGCATGTCACGGTGTTTATTCATTTTTTTTCTATTCATCATTTCTTTTTTTCATTTTCATTTTCATTTTGTATATATATACCCCATAGATTCCCCTAAACATAAGCTTTTACGTCATTCCGACCTTTACTGCCAGTTCACTAATTTCCTTAAATTTTAACCAAGATTTTCCCTCAGAAACAAATTATGAAACCCTTGAACCAAGTAGATTAAAACAGTTAAACTTGAAGTGTTAACCGGTTACATAAGTTTCAGACAGGCTCATATTTTCTTCATGTTTAAAATTAGAACTCATCATCAATTATCAACACTGTTCAAGTTAACAATTAATACCAATCTTATCATAGGCCGAGCTAAGACCACACCAACCGATAGCACTGATTCATGCAAAAAAAATGCAATTATACTACATGAACACATACTAATATAACCTATGTATGCATATGCAATTAACTACCATGTATTATATGCAACCTAAAAAAATGCTAACACAAAAAATTAAGAACTACAATGCAAATAACTAACAATATGCAGTACGATACTAAAATGCCACCAAACTTAAACTATACATTGTCCTCAATGGCTGAAATAGAAAAAAGTAAAGTAGAGGACTTCCCTGAAAATATAGCGATCTTCCTCCTTGTCCGCTAAGTTTGGAGAATAGGCTAGGCACATGGAACAAATTGGGCACCACACTTGAATTTGACTTGAATAACCTGTAAACCATGATAGAAGTAATTTTATTAAATCCTAAATAAATGCAAATTTAAAACTACTAATATAAAACCTAATAAAAACTAAAAAATAAAACTTAAACTTGAGTTGCCTCCCAATAAGCGCTTGTTTAATAGTCTCAACCTGACTTCTTCAATTCTCTATCCAATTCCCCTACGAAAATTGAGGAACCCTCCATCGTCAGAAGCAATGTCTCTTTTGGGAGGTTCCCATTAGTAATGACCCTTGAATGAAAGTCACCTAGCATGCTCTTTATAGATATGTTCCCCGTTAAGAACATCCAAAAACTAGGTGTTTTCTCCATTATGTCGATGATCAGATTAGGGCATTGAAGCTTAATAAACACAATGGGATCTTCCTCTAACTTCTCCTTTTCATCCCACCATGACTCCATAACTGTACTAGCTCTTATGTCACAAAGAGCTTTACCGACGTTATGACTGCCAATTGGACATGGTTTTGCAAAACTGCCCGGATTCTTGAACTTTGGTGGAGGAGGCACATGGGATACTAATGAAATCAGCTCATCTTCGTTAAATCTTACAGTTAAATCTTCGTCGATCTCCTTTTCTTGGTTCCAAGTTGTTTCCTCTCTTTCAACATCTTTAGTTGTCTCTCGCAAATCCTTTCCACTACGTAAAGTCACAGCCTTGCAATGCCCATCTCTGCCTGGATTTATCTCTGTATCACTAGGGAATGTTCCATGTGGACGAATATTCAACGCATGTGCTATCTACCCCATTTGATTTTCCAGATTCTTTATCGAAGCACCTTGGCTTTTCACATTCATATCTACCTGACTCAATAACTTTTCTTGTTCACCGATCCTTTTGTCAGTAGCTAAAATGAATTTTTCCAAAGCTTCTTCCAAACTTGTTTTCCTTTCTGACTGTTGTTGAGTCTGATTTTGAAATTCGGTCATGTTTTGTTGTCTAGGTGCTTGAGCTTGATTGTTACTCCATGGAAATCCCGGGTGATTTCTCCAACCTGGATTATATGCATTTTAATTCGGATATGGTTGGGTAGATCGATTATAGCTCCCTATGAACTGAGCTGATTCCGAATTGATGGCACATTGATCTGTAGCATGACTCTTAGCACAAAACTCACAAACCATTGCTACTTGCTGTGTGGATGGTGGACTCCATGTTTCTATTGGTCGAGTCATGTTCGTGTATGGCCATTGATACGCAAAGTCATCCATGGTACCTGAAAAGAGAAAGAAAAAAAATTTGAAAGAGAATTAATAAAAATGTTTAAATTAAGACTAATTTGATTGAGATTAATATTGGTAAATAATTATTAAATTAATTCCTCGGCAACGGCGCCAAAAACTTGTTGATCGATTTCGCAATCAATGAATACGTGCAAGTATACACGGTCAACAAGTAATAAAGTGAAAGTAGAGTATCGTTCCCACGAGGAATTATTTAATAAAAATCACCAAATACTAATTCTTAACCAAACTAATTTTATTTAAACAATCTCAAATCGTGATTTTTCTAATTAAGAAAACTAAATTAACTAATTAAACTGAATTGCTTTATGACTGAATTCAGATAAATAAAGATTAAGACTACAATATCCCCAATTATGAACTATAAACTAATTATCCAATTATCCCAATTATTATGCCTACTGAATTGTTAACAAGAATTCTCAAATGCCAAAAGCCCTTTTCCAAGTGATCAATTGACTTTTATTTAATCCAGATTAATCTTGTTATATTCCTATGCAAAACAATTGAATTAAATTCCTTCAATGCCAATTCCTTATATGTTACAAGCGGTGAACATATATTTTAATTCAATTCACAAACCTATTTATTCACCATGCAAATAACTAAGTCACATGTTATCATGCCCAGTTCTAACCCTAGAATTCCTTTTCCAATTCCTTCTAGAGTAACAAGGTAATTACTGATCAGATAATTAATCAATAAGCTGAAGACAAGATAAACAATTCGCTTTGACATAAATAATTGGAATAAATCAAATAACTAATTTATAGACATAAAAGGTTCAATTGAAATCTTAATAAAAGAGTTAGTTCATAATTAATGAATTAAAATCAAGAATCCAAAACTGAATAGACATTAAAGATAAAAGTATGATAAGAGAAGAGAATATAATCTGTTGTCAGCAAATCTGATGCCCCCCTCTTGCTCCTACTCTTGCTCTTGATCTTCAATGATCTCCAAGTTGCTTCAATCTCCAAAACTAATAAGAACTAGGGTTAATGTTTAATCTAATGGAGTGTATCTCTAATCTAATCTATGTAATTTCCCTTTATTTTATGTCTTACATCATGTATTTATAGGTTACAAGTCTATTTTTTAGCTTAAGAACAAACCCAATCCAATTTGGAGTCTAAAAAGTGTCAAAATTCGCCCCAAAACGTGTCCAAGCCTCACCAATCTCTTCCCCAGCGCCCCGACGCTGGGCATGGAGCTGGAACACTTCCCCCCTAGCGCCCCGACTCTGGGCATAAGCCTTGTTTGGGCGCCCCAGTGCTGGCCTCATTCTTGGAAATTTTCTACTCCGACATCCTTTGGGAAAATGGCCGTAACTTATTCGTCCGAACTCCGATTTTGATGATTCAAGATGTTCCGGAAAGAGGAGGCGGAGATCTACAACTTTTATTCTTTAAGTGTTTCGAAATACGGTCCCGAGCACTAGTAAAATTGGCTCTAAAGTGACTGTTCTGCAAATGGCAAGCCGAAAACGCGAATCTAGCCACCCCAAACGTCGATCCAAGTAACTTTTGTCCCAATTCCTACAAAACAACATAAAACATGCATTAATAGACACAAACACTTAAAAACATCCAAAAGATCAAGCTCAAACACACTCAATTCATGTGTATAAAACTCACTCATCACCAATCCTTTATGTGAAGCATCACTATACACCACAAAGTTTCATGTGTTATCTGGTATTGACAACACAGGTACCACACTTAACTTCTTTTTTAGTTCTTGAAAACTTTCCTCACACTTTTCCGTCCAAATAAATTTTACAGATTTTCTTGTCAAATTTGTCAATGAAGTAGCAATCTTGAAAAAATCTTAAATAAATCATCTATAATATCTTGTCAATCCCAAGAAACTTCTTACTTCTGATGGAGTTCTTAGTTATTCCTAATTTATCACCGCTTTGACTTTTGATGGATCTACGAAAATCCCATCCTTATCAATTACATGCCCATGAAATTGTACATGTTCCAGCCAAAACTCATATTTAGAGAATTTCGCGTACAACTTTTCTTTCCTTAATGTCTTCAGAGTCAGACGTAAGTGTTCCACGTGTTCCTCTTGAGTTTTAGAGTACACCAGGATATCATCGTTGAACACCACCATAAACTTGTCTAAAAATGGTTTAAACACCCTGTTCATCAAATCCATGGATGCTGTAGGGGCGTTTGTCAAACCAAAAGACATCACTAAAAATTCGTAATGTCCATAACGAGTTCGGAATGTCGTCTTCGATACATCCTCCTTCCTTACTTTCAATTGGTGATACCCACTTCTCAAATCTATTTTTGAGGAATATCTAGCACCTTTCAGTTGATCAAACAAGTCATCTATTCTTGGCAATAGATATTTTTTTTAATAGTGACCTTGTTTAATTCTCTATAATCAACGCAAAGATGCATTGACCCATCTTTCTTCTTCACGAATAACACTGGTGCTCCCCACAGTGATACGCTTGGTTGAATATATTTCTTATCTAACAGTTCTTGCAGTTGTACTATCAGTTCCTTCATCTCTACTAGAGCTATTATGTACGGGGCCTTCGATATTGGAGCAGTTCCTGGCGCTAAGTCGATCACGAACTCGATTTCTTTGTCAGGCGGAAGTCCTGGCAAATCTTCTGGAAATATGTCAACAAAATCCCTAACCACTGGTATCTCTTCCAGTTTTACACCCTCCTTCTTTTGAGTATCGACTATGTAGGCTAAGTACCCCACACAGTCCTGACTCAACAACTTCTTGGCCTGCATCATCGTCAGACATCTCATTTGTCTAGGCGATTTGCTACCATGAAAAACTACCTTTGACGGAGTCATAAGGTTTACAAACTTCTTTTGGCAGTCAATTATCGCTCCATAATTGAATAGCCAATCCATTCCCAAAATCATGTCAAACTCTCTAAATTTTATCGGAATTAAATCTACCATCATAACTTTCTCCTTAATGTTCACCCTACAGTTCTTGTATACGAACCTAACAGGAATCACTTTCATATTCGCAATTTCTATGTTTAAAGGGAAATTCAGCTCTTCACTAGATATTTCTAACCTCTTAGCAAATTCATCTGATATAAACGAGCAAGTAGCACCTGAATCAAATAATACATATGCATTTATATCATTAATTGGGATAATACCTGACACGATATCTTTTGATTACACCGCGTCCTGCACTGTCATATTGAAGGTTTTGGCTATTTGTTGACGTTGGTCCAGCAATAGTTAGTGTACCTCCACCGCCATTTCCCTTGGTTCCAGCTGTCTCACCAGACTTCTTCTTTGGACACTCGCGAGCAAAGTGATCCTTTGACCCGCAGGTGTAGCAAACATTCTTCTTGGGTTGATTGTAATTTGGGGCGATGTGACCCTCCTGGCCACAGTTGAAGCATACTCGTTTCCCCATCAAGCACACACCCTTGTGAAACTTTACACATGTAGCACATGCTTCGAACTTCTTCTTTGGCTGGCTTCCTTGCTGATTTCCAGCTCCCACATTCGCATTCCACTTCCTCTTTAAAATGTTGCTGCCATTTCTACCGTTACCACCGCCATTCTTAGCTTCGCCCTCATTCTTCTTCTTTTTCTGATCTTGATTGTGCTTTGTTACAGCCTCGCCTTCACTCTTAGCGAGAATTGGTTTCTCCATTACCACTGTAAACGTCTTCAGGTGGAACCGGGAGACCCTACTGTACATCCAGGGCTTCAGTCCCTGTTCAAACCTCTTCGCCTTGCGTTCGTCTGTGCTAACTTGATATGGCGCAAACCTCACCAACTCGTTGAATTTAGCGGCATACTCAGATACCGACATCGTTCCCTACTTCAGTGCCAAAAACTGCACTTCTAGTTGACTCTTTGAACTCTCTGGGAAATAGGTCTCGAAGAATATCTCCTTAAACCTATCCCAGATCATAATCCCTTGACCCCTTCTGGTTTTATTGGCTTGCCACCAATAACTCGCCTCTGCTTTCAGCATGAATGTTGCAAAAGTAGTCTTCTGATCCTCCCCTACTCTCGCAACATCGAATACCTTCTCTATTTCCATGATCCATGACTGTGCCTCCACATGATTCATGGACCCACGGAACTCCGGTGGCCCAACTGCCTTGAAGTCCTTAAAAGTCGTAGCTTGATTCTGTGGTTGATTCCGTAATGCTCCCGTCAGTAGTGTTACGAATTGTTGAACCGGATTAACTTCAGCATTGTTGTTATTGTTGGTTCCTTCAGTGGTTCTCTGTCGTGGTGGTTGACGTCTGGGAGGCATTTTTTGTTAAAAACACACTCATTAGATTATTACTCAATTCCTTTAAGTAATTTATACTTAACTTGCATACCATAAAAGAAATCACCAAATAACACATAACACTTTGGATAATAACTTTTATTCATTCATAATCTTTTTAAAGAACATAAGAACAATAGCATCACTGCTATTTACATTACTTTCCTGAACTATAATAGTTTCAGAACAACATCATCATCATATCCCATATGTTATATAACACTTGGGATTTACATTTTATTTATCATATTAATAATCTCATATTAGGTACATTCCCTACAATTTCCTACTAAGATACTCCGTAGCCTTTTGACGTTCTTCTTCCATAATCCGAAACATTGTTCGACGATCTAACACGTACGATGGCAGAGTCTCGAACTGAATAGGATAACCCATGACCCGATCTTGAGCTCGATTGATCACAGTGTTGAATACATTATTCATCTCCTCCATCTTCATTTTCTTTTCTTATGCGTCTTTTCCTGCTATCCCGGCTCGTTCATAAGCTTCATCGTACGCGTCTTCGGCTCTTGCCCTCTTAGTCGATTCCTCCCTCAACTTGTTCTTCAGCTCTGCAATCTCCGTTGTCATTCGTTCATTTTCTCCTTCAGTGTGAACCAACTTCTCTTCAACATTATTCACAAGTTCCTCTTGATCTAGAATCTCATCGTCCTTCTATGCCATCGAGGTTTGTTGCTCAGCTACTATCTCCTGTAACTCCTCGACAGTATCTTGAAGTTCCACATTGCGATCATACACTTCGTCGTACATACGAGCAGCTATCGAGTTAAGTGGAAGTTCTTCCTCCTCGTCATCATCGTCCGGCTGTGGTAGCTCAACAAGGTCCTCCTCATCCGTCTCTATCTCATCATCCTAATTAGGTATTCTCTCCTGCTCAACTACTGTGACCCACGGAATTGTTTTCCGTGGCAGTAGTTGTTCCCAAATCTCTTAAATATCTCGAGGCTCCTCCTCTCTAGCCTGACTGGATCCTCCTATATTAGCCATCATGTCAACCAAATTTTAAGTTTTAATTACTAATCATTACTACTCGATGTGACGAACGAGATTTTGTAATTTAATTTTAAATATTTATTGAATTGAATAAATATTTTTCGATGAATTAATTATTAGATTAAATAATTAATTGATGAAAGTGTAGTAGATTAATTTAATTATATGTGTTATATTTATTTAATTAATGTGAAACATTTTTATTATTCGAAGTATGTAAATATGTGAGCCTATTGAATTAAAAGACATATTTAATAAGCCTAATATTATTTTAATTAATTAAATAATTAATTAGAGATTTAATAATTTGACATAATTAATAAATGAGAAACTTAATTATGTGACTATGTAAATTAATGAGAAATTATTATATGTTATTTAAAATAAATTAAATAAGACATTTGATTTATTGTGCAATTGGACGTGACATGATTTAAACTATATTATAAAAGTTTAATTAAATAAAATGGGTGTAAGCCTTTTTAAGGCTAGCCAAACATGGCATTAGTGGTGGTTGCGAGCATTTAACCCATGACTGGGTAACTGACCACCACCACGCCAGTTCTTATACACATCAGGCGTATTATTTTCCTTTTCACGTATGCTAAGTTAATTAAAAGTTGAGAGCTCAGAGAGAATTCAGAGGAATTGTGGGAGAAACTCTGTGATTGAATAAGAATCTAAAAAGGGACTTCACTCTTATTCATCTGTAATAGGGTAATCTTTTCTTCCCCAAATCTCAAACTTATGTGGTTTAAGTTATTGGCTTTCAAGTTTCTGTTAAATTCATGTAATTGGAAAGAGTAATAATTATGTGTATATATGTGATAAGATGTTGTTATAATGTGTTTTACTATATATTGTATGGTTCCATATTATCAGTTTCATAATATTATAACGTATGTTATTGCTTCAAAATTTACAGAGTATATAAATATGGTCATATGGCCCTTACACATAAATTTAATATGTCAAACATATATTGTTTTGTAAAATTCACACTCGTATATAATTATGTATATTAAAATGAAGAGACCAAACTTTAAATGAAAGGATCCGGTGTTATAAATGAACTCGTAGTGTTGATTTTTATATTTTATGTTCAAAATCTTTAAGAACATCAAGAATAGTGAAATTACATGTTTTAATTCTGTAATTATGTGTTTTAATTGGTTAAAATCACTCTATAAAGGTTGGGTAATGATTATGTATGAATTCTAGTATGTGGAAATGTTTAATTTGATGAATTTAATGATCAAATAATGATAATTTCGCCTGATTCTGTGTTCTTCGCGAACTGAAAATTCAAAAATTGGAGTTTCGCGCCGCGGCGCTAACTCCATGCCTAATTCCCGCGCCGCAGCGCCACCGCGTCGCAGTGCCACCACGCCGCAGCGCCATATCTCAAGCTGCAGCCCCACGGAGCCGCAGTGTCAAGAACCAGTATAACAGTGGCGCCGCAGCGCCATTTAGCAGATTGTCCAGAAATGAAAAACTTTAAGTGTTCAAGCCTATGAATGAGTTATTAACCTAATCTAATGAACATAAAAGTATGTTAGAAGTATAATGAGATGTTAAATTAGATTCTTATCATGTCAATAACACATTTATGTGTGAATTGAATGATTGAACGCATAGTTAGCTTATTGTTCATGAAATGTAAATTATGTGGCAATGAGTATAGTAGTTGACTAAGTATAGTCATAATTCGAGTTAGACAAAAAGAATGAACTTCTGATGACTAATTACATTATAATTAACTAGAGTTGTGAATGGAAATGGTATGTAGGATTATATCGAAGAACGTGTATAATTAGCTTGTAATCTACGTACGAGACAAGTTTCCTAACCTTACTTATGATCATTATTAAATTTTATAAATTTCGTCGAGTAAATTCTCTTTATTATTAATCAAGTTCAATTTGTTATGTTAAAGATTATTTATCTTTTCAAAGTATGTTTTTGTTATACAATAATTGTTCTATTGTATACCTTTTGAGATTGTTATTCAATTTAAATATCCTTTATTGTTGAACCTTGTTAGACTAGCGAATCCTTATTGATCCAACTAGTCCATAGTTGACGAATGTTCTAAATTTCAGAACCCTTATTGATTTACCCAAACCAAACTTCCTTTGGTGCGGACTCTAATGTTAAACTGAGATGAACAACCCTGTATAGGGATTACTTATGCATTAGCGTTAAGATATTATGCACAGTATGGTACTAAGGGCTGATCCCCCTAAGTATGAGAAGAAGAGTCCATAGTCTTATGACTGTTAAAGGTTTCAAGTATAACCCTTGATACCTAGGACATAGTTCAAGGTCTTATGACCCTCAGAATTCTTTTGTTTCTTGCTATTCATTCTTGATTCAAAAGTTGAGTTTTATTTTAGAAGTCTTTGATTCACTCGCATGTTATTATATTGTTATTCCATTATTATACTTATGGGAAATCGTGCTCACTTTTGCATAATAATAACATTACAGTTAAGAACGAAAGAACCGACGAGCCTTCTTCTAGCAAAGGCAAGGGCAAAGCTATTAAGTGATGAAAACGTGTTATTAAATTTTAAGAATGTTATTGTCAAGACTTGATGTTGTTTAAGACTTATTATTTTTTTATGTTTTCACACATATGTTTAAGGTTAGTATGACCTGGGATTGTATTTATTATTCAGATGTTGTAACCCCATAAGGGGAGGATTTATTTTTGTCTATTGCATGGTTTGCATTTATTATGGGTAGATAAATATATGATGTTTGTATAGTGAACACCAAATCATGTTGGAATGGAAGTACCCGGATTTGGGGGTGTCACAGTTTGGTATCAGAGCTGTATGTTATAAATCTTAGGTGGGAGAACAACCTTAGGTAGTAGCCTTATAGGAAGAACATAGTGATGGAAAACTATTATCGATTTCTAAGAGATGAAATTCTTAATTCATTGAAGATAATAAAAGACTTTATGTGTTTATGTGTTAAATTATGTGCTCACTAGTACGACTTAGTAACTAAAACTTAAAACTATGTTGTCAGGATGTCAGATGTTGGAGGAGCTAGTCGAGCTTGGGAGGAGGAACCCCGGTGCCTATTGAGGAGAAGCCCCGATGTGACGCCCCCAGAATAGGTATACAACACTCATTCTGAGTCGCCAAATACATGGTACAGAAAGCAAACTACAACTTCAATAATACAATTGTCGTGCAAAATACGACAACACATACTGTGAGTTTAAATACAAATATTGTCTTCTAGACAATATCCACTCTCAAATAAATCCTCCTTACAATTATTCAAACACTATTTTACAGAAATAGTGAGGACTGCTAATACATCTTTCTAGAACCATCACTCCATACCCCGACTAGATCCTGCTATGTTCTCACCTCCTGAGAAGAAAAATGGAACAAAAAGGAAAAGGGTGAGCTCAACTAGCCCAGTAAAGAATATTATGACTAAGATAATATACAACAAATTATCGTTAGTCTTCAACAGGGAAAAATCTGATAAAATATAATCGACAACAAGTTTTAGATCAACAACTGCAGCGGAAACAGCAAACCATTAGAAGAGTCAAGTAGAGAAAGAATTCTACTATCTTCTAAGATTTAAAAGTCCATCATCAACATTTTATCCCTGTAACATCAATTAATAATCATCTTTAACCAAATATTCATCTTTGCACTACAGGCCAAAGATATTCATTTGTATCATCAGTCGGTCATGTTCATCTCAACACCTGTTCATCTTTGCACTACAGGCCAAAGATATTCATCAAGTAATTATACATCTTTGCACTACAGGCCAAAGATATTCAGTAATATCATCATTTAGGACTGAGGATGATGAAAAATATCTTAAAGAGAACGAATCCAATGAAACAGAAGGACAAATAGTAGGGATTCGTATAACAGTTTATCCAAGATCAATAATACTTCATAATAATCAATTGTGAAGCAGAATTCAAAAATAAAGATCAAAACATGGATACAATCAAAGATAGTAACCATAATAGACATCTTGGACAAAAAGGGAAAATTTTATTTTTCGGTGAATAGTGCCGTATTCGTGAATAGTGCCGTTTACGTGAATAGTGCCGTATACGTGAATAGTAACCCCCGACACAAAAAGTTCCAAATTTGATAAAAACTCATATCAATATTTCAGCATAATGATATTGAAGAAAATAATATCATTAAGAAGAAAATAATATCCCTTACCTCAAAATATCAGTACTTCTGGTCGGAATACCGGTATAAGGCTGAATGAAACTTGCTCTGATGAATAGAAACTCTCAAAGTATCTAAATACTCACAAAATACACTCAATAATCTAGAGAGAGAAAGAGAGAAAACTTGTTTCTGGTGTGATTTTCAATTCTAACTTAGCCCTCTATTTATAGGAAAATTTTGGTAGGTTTGACCTGCAACCTGATGGCTTTACCTGCTACTATTCCCACCTACCACATTTGAAATATAATTCAGCACATTTCTTCACCAACCACAAGTGGGGCCCACCAATTCTAGAATTTTCCATCAAAATGATAAACTCCGAAAATTCAACAATTTCTGAACCAGTCATCTCGTAAAATTCATAATAAATCATACGTTCATTTTTAACGGTTCAAAATTTGTGGACATATACTCAACTTATATATGTATAACATATCCAAAAATTACCACGATCCAACGGTCGGATTAAAAATTATAACACCCGCAATATTTCTCAAAAACTCTGATTTGATTTTTAATACCTCCATTCCGATAAAAATACTGATAAAACACCTCAACATTAACTCCTTCATTTTTAACCACAAAAATATATCCCTCATTTATATCCACATAAAATAAATATTTCCTTATCATATGAATCAATAATTAATTATTCACAAATAATATTACAGAATCACATTTATGACAACCAGGCCGTTCCCAGGAAAGAGGGGGCTTTCCAATAAGGATTTCTCCTTACTGGCGCGCAATTAGATGACCAAACCTCTCCTTAGACAGAACTTTCTAGACATTGCCAATAATGTTATCTAATAATATTATTCAAATAATATGAATTATTGATCTGATAATGAAAAATACTGTGCAGCAACAATTATTGAAACAACAATAATATAAAATATCAATGCAACAATTATTGAATCAATAAAATAAAATATTGAACAATAACTACTGTAACAATTATTGAGTAGTGCCTTCTTACGTAAGAATCAATAATTGGTGCAATACCGTGTGCTACTGTATTTTAATCACCGGGTATTCCAACAGTATTAACGGTAACAACTACGCCGTTATTTATAAACAACTTATACTTGTCGTTTTCTTCATCCAATCGCTTTCCGTTATGGGGCCCACACAAGGCTGCGTCGTCGTACGAATATTCCCCGACAGCAAGAATATTCCACGACCAACCGAATATTCACCGACCAAAAATAAATATTTTATAACCACTTGCTTATTTTGTAAAATTTGCACATTTCACCCATAACCAAAGTATTATATCAAATTAACCCCTTATTATTCACAATAATATTTAGAGAAAATTTGATTTTATTCATTAATAAGTTGGGGTCTTACAACCTCCCCTCCTTATGAAATTTCGTCCTCGAAATTGACGTACGTACCTGATGTTTCAAAAAGGTGAGGATACCTCGCTTTCATTTCTGATTCCAACTCCCAGGTCATTTCTTCAATAGCATGGTTTCTCCACAAAACCTTAACTTGTGGTATAACCTTCGTGCGTAGGACATGCTCTTTCCTATCCAAGATCTTAACAGGTACCTCCTCGTACGTTAAATCTTCAGCTATCTCGTCTGGTTCTAACTCAATAATGTGGTTCGGGTCTTTAACATATTTACGAAGCATAGATATGTGAAAAATATTATGAACACGAGACATGCTTGGAGGTAATGCGAGTCTATATGCCACATTTCCTATTCGCTCAAGAATCTCAAATGGACCAACAAATCTTGGATTGAGCTTTCCTCTCTTCCCAAATCTTGTAACTCCCTTCCATGGTGCAACACGTAACAATACATGATCCCCAATATTAAATTCCACGTCCTTCCGATGAAGATCCGCATAACTCTTTTGTCGATCCTGTGCCGTTTGTATACGTTGTCGAATCGTTTGGATCTTCTCTGTAGTAATGCGTACCAATTCTGGTCCCAACAATGTTGCTTCACCCACCTCGTCCCAGCATACTGGAGAACGACATTTTCTTCCATACAACGCCTCAAATGGAGCCATACCTATGCTCGCCTGATAACTGTTGTTGTAGGAGAATTCCACCAATGGTAGGTACTTATCCCAACTCCCTTTGAGATCTAAGACACAAAGTCTTAATAGATCTTCAAGAGTTTGAATAGTCCTCTCTGATTGTCCGTCCGTTTGAGGATGGTATGCTGAACTGAATCGTAAATCCGTGCCCATAGCTTTCTGCAAGCTAACCCAAAATCGTGAAGTGAATCTTGGGTCACGATCCGAAACTATGGATACTGGCATGCCATGCAATCTCACAATCTCGTTCACGTACATACTAGCAAGACGTTCAAGGGAATAAGTCTCACGTATCGGCAAGAAATGAGCGGACTTGGTTAATCTATCAACAATAACCCAAATCGCATCTATGCCTTGAGAAACCTTGGGAAGACCTGTAACAAAATCCATAGTAATGTGTTCCCACTTCCATTTCGGGATCTCAAGTGGTTGCAATGGACCCTTTGGCACTTGATGCTCCGCCTTTACACGTTGACAAGTTAAACACCTCGAGATAAACTCCGCGATCTCTCTTTTCATATTGCTCCACCAAAATGTATGTCGAAGATCGTGATACATTTTGGTACTCCCAGGATGGATTGCAAACGGTGTGTTGTGTGCCTCCATCATTATTCTATGCTTCAAGTCAAAATCGTTAGGAACACAAAGTCTGGAGTTGACTCGAAGTATTCCTTCTTCATCGATTCTTGCTTCTGGAATAGCACCTTCTTGCACTTTCTTCTTCATACGCATCAGCTCTATATCCGTAGCTTGAGCAGCTTTAACTTTATCGATTAAAGTCGGTTCTACTCGTATATTTGATATCATCATGTGGGTACTTGGAGCCTTCATCTCTATCTCCATCCTTTGCAAGTCATACAAAATGGGCCTTTGTGTTAAAAACATTGCACTCGTACCCGCATATGATCTTCTACTCAATGCGTCAGCTACTACGTTTGCTTTTCCAGGATGGTATTGGATGGTATGATCGTAATCTTTCAACAGCTCAAGCCAACGTCGTTGCCGCATGTTGAGTTCCTTTTGGGTGAAGAAATATTTGAGGCTTTTATGATCTGTATAGATCTCCACTTTCTCCCCATACAGGTAGTGTCTCCAGATCTTCAACGCAAAAACGACTGCTGCCAACTCCAAATCATGAGTAGGATAATTCCTCTCATATTCTTTGAGTTGTCGTGAGGCATAGGCTATGACTTTCCCATGTTGCATGAGAACACATCCTAACCCTTTGCCTGAAGCATCGCTGTAGATAACAAATCCATCCGAACCAGATGGTATTGTCAAAACAGGTGCCGAAATGAGTCTCCTCTTGAGTTCTTGGAAACTCTTCTCGCATTCCTCACTCCATACGAATTTTGTATCTTTTCGAGTCAGCTGAGTTAACGGAGTAGCGATTCGAGAAAATCCTTCCACAAATCTCCGATAATAACCAGCTAAGCCCAGAAAGCTACGTACTTCGGTTACCGACTTCGGTTGCTCCCAACTTTGTATGGCTTCAATCTTCGCCGGGTCGACAGATACTCCATGTTTTGACACCACGTGCCCAAGGAATGCTACTTCCTCAAGCCAGAACTCGCATTTCTTCAGTTTGGCATATAGCTTGTTTTCACGAAGCCTTTGCAGTACCAGCTTCAAATGGCGCTCATGATCTTCACGGCTTTTGGAATAGATGAGGATGTCATCAATAAAGACAACAACGAACTGATCCAAATATTCTTTGAATACACGGTTCATCATATCCATGAAGGCAGCAGGAGCATTAGTCAATCCAAAAGACATTACTAAGAATTCATAATGCCCGTACCGAGTTCTGAAGGCAGTCTTTGGAATATCCTCAGTTTTAATCTTCAGCTGATGATATCCAGAACGAAGATCGATCTTTGAAAAGAATTGTGCTCCTTGCAACTGGTCAAACAGGTCATCAATGCGAGGTAGCGGATACCTATTCTTGATGGTGACATGGTTCAATTCTCGATAGTCAATACAAAGTCGCATACTCCCGTCTTTCTTCTTTACGAATAAAACAGGAGCACCCCAAGGAGACGTACTAGGACGAATAAAACCGATGTCCAACAACTCCTGTAGTTGGACTTTTAACTCCTGAAGTTCAATAGGAGCCATTCGATATGGGGTTTTAGAAATGGGCTTTGTACCGGGTTCAAGGTCAATAAAGAATTCAATTTCTCGTTCCGGGGGTAGACCGGGAAGTTCTTCAGGAAATACATCGGAAAATTCTCTAACAATAGAAATATTATTCAAATCTGACTTGTCTTTGTTCAAATCCATAACATGGGCTAAGAAAGCTTGACATCCATTTTTCAATAAACGAATAGCTTTGTGGCTTGATATGACAGTGACTGATTTTAGTGGTTTAGTAGTTTGAATTCGTATGACAGGTTGGTTAGGAATATGAAAACTAACAACCTTACGAAAACAATCAATTTTAGCATGATGAGTGGTTAACCAATCAATTCCTAAAATCACATCAAAAGCAAGTATCTTTAAAGAGATAAGATCAACAGGTAATGTGATAGTGCCAACTTGGATCATGCAAGATTTATAAACTGTAGATGTAACGAAGGTTTCACCCAACGGAGTTTCAACAGATAAGTTAAAGTCCAATTTCTCCGGAGTCAAGTTTAAACGTTGAGCACAAGCAGGAGAGATAAAAGAATGGGTAGAACCGGTATCTAGTAAAGTATAAACTTCGCAAGAATTCAAGATTAGCTTACCCGTGATCACCTCGTTCGGGTTTCTCGCGTTTTGGCCAGTAACGACAAACGCCCTTCCAGGAACCGCTGATTTCGACTTATCCGGGATAACTTTTGGAGTCACCATCCCCGCTGAACTTGGTTTTGCTACAGAACACTCTCGAGCTATATGACCTTCCTTTCCACAGTTATAACATACCTTGGATTGTTGTGGGCAGTTTGGGCTGATATGTCCCTCTTTCCCACATTTGTAACATACGACCGGTGGTCGTTCTCCTCCCCTAGAAACAGTTGATGTTTGTGCTGACATCTTCACGTTATCATTGTTGTACCTTCTCTTCTTGAAATCTCCTCCCGACTCGCTCCTTCTATTATCACGACCACGATTACCACCAGAGTGGTTACCGCTTTTGTCCGAATGTTTTCCTCCCTGCTGGTTTTCATTGCTTCGATGACTGCCGCCACCGGTATGACCCTGGTTGTGGTCCCTCGGTTGCACATACTCATTATCTCGCTCTAATAATTGAGCCCTGTTTACAACATCTGAATATAAAGAAAATTTATGAGAGATAAGATATTGCCGAATCTCGGGTTTTAGACCTCTCAGAAACATCCTTGTCATTCGTTCCTCATTTTCGACCAAATGAGGTGCAAACCTGGATAACTCTGCAAACTTCGCCTCGTACTGGGACACCGTCATGTTGTTTTGTTCCAGTCTAATAAACTCAACCTCCTTCATATGACGAATACTTTCAGGAAAGTACTTGTCATTGAACAGTTTTTGAAATGTTTCCCAGGACATGTTGAGTGCGTCAGGCTGGGTACGCTTCACAGACTCCCACCAGTAGTCTGCCTCACCGCAGAACATAAATGTGGCGAATGGAACCTTCTGTTCCTCCGTGCATCCCAAGACATCAAATATCTTGGTAATTTGCTTGACCCACGTTTCCGCCATGATCGGATCCGGCTTTCCCTTAAATTCTGGTGGTCCCAATTCTTTGAACTGCTTAGCTGTGACAAACCGCGCGTTGTTATCATTTCCACCCGTATTCTGCACACGAGTCTCCCTCGTCTGATTTTGCATGAACTGCAAAAAGCTCCTAAACATTCCATCATTCATCGTTTGCTCGGTAACGTTGTTTACAGGAGGAATATTGCCTTCCTGTTGCACGTTCCCCTGGGTAGTGATCAAAGGTGTCTCCACGGTCTGATTTACTCCATTATTAACGTTCTCAGCTGCCATTCTTAAATACTGCCATAAAACAAGGGTTAATAGTCATGTCATATATTATCCCTATACTCTGACCGACCAAATAAACACCAAATAAACTTAGTCAGGTCATACTAGCGAAGGAATTCCCCGTCTCTCCCCTCCTAGTTCTTGTCTCACATCTCAGCCAGGGATCATATCCCTAAGCTCTGATACCAACTGTGACGCCCCCAGAATAGGTATACAACACCCATTCTGAGTCGCCAAATACATGGTACAGAAAGCAAACTACAACTTCAATAATACAATTGTCGTGCAAAATACGACAACACATACTGTGAGTTTAAATACAAATATTGTCTTCTAGACAATATCCACACTCAAATAAATCCTCCTTACAATTATTCAAACACTATTTTACAGAAATAGTGAGGACTGCTAATACATCTTTCTAGAACCATCACTCCATACCCCGACTAGATCCTGCTATGTTCTCACCTCCTGAGAAGAAAAATAGAACAAAAAGGAAAAGGGTGAGCTCAACTAGCCCAGTAAAGAATATTATGACTAAGATAATATACAACAAATTATCGTTAGTCTTCAACAGGGAAAAATCTGATAAAATATAATCGACAACAAGTTTTAGATCAACAACTGCAGCGGAAACAGCAAACCATTAGAAGAGTCAAGTAGAGAAAGAATTCTACTATCTTCTAAGATTTAAAAGTCCATCATCAATATTTTATCCCTGTAACATCAATTAATAATCATCTTTAACCAAATATTCATCTTTGCACTACAGGCCAAAGATATTCATTTGTATCATCAGTCGGTCATGTTCATCTCAACACCTGTTCATCTTTGCACTACAGGCCAAAGATATTCATCAAGTAATTATACATCTTTGCACTACAGGCCAAAGATATTCAGTAATATCATCATTTAGGACTGAGGATGATGAAAAATATCTTAAAGAGAACGAATCCAATGAGACAGAAGGACAAATAGTAGGGATTCGTATAACAGTTTATCCAAGATCAATAATACTTCATAATAATCAATTGTGAAGCAGAATTCAAAAATAAAGATCAAAACATGGATACAATCAAAGATAGTAACCATAATAGACATCTTGGACAAAAAGGGAAAATTTTATTTTTTGGTGAATAGTGCCGTATTCGTGAATAGTGCCGTTTACGTGAATAGTGCCGTATACGTGAATAGTAACCCCCGACACAAAAAGTTCCAAATTTGATAAAAACTCATATCAATATTTCAGCATAATGATATTGAAGAAAATAATATCATTAAGAAGAAAATAATATCCCTTACCTCAAAATATCAGTACTTCTGGTCGGAATACCGGTATAAGGCTGAAAGAAACTTGCTCTGATGAATAGAAACTCTCAAAGTATCTAAATACTCACAAAATACACTCAATAATCTAGAGAGAGAAAGAGAGAAAACTTGTTTCTGGTGTGATTTTCAATTCTAACTTAGCCCTCTATTTATAGGAAAATTTTGGTAGGTTTGACCTGCAACCTGATGGCTTTACCTGCTATTATTCCCACCTACCACATTTGAAATATAATTCAGCACATTTCTTCACCAACCACAAGTGGGGCCCACCAATTCTAGAATTTTCCATCAAAATGATAAACTCCGAAAATTCAACAATTTCTGAACCAGTTATTTCGTAAAATTCATAATAAATCATACGTTCATTTTTAACGGTTCAAAATTTGTGGACATATACTCAACTTATATATGTATAACATATCCAAAAATTACCACGATCCAACGGTCGGATTAAAAATTATAACACCCGCAATATTTCTCAAAAACCCTGATTTGATTTTTAATACCTCCATTCCGATAAAAATACTGATAAAACACCTCAACATTAACTCCTTCATTTTTAACCATAAAAATATATCCCTCATTTATATCCACATAAAATAAATATTTCCTTATCATATGAATCAATAATTAATTATTCACAAATAATATTACAGAATCACATTTATGACAACCAGGCCGTTCCCAGGAAAGAGGGGGCTTTCCAATAAGGATTTCTCCTTACTGGCGCGCAATTAGATGACCAAACCTCTCCTTAGACAGAACTTTCTAGACATTGCCAATAATGTTATCTAATAATATTATTCAAATAATATGAATTATTGATCTGATAATGAAAAATACTGTGCAGCAACAATTATTGAAACAATAATAATATAAAATATCAATGCAACAATTATTGAATCAATAAAATAAAATATTGAACAATAACTACTATAACAATTATTGAGTAGTGCCTTCTTACGTAAGAATCAATAATTGGTGCAATACTGTGTGCTACTGTATTTTAATCACCGGGTATTCCAATAGTATTAACGGTAACAACTACGCCGTTATTTATAAACAACTTATACTTGTCGTTTTCTTCATCCAATCGCTTTCCGTTATGGGGCCCACACAAGGCTGCGTCGTCGTACGAATATTCCCCGACAGCAAGAATATTCCACGACCAACCGAATATTCACCGACCAAAAATAAATATTTTATAACCACTTGCTTATTTTGCAAAATTTGCACATTTCACCCATAACCAAAGTATTATATCAAATTAACCCCTTATTATTCAGAATAATATTTAGAGAAAATTTGATTTTATTCATTAATAAGTTGGGGTCTTACACCCGAGACATTCATGTTGTCAAGGAGCAGTTGATACAGAGGGAGCCATCTTCGTTGATCACTGTTGTTGGTTAGGAGCATAAGCCTAAAACTGATCCAGAGGAGGATCCTGCGGAGGAAGAGGAAGAGGAAGAAGAGGAGTTTCCACCAAACTCCATCGATGCTGAGATGTATGGTGAGCTATATGACCGTAATGTAGAGTTAAGTGACACTGTCCAGGATTTGACTGAGAAACGATTATTCAGCAGATTACCATCGAGCAGAAGGATAGGGAGATTGTGACTCTTCACACACGTGTGGGAAACGTGGAGTAGGATTTGGTTCACGAGAAGGGTCAAACTGAGGAGAAGTCCAAAGAAATAGAGAAGTTAAAGAAAGAACTGAAGGAAAGCTCAGAGAGGCTGATCATAGCAGAGGAGGGTTGGGTAAGAGAATCACGTCATACTGATCTTGCAGAAAGGGATTGTCGTGTAAAGAAGGCTAAGCTTGGGGAGACATACTCTACACTTAATAATGCAATGGATGAGGCCCAGGATCGAGTTTTGAGGTACCCAATCCAGTTTGAAGGACTACCATCGTACATGATGGATCGTAGGACGATATCTCACATCATGGAAGAGGAACGTAGCAAGGCTATTCGGCGCCTTAACAGGCAGTGATAGAATTTGTTTAATTATGTGAAAAACTTATCTAGTTTTTTAGATGTAAATTTAGACGTGTTTATGAACGAATGAATATTTTAATGTTTTAAATCCTGTAGATTCTTTATCTCGGGATAGTTAATGTAAATAGCAGTGATGCTATTGTTTGATGTTAAAACTTTTGATTTGAATAAATATATCAATTTATTTAAGAAAGCGTGCTAAGTGATTATAACAAATTGTTGAGTAGTGCCCCAACTATTTAGAGAAATAAATAAAGATCTAATAAGCATATATTTTAATAGAAATATGCCGCCAAGAAGAAGACAAAACCGTCAACCAGCTCAGGAAGAGTCAACGAATAACAATAATAATGCTAATCCCGTCCAACAATTAGTGAACTTAGTAGCTGGAGAAATAAATAATCAACCTCATGCTCCACCGAATACTTCATTCAAAGATGTCAAGGCGGTGGGACCGCCAGAGTTTAAAGGCTCCATGAACCCAATCGAAGCTCAAACTTGGGTTATGGAGATGGAGAAGGTTTTTGAGGTCGTAAGAGTCAGAGAGGACCAGAAGACCTCTTTTGCAACGTTTATGCTGAAATCTGAAGCCAGTTTTTGGTGGCAAGCAAACAAGGTCCGTGGAGGAGAAGGTATGATTACCTGGGAGAGGTTCAAGGAGATGTTTTTCGAGATGTATTTCCCGACTAGCTCGCAGAATCAATTGGAGGTTCAGTTTCTGGAGTTAAAGCAGGGGAATATGTCCGTACCAGATTACGCGGCTAGATTCAACGAATTGGCAAGGTTCGCCACATATCAAGTGCACACGGACGAGAGAAAAGTAAGAAGGATCGAACAAGGACTAAAGCCTTGGTTGTATAGTAAGGTATCGATGTTTTAGTTGAAGACATTCGTCGGGGTACTGGAGAAAGCCATACTTGCTGAAGGTGGGAGCGATGCGGTAACCAAATATAATCAGGATCAGAAGAAGAAGAAGAAGAAGAAGAAGAAGAAGAAGAATGAAAGTGAAGGAAATAACAAGGCTAGTGGAGTAATACGGGAGTTGGTAATAATAATCAAAAAAGAAGGTGGTCTGACAACACATCAACCTGAAACTAGCAAGGAGGTCATAAGAAAAGGATAGAAGCGTGCCCGACCTGCGGGAAAGCTCATTTGGGAGTGTGTATGAAGGGTAAACGTGTGTGCTACATTTGTGGTCGGGAAGGCCACATAGCACCTAACTGTCCTAACCCAAAGAAGGGTGCCTGCTTCACTTGTGGTTCAAAGGATCATTTGAAAAGAGACTGTCCTAAGAAAGGATCTGGAGGGGCAGGATCAGGAGGAAACCGGGGAAATAGCAGTGGAAGGGCTCTGACCATCACAGGACCAACCGCAACCAATCTACCGACCGCCAGGACTTTCAATATGACGATGCAGGATGCAGTGCAGTCACGTGATGTGGTGTCAGATATCATTCCGATCAATAGAGTTAATGCTTATGTATTATTTGATTCGGGTGCTACTTGTTCATTTATATCCGATGACTTTGCTAAGAATTTAGAATTGCCTAAGGATGAGTTAGAATACCCCATGAACATAGAAATCGCAAATAGAGAAATAATCCCTGTTAAGTACGTGCATAAGAACTGTAGAGTGGATATTAAGGGTAATATCATGAACGTAGATCTTATCCCTATTCGACTTGGGGAATTTGACGTTATCTTGGGAATGGACTGCTTATTCAATTACGGGGCGGTAATTGATTGCCAAAAGAAGCGTATTAACCTTATGACTCCGTCAAAGGTTGTGTTTTGTGGTAGAAAGTAGCCTAGACAAGCGAGTTGTCTGACAATTATGCAGGCCAGTAAGTTGTTACGACAAGGATGTGTAGGATATTTAGCTTACATAGTCGACAGTCATAAAGAGAATTCAAAAGTAGAGGAGATACCAGTAGCGAGAGACTTCGCTGACGTATTTCCAAACGATTTGCCAGGACTTCCGCCAGATAGAGAGGTCGAATTTGTGATCGATTTGGCACCAGGAACGGCTCCAATATCGAAAGCACCATACAGAATGGCGCCTGTAGAAATGAAAAAATTGTTGGTACAACTACAAGAATTACTGGACAAGAAGTACATTCAACCGAGCGTATCGCCGTGGGGAGCACCGGTGTTATTTGTGAAAAAGAAGGATGAAACGATGCGGCTTTGCATCGATTATAAAGAACTGAATAAGGTCACGATTAAGAATAGATATTCATTACCGAGGATCGATGATCTATTTGATCAATTGAAGGGAGCGAAATACTTTTCCAAGATAGATTTGAGAAGTGGTTATCATCAACTAAAGGTGAGACCAGAGGATGTACCGAAGATAGCATTCAGAACACGATATGGTCACTACAAATTTTTAGTAATGTCGTTTGGTCTAACGAATGCTCCTGCATCATTTATGGGACTAATGAATGGTGTGTTCAAGCCATTTTTGGAGAAGTTGGTAGTGGTATTTATAGATGATATTTTGGTATATTCGAAAACCAAGGAAGAACATGAAGAGCATTTGAGATTAACGTTGGAAGTGTTGAGAGGGGAGAAGTTGTATGCCAAATTTTTGAAATGCAAATTTTGGATCGAGCGGGTACAATTTCTTGGGCATGTGATCGATAAAGATGGAATTTCAGTAGACCCATCCAAAGTCAAAGTCATAATTAACTGGGATTAGCCGATAACGCCGTCAGAAGTACGAAGTTTTCTTGGATTGGCAGGATATTACAGAAGATTCATTCAAGACTTTTCCAAGATTGCAACACCGTTAATGAATTTGACTAGAAAAGCTGTAAAATTTGTTTGGACGGAGAAGTGTGAGGAAAGTTTTCAGGAACTTAAGAAGAGGTTGAGTACGGCACCTGTGTTATCTCTTCCGGGTGATAGAGGAAATTTTGTGGTTTATAGTGATGCGTCGCATAAAGGATTTGGCTGTGTGCTTATGCAAAACGGCAGAGTTATTGCGTATGCGTCACGATAATTGAAGGATTGCGAGAAGGGATATCTGACCCACAACTTGGAGTTAGCTGCAGTGATTTTTGCTTTGAAAATCTGGAGACACTATCTCTATGGGGAGAAGTGTGAAATATATACAGACCACAAGAGTCTGAAATATATTTTTACACAGAAAGAATTGAATATGCGCCAAAGAAGGTGGTTAGAATTAATCAAGGACTACGATTGTGAGATTTTATACCATCTGGGAAAGGCAAACGTGGTTGCCGACGCCTTAAGTAGAAAGGGTCGGGAGAAGTTGATGATGTTGACCGCTCAGTAGGAATTGATTTCAGCAATGGAGAAGTTGGAGTTAGAAATGAATTATCCTATGGAAATAGATGAGAAACTATTTCAGATGCAATCAAGTACCACCCTACTTGATAAAGTTAAGGAGGCTCAACTTCAGGATGATGAATGCAAAAAGGTGATAAGGAAGATATCTGAAGGAACTGAACCGAGATTTAAGATGGACAAGGAAGGAATACTGAGATTTGAAAGTAGAATTTGGGTACCGCATGTACCAAAGATTAAGGATGACATTTTGAGCAAGGCTCGTAGCTCACGATATTCGATTCACCCTGGTAGTACTAAGATGTACCAAGATATTCGACAACATTTTTGGTGGCCTAATCTGAAACGAGATGTTGCAGAGTGTGTTGCCAAATGTTTAACCTATCAGAAAGTGAAAGCAGGACATCAGAGACCGAGTGGGTTACTGCAATCGCTGGAGATCCCATAATGGAAATGGGAACATATTATAATGGACTTCGTGGTTGGCCTTCCGACGACTCAGAAAGGCTACGACGCAGTATGGGTTATCGTTGACCGACTGACGAAATATGCACACTTCCTTCCGATCAAAATCAGATTCAACTTAGATCAGTTAGCGAGATTATATGTGAAAAAGATTGTTTCGCGACACGGAGTTCCGATGTCAATTATTTCCGATAGGGATCCGCGCTTTACATCAATCTTTTGAAAACGTTTACAGGAATTCATGGGTACGCAGTTGCGAATGAGTACAGCATATTACCCTCAGACAGATGGACAGAGTAAGAGAATGATTCATACATTAGAAGATATGCTAAGAGCCTGTGTGATGGACTTTAAAGGAAATTGGGACGATCATCTACTGATTGTAGAGTTCAGCTACAACAACAGTTACCACGCTAGTATTGGCATGCCGCCTTATGAAGCGTTATACGGTAGAAAGTGCAGAACTCTGCTTTACTGGGATGAAGTTGGCAAAAGATAATTACTAGGCCCAGAATTAGTACAGCAGACAGCAGAAATAGTCAAAGTGATCCAAACAAGACTGGTAGCAGCTCAAGATAGGCAGAAGAAATACGCCGATCCACATCATAAAAATGTTGAGTTTTAATCGGGTAGTTATGTATTCTTGAAGGTCTCTCCTTGGAAGGGAAAGATCAGGTTCGGAAAGAAAGGAAAATTAAACCCAAGATTCATTGGACCATTTGAAGTACTGCGAAGAATCGGAAAAGTTGCATATGAGGTAGCCCTACCTACAGCACTCGAGAATGTCCACAACGTCTTCCATGTTTCTGTATTACGACCCTACAAACCCGATTACAAGCATGTAATTGAATACGGACCCCTACATTTTGAAAAAGATTTATCTTACGAAGAAATTCATGTTTAAATTGTCGGCAGAAAAGAACAAGTTCTCAGAAATAAAGTAATACCTTTTGTTAAGGTAATTTGGAGGAACCACAACGCTGAAGAAGCTACGTGGGAACTCGAAGAGAATATGATGAAAATTACCCTCATTTATTTATTTAAATTATGTGTAAGTGATTCTGGGGACAAAATCTTTGTAAGGGGGGAGAATGTAACGGGTCGAATTAATTGAGTCGTAATTCTGGGGACAGAATCCTTTTAAGGGGGAAAAGATATGACGAACGAGATTTTGTAATTTAATTTTAAATATTTATTGAATTGAATAAATATTTTTTGATGAATTAATTATTAGATTAAATAATTAATTGATGAAATTGTGGTAGATTAATTTAATTATATACGTTATATTTATTTAATTAATGTGAACAATTTTTATTATTCGAAGTATGTAAATATGTGAGCCTATTGAATTCAAAGACATATTTAATAAGCCTAATATTATTTTAATTAATTAAATAATTAATTAGAGATTTAATAGATTTAATAATTTGACATAATTAATAAATGAGAAACTTAATTATGTGACTATGTAAATTAATGAGAAATTATTATATGTTATTTAAAATAAATTAAATAAGACATTTGATTTATTGTGCAATTGGACGTGACATGATTTAAACTATATTATAAAAGTTTAATTAAATTAAATGGGTGTAAGAATTTTTAAGGCTAGCCAAACATGGCATTAGTGGAGGTTGGGAGCAGTTAACCCATGACTGGGTAACTGACCACCACCACGCCAGTTCTTATACGCATCAGGCGTATTATTTTGCTTTTCACGTATGCTAAGTTAATTAAAAGTTGAGAGCTCAGAGAGAATTCAGAGGAATTATGGGAGAAACTCTGTGATTGAATAAGAATCTAAAAAGGGACTTCACTCTTATTCATCTGTAATAGGGTAATCTCTTCTTCCCCAAATCTCAAACTTACGTGGTTTAAGTTATTGGCTTTCAAGTTTCTGTTAAATTCATGTAATTGGAAAGAGTAATAATTATGTGTATATATGTGATAAGATGTTGTTATAATGTGTTTTACTATATATTGCTTCAAAATTTACAGAGTATAGAAATATGGCCATATGGCCCTTATACATAAATTTAATATGTCAAACATATATTGTTTCGTAAAATTCACACTCGTATATAGTTATGTTTATTAAAACGAAGAGACCAAACTTTAAATGAAAGGATTCGGTGTTATAAACGAACCCGTAGTGTTGATTTTTATATTTTATGTTCAAAACCTTCAAGAACATCAAGAACAGTGAAATTGCATGTATTAATTCTGTAATTATGTGTTTTAATTGATTAAAATCACTCTATAAAGGTTGGGTAATGATTATGTACGAATTCTAGTAGGTGGGTATGTTTAATTTGATGAATTTAATGATCATGTAATGATAATTTCGCCTAATTCTGTGTTCTTCGCGAATTAGAAATTCAGAAACTGAAGTTTCGCGCCACGGCGTCAACTCCATGCCTAATTCCCCCGCTGCAGCGCCATGTCTCAAGCTGCGGTGCCACGGCGACACGACGCCATGGCGCCGCAGCGCCAAGAACCAGTATAACAGTGGCGCTGCAGCTCCACTTAGCAGATTGTCCAGAAATGAAAAACTTTAAGTGTCCAAGCCTATGAATGAGTTATTAACCTAATCTAATGAACATAAAAGTATGTTAGAAGTATAATGAGATGTTAAATTAGATTCTTATTATGTCAATAACACATTTATATGTGAATTGAATGATTGAACACATAGTTAGCTTATTGTTCATGAAGTGTAAATTATGTGGCAATGAGTATAGTAGTTGACTAAGTATAGTCATAATTCAAGTTAGGCAAAAAGAATGAATTTATGATGACTAATTGCATCATAATTAACTAGAGTTGTGAATAGAAATGGTATGTAGGATTATATCGAAGAACGTGTATAATTAGCGTGTAATATACGCACGAGGCAAGTTTCCTAACCTTACTTGTGATCATTATTCAAGTTTATAAATTTCGTCGAGTAAATTCTCTTTATTATTAATCAAGTTCAATTTTTTATGTTAAAGTTTATTTATCTTTTCAAAGTATGATTTTGTAATACAATAATTGTTCTATTGTATACCTCTTGAGATTGTTATTCAATTTAAATATCATTTATTGTTGAACCTTGTTAGACTAGCGAATCCTTATTGATCCAACTAGTCTATAGTTGACGAATGTTCTAAATTTCAGAACTCTTATTGATTTATCCAAACCAAACTTCCTTTGGTGCGGACTCTAATGTCAAACTGAGATGAACAACCCTGTATAGGGATTACTTATGCATTAGCGTTAAGATATTGTGCACAATATGGTACTAAGGGCTGATCCCCCTAAGTACGAGAAGAAGAGTCCATAGTCTTATGACTGTTAAAGGTTTCAAGTATAACCCTTGATACCTAGGACATAGTTCAAGGTCTTATGACCCTCAGAATTCTTTTATTTCTTGTTATTCATTCTTGATTCAAAAGTTGAGTTTTATTTCAGAAGTCTTTGATTCACTCGCATGTTATTATATTGTTATTTCATTATTATACTTGTGGGCAATCGTGCTCACTTTTGCATAATAATAACATTACAGTTAAGAACGAAAGAACCGACGAGCCTTCTTCTAGCAAAGGCAAGGGCAAAGCTATTAAGTGATGAAGACGTGTTATTAAATTTTAAGAATGTTATTGTCAAGACTTGATGTTGTTTAAGACTTATTATTTGTTTATGTTTCCGCACAGATGTTTAAGATTAGTATGACCTGGGATTGTATTTATTATTTAGATGTTGTAACCTCATAAGGGGAGGATTTATTTCTGTCTATTGCATGGTTTGCATTTATTATGGGTAGATAGATTATGATGTTTGTATAGTGAGCACCAAATCATGTGGGAATGGAAGTACCCGTATTTAGGGGTGTCACACTCGACACTCACGAGCACATAAGTTATAATTACATAAGCACATAAGTATTTTATTACTTCTTCCTTAACAACTCGATAAGAGTTTATCATCACTATCTTTTTCAAAGGTTACTTCCTAAGGCTTTTCCCCCACCTAAGGTTCATAACCTAAAGCTTTGATACCAACATGTGACACCCCCAAATCTGGGTACTTCATTCTCATAAGACTTGGTGTTCACTTTCCATACATTCATACTATTTACCCAAATAAAATAACATTTAAACCATAAATCCTCCCTTTAAAGGGTTACATCATTAATCCAAAAATATCCCAGGTTGTCTAACCTTAAACATAAATTATGTGCGGAAATAAATTATTGTTAGGTTTGTAATATTCATGAACGCAATCAAATTGCGCTAGATAAGCGGAAACGTGTAAAAATCAGAGTTTAAAATTTTACAAATCATATACCCGGATCATCCTTTATACACAATTATTAATTAAACGAAAAGATAAAGAACAAGAATTGTATCCTTGAAGATTCGAGCTTCCTCAGGTACAAGTTCACCTCCAATCCTTTTCGCGTTCAACTTGAATCCACCGGGTTTGGTCTTTCCTTTGATCAACGTTAGTTACCCAAGTGTTTGGCCTCTAGAGGTGATCCACCAAGGAAGAAGAAACATTTAAGAAGAAGGGTGGTTGGCTAAACCCTAGTTTTCTATCTCTATAGAAAAAGAACGTACTCTTCAACTATTGGAATTGCGTATGTTGAGAAAAAGTCAACAACCACTTCACCCATAATAAGACTCATCTTATTTATAGATGTGGACAACCCTCCTTAACAATTAAGGAATTGAGTTTTATTTTAATTAATTAAAATTCTTTAATTAATTAGGCTCCTAATCTTATTAGGAATAATTAATTAAATTTTTAATTAATTATCCTTCTAATCTTATTACGAATAAATGAGAGTATTTTTATTAATTAATTTTCAAACTCCTTTAGGAATTAAATAATAATAATAGTAATAATAATAATAATAATAAGACTCCTCTTATTAATTTATATTTAATATTTCTAAAATATTAAATAATAAATATTAAGCTATTTAATTTATTCTATCAACATAGATTAAATTAAATATACTTGACTTGTTATTACAATTTTGTCATTAACTTCTTAAATAATTATTCTTCGTTTTATGGTGTGATCTTTTAGGTTCTCCATATTAAATCGGTTGTGAATAAATCAATTAGAACAATTCTAATCTTATTTAAATAAATAAATTAAAATATTAATTTATTTAAATAAATAATATTTATTCTACAATAGGGATAAGCCTCCCTAGCGATTAACGACTTTCCAGATAATATAGATTTCAACATTAATCATAAAAAAATATTTGAGTAAATAGTTACCGTACAATTCAATCCTTCCACCATACAATATCCCAATTAAATATAAGACATGGAATTACTATCAAGTCTTATTTTATTTAATTATATGTATTTCGACTCTTAAATACACAACACCATATAATGCAAATTAGAAACTCCTTTCTAATTTCATTCTGCCTTGGCCAAGGACTATTGGGTTATCATTTATCGAATCACATATGACATTTCTCTTCTTTTACTAGAAGTGATAGATTCTTTATTGATCATACATTATCTCCATGTACAACTTATTATACCCAAGCATATCCTTTGATATACCCTAAGGGTCTTAAGGAATAAGTCAAAGTATAACTCATCATACACAAGATACTATGATGATCTCAAGTCCAAGGATCATTTGTACTACTATCACTATAAGAATTCCTATTGGCAGGCACGTAAAACTCCATTAGGTACTCCTTAGCAAACCACGTTCAGTGAACTTATTCTCTAATAAGTACCTACATACTTGCTTTAGTGTCTCCACACAAATGATCATGAGATCAATCATCCTCATCCACTGAGCAAGCAACGTATGTACCAATCCATTCGGATTCACTAATCCCCAATTTAGTAATCCAACGATTGGGAACTATTTTAGTTTTAAGCTTTATAAGAATTTAGATCTCATTAGAATGATCATCATCATTATTCTAAAAGCATTGCTTAAAACTATGGGTTTATCACATAATATAAAACAGCATCATGTTGATAATTAAAAGCTTTTAATAAATTAATACTTTTTATTAATAAATGAATAAGATTGTTTACAAAGTATATGCTTTATCATCAAACATGATTGGCTTGTGTGCATACTACTTTCAATCTCCCACTTTCACTAAAGCTAATCGCCATGGTATCTCATACCCTTCTTCTCTAAGTGACGATTATTTTGCTGTTCGATAAGCTTTAGTAAATAGATATGTAATATTATTCTTGAGAGTCCACTATCTCTATAGTGATTTCCCATCTTTCAATGATTCTTACAATCAAATGAAAGTGCCACAACATATGTTTAGATCCAAGATGAGACATAGGAACTATTCCTAGTTTTGTAATAATTATCCAAACAATCAACTTGTAGCTTCATTTATAGTTATATACTTTGTCTTTATCACTAAACTAGCAACTCTTTGCTGTTTAGAACCTTTCAAATTCACTACACCACCGTTCAAGGTAATGCTTTACCTTAAAGTGGATTACTGTCGTCTTGGTCTGTATAAAAAAACTTGAGTCTGTTAAGCCCTCTAGTTTTTAATTTAGACCCACCATGAATATGATCACATCCTTAGTGTCGATTAAGTACTTTAAGATGCTTTTCACTGACTCATAGTGAACTTCTCCAGAATATGACTGATCAACATCAAATCTCATACATTTCATTGCATACATGATAATTACGCATGTGATCTCTCTTTTATGAGTCTATGGGGACTATTAAGAGAGATATACTTCAGGGCTCATCAACATGAGACATCCCATGGAATTTGCCATGCTAAACGACTTTAGCATCAAATGAATATGTGTTCCTTGGGTTAAGATACTCTTCCCAAATCATTCATAGAGGAATGTTTAGACAAATTTATCTTTACTGATTGTAGCATTGCTTTGTTATTCCTTAGTATATCAACATATAATATTAAAAATGTCACGGCGCTCCCACTGACCCTTTTGTACACACTAGAACTCTTACCTCATCGTATGTAACTGGATCATCATCTTCTATGTTGTGTACCTCATCATCATCATCTATGATGAATCCATACCTCCTAGGTATCTTCGGTACTATTCCAGATTTACGATTCGATTGTGGTATAATAGGTCTATCTACATGTTTCTCTTATTTGACTTATAGTGTTTTGTGGTTCTTGAACTCTTCAAGATGTATTATCCTCCCACTCGCCACTTCAATGATAAACACCTTTATCTTAAAAGGCAGCGTGTTTCGCAACAAACACCTTTTGCTAAATAGAATTATAGAACATATACCCTAAACTTACTTTAGGATGTCCCACAAATCTACATTTATCAAATCTTGTCCCAAGCTTATCCTTTGAAACCTTTTTCACATAAGTTGGACAACCCCTTATCTTAATATACTCAAGATTAGGAATCCTCCCTGTCTGTAACTTTTATAGAGTCTTAGGGTTGGATTTTGGGGTTACCTTTTCGTAGATATGCAACCATTTCTAAGACATTACCCCAGAAGGATACTAGAATTTCGGTAAAATCATTATGGACTGTACCATGTCCAACAAGGTACGATTTTTCCTTTCAGATACATCAATCAATTATTGCGTATCAAGAGGCGTCCATTATGAGAAAACTATTTGAGATGATCTAGAAACTTATTGCACAAGTATTTATTCCTTGATCTAATCAAAGAATCTTAATACTTTGTCAATTTATTTCACTTCTGAATTCTTTGAACCTTTCAAATAATTCACGCTTGTATTTCATCAAATACAAACATTCAACTCTTTGAATGATCATCTCCTTTTCTTATACTAATTTGTTCAATATGCAAAATTATTTTCACGTAAGTCAAGTATACAAAATCTATTAAGTAATATTTCGATTCTATACAAAATATTATTATTATAAATAGAAAAACAATTGTTATTAAATATAATACCAAAGATTTCATTGTCCAACAATAAAATGGAAATAATGTTTCTAACAAGAATTGGAATACAATAACAACTTATTGACTTAATCGATTTGCCCATAGGCATTGCTAAATTATAAGTTTCTATGGCTAATGTGGCAACCTTTGCTTCATTTTCCACACATAGGATTACTTATCTTTGTTTAGTTTTCTACTTCTGCTTGGTCCCTTCATAAATCTATATTTATGATAACCAAAGTCGGTATGCAATACTCAAGAAGAACCTTGACTTAAAGAAAAATGTATTTTAAATCATGAACAAAATTGTATTTGTAACCGAAACTTCACTAAGCTTCTTCTGGTTAGCTCTGTAAGATGCTTCTTGCAGTTTCTTTCCAATATCCAGGCTTATTGCAGTGGAAGCAAACTCCTTTACTGTAAGACCCGAACTTATTATAAATGAAATTGAATTTTCTCTATTTATTATTTTAAAATAGTAAGGGTTGATTTGATTAATGTTATTAGTTATGGGTACAAATGCGTAAATATTTTTAAATAAGCAAGTGGTTATAAAATATTCATTGTTCTCGGGGAATATTCGGTTGGTCGTGGAATATTCTTACTGTCGGAGAATATTCGTACGACGGCGTAGCCTTTTGTGGGCCCCATAACGGAAAGCGATTAGATGAAGAAAACAACAAGTATAAGTTGTTTATAAATAACGGCGTAGTTGTTACCATTAATACTGTTGAAATACTCGGTGGTTAAAACATAGTAGCACACGGTATTGCACCAATTATTGATTCTTACGTAAGAAGGCACTACTCAATAATTGTTACAGTAATTACTGTTCAATATTTTATTTTATTGACTCAATAATTATTACGTTGATATTTTATATTACTGTTGTTTCAATAATTATCACTACACAGTATTTTCCATTATCGGAGCAATAATTCATATTATCTGAATAATTTTATTAGATAACATTATTGGCAATGTCTAAAAAGTTCTGTCTAAGGAGAGGTTTGGTCACCTAATTGTGCGCCAGTAAAGAGGGATCCTTATTGAAAAGTCCCCTCTTTCTTGGGAACTGTCTGGTTGTCTGTATTGCGATTCTGTAATATTATTTGTGAATAATTAATTATTAATTTATATGATGAGAAAAATATTCATTGTATGTGGATATAGATGGAAAAAAATTTTAATGTGACAATTGTTGAAAATTAATATTTTATCTTTTTATGATAAAAAATTCATTTAAATATATTATTATATTATAATAATATAATAATGGTGATATTTTTACAATGAATATGGAATATATGAATAAATGAGGAGGAAGAGTATTTTTGTTACTAAAAATATTTAAAACATATTTTTCATGTTTGTGGACCCCATTTCTTGACTGAAATTTGATTATAGCCTATAAAATCATCCGTATGTAGATTTCGGTCAATTTCTGTTTAGAATTTAGAAAAACTTAAACTTACAAAGTTGTAGAGAATTGAATTTCCTATAAAAGGATATAAGATTCGAATTTTTCTGATAAAAGGGCTATTTATTATGAATTATTGAAGTTTCGAAATAATTGATTTTTGAAGTTTTAAATAATTTTTAAAAGAAAAACGTTTTTTTTATTTGTGGGCATGTGTTAAATGGTTGAAATCAGCTGGTAAGGTGTGTGTAGGAATTTAATTTATAAATATTATTATTTTATTAAATTTTCTACTTTGGTGTTCTAAGCATTTTCCTATAAATAGGGTGCTTGGGTTAGGATTGAATATCACACCAGAAACTAAAGTTTTCTCTCTCTATATTATCGAGCGTATTCTTGTGAGTATTTTGATACTTTAAGTGTTGTTATACGGTGCAAGTTCCTTCAGCACTATATCCGGTATTCCAGTCAGAAGTACTATCTTTTCGAGGTAAGGGATGTTATTTTTTAAATGATATTATTTCTTTCAATATCATTATGCCAGAATATTGGTAAGATTTTTCTTGAGAAATTCTTATATTTTTGTGTCGGAGTTACTATTCACGTATACGGCACTATTCACGAATACGGCACTATTCACCGAAAAATTAAATTTTTATTTTTTTTTCTTTTCAAGATATCTATTATGGATACTAGCTTTAATTGTATTCATGTTTTAATCATTCTTGAATTTTACTCCACTATGGTTATTTATGAAGTATTTTTGAACTTGGATTGTTTAAAGTACGAACCCTTAATATTTGTTCTTTTGTTTCACTAGATTCATTTTTTTTAAATATTTTTCATCATCATCAGTCCTAAATGATGATATTACTGAATATCTTTGGCCTGTAGTGCAAAGATAAATGATTTTCTGATGAATATCTTTGGCCCGTAGTGCAAAGATGAACAGGTGTTTAGATGAACATGACCAACTGATGAATATCTTTAGCCTGTAGTGCAAAGATGAATATTTAATTCAAGATGTATATTAATTGATATTACAGGGATAAATTATTGATGATGGACTTTTAAATTCATAGATGACAGTAGATTTCATCCTCTACTTAACTCTTCTAATGAATTATTATTTCCGCTGCGAATATTGATTTAAAATTTGTTGTCTATTGTATTCTATTAGATTTTTTTCCCTGTTGAGGACTAACGATAATTTGTTCAATATTATTTTAGTCATAATATTATTTACTGGGCTAGTTGAGCTCACCCATTCCTTTTTGTTCCATTTTTCTTCTCAGGAGGCGAGAATGTAGCGAGTACTAGTCGGGGTATGGAATGATTGTTCTAGACAGATGTTTTAGTAATCCTCACTATTTTTGTAAAATAAAGTATCAATAATTGTTATGAGGACTTATTTGAGTGTGTATATTGTCTAGATGACAATAGTTGTATTTTAAACTCACAGTTAAGTGTTGTCGTATTTTGCACGACAATTGTATTAATAAAGTTGTAGTTGTTTCTGTATCATGTATTTGACAACTCAGAATGGGTGATGTATACCTATTTTGGGGGCATCACAGTTGGTATCAGAGCTTAGGGATATGGTCTCTGGCGGAGATTGGGGAATAGAACTAGGAGGGGAGAGACGAGTAAATCCTTCGCTAGTGTGTCTTGCCTAAGCTTATTTGTTGGTTGGTCAGAGTATAGGGTTATTACGTTGCATGTCAATTTCTTTAAATAACCCTTGTTTTATGGCAGTGTTTAAGAATGGCAGCTGAGAATATTAACGATGGAGTAAATGCGACCGTGGAGACACCATTAATCACCAACGAGGAGAACGTGCAACAGGCCGACAATATTCCTCTTGTAAACAACACCACTGAGCAGATGATGAACGATGGAATGTTTAGAAGCTTTTTGCAGTTCATACAAAATCAGACGAGGGAGACTCGTGTACAAAATACAAGTGGAAATGATAGCAACGCGCGGTTTGTCATGGCCAAGCAGTTCAAAGAGTTGGGACCACCAGAATTCTGGGGAAAGCCGGATCCAATTAAGGCGGAGACGTGGGTCAAGCAAATTACCAAGATATTCGATGTCTTGGGATGCATGGAGGAACAGAAGGTTTCATTTGCCACCTTTATGTTCCGTAATGAGGCAGATTACTAGTGGGAATCTGTGAAGCATACCCATCCAGCCGCACTCAGCATGTCTTGGGAGACATTTCAGAAACTTTTCAATGATAAGTACTTTCCTGAAAGTATTCGTCATATGAAGGAGGTGGAATGTATTAGACTGGAGCATAACAACATGACGGTGTCCCAGTACGAGGCGAAGTTTGCAAAGTTATCCAGGTTTGCACCTCATTTGGTGGAGAATGAGGAACGTATGACGCAGATGTTTTTGAGAGGTTTGAAACCCGACATACGTCAGTATCTCATTTCTCATAAATTTTCTCTATATTCAGATGTTGTCAACAGGGCTCAATTATTAGAGCGAGATAACGAGTACGTTCAACCGAGGGACCACAACCAGGATCGTACCGATGATAGAGCAATGATAACCAGCGGGGAAAGAAAAATTCAGACAAAAGCGATAACCACTCTGGTGGTAATCGTGGCCATGAAAATAGAAGAAGCGAGTCGGGAGGGATTTTAAAAAGAGGAGATTCAATAATAACAATGTGAAGACGTCAGCACCAGCAGCAACTGGTTCTAAGGTAGGAGAACGACCACCGGTCGTATGCTATAAATGTGGAAAAAAGGAACATATCAGCCCAAACTGTCCACAACAATTCAAGGTATGATATAATTGTGGAAAGGAAGGACATATCGCTCGAGATTGTACGGTAGCGAAACCAAGTCAAGTGGGGATGGTGACTCAAAAGGCTGTCCTAGAAAAGTCAATGTCAACGGTTCCTAGAAGAGCATTTGTCGTGACTGGTCATAATGCAAGGAACCCAAACGAGGTGATCACGGGTAAGCTAATCATAAATTCCAGTGAAGTTTATACCTTACTAGATACCGGTGCTACCCATTCATTTATCTCTCCCGCTTGTGCTCAACGTTTAAACTAGACTCCGGAGAAATTAGACTTTGATTTATCTGTGGAGACTCTGTTAGGAGAAACTTTCATTACATCCACTGTTTATAAATCTTATTTGATCCAAGTTGGCACTATCACATTACCTGTTGACCTTATCTCTTTAAAGATACTTGCTTTTGATGTGATTTTAGGGATTGATTGATTAACTACTCATCATGCCAAAATTGATTGTTTTAATAAGGTTGTTAGTTTTCATATTCCTAACCAACCTGTTGTACGAATTCTAGCAACTAAACCACTAAAATCAATCGTTGTCATATCAAGCCACAAAGCTATTCGTTTATTAAAAAACGGATGTCAAGCTTTCTTAGCCCATGTTATGGATTTGAATAAAGACACGTCAGATTTGAATAATATTCCTGTTATTAGTGACTTTCCTGACGTATTTCCTGAAGAACTTCTCAGTCTACCCCAAGAATATGAAGTTGAATTCTTTATTAATCTTGAACCTGGTACAAAGCCCATTTCTAAAACCTCATATCGAATGGCTCCTATTGAACTTTCGGAGTTAAAGGTCCAACTACAGGAGTTGTTGGACATCGGTTTCATTCGTCCTAGTACATCTCTTTGGGGTGCTCCTGTTTTATTCGTAAAGAAGAAAGACGGGAGTATGCGACTTTGTATTGACAACCGGGAATTGAACCATGTCACTATCAAGAATAGGTATCCGCTACCACGAATTGATGACCTGTTTGACCAGTTGCAAGGAGCACAATTCTTTTCAAAGATCGATCTTCATTCTGGATATCATCAGCAGAAGATTAGAACTGAGGATATCCCAAAGACTGCCTTCAGAACTCGGTACGGGCATTATGAATTCTTAGTCATGTCTTTTGGATTGACTAATGCTCCTGCGGCTTTCATTGATTTGATGAATCGAGTATTCAAAGAATATTTAGATCATTTCGTTGTTGTCTTTATTGATGACATCCTTATATATTCCAAAAGTGGTGAAGATCATGAGCACCATTTGAAGCTGGTACTCCAAAGGCTTCGTGAAAACAAGTTATATGTCAAGTTGAAGAAATGCGAGTTCTGGCTTAAAGAAGTAGCATTCCTTGGGCACGTGGTGTCAAAACATGGAGTATCTGTTGACCCGACGAAGATTGAAGCAATACAAAGTTGGGAGCAACCTAAGTCGGTGGCCGAAGTACATAGCTTTCTGGGCTTAGCTGGTTATTATCAGAGATTCGTGGAAGGGTTTTCTCGAATCGCTACTCCGTTAACTCAGTTGACTCGGAAGGATACAAAATTCGTATGGAGCGAGGAATGCGAAAAGAGTTTTCAAGAGATCAAGAGGAAACTCATTTCGGCACCTGTTTTGACAATACCATCTGGTTCAGATGGATTTTGTAACGACCCCAAAATTCATACCATTTAAAATCTCGACTTTGGTCGTTAACCCTACATTCAACCTCTAATTTTACATCATTATTAGATATTAAAATCACTAAATTTGCAGAATATTTAAAATGTTTATACAATTCCTTCTTTCTTGCCCTAAATCACAACCTTTACATTACATCTCTTCGATTCAAATATATATCATGAATCGTTACAATAAACTAACTATACAAAGTCTTACATCATAAATAGATATCCATATACACTGAATAGCTCAATTTACAATTCAACAACATTTACATTCAAAATATTACATACATTTCTCATAAAACATAAGTAATCTTCGTGAATATAGATCTCTATAACTCACTTAGCACATATCCTTACCTTAATTCGTTGACCTGCAAAAGAGATTATTTGCAAGAGTGAGCTCGACAGCCCAGCAAAATCTAACAGTTTTTATGCATCACATAGAACATAATAACATGCTCGATATACATCTCATCAAAGTAACATGGCATACATGCTTTTAATTCACATAGCAAATATCAAGATTGAGTTCCTTACTCAATCGTCATTCTTTAGCCAAAGTAATGCAGTTATATATTGACTTTAACATTTCATGATTTCAACATATATAACATATCATGCAATTTAAAACAGTTCATCAAGTCCACGTAGAAAATAGGAACCAAAAGACTTGCCTTGATCGTTATTTACCAATAATAGATTAACAGCTTACAGTTATCTGCACTTCACGTGCCCTACAAAATTATATAATCATACACATCAACTATTAGTCACATAACAATACATAGTAATTGTAATGTAAACTCTACTCCACATCTCATAATCTTTCCTATTAATTAGCACACAATGTTCAATTAGATTGTGCTAACTTTTAACTTATATCTCACTATATTTCATAATCGAAGTTCATTCAAGTGCTTAAGTCTTGCTAGGACTACTTATTGGTTTTATGTTAAACCCATTTCATATCCTATAATATTCATTTCAATTGAATTGAAACACTTTTTAAGTTCATTAACACTTGGCACGGCGTTTCGACGTTTATTCGTCACACGCCCGATTTGCCTCTCTTGTGTATGCTTACTATGCTTCTATAACTTATCTAATACATTATTTATTAACGTTAAGCATCATTATATTTACTAACATACATATTTTGTAACTTAGGACATCATCTTTTATCGTCAGGAGCACTACACATGCATATGTGCATGCCCGACGCCCTTCGATTGCCCCCAAAAACACAATAGTCCTAAAGATGACCATTATTACTACTTTTATAGACCTCCAATTAAACAACTTAAAGCATGAAAGTTGTAGGTCTATTCGTCCTCGTTCCGGATCATCTTGAATCACCTCAATCGGAGTTCGTATGAGAAAGTTATGGCCATTTTACTACAGAAGGCCAAAACTGTCCGACTCAGACTTCTGTTCCCGCGCCGCGGCGCGAGAACTAGGCTAACCAGTGGCGCCGCAGTGTGAGATTGGCGTTGGGGCGCGAATTTCAGTGCTAGGGCGCGAACTTCTGGCGCTGGGGCGCGAATTTTGGCGCTGGGGCACCGAAACTTTTAGAACGCAGCCCACGAAGAACAGAACAACTAAATTTCTATCTATAACTTAATTTCTAACACTAATTAACATGCATAACTTCATCGTAAACTGCATATAAACGTTAACAGTCATCCATATAACAATTACCAACAATTAAAAAACTACTTTAGAAAACATAATTCTTTGAAAACACTGTTTTAAGAAAATCTCCATTGTTAACGTTGTTTAACGCTGTAATATCAATAATAACCCAAACTTGATTACTTTAAAGTACGATTCTCTGAAATTCATACCCAATTAACATACATGACGTTCAATTTCATAAATAGCATACAATCACCTACAAAGTTTTGTTATCATGCAAAACATACGTTCATACATATATATTCACTGTAAAAACTATTTCCTTCTTGCAAACGTAATTTATCATACAATTCTTCATCTAACACTAGTTATAGTCCTCATAATCATATACCATCACTATAATTCAATTGTATAACAGCAATTACAGAAATTATACCACCAAAGCAGTGAATTTCAAGAACACCGAGAGTAAGGAATTATAGTATAACACATATATGTTAAGATTATAAAACATACCTTTTGTTGCTTTGAAACTATTTGTTGATCACTGATAATAGCTAGAAGAAGTCAGAACTTGCTTTGAAAATCACAGCCTTTTCTCTCTTAAATTTCTTTAAAGTACTTTAAAGTACGATTATTTTGACGTATACTTTTGTCAGTTATTGAAATTCTAGCGTAAATCAATAACTGACAAAAGTATACGTCAAAATAAAAACTGGTATGGCAATAATAAGCCTACTTATTATATCAGTTACAAAAGATAACGTATAGATTAAATATATTTTATTTATTTATTTTATTTTGTAAATAATTTAAATTTCAAAAATCCAAAAGTCATAGGGCTTTGTTTGGCAAACCAGTTAAAATTAAGGAATTTATATCCTTAAGCATTGTTTGGGTAAAACCGAATCAAAACTACTTTAATTTATTTTAATAACTAATTATAATATAGTTATTTGTCACACTTCTTTTAATTAAGTTTTCATACTTAATTAATTAATTCTAATAACAATTCATTGCAAAATATAATAATTTATTCTATCATTATAAACTCTCTAACTTAATTATTAAATTAAATTAGATTATTATTTCAAAATAATTAATTTTCTTAACTCATTAATTATTTATTAAACAAATAAATAATCAAATCACATCAAATCAATTAAACAAATACTTATTCAACGATAAACATATCCATTAAATATTTATATAATTCAATAAATATTTAAATATTTAATTTAAAAAAATCTGGATTGTTACATCATTCCCTCCTTACAAGGATTCTGTCCTCAGAATCACAACTTAAACCACTCATTCGTTACAATCTTCCCTACTTACAAAGATTCTGTCCCCATAATCGAAGACACAAATTAAACAAATAACTCAGAGTAATCTTTCATCATTTTATCTAAATATAGATTTTATATTTCCTACTACATTCATTACCTAACAAATTCTAGGTTTCATTTCATAATTTTCACTTGAACTCAATTATACTTGAGTATTATATATCTTTTAACTCATTCATTTCCTTTTTTAAGGATTGCTGTCATAAATACTCGGGATATTACACTCACCCTTTCTTCTAAGAATTTCGTCCACGAAATTTTATCAATTAATATTTATTCATTCCATCCATCAAAGTAGATTTTATGTTAATACTATATTCATTCCTTAGGTTCTATAACCACTTCTTCCACAAAGATCATTCTACAATTCATAAAATTATTAACTTTTCTATTGAAAGTTTCACAAATTTCTTTGATAACTCATCCCCTTCTCATTTCAAAATCTCTTTTCTCACTTAATCAACACATTCATCATTTAGTGCCGCATTCTACGACTTACTTCTTTCTAAGGAATACTTTCCTTTCCATATTTACTTCAGAATAACATGAATCCTCCACAATTGCTCAATAATTGGGAAGCAGTACGAATAACTCAAGATTTTAAAAGATTATCCAATCATGCTGAGGGGTCACAAGACCTTGAACTACGTCCCCAGGTTATTAAGTATATCTCGACTTGAACCTTTAACAGTCATAAGACTATTTGGACCTCCGTGCTTAGGGTGTTAAGCCCTTCGTACAATGTATTGTGCACAAACAGTTTAGCGCAAAGTGTAAACTAAGCGTAACCTCTAATAAAAGAGTTGTTTATCTCAGAATTTAGAGTGCAAGCATTCAACTGAGGGTCTAATGACCACGAACCATGTCCACAGTTATAAGTAATCTTTTAACTTTAACTTTAACAGTCATAAGACTATAAGGACTCCACATACTTAGGGGGATCAATCCTTCGTACACTGTATTGTGCACAAACATTTCAACACAAAGTATAAACTAAGCGTAACTCCTAATATTAGGGTTGTTCATCTCAGCTTTTTAACATCTGAATCTGCACCAACACAATTTGGTTTGGCATAACTTCTCAAGAAACTCTTGAATTTCATGAATATTTTTCAATATTCGTCTAGCTGAATCAAATAGCATAGACCTCTACAACAATTCGGACATCAACCGAAATATACATATACATACATACATATGTATTCTCATATCGTAAAGAAATCTCAAAAAAAAAATCTTTTTATGACGTCATGATACCGCACTGTATTTACAGTCCGTTGAGGATTCCGTCATTTGGTGATTTTATCATACTACATCATACCATAGTGGGCTGACGATCCTTAGATCACATCCAACACTAAGTAATACTGAATTGATGACTCCATCGTTTTTTATCATCTTTGCACCAGGTTAAATGATGCATTAATGATATATAAAATACATTTTGATATATTGTAAATCATTTTTGTCTAGCTGAAGCAATTAGCATAGACATACGAATAACAGTATTGTTGTTAAAACTAATTGGTTCCATCAGTTGATGTAACAACCCGATATTTTCTACATAAATAAATAAGAAATTTTGCGTATAAATTTTTTTTATTATTTATTTAAGGATGAGAATTTGTACAAGATAATGTGTATGTGTATTTATATAGTAAATAAAAATATATTTATTACATAAATATTTATAAATAATTTTATTTTAGAATTATTGATTTTTATAAAGTATATTCCTATAATAATTAATTTATAGTAGAAAGGCTTTATTAACTACTTTCCATGAAAATATAATCATATATCATTTAAATAATATATGGAGTGATTTTTAGAATAATTATAATAATTATTTTATTATATGAATTTTGGTACAAGTTATTAAGTTAACTATTTTACCTTAATTATTAAGGTTAAATATGACAGATAAATCAGATATGGAATCCAAACCCTAATTTTGGATTATTGTCAAGGTATGAGAATAACAATATAATATTAATTATATTTTGATTTTTCAGTGCTATGAATATGTACTGTATTTCTGTATTGATAATGGTAGGTCAATTACGGTGTATTATGATTAAACCCTAGTAATAATGCTAAACCCTAATTTGAGATCCAAATTAGAGTGTAAGATTGTTTTATAAGTGTGTTATATAATTTATGTCGTGTATTAAATGTATTAATTAGGTGAACCCTAATTAAAATTCTAGAAACCCTAATTATAATCTAGAAACCCTAAATAATTTTTAGAAATGAGGAACCCTAATTTGAAATTTAAAATAGAGTTCGAGATTAGTTGTAATTGTGTTAATGTGATTAATTAGCAAGTATTATAATCTCAATTCCTAATTTTGGAAATCCTACAATTTTAAACCCTAATTTGATAATTAGAAAACCTAATCATAAATTGGTAACCCTAATTATCAAAATCGTAAACCCTAATTGCTATTTTCGCAATGTTAATGATTATTATATGATTAAACCCTAATGTTCCTATATAGCGTAATTAGAAAATTAATCATAATTAGAAAACCCAAATTTCAAAATTTTAGAAACTAAAATTTATTTAATTTTTATTTAATTTTTATTTTGTGTAAACCCTAGTGGGAAAATTCTTCATTTTGTGATACCCTAAGGGTTAAACCCTAAGAGTTTGTCAAGTACCAATTTTGTCATTAAATGGAAAATTCAAATGACCTTTTTGCCCCTAAATGCATTATTTTGGCTAACTAGTAGGGTTTGACATTAGGAGGAGTTGTTCACCAAACTCAACCACTCTCTTGACTTATAATTGACAGCAACAAGCTCTAGATATCAGTCATTCATGTATCAAGACTTGTATATATAGATTTAAGAGAGAGAAATGATCATTTACTAGCCATTTGTGTACACAACACATAAGTCTTTTCTCTCAAGCTCCAAACCTCCAAAATTATTTCATAATATCAGTCAAGAACAAGCCCCACGTCCATCCCTAACAAATCAGAAGCATAGAAATCAAAATCGATCAAGAAGGTATAAACCAACTCTAGAAAAATCTGTCCATGATTCCATGTTTGATGTTGTTTTTTGTGTGTTAAATATGTTATATAAGATGTCTAATGATGATATGGGTTGTTAGATGTTAGATCCATAACATCTAGAGGCTCGGATTTAAAGATTTGCAAAATCTGGAAAAAAAATTATTTTGTGGTCTGACATCAAATGTCAGAGGCTTTAAATCTCAGCCTGTTTATGCTTTTTGTGTTTTGATGGTTTATACTGGTAGTCTGTTATGTAGTCTTTAATTTGGAACAAGAATCAGACTTAGATCTAGTCTAGGTAGCAAGATATTCAAGGTCAAACGTGGTTGACCAGCCATGACCAGGCGTTTCTGGGTAACCCAGAAACAGCCCAGAACCGGCCTGACAACATCTTTGACCGTCTTGATCTGTCAGTGTATTGGTGTTCTGATAATGTTTATGTATCTAAGTTATAGTATGTAGGTTATACTACATATGTATGCCTTAACATTTCCTAATAATTAAACTTAGTAATCGTAGTGGACGGTCAAACCAGGCAAGTCGACCATGTTCTCTGTTTTCTGGGTAACCCAAAAAACATATGAACATGTCGACTGACATGGTTTGACCGGAGCATACATGTTGATTGTGTTGTTATTGTCATACTTTTATGTGATAGATCTGTTGTCATACATGTTGGTTACACACTAAAACGTTCATATCACAAAAACATTGCACGGATTTCAAGTTGTGGAAGCCCAAAAGTGTATGCTCGAACTGTTCTTCATTTCTGGGTAACCCAGAAATGAAGAACAGCCTCTAACAACACTTTTGGAGGCTCAGATCTTCTTGGTTATAGGTGTTATGATTATTTTTGTTGTTGTGTCATGTATACGTGCACTATTACTACAAGATCTAGTTCATAGTTAATCCAGAAACACTTTGTGTGATGAAAGATTCATGGTCAAACATACCAACTCGGTTACTGACTTGAATTCTGGGTTTTGCTGGAAGAACGCCAAGAACACCTATAGCGACGGTTCTATCGCTATAGGTGGTCTTTTGCGACAAATATTATTTATTTTTCCAGAAATTAATAAAAAAATAGAAAAAAATAGTTTTTAATTATTAAAAATACAAAATAAATTATTAAAAATTATTTAAAATTTTGAAAATTAGTTTTTAATTATTTTTATTATATTTCATAAATATTTAATAGTTTTGGAATATTAAAAGTATTTAATTTATTTAATTATAATATTAAATAAATTAGTTAAAAATAATTTTAATATTGGAAAATCATTAAAAATTATATTATGATATAAGAAAATATTTTAAGTTATTTTTAATGACTTTTAATATTTTGTGATAAATTTCATTAATAAATTGATATTAATGGTAATTAATTTATTTACTAAATGAATTAAATAAATTAATTAAAAATGATTTTATTATATTAAAAATCATTTTAAATAAAAATAAAGTGTTTAAAAATATTTTAAGTTATAAAATGGAACTTTTAATATTTAAAGGATAATTTCATTAATAATTAAATATTAATGATTATTAAGTTATTACTAATGATATTAAATTTATTTAATAATTATATTAAATAAATAGTTTATAAATGATTTTATTAATTTAAAATATAAATGAATTAAAAATATTTTAGGTTATGAATAATGACTTTTAATATTTTGATAAATAGAACATTAATATTAATGGTAATTATTTAGAAATGATTTTAAATGTTTTAAAAATCATTTAAGGGTAATATTAATACTTTAAAAATATTTTGAGTTATTAAAAATAACTTTAATATTTTGGAAATGATTACATTAATAGTTTAATACTGATTAAATATTAATACTAATAGAATTGATTAGTATTTAAATCATTTTAATGTGATTCCGATGTTTGAAATTTCGTGATAAATTATAATAAATGTTTTAAAATTATATTAAGTCAATTAAAAATAATATGACTGATATTAAGTTACAGAATATAGTCTTAGACTCGATAATTACCCGATAAAGTTGTCGGTACACCGACATGTTTCAGAAATTGATCTGAACTTAGATAATGTGATTAGATAAGTGATTATTTGTGATTCAATGGTTGTTAAATCTATGTGCCAATGTGATTAGGGTATGTGCTGACTGCAATAAGCAGTGTTATGTGTTATAGTATATTGTTCTAATCGAACGAATGATCTGATTAATGATAGGTCGTGAGATAAGCGATAAATCTAAGTTACAAACTGTAAGCAGCGCTTCAGGCAAGTATATAACCTTTGTATTTTTTTTATGCAATGGACATGAGTAAGAATGTTTCTAAACTATATTATTACTGTACAGATTATTAACCTTATATTATATACGCTCATTGCTTATCAACATGTTAGTATATGGTAATTCAGATATATATATTCAGTTCGTTAATTTCTGTAAATGGTTAAACAAGTGTCCCTACTTGGATAATCATTGTATTTAATCACATGTTGATATACCTTTGTCAATTAGCCGTATATATATGTGTGTGGAATTATAGATTATTATTGAAACAAGATAAAACATTTGATTTGAAACCCAGACAAGTATGAACATCCCTACATGGGAAAACGTTTATGCGCCCAAGGCAGAACAGAGTGAACGATCCTATCGTTCTTGTAATGTAGTATTGATCAATGAAGGGCATAACGGGCTGATCACCTCCCGTGCCCGTAAGTTATGTCGGTTTACAGATGAATTTCTGTTTAACCTTTTCGAAAATGAAAATAATGTTCATGACATGTCACCATAACCCCAGTTTGAGTTAATATGTAGTTTCAAAAATTTGAAAGAGAGTTGTTATGTTATTATTATCGGTTCAGAATACTTCACAACTATTGACTTGTTGTAGAAGAATAGTACATAGAAAATATTTAAATCCTTTCAGCTTATATATATATAATTGTTATTACTTGCTGGGCACTCAAATCCTCAACCTTGCTTAATTTAAATGTTTTCAGCTAAGTACGAACGACCAGAGAGCTCTGCTAAGAACAAAGGAAAAGGGAAGGTTGCTGAATGAACAAATTACTATGTTGTGTAATAGTTTAATGTTATTAAGACAAGTATGACATATATTATCTATAATGGGTTGTAATGAATATTTAAAAGTTACGTACTTGGGATTAAACTCTGATGATATGTAAATTAAGTTGATCTTTTATATTATTGTTGTTATTATTAGTATTATTCCGCTCATAGAAATGGTATCGTGAAGCACCGAGTTCAGGTTTCAAGTACCTAGATTTAGGGGTGTCACATAATGGTATCAAAGCTTAGGGGTTAAAAACCTTAGGTGGGCTAGACCTTAGGCTATAACCTTAGAACAAAGGGAAACGTTGAAAATACAAATAACTCATATAGAGTTTAAAAAGAGATGAATTGACTAAATTCATCGTCAAACTAAATAAAAGATAACTTGTATAAAACTCTCATTTGTTGTGTGTATATACTATATACTAATCAGGATAATTTATGTGTATAGATGTCAGATGAAAAAGGATTCAATTACCCTCGAATCGTAAAGAAGGAGCCAATATCGAAGCCGATAGCTGAAATAGAGGCTCAGAATGAAAATAATTCAGAAGATGTGGTTATTGTGAAAAATATAGTACCAGATCCGGAGATGGTGGAACTGGCAGATAGCGATTCAGACACTAAAGTTGAAGCTAATCAAGCATCAACAGAGGTGCAGAATCTAAAGAACAAGGTTTCTTCTCTGGAAAGGTTGTGGGAGATAGAAAAGCTGTTGAATAGTCAGTTGCATCAAGCGTTAATAGAAACAATGGAAGGACAAGATAAGCTAAAGATCCAAATTGGTCAGATAGGAGCCACAAGCAAAACATCGTGTGCAGATCCGGACAAAAAGGGGAAAAGAAAGATAGAAGACCATGACTTAGGAAAATCCAATAAGAATAAATGAAAAAGAATATGTTATCTTTGCGACCATGAGGGACATACTACTCTGTATTGTCCTGACTACAAAAAAGGAGCATATTTTATCTGTGGGATAGAAGGTCATCATGCGAAAAGTTGTCCAATGAAAAAGAATAATAAATAAGTAGTATAGGTTCTGTTGTGATGTAGGTGTGTTTAATATGTGTGCTTAGTATGTCTGTGTAATGTAATATTCTAAAACTTTTATTTTGGTCAAGTATGTAAATCCCGACTTTTGTAGTCACAAATGGATGAATGATATTTAAAGCATTATATGCTATGTTATGTAAAATATTCGTTGAATGAATATGAATCTATGTTTGAATGATGAAACCAGTTTAAGATATTAAACTTATTTGATAAGGTTTAGAATGTAAGTTCAATTATGATTTTATTTAATCAGATAATGTCGCCAAGACGTCGAACTCGCAACCAAAGGGCAGAAGAGTCTGTCAATAATGTTGAGGGACAACAACAAGCTGATCCAATGCAGCAATTTGGAAACATGTTAGCTCAGGCTATGCAACAGGGAATACCAGTCGCTGGAAACCAGCCGGACAACCGCTTAGCGAACTTCAAAGAAGGTTATAGGACTACCGGAATTCAAAGGTACAACTGACCTTGTTGAAGCCCAAACTTGGGTTAAGGAAATTGAAAAAGTGTTTATGGTGGCTAGGGTAGATGAAGGGCAGAAGACTACTTTTGCCACTTACATGATGAAGGGTGAGGCAAACTTTTGGTGGGAAGCAAATCAGGCAAGGGCAGGAGAAGGTTTAGTCACATGGGATAGATTTAAAAAAAAATTTGAGAATTATTTTTCCCTTAGTATGCAGGCTAGGATGGAGGTGAAATTTTTAGAGTTGAAGCAGGAGAATATGACGGTGTCTGAATACGCCGCCAAATTCAATGAGTTGGCTAGGTTTGCCCCGCATCAAGTCGATACGGAGGCTAGGAAAGCGAGAAGGTTTGAGCTGGGATTGAAACCCTGGCTCTACAACAAAGTGGCGGTGTTGTAAATTCCTACATTTGCAGCACTCATGGAAAAAGCGATCATAGCTGAGGAGGGAAGTGAGGCCATGAGCGTTTACAATAAGGAGAGGAAGAATAAGGGTAAAACTGAAGGAGCTGGAAAAGTAGGAGTTAATAGTGGGAGCAGGAGTGGAGATAGCAAGAGGAAGGTAAGCAGTTTTGCAAGTGTACAAGTGAAACAGGAAGGTGTTAAGAAACAGATAGTGCCATGTAAGACATTTGGGAAGAATCACTCGGGGAAGTGTTTGAAAGGAAAATTTGTTTGCTACAAGTGCGGGCAAGAGGGCCATATCTCTCTCAACTGCCCCAATCCTAGGATGAATAGTGGATGTTTTATAAGCAGATCGACAGAGCACAGGGTGAAAGATTGTCCGAAGAGGAGGGTGGAGACAGGAAGTGTGAACATGAGCACTGGCAGTGGAACTTTAACTGTGACAACCCGATATTTTCTATATAAATAAATAAGAAATTTTGCGAATAATTTATATATATATATATATATATATATATATATATATATATATATATAAGGATGAGGATTTGTACAAGATTATGTGTATATGTATTTTTGTGGAAAGTAAAAATTTATTTATTACCTAATTATTTACAAATGAATTTGTTTTAGAATTTTTGATTATTATAAAGTATATACTTATAATAATTAAATTGTGGTAGAAATATTTTTAGTAATTATTTTTCATGAAAATATAATCATATATTATTTAAATAATATATGAAATAATTTTTAGAATAATTATAATAACTATTTTATTATATGAATTTTAGTATGGATTATTAAAGTAATTATTTTACCTTAATTATTAAGGTTAAATATGAAGAATAAATCAGATATGGAATCCAAACCCTAATTTTAGATTATTGTCAAGGTATGAGAATAATAATATAATATTAATTATATTTTGATTTTTGAGTGCTATAAATATGTACTGTATGTACGTGTTGATGATGATGGTCAATGATGATGTTTAATTTTAAAACCCTAGTAATAATGTTAAACCCTAATTTGAGATCCAAATTAGAGTGCGAGACTGTTTTATATGTGTATTATATGATGTTGTGATTAATTAGGTAAACCCTAATTGACAAATGGAAATATAAATTTTTAGAAACCTAATTATAAATTGGTAACCCTAATTAACAAAATCGTAAACCCTAATTGTTATTTTAGCAATGTTAATGATAATTATATGATATTAAACCCTAATGTTCCTGTATAGCGTAATTAAAAAATTAATCATAATTAGGAAACCCTAATTTCAAAATTTTAGAAACTAAAATTTAGTTAATTTTTATTTGATTTTATTTATTTTTGTGCAAACTCTAATTGCTAAATCTTATTATTGTTTTGTGCTAAACCTTAGGGTTAAACCCTAAGGGTTTGCCAAGTTCAAATTATGCCATTAAAATGATTTACCAAATAACCATTATACCCCTAGTTGCATTATTTGTCTAACAAATAGGTTTTGACAATAGGTTGAGTGGTTGAACCACTTCAACCACCCCATGTACTCAAAATAACAACAACAAGTCTCCTACATCAGCCAATTCATGCACCTTGTTGTCTATATATAGATTGAAGGAGAGAGAAAATACATTTGTTCACTTACATTTTTCACAACACTCAAACCTTTTCTCTCAAGCCCCAAACCTCCAAAATTATTTCATAATATCAGTCAAGAAACAAGCCACACGTTCACCATAACCAAATCAGAAACATAGAATCAAGAATTGCTCATTTGAAGGTATAAACAAACTCTAGAATTTCTGTCCAAAAATCTGTGTTAGATGTTATGATTAAGTGTTAGAATATGTTATTCATAGTGTCTAATGATGATCTGGGTTGCTAGATGTTAGATCCATAACATCTAGAGGCTCGAATTTGAAGATTTGAAAAATCTGAAAAAAACTTGGTTCTGTGGTCTGACAACGAATGTCAGAGGCCACAGATCCTTGCTCGATTATGTTTTGTGTTGTTTTTAAGTTGTTAGTAGTAGCCTGCAATGTTGTCTTTAATCTGCAAAAAGAATCAAAGTCATATCTGTTGTAGATTAAAAGTTATTTAAGGTCAAAGTGGATTGACCGGCATTGACCGGCTGTTTTTGAAACCCAGTGTTTGCCCAGAAAGTCTGACAAGAAATGTCAGGCCTTGTAGATCTTGATCTGTTATGTATTTTTGTGTTTTGAAGGTTGATAATTGTAGTATGTCATGTGATCTGTATTCTGGAACTTTAAGTTAGCTCAGATCGTGCACAGAATGAAAGTTATGGGCGGTCAAACCTCATTGACCGACCATGACTATCGGATTTCTGGAAAACCCATATCATGCCCAGAAGGCTCTGACAAGATCTTCGTGGGCTTAGATCTGACTGTGTTATGATGTTATGTAATGATCTTTGTATCTAGGTTATAGTCTGTTGTTTGTACTACAATATTATAGCACTATATCACTAAAATATTGAACATGTAGATCTCAGTGGGCGGTCAAACTAGGTCGGATGTTCATGAAATACATTTTTTGGGTAACCTAGAAAACGCATGATCATGACGTCTGACGATGTTTGACCGGTCCGGATCTGACAATTGTGTTGTGATTTAGTTGATATTATGTGATAGATCTCTTGTACTAAATGTTGTCTACACACTGAAGTTTATATATCACAAAAACAGTACACGATCAACATGTAGTGGAAGCTCGAACTGTTCTTCATTTATGGGCAACCCAGAAATGAAGAACAGCCTCTGACAGCTTGTTCAAGGCTACAGATCTCGTTGGTTATGCATGTTTTGATGATGTTGTTTGTTGGATCGTGTAGTCTTGTACTTGTACTATATTATCTGATCAACAACATGTCCAGAATCACATCACACACGAATTTAATTTCGGTCAAACATGGTCACTAGGTTTCTGGCATGAAGTTCTGGGAATGCATGAAGAACATGAAGAACACCTATAGTGACGGTTCTATCGCTATAGGTGGTCTTTAGCGATAGATTATTAATTATTTTCCGAAAATTAATTATAAAATAGAAAAAATTAGTTTTTAATTATTAAAAATACAAAATAAATTATTAAAAATTATTTTAAATTCCGAAAATTAGTTTTTAATTATTTTTAATATATTTTATAAATATTTAATATTTTTAGAATATTAAAAGTATTTAATTTCTTTATTTATAATATTAAATAAATTATTTAAAAATGAATTTAATATTTGAAAAATTATTTAAAATTATATTATGAGATAATAAAATATTTTAAGTTATTTTTAATGACTTTTAATATTTTGTGATATATTTTATTAATAAATTAATATTAATAATAATTAAGTTATTTATTAAATGAATTAAATAAATTAATTATAAATGATTTTATTATATTAAAAATCATTTTAAATAATAATAAGGTATTTAAAAATATTTTAAGTTATAAAATATAACTTTTAATATTTAAAGGTAAATTTCATTAATTTATTATTATTAATGATATTAAAGTTATTTAATAATTATATTAAATAATTTAGTTAAAAAATAATTTTAATATTCTAATAATCATTTTAAATGAAAATAAAGTGTTTAAAGATATTTTAAGTTATAAAATATAACTTTAAATATTTAAAGAATAATTTTTTTAATAATTTAATATTAATGATTATTAATTTATTATTAATGATATTAAATTTATTTAATAATTATATTAAATAAATAATTTATAAATGGTTTTATTAAATTAAAAATCATGTAAAAGTGATATAAATAAATTAAAAATATTTTCAGTTATACTTAATGACTTTTAATGTTTTGATAAATGAAACATTTATATTTTAATATTAATGCTAATTATTTAAAAATGATTTTTAAATATTTTAAAAATTATTTAAGGGTAATATTAATACTTTAAAAGTAATTTGAGTTATTATACATAACTTTAATATTTTGGAAATAATTTCATTAATAGTTTAATACTAATTAAATATTAATGATAATAGAGTTGATTAGTATTTAAATCGTTTTAATATGATTCTGATGTTTGAAAATTTATGATAAATCATAATAAATGTTTTAAATTATATTAAGTCATTTAATAATAATATGACTTATATGTACGGATATTGAGTTATAGAATAGAGTCTTAGACTCGATAAATACCCGATAAAGTTGTCGGTACACCAATATGTTTCAGAAATTGATATGGACTTAGATATTTTGATTGTATAAGTGATTATTTGTGATTCAATGGTTATTAAACATATGTGCTAATGTGATTAGGTTATGTGCTGACTGCAATAATCAGTGTTATGTGTTATAGTATGTTGTTCTAATCGAACGAACGATCTTATTAATGCTAGGTCGTGAGATAAGCGATAGATCTTAATTACAAGTTGTAAGCAACGCTTCAGGAAAGTATCTAACATTTGCATTTTTTTTATGCAATGGATGTGAGTAAGAATGTTTTTAAACTATATTATTATGGTACAGATTATTAACCTTATATTATATAAGCTCCTTGAATATCAACATGTTAGTTTATGGTAACTCAGATATATATATTTTGTTCGTTAATTTCTAGAAATGGTTAAACAAGTGTCCCCACTTGGATAATCATTGTATTTAATCACATGTTGATATACATTTGTCAATTACCCGTATACATATATGTTGAATTATAGATTATTATTTACAAGATAAAACCTTTGATTTAGAACCCAGACAGGTATGAACATCCCTACACGGAAAAAATTTTATGCGCTCCGGCGGATAAAGGATGAACGATAATATCGTTCTAGCAATGTAGTATTGATCAATGCAGGGCATAACGGGCTGATCACCCCCCGTGCCCGTAAGTTATGACGGTTTGCAGATGAATTTCTGTCTTACCCTATCGAAAATTTAAAATAATGTTCATGGCATGTCACCATACCCCAGATATAGTCTACACGAAATTTCAAAACTTTGAAAGAGAGTTGTTATGTTATTATTATTGGTTCAGAATACTTCACAACTATTGACATGTTGTAGAAGAATAGTACAAAGAAAATATTTAAATTATTTCAGAATATATATATATATATATATATATATATATATATATATATATATAATTTTTATTACTTGCTGGGCACTCAAATGCTCATCCTTGCTTAATTTAAATATTTCCAGCTTAGTGTGAACTACCAAAGAACTCGGCTAAGAGCAAAGGGAAAGGGAAAGTTGCAGAATGAGTTGGTGTTATGTAATAGTTAATTATTAGTAAGACAATGGTATTAATTATTTATCATAGGTTGTAATGAATGTTTAAAGGTTACGTACTTGGGATTCAAACTCTGATAATTATGTAAATTAAGTTGACTTTTATATTATTGTTATTATTATTAGTATTATTCCGCTCATAGAAATGGTATCGTGAAGAACCGAGTTCGGGTTTCAAGTACCTGGATTTGGGGTCCTCACAACATGGTATCAAAGCTTAGGGTTAAAAACCTTAGGTGGGTTAGACCTTAGGCTATAACCTTAGAACAGAGGGAAACGTTGAAAATATAAATAACTCATATAGAGTATAAAAAGAGATGAATTGACTAAATTCATCGTCAAACAAAACAAAAGATAACTCATATAAAACTCTTAAGTGCTGTGTGTGTATACTATATGTTAATCAGGATAATTTATATGTGTAGATGTTAGGTGAAAAAGGATTAGGATACCCTTAAATTGTAAAGAAGAAGTCAACCTCCATAACCGAACCAATATCAAAGCCAATAGCTGAAATAGAGGCTCACATTGAAAGCTACCTCCATGAGGTGGTTATTTTGGAAAGTATAGTACCAGATCCTAGAATGATAGAATGACTGATAGAAAAACTATAGTTAAAAAAAAATATGTGGTCTATGTCGAGTTCCTAAACTCGTATGTTTGTGGTGAGTTCTTAAGCTCGTAATGTATGGTAAGTTGGACGAACTAGATGTAGTTAGGTGTAAATGGATTATTGAGGATAAGGGGAATAGACAGATTACTAAGCAATTGATCCTTATTGGAGGCGTAAGAAATAAGTAGTACTAGTATGTTTGTATAAGATAATAATTTTCAAATTTTATATAAGTTATGGCAGCGATTCCCGACTTTTAAGTCACAATGGGATAACAAATGATTAAAGCAAAAGGTGCTATGATATGTCAAGTGATATGAATATGAATTTATGGGATTAATGAAATAAGTTGGTGAAAAGATAGTAGTTAATTTTATGAGTATTGATTAATTCAGTAAACCAGGTTTTCAAAATCTAATATTTTGAGTACATGATTATTTGAGTAGAATCTTTTGTGTTATATGCTAAACATATACGATAAGGCTTAGAATGTAAGTTAATAAAGAATAATTTAATCAGATAATGCCGCCAAGACGAAAACGAAATCACAGGACAGAAGAACCTGCCAACAAAGCTGGAGGATAACCAGACCCAACGCAGAATTTGACGAATATAGACGATCAAGCTATGCAAAATAGATTACCAACTGCAGGAAATCAGCCAGATAATCAATCGGCAAACTTTGAAAACTTCAAGACAAATGAACCGTCAGGATTTAGAAGACCAACTAACCCTGTAGAAGTGGTTGTGATAGCTAGGGTAACGGAGGGGCAACAGACAGCTTTTGCCACCTATACAACGAAAGGAGGGGTGAATCTTTGGTGGGAGACAACTCAAGTTAAAGCCGAAGGAGGGAGTAGTGGTAGTAGAACTGGAAAGAGGAAAGGTGATAATGTTGGGAATACGAAAAATAGGCCAGAAGATGGAAAGAAACGAGTTGTGCATGGTAGAAATTGTGGAAAGAATCATTCGAAAAAGTGTTTAAAAGGAAAGAATGTGTGCTACAAGTGTGGACAGGAGGGACATATCTCTCCTAACTGCCCCAATCCAATAATTTATAGTTGGTGTTTTATTTGTGGATTAAAGGAGCATAAGGTGAAAGACTGTCCAAGGAGAAGGGAAACAAAGTATGCGAATACGAGGAAAGGCAGCAGGGCATTGGCGATAACGGGACTGACTTCAACAAATGAACCAACAAAACCAACCGAAGGAGTCTTCAACATGACCGTTCAAGAAACTGTAGCAGCCGGAAATGCAACTCCGGGTATTATTCTAATCAAATTTATTTTCTTATATATTATTTCTTATATATAGTAAATTATTTTATAAAGAAATTTTGAGGAGGAATTTGAGTTCTTTTAGAAATCAAATATTTCTGTTTAAACAGATAGAAAAGCTTTATGTGAATAGTTAAAGATCATTTCGATCAAAGTTGATCAAGATCTACTTACGATGATTGTGTATGATATATACCAGGTATGTATAGGTTTTAAAACGGTGATTCCGGGGACGGAATCTTTATAAGGGAGGGTGAATGTGACAACCCGATATTTTCTATATAAATAAATAAGAAATTTTGCGAATAAATTTTATATATATATATATATATATATATATTAAGGATGAAGATTTGTACAAGATTATGTGTATATGTATTTTTGTGGTAAGTAAAAATATATTTATTACCTAATTATTTACAAAAGAATTTATTTTAGAATTTTTGATTATTATAAAGTATATACTTATAATAATTAAATTATGGTAGAAATGTTTTTAGTAATTATTTTTCATGAAAATATAATCATATATTATTTAAATAATATATGAAATGATTTTTAGAATAATTATAATAACTATTTTATTATATGAATTTTAGTATGGATTATTAAAGTAATTATTTTACCTTAATTATTAAGGTTAAATATGAAGAATAAATCAGATATGGAATCAAAACCCTAATTTTGGATTATTGTCAAGGTATGAGAATAATAATATAATATTAATTATATTTTGATTTTTCAGTGCTATAAATATGTACTGTATGTACGTGTTGATGATGATGGTCAATGATGGTGTTTAATTTTAAAACCCTAGTAATAATGTTAAACCCTAATTTGAGATCCAAATTAGAGTGCGAGACTGTTTTATATGTGCATTATATGATGTTGTGATTAATTAGGTAAACCCTAATTGACAAATGGAAATATAAATTTCTAGAAACCTAATAATAAATTGGTAACCCTAATTAACAAAATCGTAAACCCTAATTACTATTTTAGCAATGTTAATGATAATTATATGATATTAAACCTCAATGTTCCTGTATAGCGTAATTAAAAAATTAATCATAATTAGGAAACCCTAATTTCAAAATTTTAGAAACTAAAATTTAGTTAATTTTTATTTGATTTTATTTATTTTTGTGCAAACTCTAATTGCTAAATCATATTATTATTTTGTGTTAAACCCTAAGGGTTAAACCCTAAGGGTTTGCCAAGTTCCAATTATGCCATTAAAATGATTTACCAAATGACCATTATACCTCTAGTTGCATTATTTGGCTAACAAATAGGTTTTGACAATAGGTTGAGTGGTTGAAGCACTTCAACCACCCCATATACTCAAAATAACAACAACAAGTCTCCTACATCAGCCAATTCATGCACCTTGTTGTCTATATATAGATTGAAGGAGAGTGGAAATGCATTTGTTCACTTACATTTTTCACAACACTCAAACCTTTTCTCTCAAGCCCCAAACCTCCAAAATTATTTCATAATATCAGTCAAGAAACAAGCCCCACGTTCACCATAACCAAATCAGAAACATAGAATCAAGAATTATTCATTTGAAGGTATAAACAAACTCTAGAATTTCTGTCCAAAAATTGTGTTAGATGTTATGATTAAGTGTTAGAATATGTTGTTTATAGTGTCTAATGATGATCTGGGTTGCTAGATGTTAGATCTATAACATCTAGATGATCGAATTTGAAGATTTTAAAAATCTGGAAAAAACTTGGTTCTGTGGTCTGACAACGAATGTCAGAGGCCACAGATCCTTGCTCGATTATGTTTTGTGTTGTTTTTAAGTTGTTAGTAGTAGCCTGCAATGTTGTCTTTAATTTGCAAAAAGAATCAAAGTCATATCTGTTGTAGATTAAAAGTTATTTAAGGTCAAAGTGGGTTGACTGGCATTGACCGGCTATTTTTGAAACCCAGTGTTTGCCCAGAAAGTCTGACAAGAAATGCCAGGCCTTGTAGATCTTGATCTGTTATGTATTTTTGTGTTTTGAAGGTTGATAATTGTAGTTTGTCATGTGATCTTTATTCTGGAACGTTAAGTTAGCTCAGATCGTGCACAGAATGAAAGTTATGGGCGGTCAAACCTCATTGACAGACCATGACTATCGGATTTCTGGAAAACCCAGATCATGCCCAGAAGGCTCTGACAAGATCTTCGTGGGTTTAGATCTGACTGTGTTATGATGTTATGTAATGATCTTTGTATCTAGGTTATAGTCTGTTGTTTGTACTACAATATTATTGCACTATATCACTAAAATATTGAACAGGTAGATCTCAGTGGGCGGTCAAACTAGGCCGGACGTTCATGAAATACATTTTCTAGGTAACCTAGAAAACGCATGATCATGACGTCTGACGAGGTTTGACCGGTCCGGATCTAACGATTGTGTTGTGATTTAGTTGATGTTATGTGATAGATCTCTTGTACTAAATGTTGTCTACACACTGAAGTTTATATATCACAAAAATAGTACACGATCAATATGTAGTGGAAGCCCGAAATTGAATGTTCGAGCTGTTCTTCATTTTTGGGCAACCGAGAAATGAAGAATAGCCTCTGACATCTTGTTCAAGGCTACAGATCTCGTTGGTTATGCATGTTTTGATGATGTTGTTTGTTGGATCGTGTAGTCTTGTACTTGTACTGTATTATCTTATCAACAACATGTCCAGAATCACATCACACACGAATTTAATTTCGGTCAAACATGGTCACTCGGTTTCTGGCATGAAGTTCTGGGAATGCATGAAGAATATGAAGAACACCTATAGCGACGGTTCTGTCGCTATAGGTGGTCTTCAGCGACAGATTATTTATTATTTTTCAGAAATTAATTATAAAATAGAAAAAATTAGTTTTTAATTATTAAAAATACAAAATAAATTATTGAAAATTATTTTAAATTCTGAAAATTAGTTTTTAATTATTTTTAATATATTTCATAAATATTTAATATTTTTGGAATATTAAAAGTATTTAATTTATTTATTTATAATATTAAATAAATTATTTAAAAATAATTTTAATATTTGAAAAATCATTTAAAATTATATTATGAGATAATAAAATATTTTAAGTTATTTTTAATGACTTTTAATCTTTTGTGATAAATTTCATTAATAAATTAATATTAATGATAATTAAGTTATTTATTAAATGAATTAAATAAATTAATTAAAAATAATTTTATTATATTAAAAATCATTTTAAATAATAATAAGGTATTTAAAAATATTTTAATTTATAAAATATAACTTTTAATATTTAAAGGTAAATTTCATTAATTTATTATTATTAATGAAATTAAAGTTATTTAATAATTATATTAAATAATTTAGTTTAAAAATAATTTTAATATTCTAATAATCATTTTAAATGAAAATAAAGTGTTTAAAGATATTTTAAGTTATAAAATATAACTTTTAATATTTAAAGAATAATTTCATTAATAATTTAATATTATTGATTATTAATTTCTTATTAATGATATTAAATTTATTCAATAATTATATTAAATAAATAGTTTATAAATGGTTTTATTAAATTAAAAATCATGTAAAAGTGATATAAATGAATTAAAAATATTTTCAGTTATACTTAATGACTTTTAATGTTTTGATAAATGAAACATTATTATTTTTAATATTAATGCTAATTATTTAAAAATGATTTTTAAATATTTTAAAAATCATTTAAGGGTAATATTAATACTTTAAAAGTAATTTGAGTTATTATACATAACTTTAATATTTTGGAAATGATTTCATTAATTGTTTAATACTAATTAAATATTAATGATAATAGAGTTGATTAGTATTTAAATCATTTTAATATGATTCTGATGTTTGAAAATTTATGATAAATTATAATAAATGTTTTAAATTATATTAAGTCATTTAATAATAATATGACTTATATGTACGGATATTGAGTTATAGAATAGAGTCTTAGACTCGATAAATACCCGATAAAGTTGTCGGTACACCGACATGTTTCAAAAATTGATCTGGACTTAGATATTTTGATTGTATAAGTGATTATTTGTGATTCAATGGTTATTAAACATATGTGCTAATGTGATTAGGTTATGTGTTGACTGCAATAATCAGTGTTATGTATTATAGTATGTTGATCTAATCGAACGAACGATCTTATTAATGTTAGGTTGTGAGATAAGCGATAGATCTTAATTACAAGTTGTAAGCAGCGCTTCAGGCAAGTATCTAACCTTTGCATTTTCTTTATGCAATGGATGTGGGTAAGAATATTTTTAAACTATATTATTATGGTACAGATTATTAACCTTATATTATATAAGCTCCTTGAATATCAACATGTTAGTATATGGTAACTCAGATATATATATTCTGTTCGTTAATTTCTAGAAATGGTTAAACAAGTATCCCCACTTGGATAATCATTGTATTTAATCACATGTTGATATACCTTTGTCAATTACCCGTATACATAAATGTTGAATTATAGATTATTGTTGACAAGATAAAACCTTTGATTTAGAACCCAGACAGGTATGAACATCCCTACACGAGAAAATTTTTATGCGCTCCGGCGGACAAAGGATGAACGATAATATCGTTCTAGCAATGTAGTATTGATCAATGCAGGGGATAACGGGCTGATCACCCCCCGTGCCCGTAAGTTATGACGGTTTGCAGATGAATTTCTGTCTTACCCTATCGAAAATTTAAAACAATGTTCATGGCATGTCACCATACCCCAGATACAGTCTATACGAAATTTCAAAACTTTGAAAGAGAGTTGTTATGTTATTATTATTGGTTCAGAATACTTCACAACTATTGACATGTTGTAGAAGAATAGTACAAAAAAAATATTTAAATTATTTCAGAATATATAAATATAATTTCTATTACTTGCTGGGCAATCAAATGCTCATCCTTGCTTAATTTAAATGTTTTCAGCTTAGTATGAACTACCAGAGAGCTCGGCTAAGAGCAAAGGGAAAGGGAAAGTTGCAAAATGAGTTGGTGTTATGTAATAGTTAACTATTAGTAAGACAATGGTACTAATTATTTATCATGGGTTGTAATGAATGTTTAAATGTTACGTACTTGGGATTCAAACTCTGATAATTATGTAAATTAAGTTGACTTTTATATTATTATTATTATTATTAGTATTATTTCGCTCATAGAAATGGTATCGTGAAGAACCGAGTTCGGGTTTCAAGTACCTGGATTTGGGGTCCTCACATTAGCAATCACCGGACCGACTTCGTCAAGCAAGCCAACAAAATCTACTGCAGGGTCTACAATATGACAGTTCAGGATATGACAGCAGCTGGCACTGGAACTCTAGCTATTATTCATATGCCTTTTATTTTCTTATACATGATTTTCCTATATATAGTAAATTATTTTATAAAGAATGTTTGAGGAGGAATTTGAGTTTTTTTAGAAATTAAATTTCCGTTTAATCAGAAAGACAAGCTTTATGTGAATAGTTAAAGATCAGTTCGATCAAAGTTGATCGGGATCTACTTGCAATGATTATGTATGCTATGTGCCGTGTATGTATAGGTTTTAAAACGGTGATTCCGGGGACGGAATCTTTATAAGGGAGGGTGAATGTAACAACCCGATATTTTCTACATAAATAAATAAGAAATTTTGCGTATAATTTTTTTTTATTATTTATTTAAGGATGAGGATTTGTACAGGATAATGTGTATGTGTATTTATGTGGTAAATAAAAATATATTTATTACATAAATATTTACAAATAATTTTATTTTAGAATTATTGATTTTTATAAAGTATATTCCTATAATAATTAATTTATAGTACAAATGCTTTATTAACTCTTTTCCATGAAAATATAATCATATATTATTTAAATAATATATGGAGTGATTTTTAGAATAATTATAATAATTATTTTATTATATGAATTTTGGTACAGGTTATTAAGTTAACTATTTTACCTTAATTATTAAGGTTAAATATGACAGATAAATCAGATATGGAATCCAAATCCTAATTTTGGATTATTATCAAGATATGAGAATAATAATATAATATTAATTATATTTTGATTTTTCAGTGCTATGAATATGTACTGTATTTTCGTATTGATAATGGTAGGTCAATTACGGTGTATTATGACCAAACCCTAGTAATAATGCTAAACCCTAATTTGAGATCCAAATTAGAGTACAAGATTGTTTTATAAGTGTGTTATATAATTTATGTCATGTATTAAATGTATTAATTAGTTGAACCCTAATTAAAATTTAAGAAACCCTAATTTCTAGAAAACCCTAATTATAATCTAGAAACCCTAAATAATTTTTAGAAATGAGGAACCCTAATTTGAAATTTAAAATAGAGTTCGAGATTGGTTGTAATTGTGTTAATGTGATTAATTAGCAAGTATTATAATCTCAATTGCTAATTTTGGAAACCCTAAAATTTTAAACCCGAATTTGATAATTAGAAAACCTAATTATAAATTGATAACTATAATTATCAAAATCGTAAACCCTAATTACTATTTTAGCAATGTTAATGATAATTATATGATTAAACCCTAATGTTCCTGTATAACGTAATTAGAAAATTAATCATAATTAGAAAACCCAAATTTCAAAATTTTAGAAACTAAAATTTATTTAATTTTTATTTTGTGTAAACCCTAGTGGGAAAATTTTTCATTTTGTGCTAAACCTTAGGGTTAAACCCTAAGGGTTTGTCAAGTACTAATTTTGCCATTAAATGAAAAATACAAAAGACCTTTTTGCCCCTAAATGCATTATTTTGGCTAACTAGTAGGGTTTGACGTTAGGAGAAGTTGTTCACCAAACTCAACCACTCTCTTAACTTATAAATGACAGCAACAAGCTCTAGATATCAACCATTCATGTATCAAGACTTGTATATATAGATTTAAGAGAGAAAAATGATCATTTACTAGCCATTTGTGTACACAACACATAAGTCTTTTCTCTCAAGCCCCAAACCTCCAAAATTATTTCATAATATCAGTCAAGAACAATCCCCACGTCCATCCCTAACAAATCAGAAGCATAGAAATCAAAATCGATCAAGAAGGTATAAACCAACTCTAGAAAAATCTGTCCATGATTCCATGTTTGATGTTGTTTTTTGTGTGTTAAATATGTTATATAAGATGTCTAATGATGATATGGGTTGTTAGATGTTAGATCCATAACATCTAGAGGCTCGGATTTAAAGATTTGCAAAATCTGGAAAAAAAATTATTTTGTGGTCTGACATTAAATGTCAGAGGCTTTAAATCTCAGCCTGTTTATGCTTTTTGTGTTTTGATGGTTTATACTGGTAGTCTGTTATGTAGTCTTTAGTCTGGAACAAGAATCAGACTTAGATCTGGTCTAGGTAGCAAGATATTCAAGGTCAAACGTGGTTGACCAGCCATGACCAGGCGTTTCTGGGTAACCCAGAAACAGCCCAGAACCGGCCTGACAACATCTTTGACCTTCTTGATCTGTCAGTGTATTGGTGTTCTGATAATGTTTATGTATCTAAGTTGTAGTATATAGGTTATACTACATATGTATGCCTTAACATTTCCTAATAATTAAACTTAGTAATCGTAGTGGACGGTCAAACCAGGCAAGTCGACCATGTTCTCTATTTTCTGGGTAACCCAGAAAATATATGAACATGTCGACTGACATGGTTTGACCGGAGCATACATGTTGATTGTGTTGTTATTGTCATACTTTTATGTGATAGATCTCTTGTCATACATGTTCGTTACACACTGAAACGTTCATATCACAAAAACATTCCTCGGATTTCAAGTTGTGGAAGCCCAAAAGTGTATGCTCGAACTGTTCTTCATTTCTGGGTAACCCAGAAATGAAGAACTGCCTCTGACAACACTTTTGGAGGCTCAGATCTTCTTGGTTATAGGTGTTATGATTATTTTTGTTGTTGTGTCATGTATACGTGCACTAGTACTATAAGATCTAGTTCATAGTTAATCCAGAAACACTTTGTGTGATAAAAGATTCGTGGTCAAACATACCAACACGGTTACTGACTTGAATTCTGGGTTTTGCTGAAAGAACGCCAAGAACACCTATAGCGACGGTTCTGTCGCTATAGGTGGTCTTTTGCGACAAATATTATTTATTTTTTCGGAAATTAATAAAAAAATAGAAAAAAATAGTTTTTAATTATTAAAAATACAAAATAAATTATTAAAAATTATTTAAAATTCTAAAAATTAGTTTTTAATTATTTTTATTATATTTCATAAATATTTAATATTTTTGGAATATTAAAAGTATTTAATTTATTTAATTATAATATTAAATACATTAGTTAAAAATGATTTTAATATTGGAAAAATCATTAAAAATTATAATATGATATACAAAAATATTTTAAGTTATTTTTAATGACTTTTAATATTTTGTGATAAATTTTATTAATAAATTGATATTAATGGTAATTAATTTATTTACTAAATAAATTAAATTAATTAATTAAAAATAATTTTATTATATTAAAAATCATTTTAAATGAAAATATAGTGTTTAAAAATATTTTAAGTTATAAAATATAACATTTAATATTTAAAGGATAATTTCATTAATAATTAAACATTAAAGATTATTAAGTTATTACTAATGATATTAAATTTATTTAATAATTATATTAAATAAATAGTTTATAAATGGTTTTATTAATTTAAAAATCATTTAAAAGGATATAAATGAATTAAAAATATTTTAGGTTATGAATAATGACTTTTAATATTTTGATAAATAGAACATTAATATTTATGGTAATTATTTAGAAATAATTTTAAATGTTTTAAAAATCATTTAAGGGTAATATTAATACTTTAAAAATATTTTGAGTTATTATAAATAACTTTAATATTTTGGAAATGATTTCATTAATAGTTTAATACTAATTAAATATTAATGATAATAGAATTGATTAGTATTTAAATCATTTTAATGTGATTCCGATGTTTGAAATTTCGTGATAAATTATAATAAATATTTTAAAATTATATTAAGTCATTTAAAAATAATATGACTGATATTAAGTTACAGAATAGAGTCTTAGACTCGATAATTATCCGATAAAGTTGTCGGTACACCGACATGTTTCATAAATTGATCTGGACTTAGATAATGTGATTAGATAAGTGATTATTTGTGATTCAATGGTTGTTAAATCTATGTACCAATGTGATTAGGGTATGTACTGACTGCAATAAGCAGTGTTATGTGTTATAGTATATTGTTCTAAATGAACGAATGATCTGATTAATGATAGGTCGTGAGATAAGCGATAAATCTAAGTTACAAATTGTAAGCAGCGCTTCAGGCAAGTATCTAACCTTTGCATTTTCTTTATGCAATGGACATGAGTAAGAATGTTTCTAAACTATATTATTACTATACAGATTATTAACCTTATATTATATACGCTCATTGCTTATCAACATGTTAGTATATGGTAATTCAGATATATATATTCTGTTCGTTAATTTCTGTAAATGGTTAAACAAGTGTCCCCACTTGGATAATCATTGTATTTAATCACATGTTGATATACCTTTGTCAATTACCCATATATATATATATATATATATATATATATATATATATATATGTTGAACTATAGATTATTGTTGAAACAAGATAAAACCTTTGATTTGGAACCTAGACAAGTATGAACATCCCTACACGGGAAAACGTTTATGCGCCCAAGGCAGAATAAAGTGAACGATCCTATCGTTCTTATAATGTAGTATTGATCAATGCAGGGCATAACGGGCTGATCACCCCCCGTGCCTGTAAGTTATGTCGGTTTACAGATGAATTTCTGTTTAACCTTTTCGAAAATGAAAACAATATTCATGGCATGTCACCATAACCCCAGTTAGAGTTAATATATAGTTTCAAAAATTTAAAAGAGAGTTGTTATGTTATTATTATCGGTTCAGAATACTTCACAACTATTGACTTGTTGTAGAAGAATTGTACATAGAAAACATTTAAATCCTTTCAGCTTATATATATATATATATATATATATATATATATATATATATATATATATATATTTGCTATTACTTGTTGGGCACTCAAATGCTCAACCTTGCTTAATTTAAATGTTTTCAGCTAAGTGCGAACGACCAGAGAGCTCTGCTAAGAACAAAGGAAAAGGGAAGGTTGCTGAATGAACAAATTACTATGTTATGTAATAGTTCAATGTTATTAAGACAAGTATGACATATATTATCTATCATGGGTTGTAATGAATGTTTAAAGGTTACGTACTTGGGATTAAACTCTGATGATATGTAAATTAAGTTGATCATTTATATTATTGTTATTATTATTAGTATTATTCTGCTCATAGAAATGGTATCGTGAAGCATCGAGTTCGGATTTCAAGTACCTGGATTTGGGGGCGTTACAGTTGATCCAATGTTTTTAAAGAAAATAGAAGTGTAAACATCAGCACGAAGTCAATAATTTTGAAAGTCTAGCATAGCTAGTAGATTTAGAATACTTATGCTTCCACCATCAACTCCACTTTCTATAATGATCCATTGCTTAATAGGTCTATCTATTCTTATCATCCTCAATGCTCCATTTACACTTATCTATACCTAGTTCGTCAAACTTATCACACGTTATGAGTTCAGGAACTTACCACAATCATATGAGTTTAAGAACTTATCCTAGTCAGACCATAGGCGTCCATTCGCTGAGGGGTTCAAAAACATACCATATAATTATGAGTCACGAACCTACCATAAGTATGAGTTTTAAGAACTCGCACTTAACCTTATAATATTCTCTAACTACACTCTGCCTATCGGTTATACACATGAGAAAAGAATCACCTTCTCAACAGGCATATAGCAAATAGCGCGACACAAACATTCTAATGATTATCAATGTGATAAATTGAGTGCAAGCACAAAACCCTCGCCCATACCAAGGTTTGTACAACTCAGCCACCACCTGAGTCCTCAATTGAAATTCCTCCTAACTCTATCTTGCTTATAACTTACTCTTTGCTCGATACAAATTTCTTGTATCACATCATCTATAATTCCTCATCAGTTATCTCGTAATATTTAATAGTACACCATCTTCATAGCATTAAGCTATAATCATTCAAAAATTACTAACCATCTTCCTTTTATAACTTAAACAGATCACGTCGTGATCTTATTCTATAATCATCTCCCTTAAAATTCTTTTCTTAACTCGTGATCGTTTTGTTTTACGATCCTCTTTTTTTTCATCATTTACGACATTATTCGTTATCTTGGCTATTGGAGTTAGAAAACTCCCATTTCTTATCTTTATATCTCTTCAAGATTCTTCTTTGAATCTTCTTGTTTATATAACAATTCTTCCTTTAAGAATTTCTAACTTCATTTACATCGCTCAAAATTTCATTCGAGTTACACACTTGGCACACATCGCGTCTCTAACAGTTTCAATATGGTACGCTGAGTGGTTTCCCACAAACAACCAACAAACTAGGTTACGAGTTGCTAATTCGTATATAGCTCCGCTCTATGAAGGAATCGTTTAACCCAGATACCATACATCAACTACTAAAGAGTACAATTGCACCATACCTAAATATAACGCTCTATTCTTAACTTTTTTTCTCACTCTTTTTTTTATAGATATTGTCTATTCATTATCACCTTACATCCTTATTATTAGAGCTGGGTAACCCCACATTCATATTCTTTATTACTCTGATAGATTCTTCTTTGAATCCTTTCACGCAAGCGTTAATCCCTTATTGTTCAAACTCTATTTGAGCTTATTCGTTCATTATCTTCACCTCTCTTCTCTAAGGTTATAGCCTACGGTACTCCTACCTAAAGTTTATAACCTATAGCTTTGATACCAACTGTAACGACCCCAAAATTCATACCATTTAAAATCTCGAATTCGGTCGTTAACCCTACATTCAACCTCTAATTTTACATCATTATTCGATATTAAAATCACTAAATTTGCAGAATATTTAAAACGTTTATACATTTCTTTCTTTCTTTCCCTGAATCGTAACCTTTACATTACATCTCTTCGATTCAAATATATATCATGAATCGTTACAATAAACTGACTATACAAAGTTTTACATCATAAATAGATATTCATATACACTGGATAGCTCAATTTACAATTCAACAATATTTACATTCAAAATATTACATACATTTCTCATAAAACATAAGTAATCTTCGTGAATATAGATCTCTATAGCTTACTTAGCACATAACCTTACCTTAATTCCTTGACCTGCAAAAGTGGTTATTTGCAAGAGTGAGCTCGACAACCCAGCAAAATCTAACAGTTTTCATACATCACATACCACATAATAACATGCTCGATATACATCTCATTAAAGTAACATGACATACATGCTTTTAATTCACATAGCAAATATCAAGATTGAGTTCCTTACTCAATCATTATTCTTTAGCCAAAGTAATGCAGTCATATATTGACTTTAATATTTCATGATTTTAACATATATAACATATCATGCAATTTAAAACGGTTCATCAAGTCCACGTAGAAAATAGGAACCGAAAGACTTGCCTTGATCGTTGTTTACCAATAATAGATTAACAGTTTACAGTTATCTGCACTTCACGTGCCCTACACAATTATATAATCATACACATCAACTATTAGTCACATAACAACATATAGTAATTATAATTTAAACTCTACTCCACATCTCATAATCTTTCCTATTAATTAGCACACAATGTTCAATTATATTGTGCTAACTTTCAACTTATATCTCACTATATTTTATAATCGAAGTTCATTCAAGTGCTTAAGTCTTGCTAGGAATACTTATTGGTTTTATGTTAAACTCATTTCATATCCTATAATATTCATTTCAATTGAATTGAAACACTTTTTAAGTTCATTAACACTTGGCACGGCGTTTCGACGTTTATTCGTCACACGCCCGATTTGCCTCTCTTGTGTATGCTTACTAAGCTTCTATAACTTATCTAATACATTATTTATTAATGTTAAGCATCACTATATTTACTAACATACATGTTTTATAACTTAGGACATCATCTTTTATCGTCAAGAGCACTACACATGCATATGTGCATGCCCGACGCCCTCCGATTTCCCCCAAAAACATAATAGTCCTAAAGATGACCATTTTGACTACTGTTAAAGACCTCAAATTAAAAAACTTAAAGCATGAAAGTGGTAGGTCTATTCGTCCTCGTTCTGGATCATCTTGAATCACCTCAATCGGAGTTCGTATGAGAAAGTTATGGCCATTTTACTACAGGAGGACAAAACTGTCCGACTCAGGCTTCTGTCCCCACGCCGCGGCTCGAGAACTAGGCTAACCAGTGGCGCCGCAGTGTGAGATTGGCGTTGGGGCACGAATTTCAGTGCTAGGGCGCGAACTTCTTGCGCTGGGGCGCGAATTTTGGCGCTGGGGCGCCGAAACTTGCAAAACGCAGCCCACGAAGAACAGAACAACTAAATTTCTATCTATAACTTAATTTCTAACACTAATTAACATGCATAACTTCATCGTAAAACTGCATATAAACGTTAACAGTCATCCATATAACAATTACCAACAATTAAACAACTACTTTAGAAAACATAATTCTTTGAAAACACTGTTTTAAGAAAAACTCCATTGTTAATGTTGTTTAACGCTGTAATATCAATAATAACCCAAACTTGATTACTTTAAAGTACGATTCTCTGAAATTCATACCCAATTAACATACATGACGTTCAATTTCATAAATATCATATAATCACCTATTAATTTTTGTTATCATGCAAAACATACATTCATACATATATATTCACTGTAAAAACTATTTCCTTCTTACAAACGTAATTTATCATACAATTCTTCATCTAACACTAGTTATAATCCTCATAATCACATACCATCACTATAATTCAATTGTATAACAGCAATTACAGAAATTATACCACCAACGCAGTGAATTTCAAGAACACCGAGACTAAGGAATTATAGTATAACACATATGTTAAGATTATAAAACATACCTTTTGTTGCTTTGAAACTATTTGTTAATCATTGATAATAGCTAGAAGAAGTCAGAACTTGCTTTGAAAATCATAGCCTTTTCTCTCTCAAATTTCTTTTCTTTCTTAGGCTCAGTCTTAGACTAGGCTAGCGTAAACCAATAACTGACAAAAGTATACGTCAAAATAAAAATTGATATGGCAATAATAAGCCTACTTATTATATCAGTTACAGAAGATAACGTATAGATTAAATATATTTTATTAATTTATTTTATTTTGTAAATAATTTAAATTTCAAAAATCCAAAAGCCATAGGGCTTTGTTTGGCAAACCAGTTAAAATTAAGAAATTTATATCCTTAAGCATTGTTTGGATAAAACCAAATCAAAACTACTTTAATTTATTTTAATAACTAATCATAATATAGTTATTTGTCACACTTCTTTTAATTAAGTTTTCATACTTAATTAATTAATTCTAATAACAATTCATTGCAAAATATAATAATTTATTTGATCATTATAAACTCTCTAACTTAATTATTAAATTAAATTAGATTACTATTTCAAAATAATTACTTTCCTTAACTCATTAATTATTTATTAAACAAATAAATAATCAAATCGCATCAAATCAATTAAACAAATACTTATTCAACGATAAATACATCCATTAAATATTTATATAATTTAATAAATATTTAATTTAAAAAAATCTGGATTGTTACAGATTTGTTATCTACAGCGATGCTTCGGGCAAAGGGTTAGGATGTGCTCTCATACAACATGGGAAAGTCATAGCCTATGCCTCACGACAACTTAAAGAATATGAGAGGAATTATCCTACTCATGATCTAGAGTTGGCAGCAGTCGTTTTCGCGCTAAAAATCTGGAGGCACTATCTATATGGGGAAAAAGTGGAGATATATTCAGATCATAAAAGCCTCAAATATTTCTTCACCCAAAAGGAACTCAACATGCGACAACGACGTTGGCTCGAGCTGTTGAAAGACTACGACCATACCATTCAATACCATCCTGGAAAAGCGAACGTGGTAGTTGACGCGTTGAGTAGAAGATCATATGCGGGAACAAGTGCGATGTTGTCAACACAAAGGCCCATTTTGTGTAATTTACAAAAGATGAAGATAGAATTCAAGACTCCGGGGACTCATATGATGATGTCAAGTATACGCATTGAACCGACTTTAATCGAAAAAGTTAAAGTTGCTCAAGCCACAGACCCGGAGCTGATGCGTATGAAGAAGAAAGTACAAGAAAGCGCTATTCCAGAAATAAGAATCGATGAAGAAGGAATACTTCGAGTCCACTCCAAACTTTGTGTTCCTAACGACTCTTATTTGAAGTACAAGATCATGATGGAGGCACACAATACACCATTTGCAATTCGTCTTGGAAGTACCAAAATGTATCGTGATATTCGACATACATTTTGGTGGAACAATATGAAGAGAGAGATTACGAAGTTTATCTCGAGGTGTTTAACTTGTCAATGTGTAAAGGCAGAGCATCAAGTGCCTAAGGGTCCATTGCAACCACTTGAGATTCCGAAATAGAAGTGGGAACACATTACCATGGATTTCGTTACAGGTCTTCCCACGGTTTCTCAAGGCATAAATGATATTTGGGTTATTGTTGATAGATTAACTAAGTCTGCTCATTTCTTGCCGATATGGGAGACTTATTCCCTTGAACGTCTTGCTCGTATGTACGTAAATGAGATTGTAAGATTGCATGGCATGCCAGTATCCATAGTTTCGGATCGTGACCCAAGATTCACTTCACGATTTTGGGTTAGCTTGCAAAAAGCTATGGGCACGGATTTATGATTTAGTTCGGCATACCATTCTCAAACGGACGGACAATCAGAGAGGACTATTCAAACTCTTGAAGATCTATTAAGACTTTGTGTCCTAGACTTCAAAGGGAGTTGGGATAAGTATTTACCATTGGTGGAATTCTCCTATAACAACAGTTATCAGGCAAGTATAGGGGTGGCTCCATTCGAAGCATTGTATGGACGAAAGTGTCGCTCTCCAATATGTTAGGATGAAGTGGGGGAAGCAACATTGTTGGGACCCGAGTTGGTACCTATTACTACAGAAAAGATCCAAATGATTCGACAACGTATACAAACGGCACAGGATCGACAAAAAAATTATGCGGATCTTCATCGAAAGGACGTGGAATTTAGTATTGGGGATCATGTATTGTTGCGTGTTGCTCCATGGAAGGGAGTTACAACATTTGGAAAGAGAGGAAAGCCCAATCCACGATTTATTGGTCCATTTCAAATTCTTGACCGAGTAAGAAATGTGGCCTATAGACTCACATTACCTCCAAGCATGTCTCGTGTTCATAATGTTTTTCACATATTTGTGCTTCATAAATATGTAAAAGACCCGAACCACGTTATTGAGTTAAAATCGGACGAAATAGCCGAAGACTTAACGTATGAGGAGGCACCTGTCAAGATCTTGGATAGAAAGGAGCATATCCTAAGCATAAAGGTCATACCACAAGACAGAGTTTTGTGGAGGAACCATGCTATAGAGGAAATGACCTGGGAATTGGAAACGGAAATGAAAGCGAGGTATCCTCACCTTTTTGAAACACCAGGTACGTACATTAATTTTGAGGACGAAATTTCATAAGGAGTGGAGGTTGTAAGACCCCAACTTATTATAAATGAAATTAAATTTCCTCTATTTATTATTTTAAACTAGTAAGGGTTGATTTGATTAATGGGATTAGTTATGGGTACAAATGTGCAAATATTTTTAAATAAGCAAGTGGTTATAAAATATTCATTGTTGGCGGAGAATAGTCGGTTGGTCGTGGAATATTCTTACTGTCTGGAAATATTCGTACGACGGCGCAGCCTTGTGTGGGCCCCATAACAAAAAGCGATTGGATGAAGAAAACGACAAGTATAAGTTGTTTATAAATAACGGCGTAGTTGTTACCGTTAATACTGTTGAAATACTCGGTGATTAAAACACAATAGCACACGGTATTGCACCAATTATTGATTCTTACGCAAGAAGGCACTACTCAATAATTGTTACAGTAATTACTGTTCAATATTTTATTTTATTGATTCAATAATTGCTACGTTGATATTTTATATTACTGTTGTTTCAATAATTATCACTACACAGTATTTTCCATTATCGGAGTAATAATTCATATTATCTGAATAATTTTATTAGATAACATTATTGGCAATGTCTAAAAAGTCCTGTCTAAGGAGAGGTTTGGTTATCTAATTGTGCGCCAGTAAGGAGAGATCATTATTGGAAAGCCCCCTCTTTCTTAGGAACTGCCTGGTTGTCAATATTGTGATTCTGTAATATTATTTGTGAATAATTAATTATTAATTTATATGATGAGAAAAATATTCATTGTATGTGGATATAGATGGAGAAAATTTTTAATATGACAATTGTTGAAAATTAATATTTTATCTTTTTTTGATAAAAAAATTCATTTAAATATATTATTATATTATAATAATATAATAATGGTGATATTTTTACAATGAATGTGGAATATATGAATAAATGAGGAGGAAAAGTATTTTTGTTACTAAAAATATTTAAAACATATTTTTCATGTTTGTGGACCCCATTTCTTGACTGAAATTTGATTATAGCCTATAAAATCGTCCGTATATGGATTTCGGTCAATTTCTGTTTGAAATTTGAGAAAACTTAAACTTACAAAGTTGTAGAGAATTGAATTTCCTATAGCAGGACATAAGATTCGAATTTTTTTGATAAAAAGGATATTTATTATGAATTATTGAAGTTTCGGAATAAATGCTTTTGAAGTTTTAAATAATTTTTAAAAGAAAAACATTTTTTTCATTTGTAGGCATGTGTTAAATGGTTGAAATCATCTGGTAAGCTGTGCGTAGGAATTTAATTTATAAATATTATTATTTTATTAAATTTTCTGCTTTGGTATTCTAAGTATTTTCCTATAAATAGGGTACTTAGGTTAGAATTAAAAATTACACCAAAAACTAAAGTTCTCTCTTTATATTATCGAGCGTATTCTTGTGAGTATTTTGATACTTTGAGTGTTGTTATACGGTGTAAGTTTTTTTAGCACTATATCAGGTATTCTAGTCAGAAGTACTATATTTTCGAGGTAAGGGATGTTATTTTTTAAATGATATTATTTCTTTCAATATCATTATGTCGAAATATTGATAAGATTTTTCTTGTGAAATTCTTATCTTTTTGTGTCGGGGTTACTATTCACGTATACGGCACTATTCACGAATACGGCACTATTCACCGAAAAATTAAATTTTTATTTTTTTTTCTTTTCAAGATATCTATTATGGATACTAGCTTTGATTGTATCCATATTTTGATCATTCTTGAATTTTACTCCACTATAGTTATTTATGAAGTATTTTTGAACTTGGATTGTTTAAAGTACGAATCCTTAATATTTGTTCTTTTGTTTTACTGGATTTGTTTTCTTTAAAATATTTTTCATCATCATCAATCCTAAATGTTGATATTACTGAATATATTTGGCCTGTAGTGCAAAGATGAATAATTTTTTGATGAATATCTTTAGCCCGTAGTGCAAAGATGAACAGGTGTTTAGATGAACATGACCAACTGATGAATATCTTTGGCCTGTAGTGCAAAGATGAATATTTGATTTAAGATGTATATTAATTGATGTTACAGGGATAAAATATTGATGATGAACTTTTAAATTCATAGATGATAGTAGATTTCATCCTCTACTTAACTCTTCTAATGAATTATTATTTTCGCTGCGAATATTGTATTCTATTAGATTTTTTTCCCGGTTGAGGACTAAAGATAATTTGTTATATATTATCTTAGTCATAATATTCTTTACTGGGCTAGTCGAGCTCACCCTTTCCTTTTTGTTCTATTTTTCTTCTCAGGAGGCGAGAATATAGAGAGTACTAGTCGAGGTATGGAATGATGGTTCTAGAAAGATATTTTAGTAGTCCTCACCATTTTTGTAAAATAAAGTATCAATAATTATTACGACGACTTATTTGAGTGTGGATATTGTCTAGAAGATAATAGTTGTATTTTAAACTCACAGTTAAGTGTTGTCGTATTTTGCACGATAATTGTATTAATAAAGTTGTAGTTATTTCTGTACCATGTATTTGACAACTCAGAATGGGTGATGTATACCTATTTTGGGGGCATCATATTTGCTATCCATATCAGTTTTGTTCTTATTATCCTTTATTTTTTTTCTTTTCTATTTACCTTCTTAGAATCGTTCTTCTTTTCAGAAGATCCTTTGGCCCCTACCAATAAGACTTGGTCTTTATTGGTTGGAAATTGACTCTCAACATTTTTCAACATGTTAAGCAAATCAGCGAAGCTGATATCTAGTTTGTTCATATGAAAAATTCACAACAATTGTGAAAGGAGTCTAGGAGTAAGTGCAAGATTAAATTTTGGCTCAACTCTCCATCCATGACAAAACCCGTTGTCCTAATTGATCAATCAAATTGATTATGTTAAGGACTTTTGTCTTTACTGTAGTGTCATCTGTCATTCTGGATCGGAAGAGCTCCTTAGATATTTGATATCTATTAGTCGTACTTTCCTCACCATCAACTACTTGATGTGTTGAAATATAGTAAGAGTATCCATAGTTTCATGTTGACGCTGAAGCTCGTTACTCATGGATGCGAGCATGTTGCATTGAGCCAACTGTGCATCATCTTGTCACTTTCTAAAATTAGCAATCTCTTCCTCAGAGGTATTGTCTGCAACCATTGCAGTGATAGACGTATTAAGGACATAAGATAGTTTTTTAGCCTTGAGAACTATTCTCAAATTTCCCTAACCAATCCGTTTAATTCGGTCTGGTCAAATAGCATCTAATATACTTTACAGTGATAGTAATTTAGACATTGTAAAATTCTATAAATAAATTTGTAATTAACAATATTTTAGCATACATTCTTTTATTAATTATCAAAATAAATTAGGTCTTGTTTTAAATTGGTATCTCCCACTATTTTTTTCAAACTATATTACCCTCAATATATATAGTTCGGCAAAATCTAATTAAAGATTTGCTAGTGAGAATAAGGATCTCATTTCAAATGTATATAGCCTTGTGGTGACACAACAAACTATATATAAATAAATAGGTAGACAACTCTTGTCAATTACATCAACTATGCAACTCCTTGTATTTTACCTCTTAGATTATTTTGATCAAGTGGTGGCACATCCGAATCAAAATTATCTAAGTTAAGTCCAACCTAGCACTCTATATATTCAAAAAAGAAAAATATTGTCCTTGTGGTGACACAACAAAACAACATTATTCAATTTTCTTTATAAGCATCAAATGTGATAAACTTAACATCTCAAAGAATTAAGATAAGCATTGTGGTGACACAACAAACTTATAATAATTAATTAATACTCTATTATTTTTATCATGCTAGAAGGCGACGTTCGATATTTTAAATATATTTGAACGCTTAGGACTTAATATAAAATATTTGAGGGGGTTTGTTATTAATTTGTCTCATCTTGTTTAGCGTGCATGCACATATATATAAAATACGCGTCATATTAATTAACATGCGAAGCATATTTGCATAATATATATATATATATATATATATATATATATATATACGGGGAGGATCTAAAGCGGACTAAATAAGCGGACCAAAGAACGGACCAAGGTAAAAACACGCGGGTTTCAGGGTCCGGGTCGGACCAACCCGCGGGTTGACCCTGAAACCCGCGTGTTTTTGCATTGGTCCGCTCCTTGGTCCGTTCTTTTGATCCGCTTTAGATCCTCCCTGTATATATATATATATATATATATATATATATATATATATATATATATATATATATATATATATATATATATATAAGCATGCACATATAGAATACTATATTCTACCTGGATTGATTATGGACTTTTATTTTAGTTTGGTTCACTAGAGCCACCAAGTGAACCAAAAGGTCAAATCCTAGGGGTGCAAGAATTAATATTTAAATATAACTATTACATTTAAACTCGGGTTCCATTACAAATGGGTCTTCAAGCGCTCCTTGATCTCCAATTCTTCAAAAATTAATTCTAACTATTCATATTACAAAACTATTTAAAATAAATAGAAACCTTAATCAGCAGTCAAGGGGAAGTATATAGGAGGGAGTTAGAATTTACATTAAGAAAAAATTAGAGAAGACGAGGTACGCAGACCCCATTTAATAAAACTCATACATTCATGCATACAACTAAAATAAAATTCAATCACATTGGTTAATAGTCTGTAATTAATCCCATTTATTATCATACACATCACCATATGTATCAATAAATAACATTCATCTCATGAATAATAAATATTTAATATATATATTGATATCATTTAATGGGCAAATTTAGTTAGCATAAAATCTAAATTTTGAATCAAAATAAACTCCTTTATTTTGATCCAAATTTAAATCAAAATAAACTTCTTTTATTTTAAGTTATCTTATTTTGAATAAAATAAACAATTTTATTTTAATCAAAATCTTTAATCAAAATAAACTCCTTTATTTTAATTAATTATGGAATCCAATTCCAAGTAAAAAAAAATTCTTTATTAAGGGAAACACGAATTCTCTTTCCTATTCACAAATAAACTCCTTTATTTTGAATAATATGAAATCTTATTTCATATCTAAATAAACTCCTTTATTTAAGGAAACATGGATTCACTTTCTTATTCACAAATAAACTCCTTTATTTTGAATAATATGAAATCTTATTTCATATCTAAATAAACTCCTTTATTTAAGGAAACATGGAATCCAATTTCAACTCCAATTAGTTATCGTAAAATTCAATTCCAACTCTAATTAGTTAGCATGAAATTTAATTTTAAAATTAAAATAAACTCTTTATTTTAATATTAAAATAAACCTTTTATTTTAAAATTAAAATAAATTTTTATTTTAATAATAAAATTATTAAGAATACACACACACACACACACACACACACACACACACACACACACACACACACACACACACACATATATATATATATATATATATATATATATATATATATATATATATATATATATATATATATATCAAGCCGCGAAAGATGTAATCCTTGAATCACTGATTCCGCCTTATTAAATCGAAGTAATCATATAAGAAGTAATCACCTCTAGGAATCATCAAGATGTAATCATATATTATATATACATTGCATAATATCATCCTGTATGAGAAAAAAATACTGGCTACCGTAAATAATATATATATAATATATAACCGCAGCTTGAATAATGTAATCATCTATTATAATAGATCCTGCTCCTTTGAATCTCCCTTATCCACGAATAAGATCCGGCGAAAAAAAAAAGATTGGGATTCACGAATTTTTAATTTTATTTATTTATTTATTTTTTTAAATTTTATGCAATAAAATTATGTCCAATTAAATTGTTCTAAACACATATCAATATACATATCAAATTAAAACAATTAATAATTCGTATAAAGGTTTAGCTTTGATGCCACTGTTAAGTTTGTAATATTCATGAACGCAATAAAATTGCACTAGATAAGCGGAAACGTGTAAAAATCAGAGTTTAAAATTTTACAAACCATATACCGGATCATCCTTTGTGCACAATTATTAATTAAACGAAAAGATAAAGAACAAGAATTATACCCTCGAAGATTCGAGCTTCCTCAGGTACAAGTTCACCTCCAATTCTTTTCGCGTTCAACTTGAATCCACCGGGTTTGGTTCTTTCCTTTGATCAACGTTAGCCACCCAAGTGTTTGGCCTCTAGAGGTGATCCACCAAGGAAGAAGAAACATTTAAGAAGAAGGGTGGTTGGCTAAACCTTAGTTTTCTATCTCTATAGAAAAAGAACGTACTCTTCAACTATTGGAATTGCGTATGTTGAGAAAAAGTCTGTGAGAGCCCCGAACCCGGGTTCCAAATCACTGCATATCTGGTACAATCATTTTATCACTATTTACGGAAGATATAAACATAAATTATTTATACAATAAACGTACACATTATTTCCCCAAAATCGAGTAACCTTAACTTATACACAATTCATAAACTATCAGACATATAACATATTATCAAACTATACTATTACAAATTAGCTGCACATTTTATCCCAAGCTGAACTTGGCATTAACCCTTTTCCCGTATCCGACGTTTTCGCCTTAATCTGCAATGTTAAATCATGATATAGCAATGGTGAGCATGAAAGTTGCCCAGCAAGTTTAAATTTATTAAGACATATCATGATTGAAAGAGTCTGAATAATAAGCTGGCTATAATTCATCAATAAAGTTATGAATTAGCACGAACAAAAATTTGACTGAACAAGTATTAAACATGAACAAATATATCTAGACCAACTGGTAATGAAGGTGATCAGCCTTTCATACCTGACTTATACATGCAATATGTACAGAGTACAATTCTACAATGGCAATCAGCAATGATTAACCATAAGCATATCTGAATGAAATAACTCTTAGTAAAGTTAAGTAAAACTTGCATGTTTCGTTGATTATCGTTACGCAAAAGCCTTTCAAAAGACCTAATATAATATATAAATAATATCGATATATAAGTTAGAATAATATCATCACAATATTTAAAATAACCTAAACACATTATCACATAATCATATCAGTTTATAACTCACATAAGACTTAGTATCAAGTCAAACTATTTCAGTCTGACTTCAACCCGACACAATTCTGACATCCTGACGGTCTAGTCGGACAAAATTTTGAGTTCAAGTTCAATTAAACCCTGCCTAACACTTAACAATTATCTTAGATAATTTTAATATTAATCAAAATATTTTTCGTAAGTTCGTAATACTTTTAGATAATTATTACTATTTATCAAGATTTTTAAATCATTAAACTCGTATTTAAATGAATTAAATACCCCAATATTCTATTATCATTAATATTTATTTATTATCAAATATTAATAGAATTCATGTCATAATATTATAATAAATTTATAATATCACAAGGTATTTTTAATACTTTAAAATCATATTTATATGATTTTTAAACAGTTAAATTCATTATCTGATAATTGCTATTAATGTTAAAATATTAATATTTTCATGACAAAATATCAAAAGTTATATTTTTTAACTTAAAATATTTTTATAACACTTAAATCATTTTTATATGATTTTTAAATCGTTAATTCTATTTTTTTCATAATTTATTTAATATATTTATTAAATAAACTAATTATCATTAATATTGATTAACTAATAAAATTCATCCTAAAATATTAAAAGTCACTGAAATAACTTAAAATTTTTTTTTATACCATAATATTATTTTTCATGATTCTTCATGTATTAAAATTATTTTTAAATAATTTATTTAATATTATAATTAAATAAATTTAATACCATTTATATTCTAAAAATATTAAATATTTATGAAATATACTCAAAATAATTAAAAACTATTTTTCAGACTTTAAAATAAATTTTCAGAATTTATTATGTATTTTTTATAATTAAAAACCATTTAAATCGATTTATTTATTAAAATAAATTATTTTCCGGAAATAAGTGTCGCTAAAGGGGTTTCTGGTGACGAATCTGTCGTTGTTGGTGTTCTTCGCGTGTTCTTGAGCCTTGCCCAGAAAACTTGACAGCGAGCTAGGGGGTGGTTTGACCAACTTTTGATCCTTGTTCTCGTGATGTTCTGTGTTATATAAAGTGTGTAGATTGTAGTATACGTGAAATACTACAACTAAAAAATAAGATCATGGCCAAAACATTTCACCAGTAAGAGATCTAAGCAACCAAATATCATGTCAGAGCTGTTCTTCATTTCTGGATTTTCCAGAAATGAAGAACAGTCGTTACGTCTTACTTTGTGCCTCCGGATCTAGGCCTTACAGGTATGAGTAATGTAATATTAAAGTTCCATTGTGTAGTGCTCATGTCCGTGTAAAACTACATAACCTCAGATCATCTTAACAACATCAGATCTAAGCTATCAAGGCTGGTCAAACTAGTGTTCAGGAAACGGGTCTTGAAGATTCTGGGTTACCCATAATCTCCTTCTCGTGTGTTGGTCAAAGGTGGTTTGACCATGATTATCTACTATTCTGTTCAAGATCCAGGTGGTGTAAAGCCTTTAACATATAGTCTTCATGTCAGGCTACAACAACAACACAATAACGTGACCAAAACATGAACATCTAGTAAGATCAGAGACGTTGAAAAGCTTGTCAGACCTCATGGGGATTTCTGGGCTGTCCAGAAGGCAGTTTCCATGAACGGTCAACGTACTTTGACCGATTGTATCTTTCAATCTATACATGATCTAAGGTTGATTAAAGTCTCAGATCAAAGTACTAACTACAAAGAACAGATCTATAACATAACATACACCAAACATCAAACACACACATATCTGTGAGGTCTGACATATGACTGTCAGACGACTATTTCCATTTTTTCCAGATTTCACAAAACTCAAATTTTGAGCATCAAAATGATATGGATCTAGGTTTTGACAACCCAGATCATTAAATGACACCCTAAAACACAACTTTAAACAATCAATTACAACATCAAACATCAAATCATGAGATTTCTAGAATTAGGGTTTTATACCTTTAAAACTTGGATTTTTGATTTCTGATCCTTGAATATGTTCTTGATAAGCTAAGAGATGATATTAGCTTAGCTTTACAATCCTTTTCACTCTCTCATACCCGAATTTAGAGAGAGCAGATGGTCTTGGACAAATTGAAAAAAAAAGTGAGACTTTTCTTACTTTTAATCTATATAAGTGATATAATTCAATGTATGTGACTGATCCAAGGGGCAAGATAGCTGGTAATTGATATATAGCTAAGGCTAGGGTTAGGGTTAGCCACCCCCTACAAGATCATTGCTACATTTACATGTCTCCTCTCTCTAATAATGTAAAAGGGTAATTTAGTCATTTCGTGTTTATATTTGTCATTTACCCTAACCCTTAGGGTTTAGGGTTTAACCCTTAAAATTTTATTTTATTATTTTTTAAATTTTTTTTAACATTACTTAATTATAATTAGAATTCTCTAATTATATTAAAATTTACTAATCATAATTCATGCTTGCTAATTAGAATTAATATTTCCTAATTAAGATTTCTAATTTAGCAATTTGGTCCGTTAGGGTTTCAAACGAAATAATTAGGGTTTTAAACTTATAAATTAGGGTTTCTAAATTATTAGAAAATCTAATTAATCATTAGGGTTATCCCTAATTAGGTTTATAATTAAAATACAAAAACCTTATACATAGCATTTAAACTCCCAAATTAGGATTTTAATATCCGGATTAGGGTTTTAAATTCCCGGAACTGAATTTAGGGTTTCCAGAACCGATTTTTAGGGTTTCTTATAGATCGTAAGAATTTTCTAACTAAACGTGGACATTCTAAATATATACTTAGGGTTTGATACAGATATTGTTTATATGATCAACCCTTGACCCTTAACCACATCATGCACACATATTGTAACGACCCCAAAATCTATACAATTTAAATCCCGACTTCGGTCGTTAACCATACATTCAACCTCTAAATAATACATCATTATTCGATGTTAAACTTAATAAAATTGCGGAATATTTAAAACTTTTATACATTTCCTTCTTTCTTGCCCTAAATCGCAACCATTACATTACATCTCTTTGATTCAATCTTATATCATGAATTGTTACAAAAAAATGACTATACAAAGTCTTACGTCATAACTAAATATCCATATACATTGGATAGCTCAACTTACATTTCAACATGTTACGTTCAAAATATGAAATACATTTCTCATAAAACATAAGTAATCTTCGTGAATATAGATCTCTATAACTCACTTAGCACATATCTTTACCTTAAAATCTTGACCTGCAAAAGTGGTTATTTGCAAGAGTGAGCTCGACAGCTCAGCAAAGTCCAACAGTTTTCATGCATCACATAACACATAATAACATGCTCGATATACATCTCATTAAAGTAACATTGCATACATGCTTTTAATTCACATAGCAAATATAAAGATCGAGTTCCTTACTCAATCATCATTACTTAGCCAAAACAATGCAGTCATATATTGACTTTAACATTTCATGATTCAACATGCATAACATATTATGCAATTTAAACAGTTCATCAAGTCCACGTAGAAAATAGGAACCTAAAGACTTGCTTTGATCGTTGTTTACCAATAACAGTTTAACAACTTACAACTATCTGCACTTCACGTGCCCTACACAATTATATAATCATACACATCAAATATTAGTCACATAACAACATATAGTAATTGTAATGTAAACTCTACTCTATGTCTCATAATCTTTCCTATTAATAAATACATAATGTTCAACTTAATTGTGTTAACTTTCAACTTATATCTCACTGTATTTTATATTCGCAGTTCATTCAAGTGCTTAAGTCTTGCTAGGACTACTTATTAGCTTTATATTAAATCCACTCCATATCTTATAATATTCATTTCAATAGAATGGAAACACTTTTTAAGTTCATTAACACTTGGCACGACGTTTCGACGTTTTTTCGTCACACGCCCGATTTGCCTCTCTTGTGTATGCTTACTACGCTTCTATAACTCATCTAATACATTATTTATTAATGTTAAGCATCATTATATTTACTATTATTCATGTTTGGTAACTTAGGACAACATCTTTTATGGTCAGGAGCACTACACATGCATATGTGCATGCCCGACGCCCTCCGATTGCCTCTGAAAACACAATAGTCCTAACTATAACCATTTTTACCCATCCTAATGACCTCAAATTGAAAAATATAAAGAACTAAATTTGTAGGTCTACTCGTCCTCGTTCCGGATCATCTTGAATCACCTCAATCGGATTTCGTATGAGGAAGTTATGGCTATTTTACTACAGGAGGTCAAAACTGTCCAAGTCAGACTACAAATCTAGTGCTGGGGCGCGAGGACTAAGCCAACTAGTGGCGCTGGGGCGCGAAATTGGCGTTGGGGTGCGAATTTCAGCGCCGCGGCTCGAATTTCTGGCGCTGGGGCTCCATTTTTGGCGCTGGGGCGCCGAAAATTACAGAACCCAACCACGAAGGACAGAATAACTAAATTCTGGACTAATTACTACTGGTAACATCTAAATAAAGACGTAAAACTTATAAGAATTACTCATAAACATTTACTTATCGTACATATGTCAATTTAGCACAACTTAACAACAATTTTAGAAGACCTAAATCATTGTACACACTGTTTTAAAAACCAAAACTCCATTATTGATGTTTGTTTACACAGTGAACATGGTAACCAAAATTTATAAACTAATTTGATTCCTTGAGACTACGATTCTCTGAATTTCATAACAAATCAATATACTCAACGTTCAATTTCATAATTAGCATATAATCACATACTAATTTTGTCATCATACAAAACATACGTTCATTCATGTTTTCACTGTAAAACCAAATTCTTTTCTTTCATACATAAATTAGCATACAATCTTGTCTATATACTAAAGATGCAATCATATATATATACTAGTATAATAACCACTATTATACATATACATGACCCTCTAACCAATTATACAGACATGGTTTTACAGAAAGTTTGGTAAACACTTTTTATAGAGAACATGAAACATAACAACACATGTAAAGCTTATTAACACATATACGAAATTACAATATAAAGGTTATGGAAAAATACCTTTTGATGCTTGGTTAATCCTTGATAATCACAACAAATAGTTTGAAGAACTTAGACTTTCTTTATTGCTTCTCCTACTCAGATTCTCTCTCAAATTCTCTCTGAACTTCTTTCTTTTCTTTCTTAGGTTCAGTCTTAGACTATGCTACTAACAGTAAGCGTAAACCCAAAAACTGATAAAAGTATACGCTTAATAAAATTGATTTGACAATAATAAGCTTACTTATTATATCAGTTATAAAGTTATAACATATAGGTTATAAATATATTATTTATATTTTATTTATTTAATTTATATTATTAATAAATTAAATTCAAAAATTCAAAAGCCATAAGGCTCCGTTTGGCAAAACTCTTTAAAATTAAAGACTTACTATATTTAAGTCTTGTTTGGCAAAATAAATTAAAACTACTTTAATTTATTTTAATAACCACTTATAATATAGTTATTTGTCACACTTCTAATTAATTAAGTTTTCATACTTAATTTAATTAATTCTAATAACAATTCATTGCATAATATAATAATTTATTTAATCATTATAAATTCTCTAACTTAATTATTAAATTAAATTAGATTACTATTTCAAAATAATTACTTTTCTTAACTCATTAATTATTTATTAAACAAATAAATAATCAAATCACATCAAATCAATTAAACAAATACTTATTCAACAATAAACACATCCATTAAATATTTATATAATTTAATAAATATTTAAATATTATAATAAAAATCTGAATTGTTACATCATTCCCTCCTTACAAGGATTCTGTCCTCAGAATCACAACTCAAGCCACTCATTCGTTACAATCTTCCCTACTTACAAAGATTCTGTCCCCAGAATCGAAGACACAAATTACACAAATAACTCAGAGAAATCTTTCATCATTTTATCTAAATATAGATTTTATATTTCCTACCATTCATTACCTAACAAATTCTAGGTTTCATTTCATAACTTTTATTTGAACTCAATTATATTTTGAGTATTATATATCTTTTAACCCATTCATTTCCTTTTCTAAGGATCGTTATCATAAACACTCGGGAATTGCTATTATAAACACTCAGGATATTGCATTCACTCTTTCTTCTAAGAATTTCGTCCTCGAAATTTTATTGATTAATTTTTATTCATTCATTCTATCAAAGTAGATTTTACATCACTACTTCATTCATTCATTGGTTTCTATAACCACTTTCTTTCCACAAAGATCATTCTACAATTATTAACTTTTCTATTAAAAGTTTCACATTATTCTTTGATACTCATCTACTTCTCACTTTAAAATTTCTTTTCTCACTTATTCAACATATTCATCATTCAGTGTCGTATTCTACGACTCACTTCTTTATAAGGAATACTTTCCTTTTTCACTTCCATTATGCAGAATAACAAGAATCTTCCACAATTGTTCAATAATTGGGAAGTAGTATGAATAACTCAGGAATTTAAAAGATTCCAAATCATGTTGAGGGGTCACAAGACTTTAAACTCTATTATCTAGGTTTAATAGTGCTTCACCCCCTCCGGTTCATCACACTTTAAACCCTCTTTGGTAGAATGTTTATCAATCACAAAGACTGAAAACACCCTCCACTCGTACACTAGGTGGCCAGCCTATTGTACCACTACGTTGGGCCGTAACGTAGTGTTTTGTAATGACTATATGTGTTACGCTCGGAACCATTGTCCCCAAAAACATGTCCCCTTATAGGGTTGTTCAACTCAGTTTTTTAACACCTGAATCCGCACCAAAACAATTTGGTTTGGCATAACTTTTCAATAAATATTTGAATTTCATGTACATCTTTCAATATTTGTCTAGCTGAATCAAATAGCATAGACCTCTACAACAATTCGGACATCAACCGAAATATACATATACATACATACATATGTATTCTCATATCTTAAAGAAATTTAAAAAAAAAATTATGGCATCATGATTATGACGTTGTCATACTACATCTCACCATAGTGGGCTGACGATCATATGATCACATCCAACACCAGGTTCCATTGCATTGATGACTCCATCGTTTATCATATCACCTGATATATATAATTAAAATATATTTTGAAAATTTAGAAATCATTTTTTTCAAGCCGAAACAAACAGCATAGATACACGAATAATAGTATTATTTTAAAAATTCTTTGGTTCACTAGTGTGATCCAACATTTTTCAAAAATCAAAAGTACAACCATAGGCACGAAGTCAATAAATTTCGAAAATCTAGCAAGGCTATAAGATTTGGAAAAACATATGTCTCCACCTTCTACACTGATCCATTACTTAATAATTCTATCTATTCTTATCATCCTCAATACTCCATTTACACTTATCTATACCCAGTTCGTCAAACTTACCACACGTTACGAGTTCAGGAACTTACCACAATCATATGAGTTTAAGAACTTATCCTAGTCAGACCATAGGCGTCCATTCGTTGAGGGGTTCAAAAACATACCATATAATTATGAGTCACGAACCTACCATAAGTATGAGTTTTAAGAACTCGCACTTAACCGTATGATATTCTCTAACTAAACTCTACCTATCTGTTATACACATAAGAAAAGAATCACCTTCTCATCAGGCATATAGCAAATAGCGCGACACAAACATTCCAATGATTATCAATATGATAAACTGAGTGCAAGCACAAAACCCTCACCCATACAAGGATTTGTACAACTCAGCTGTCACATGAGTCCTCAATTGAAAACCCACCTAACTCTATCTTTCTCTTAACAACTTACCCTTAACTTGCTCAATACGAATTCCTCGTATCACATTATCTATAACTCCTCATGAGTTATCTCGTACTATTTCATAGTACACCATCTTCATAGCATTAAGCTATAATCATTCAAACATTACAGACCAACTTTCTTTTATAACTTAAACAGATCACGTCGTGACCTTATTCTATAATCATCTCTCTTAAAATTCTTTTGTTAACTCGTGATCGTTTTGTTTTACGATCCTCATTCTTTCTCTTTTTTATCATTTACGACATTATTCATTATCTTGGCTATTGGAGTTACGAAACTCCTATTTCTTATCTTTATATCTCTTCAAGATTCTTCTTTGAATCTTCTTGTTTATATAACAATTCTTCCTTTAAGAATTTCTAACTTCATTTACATCGCTCAAAATTTCATTCAAGTTCTAAACTCTCATCATACGTGTCCATTTATACACTTGGTACACATCGAGTCTCTAACAGTTTCAATATGGTACGCTGAGTGGTTTCCCACAAACAACCCACAAACTAGGTTCCGAGTAGCTAGTTTGTATATACCTCCGCTCCATGAAGGAATCGTTTAGCCCAGATACCATACATCAACTATTAAAGAGTACAATTGTACCACACTTAGACATAACTCTCTATTCATAACTTCTTTATCATTCTCTTTTTATAGACATTGTCTATTTATTATCACCTTACATCCTTATTATTGGAGTTAGGTAACCCCAAATTTATATTCCTTATAACTCTGCGAGATTCTTCTTTGAATCCTTTCATGCAAGTTTTAATCCCTTATTGTTCAAACTCTATTTGAGCTAATTCGTTCATTATCTTCACCTCTCTTCTCTAAGGTTATAGCCTACGGTACTCCTACCTAAAGTTTATAACCTACAACTTTGATACAACTGTAACGAACTCAAAATCTATACAATTTAAATCCCGACGTCGGTCGTTAACCATACATTCAACCTCTAAATAATACATCATTATTCGATGTTAAACTTAATAAAATTGCGGAATATTTAAAACTTTTATACATTTCCTTCTTTCTTGCCCTGAATCGCAACCATTACATTACATCTCTTTGATTCAATCTTATATCATGAATTGTTACAAAAAAATGACTATACAAAGTCTTACATCATAACTAAATATCCATATACATTGGATAGCTCAACTTACATTTCAACAACATGTTACGTTCAAAATATGAAATACATTTCTCATAAAACATAAGTAATCTTCGTGAATATAGATCTTTATAACTCACTTAGCACATATCTTTACCTTAAAATCTTGACCTGCAAAAGTGGTTATTTGCAAGAGTGAGCTCGACAGCCCAGCAAAGTCTAACAGTTTTCATGGATCACATAACACATAATAACATGCTCGATAAACATCTCATTAAAGTAACATGGCATACATGCTTTTAATTCACATAGTAAATATAAAGATTGAGTTCCTTACTCATTCATCATTACTTAGCCAAAACAATGCAGTCATATATTGACTTTAACATTTCATGATTTAACATGCATAACATATTATGCAATTTAAAACAGTTCATCAAAGTCCACGTAGAAAATAGGAACCGAAAGACTTGCCTTGATCGTTGTTTACCAATAACAGTTTAACAGCTTACAGCTATTTGCACTTCACGTGCCCTACGCAATTATATAATCATACACATCAAATATTAGTCACATAACAACACATAGTAATTGTAATGTAAACTCTACTCTATGTCTCATAATCTTTCCTATTAATAAATACACAATGTTCAACTTAATTGTGTTAACTTTCAACTTATATCTCACTGTATTTCATATTCGCAGTTCATTCAAGTGCTTAAGTCTTGCTAGGACTACTTATTAGCTTTATATTAAATCCTCTCCATATCTTATAATATTTATTTCAATAGAATTGAAACACTTTTTAAGTTCATTAACACTTGGCACGATGTTTCGACGTTCATTTGTCACATGCCCAATTTGCCTCTCCTGTGTATGCTTACTATACTTCTATAACTCATCTAATACATTATTTATTAATGTTAAGCATCATTATATTTACTATTATTCATGTTTTGTAACTTAGGACAACATCTTTTATGGTCAGGAGCACTACACATGTATATGTGCATGCCCGACGCCCTCCGATTGCCTCCAAAAACACAATAGGCCTAAAGATGACCATTTTTACCCATCCTAATGACCTCAATCGGAATTCGTATGAGGAAGTTATGGCTATTTTACTACAGGAGGTCAAAACTGTCCAAGTCAGACTACAAATCCGGCGTTGGGGCGCGAGGACTAAGCGAACTAGTAGCGTTGGGGCGTGAAATTGGCACGGGGGCGCGAATTTCAGGGCAGCTGCGTGAATTTATGGCGCTGGGGCTCCATTTTTGGCGCTAGGGCGCCATTTTTGGCGATGGGGCGCTATTTTTGGCGTTGGGGCGCCGAAAATTGCAGAACCCAACCACGAATAATAGAATAACTAAATTCTGGACTAATTACTACTGGTAACATCTAAATTAAGACGTAAAACTTATAAGAATTACACATAAACATTTACTTATCATACATATACCAATTTAGCACAACTTAACAACAATTTTAGAAGACCTAAATCATTGTACACATTGTTTTAAAAACCAAAACTCCATTATCGATGTTTGTTTACACAGTGAACATGGTAACCAAAATTTATAAACTAATTTGATTCCTTGAGACTACGATTCTCTGAATAATCAATATACTCAACGTTCAATTTCATAATTAGCATATAATCACATACTAATTTTTTCATCATACAAAACATACGTTCATTCATGTTTTCACTGTAAAACCAAATTCGTTTCTTTCATACATAAATTAGCATACAATCTTGTCTATATACTAAAGATGCAATCATATATATATACTAGTATAATAACCACTATTATACATACACATGACCCTCTAACCAATTATATAGACATGGTTTTACAGAAAGTTTGGTAAAAACCTTTTATAGAGAACGTAAAACATAACAACACATGTAAAGCTTATTAACACATATACGAAATTATAACCTAAATGTTATGGAAAAATACCCTTTGATGCTTGGTTAATCCTTGTTAATCACAACAAATAGTTTGAAGAACTTAGACTTTCTCTTATTGCTTCTCCTACTGAGATTCTCTCTCAAAATCTCTCTGAACTTCTTTCTTTTCTTTCTTAGGTTCAGTCTTAGACTAGGCTACTAATAGTAAGCGTAAACCCAAAAACTGATAAAAGTATACGCTTAATAAAATTGATTTGGCAATAATAAGCCTACTTATTATATCAGTTATAAAGTTATAACGTATAGGTTATAAATATATTATTTATATTTTATTTATTTAAATTATATTATTAATAAATCAAATTTAAAAATAAAAAAGTCATAAGGCGTCGTTTGGCAAAACTCTTTAAAATTAAAGACTTACTATATTTAAGTCTTGTTTGGCAAAATAAATTAAAACTACTTTAATTTATTTTAATAACCACTTATAATATAGTTATTTGTCACACTTCTAATTAATTAAGTTTTCATACTTAATTTAATTAATTCTAATAACAATTCATTGCATAATATAATAATTTATTTAATCATTATAAATTCTCTAACTTAATTATTAAATTAAATTAGATTACTATTTCAAAATAATTACTTTCCTTAACTCATTAATTATTTATTAAACAAATAAATAATCAAATCACATCAAATCAATTAAACAAATATTTATTCAACAATAAACACATCCATTAAATATTTATATAATTCAATAAATATTTAAATATTATAATAAAAATCTAGATTGTTACACATATACATAGAACATATTCACTTAATCCTTAATCTTGAATAATTCACTTAAATCCTTCACAAAAATTTGAAATCCTCAAAATTTATTCTAAAAAAAATCAAACGCATACACTTATTTTATGTCTAGGTTCTAATATTGAACCTTAAATCAAATAATTAAAATTTTAAAAATATTCAAAATTCTCGGGTTGTCACAAAGTCAACAACCACTTCACCCATATTATGACTCATCTTATTTATAGATGTGGACAACCCTCCTTAGCAGTTAAGGAATTAGGTTTTATTTTAATTAATTAAAATTCTTTAATCAATTAGGCTCTTAATCTTATTAGGAATAATTAATTAAACTTTTAATTAATTAGCCTCATAATCTTATTAGGAATAAATGAGAGTACTTTTATTAATTAATTCCCAAACTCTTTTGGAAATTAAATAATAATAATAGTAATAATAATAATAAGACTCCTCTTATTAATTTATATTTAATATTTTTAAAATATTAAATTATAAATATTATGCTATTTAATTTATTCTATCAACATCGATTAAATTAAATATACTTAACTTATTATTACAATTATGCCATTAACTTCTTAAATAATTATCCTTCCTTTTATGGTGTGACCCTTTAGGTTCTCCATATTAAATCGGTTGTGAATAAATCAATTAGAACAATTCTAATCTTATTTAAATAAATAAATTAAAATATTAATTTATTTAAATAAATAATATTTATTCTATAATAGGGATAAGCCTCCCTAGCAATTAACGACTTTCCAGATAATATAAATTTTAACATTAATCATAAAAGAACCTTTGAGTAAATAGTTACCGTTAAATTTAATCCTTCCACCATACAATGTCCCAATTAAATATAAAACATGAAATTACTGTTAAGACTTATTTTATTTAATTATATGTATTTCGACTCTTAAATGCACAACACCATATAATACAAATTAGAAACTCCTTTCTAATTTCATTCTGCCTTGGCCAAGGACTACTGGGTTGTCATTTATCGAATCACATAGGACTTTTCTCTTCTTTTACTAGAAGCGGTAGATTCTTTACTGATCATACATTATCTCCATGTACAACTTATTGTACCCAAGCATACCCTTTGATATACCCTAAGGGTCTTAGAGAATAAGTCAAAGTATAACTCATCATACACAAGATACTATGATGATCTCAAGTCTAAGGATCATTTGTACTACTATCACTACAGGAATTCCTATTGACAGGCAAGTAAAACTCCATTATGTATTCCTTAGCGAGCCACGTTCAGTGAACTTATTCTCTAATAAACACCTACATACTTGCTTTAGTGTCTCTACACAAATGATCATGAGATCAATCATCCTCATCCAATGAACAAGCAACGTATGTACCAATCTATCCAGATTCACTAATCTCCAATTTAGTAATCAAATGATTGGAAACTATTTTAGTTTTAAGCTTTGTAAGAATTTAGATCTCATTAGAATGATCATCATCATTATTCTAAAAGCATTACTTAAAACTATGAGTTTATTGTGACGCCCCCAAAATAGGTATACAACACCCATTCTGAGTTGCCAAATACATGGTACAGAAAGCAAACTACAACTTCAATAATACAATTGTCGTGCAAAATACGACAACACATACTGTGAGTTTAAATACAAATATTGTCTTCTAGACAATATCCACACTCAAATAAGTCCTCAATACAATTATTCAAACACAATTTTACAGAAATAGTGAGGACTGCTAAAATATCTTTCTAGAACTATAACTCCATACCCCGACTAGATCCTGCTATGTTCTCACTTCCTGAGAAGAAAAATGGAACAAAAAGAAAAAGGGTTAGCTCAACTAGCCCAGTAAAGAATATTATGACTAAGATAATATACAACAAATTATCATTAGTATTCAACAGAAAAAAAACTGATAGAATATAATCGACAACAAGTTTTAGATCAACAACTGCAGCGGAAACAGCAAACCATTAGAAGAGTCAAGTAGAGAATGAATTCTACTATCTTCTAAGATTTAAAAGTCCATCATCAATAATTTATCCCTGTAACATCAATTAATAATCATCTTTATCCAAATATTCATCTTTGCACTACAGGCCAAAGATATTCATTTGTATCACCTGTCAGTCATGTTCATCTCAACACCTGTTCATCTTTGCACTACAGGCCAAAGATATTCATCAAGTAATCATACATCTTTACACTACAGGCCAAAGATATTCAGTAATATCATCATTTAGGACTGAGGATGATGAAAAATATCTTAAAGAGAACGAATCCAGTAAGACAGAAGGACAAATAGTAGGGATTCGTATAACAGTTTATCCAATATCAATAATACTTCATAATAATCAATTATGAAGCAGAATTCAAAAATAAAGATCAAAACATGGATACAATCAAAGATAGTAACCATAATAGACATCTTAAAAAAAAGGAAAATTTTATTTTTCGGTGAATAGTGCCGTATTCGTGAATAGTACCGTATACGTGAATAGTAACGTATACGTGAATAGTAACCCCGACACAAAAAGTTCCAAATTTGATAAAAAATTCATATCAATATTTCAGCATAATGATATTGAAGAAAATAATATCATTAAGAAGAAAATAATATCCCTTACCTCAAAATATCAATACTTCTGGTCAGAATACCGGTATAAGGCTGAAAGAAACTTGCTCTGATGAATAGAAACTCTCAAAGTATCTAAATACTTACAAAATACACTCAATAATCTAGAGAGAGAAAGAGAGAAAATTTGTTTATGGTGTGATTTTTAATTCTAACTTAGCCCTCTATTTATAGGAAAATGTTAGCACGCCGAAGCAAACTTAACCTGTAACCTGATGGCTTTACCTGCTACTATTCCCACCAACCACATTTGAATAAAAATCTCAGCACATTTCTTCACCAACCAAGAGTGGGGCCCACCAATTCTAGAATTTTCCACCAAAATGATTAACTCTGAAAATTCAACAATTTCTGAACCAGTCATCTCATAAAATTCATAATAAATCATACATTCATTTTTAACGGTTCAAAATTTGTGGACATATACTCAACTTATATATGTATAACACATCCAAAAATTACCACGATCGGATTAAAAATTATAACCCCCGCAAAATATCTCAAAACTCCTGATTTTTAATACCTCCATTCCGACAAAAATACTGATAAAAACCTCAACATTAACTCCTTCATTTTTAACCACAAAAATATATCCCTCATTTATATCCACATAAAATAAATATTTTCATATCATATGAATCAATAAATAATTATTCACAAATAATATTACAGAATCACATTTATGACAACCAGGCCGTTCCCAAGAAAGAGGGGGCTTTCCAATAAGGATTTCTCCTTACTGGCGCGCAATTAGATGACCAAACATCTCCTTAGACAGAACCTTCTAGGCATTGCCAATAATGTTATCTAATAATATTATTCAAATAATATGAATTATTGATCTGATAAAGGAAAATACTGTGCAGCAATAATTATTGAAACAACAATAATATAAAATATCAACGCAGCAATTATTGAATCAATAAAATAAAATATTAAACAATAACTACTGTAACAATTATTGAGTAGTGCCTTCTTACTTAAGAATCAATAATTGGTGCAATACCGTGTGCTACTGTATTTTAACCACCGGGTATTCCAACAGTATTAACGGTAACAACTACGCCGTTATTTATAAACAACTTATACTTGTCGTTTTCTTCATCCAATCGCTTTCCGTTATGGGGCCCACACAAGGCTGCGCCATCGTACGAATATTCCCCGACAGCAAGAATATTCTACGACCAAATGAATATTCCCCGACAAAATGAATATTTTATAACCACTTGCTTATTTTACAAAATTTGCACATTTCACCCATAACCAAAGTATTATATCAAATTAACTCCTTATTATTCACAATAATATTTAGAAAAAATTTGATTTTATTCATTAATAAGCTGGGGTCTTACAACCTCCCCTCCCTATGAAATTTCGTCCTCGAAATTAACGTACGTACCTGATATTTCGAAAAGGTGAGGATACCTCGCTTTCATTTCTAATTCCAACTCCCAGGTCATTTCTTCCATAGCATGGTTTCTCCACAAAACCTTAACTTGTGGTATAACCTTTGTGCGTAGGACATGCTCTTTCCTATCCAAGATCTTAACAAGTTCCTCCTCGTACGTTAAATCTTCAGCTATCTCATCTGGTTCTAACTCAATAATGTGGTTCGGGTCTTTAACATATTTACGAAGCATAGATATGTGAAAAACATTATGAACACGAGACATGCTTGGAGGTAATGCGAGTCTATATGCCACATTTCCTATTCGCTCAAGAATCTCAAATGAACCAACAAATCTTGGATTGAGCTTTCCTCTCTTCCCAAATCTTGTAACTCCCTTCCATGGTGCAACACGTAACAATACATGATCCCCAATATTAAATTCTGTATCCTTCCGATGAAGATCCGCATAACTCTTTTGTCGATCCTGTGCCGTTTGTATACGTTGTCGAATCGTTTGGATCTTCTCTGTAGTCATGCGTACCAACTTTGGTCCCAACAATGTTGCTTCACCCACCTCGTCCCAGCATACTGGAGAACGATATTTTCTTCCATACAACGCCTCGAATGGAGCCACACCTATGCTCGCCTGATAACTGTTGTTGTAGGAGAATTCCACCAATGGTAGGTACTTATCCCAACTCCCTTTGAGATCTAGGACACAAAGTCTTAATAGATCTTCAAGAGTTTGAATAGTCCTCTCTGATTGTCCGTCCGTTTGAGGATGGTATGCCGAACTAAATCGTAAATCTGTGCCCATAGCTTTTTGCAAGCTAACCCAAAATCTTGAAGTGAATCTTGGGTCACGATCTGAAACTATGGATACTGGTATGCCATGCAATCTCACAATCTCGTTCACATACATACTAGTAAGACGTTCAAGGGAATAAGTCTCATGTATCGGTAAGAAATGAGCAGACTTGGTTAATCTATCAACAATAACCCAAATCGCATCTATGCCTTAAGAAACCTTGGGAAGACCTGTAACGAAATCCATGGTAATATGTTCCCACTTCCATTTCGGGATCTCAAGTGGTTTCAATGGACCCTTTGGCACTTGATGCTCCGCCTTTACACGTTGACAAGTTAAACACCTCGAGATAAACTCCGCGATTTCTCTTTTCATATTGCTCCACCAAAATGTATGTCGAAGATCGTGATACATTTTGGTACTCCCAGGATGGATTGCAAATGGTGTGTTGTGTGCCTCCATCATTATTCTATGTTTCAAGTCAAAATCGTTAGGAACATAAAGTCTGGAGTTGACTCGAAGTATTCCTTCTTCATCGATTCTTGCTTCTGGAATAGCACCTTCATGCACTTTCTTCTTCATATGCATCAGCTCTATGTCCGTAGCTTGAGCAGCTTTAACTTTATCTATTAAAGTCGGTTCTACTCGTATATTTGATATCATCATGTGGGTACTTGGAGCCTTCATCTCTATCTTCATCCTTTGTAAGTCATACAAAATGGGCTTTTGTGTTAACAACATTGCACTCGTACCCGCATATGATCTTCTACTCAATGCGTCAGCTGCTACGTTTGCTTTTCCAGGATGATATTGGATGGTATGATCGTAATCTTTCAACAGCTTGAGCGAACGTCACTGCCGCATGTTGAGTTCCTTTTGGGTGAAGAAATATTTGAGGCTTTTATGATCTGTATAGATCTCCACTTTCTCCCCATACAGGTAGTGTCTCCAGATCTTCAAGGCGAAAACGACTGCTGCCAACTCCAAATCATGAGTAGGATAATTCCTCTCATATTCTTTGAGTTGTCGCAAGGCATAGGCTATGACTTTCCCATGTTGTATGAGAACACATCCTAACCCTTTGCCTGAAGCATCGCTGTAGATAACAAATCCATCCGAACCAGATGGTATTGTCAGAACAGGTGCCGAAATGAGTCTCCTCTTGAGTTCTTGGAAACTCTTCTCGCATTCCTTACTCCATACGAATTTTGTATCTTTCAGAGTCAGCTGAGTTAACGGAGTAGCGATTCGAGAAAATCCTTCCACAAATCTCCGATAATAACCAGCTAAGCCCAGAAAGCTATGTACTTCGGTTACTGACTTCGGTTGCTCCCAACTTTGTATGGCTTCAATCTTCATCGGGTCGACAGATACTCTATGTTTTGACACCACATGCCCAAGGAATGCTACTTCCTCAAGCCAGAACTCGCATTTCTTCAGTTTGGCATATAACTTGTTTTCACGAAGCCTTTGCAATATCATCTTCAAATGGCGTTCATGATCTTCACGGCTTTTGGAATAGATGAGGATGTCATCAATAAAGACAACAATGAACTGATCCAAATATTCTTTGAATACACGGTTCATCATATCCATGAAGGCAGCAGGAGCATTAGTCAATCCAAAAGACATGACTAAGAATTCATAATGCCCGTACCGAGTTCTGAAGGCAGTCTTTGGAATACCCTTAGTTTAAATCTTCAGCTGATGATATCCAGAACGAAGATCGATCTTTGAAAAGAATTGTGCTCCTTGCAACTGGTCAAACAGGTCATCAATGCGAGGTAGCGAATACCTATTCTTGATAGTGACATGATTCAATTCTCGATAGTCGATACAAAGTCGCATACTCCCATCTTTCTTCTTTACGAATAACACAGGAGCACCCCAAGGAGATGTACTAGGATGAATAAAACCGATGTCCAACAACTCCTGTAGTTGGACTTTTAACTCCTGAAGTTCAATAGGAGCCATTCGATATGGGGTTTTAGAATTTTGCTTTGTACCGGGTTCAAGGTCAATAAAGAATTCAACTTCACGTTCTGGGGGTAGACCAAGAAGTTCTTCAGGAAATACATCGGGAAATTCTCTAACAATAGAAATATTATTCAAATCTGACTTGTCTTTGTTCAAATCCATAACATGGGCTAAGAAAGCTTGACATCCGTTTTTCAATAAACGAATAGCTTTGTGGCTTGATATGACAGTGACTGATTTTAGTGGTTTAGTAGTTTGAATTCGTATGGCAGGTTGGTTAGGAATATGAAAACTAACAACCTTACGAAAATAATCAATTTTAGCATGATGAGTGGTTAACCAATCAATTCCTAAAATCACATCAAAAGCAAGTATCTTTAAAGAGATAAGATCAATAAGTAATGTGATAGTGCCAACTTGGATCATGCAAGATTTATAAACTGTAGATGTAACGAAGGTTTCACCCAACGGAGTTTCAACAGATAAGTCAAAGTCCAATTTCTCCGGAGTCAAGTTTAAACGTTGAGCACAAGCAGGAGAGATAAAAGAATGGGTAGAACCGGTATCTAGTAAAGTATAAACTTCGCAAGAATTCAAGATTAGCTTACCCGTGATCACCTCGTTCGGGTTTCTCACGTTTTGGCCAGTCACGACAAACGCTCTTCCAGGAACCGCTGATTTTGACTTATCCGGGACAGCTTTTGGAGTCACCATTCCCGCTGAACTTGGTTTTGCTACAGAACACTCTCGAGCTATATGACCCTCCTTTCCACAGTTATAACATACCTTGGATTGTTGTGGGCAGTTTGGGCTGATATGTCCCTCTTTCCCACATTTGTAACATACGACCGGTGGTCGTTCTCCTCCCCTAGAAATAGTTGATGTTTGTGCAGACGTCTTCACGTTATCATTGTTGTACCTTCTCTTCTTGAAATCTCCTCCCGACTTACTCCTTTTATTATCACGACCACGATTACCACCAGAGTGGTTACCGCTTTTGTCCGAATGTTTTCCTCCCTGCTGGTTTTCATTGCTTCGATGACTGCCGCCACCGGTATGACCCTGGTTGTGGTCCCTCGGTTGCACATACTCATTATCTCGCTCTAATAATTGGGCCCTGTTTACAACATCTGAATATAAAGAAAATTTATGAGAGATAAGATATTGTCGAATCTCGGGTTTTAGACCTCTCAGAAACATCCTTGTCATTCGTTCCTCATTTTTGACCAAATGAGGTGCAAACCTGGATAACTCTGCAAACTTCGCCTCGTACTGGGACACCGTCATGTTGTTTTGTTCCAGTCTGATAAACTCCACCTCCTTCATATGACGAATACTTTCAGGAAAGTACTTGTCATTGAACAGTTTTTGAAATGTTTCCCAGGACATGTTGAGTGCGTCAGGCTGGGTACGCTTCACAGACTCCCACCAGTAGTCTGCCTCACCGCGGAACATAAAGGTGGCGAATGGAACCTTCTGTTCCTCTGTGCATCCCAAGACATCGAATATCTTGGTAATTTACTTGACCCACGTTTCCGCCATGATCGGATCCGGCTTTCCCTTAAATTCTGGTGTTCCTAATTCTTTGAACTGCTTGGCTGTGACAAACCGCGCGTTGTTATCATTTCCACCTGTATTCTGCACACGAGTCTCCCTCGTCTGATTTTGCATGAACTGTAAAAAGCTCCTAAACATTCCATCATTCATCGTTTGCTCGGTAACGTTATTTACAGGAGGAATATTGCCTTCCTGTTGCACGTTCCCTTGGGTGGTGATCAAAGGTGTCTCCACGGTCTGATTTACTCTATTATTAACGTTCTCAGCTGCCATTCTTAAATACTGCCATAAAACAAGGGTTAATAGTCATGTCATATATTATCTCTATACTCTGACCGACCAAATAAACACCAAATAAACTTAGCCATGTCATACTAGTGAAGGAATTCCCCGTCTCTCCCCTCCTAGTTCTTGTCTCACATCTCAGTCAGGGATCATATCCCTAAGCTTTGATACCAACTGTGACGCCCCCAAAATAGGTATACAACACTCATTCTGAGTCGCCAAATACATGGTACAGAAAGAAAACTACAACTTCAATAATACAATTGTCGTACAAAATACGACAACACATACTGTGAGTTTAAATACAAATATTGTCTTCTAGACAATATCCACACTCAAATAAGTCCTCAATACAATTATTCAAACACTATTTTACAAAAATAGTGAGGACTGCTAAAACATCTTTCTAGAATCATCACTCCATACCCCGACTAGATCCTGCTATGTTCTCACCTCCTGAGAAGAAAAATGGAATAAAAAGGAAAAGGGTGAGCTCAACTAGCCCAGTAAAGAATATTATGACTAAGATAATATACAACAAATTATCATTAGTATTCAACAGGAAAAATCTGATAGAATATAATCGACAACAAGTTTTAGATCAACAACTGCAGCGGAAACAACAAACCATTAGAAGAGTCAAGTAGAGAATGAATTCTACTATCTTCTAACATTTAAAAGTCCATCATCAATAATTTATCCCTGTAACATCAATTAATAATCATCTTTATCCAAATATTCATCTTTGCACTACAGGCCAAAGATATTTATTTGTATCACCAGTCAGTCATGTTCATCTCAACACCTGTTCATCTTTGCACTACAGGCCAAAGATATTCATCAAGTAATCATACATCTTTGCACTACAGGCCAAAGATATTCAGTAATATCATCATTTAGGACTGATGATGATGAAAAATATCTTAAAGAAAACGAATCTAGTGAGACAAAATGACAAATAGTAGGGATTCGTATAACAGTTTATCCAAGATCAATAATACTTCATAATAATCAATTGTGAAGCAGAATTCAAAAATAAAGATCAAAACATGGATACAATCAAAGATAGTAACCATAATAGACATCTTGGAAAAAAAGGAAAATTTTATTTTTCGGTGAATAGTGTCATATTCGTGAATAATGCTGTATACGTGAATAGTAATGTATACGTGAATAGTAACCCCGACACAAAAAGTTCCAAATTTGATAAAAAGTTCATATCAATATTTCAGCATAATGATATTGAAGAAAATAATATCATTAAGAAGAAAATAATATCCCTTACCTTAAAATATCAGTACTTCTGGTCGGAATACCGGTATAAGGCTGAAAGAAACTTACTCTGATAAATAGAAACTCTCAAAGTATCTAAATACTCACAAAATACACTCAATAATCTAGAGAGAGAAAGAGAGAAAACTTGTTTCTGGTGTGATTTTCAATTCTAACTTAGCCCTCTATTTATAGGAAAATGTTAGGACGCCGAAGCAGACTTAACCTGCAACCTGATGGCTTTACCTGCTACTCTTTCCACCCACCACATTTGAATAAAAATCTCAGCACATTTCTTCACCAACCAAAAGTGGGGCCCGCCAATTCTAGAATTTTCCACCAAAATGATTAACTCTGAAAATTCAACAATTTCTGAACCAGTCATCTCGTAAAATTCATAATAAATCATACATTCATTTTTAACGGTTCAAAATTTATGGACATATACTCAACTTATATATGTATAACATATCCAAAAATTACCACGATCCAACGATCAGATTAAAAATTATAACCCCCGCAAAATATCTCAAAAACCCTGATTTTTAATACCTCCATTCCGACAAAAATACTAATAAAAACCTCAACATCACGACCAAACGAATATTCCCCGACAAAATGAATATTTTATAACCACTTGCTTATTTTGTAAAATTTGCACATTTCACCCATAACCAAAGTATTATATCAAATTAACCCCTTATTATTCACAATAATATTTAGAGAAAATTTGATTTTATTCATTAATAAGTTGGGGTCTTACATTTATCACATATTATAAAACAGCATCATGTAGATAATTAAAAGCCTTTAATAAATTAATACTTTTTATTAATAAATGAATAAGATTGTTTACAATGTATATGCTTTATCATCAAACATGATTGGCTTGTGTGCATACAACTTTCAATTCTTACATCACATCATTAATTTAAAAGTCTATCATCATAATAATAAATAAAATTACAAGTCCTCATCAATTGTACATTTTTCTCTTTCTTTTGCTAGATGTAAGCTCATCTACTTTCTCAATTTTAGCTGCAATAATTATATTTATGCAAGGGTGAGCAAAACAAATGCTCAGTAGATATGACAATGAATCAACAAGATAATAATTGACAATGAATAGGCTCATCAAAACTGAATAGTACTCTATCAACGATAACCAAAGACTGGAATCAAAATATGGAATATATATCTGAGGGTCATAAGACCACGAACTGTGTCCATAGTTGCAAGTAATCTTTCAACTTCAACTTTAACAGTCATAAGACTATAAGGACTCCTCGTACATAGGGGGTCAGCCCTTCGTACAATGTATTGTGCGCAAACATTTCAACGCTAAGCGTAAATTATCCCCTATTAATAGGGTTGTTCATCTCAGTATTTAGAGTACAAGTCCGCACTGAAAAAAGTATGATTTGGATAAGCTTTCAAGGGAAATTTGAAGTTTAACGATCATCAACTAGAGGACTAGTTGAATCAATAGTGTTTGATAACACAACAGTTGATCAATAGTAACATAATATGGAACAATGAATAAGTGTAAGCGAACTAACTATATTTTTAACTCATGCTTACAAACAACTACAAGGCATAAGTATGGAATGACAACAAACCTTGCTTGAATAATATTAAGCTAGAACTAGGAATTACTGATTATACTTTAAATAATAGCAAGCTGAAAATAAAGCTTGCTCATTATGAGAATAGTTTGTGCCAAGTAAATGAGATAAGATAGTTCAACATTAGAAATTAAAATTCAAGAAAACTGCATTCACAATATCCGAATGACAATAAAGAAACTTATCTAGCAATAAACAAGTTAGAATGCGTCAATAAATATTGGAATTTAAACTTGTTCGAGTAAAATAAGGTCATCGCTAGTTTGTTCAAATCATGATTAAGACTACACGAGTTCGCTTAATGAAACTTTTAAAATAAGAACTTGCTCAATCAAAAGAATGAAGTTACACAATGTAATAATAGAACTAACTCAACGAATGTGTATAGTTAGAAAACTTGCCTCGAGCGTAAGCTAAAATATCAAAACTCACGTTAACCTATATATAATATTAAAATCACAACATCTGTTAGACATACCAATATTCATTTTATAATATTAAGTGCATTACTAGCTAAACTTGTTATTTTAGCACAAGTCTTATGCTTCCATATATATTTCAGAATTCCCAAGTGTTATAACATCACAACACTTATCTAACATTCATTGTACAAACTAAGTTACGCATAACAATTTTACAACTTTAAATTTACAATCCACCTAACATGACTCTGTTTAACCTTGTTGTTACATGATTCTCACATTAACCTAACATTAAGCTAAGTTACATTGAACGTCCAAAGTCTGCATAATTAGTAGACTTCACTGTCTGTGATAGGGTACTGGCGCGGCTGCGCCAGTTTTACACTGGGTTGCAGCGCGGATGCGCGCCCGCGCTACACACCAGTTCAAGTTTTGCAGAACATGGTTACGGCAGTTTTCTTAAGCCAACTAACACGAATTTCACCCACAAAACAGTGAAATTAACACAAACAATTGCTATAAACTAATCATAAACATGTTTGTTAACATTTACAACCAATTAGAACAATTTAACATCAACTAAAACTAGTTTAATATCTCAAATTCCATAATTTCATACGAAAACTCCATAATCATCACTGTAATCTCTAAACTTGGCTAAATTGCTTCGTTCAAATTACGCTATGCTCGTTTCTTAATGAACTAACATATACAAGACTCAATTAACAGTTTAACATATGAATTGACCATCAAAATTGGTACTTACATGAGCCATATGAAAAATACATACAACATACACTGTCGTTAATTTTTCTTCTACTGTTAACCGAATTAGCATGAAATTTCTTGTTAAAGCATAAACTCTAGCATCATAAACACACATACTCACCATAATTCAGTTTTCTACAACAATTTAACACATTTGCAATTCGCAAAAAATATACAGTTTGCCGAAGAACATATATATGTGTGTGTGCGTATATATATATATATATATATATATATATATATATATATATATATATATATATATATATAATACTAAGGTTTAGATACAATACCTTCAATTTGTTTGAAATCCTTGTTAGAACTATTTAGAATCCACAGCTCTCAATTCTCTCTCAAAACCTCTCAAGTAATTCTCTCTAAAACCCTCTATAATTTTTCTCTGTAGTTTTTCTTAGGCTTAGGCTTAGACAATATAGATTATACGTAAAACTAAACTGACAACCTTAATACACCAACTTAATAAAATGTCAGTTACAACAAAACCAACGTATAAATTATAAATATACTAGATTTATTATTTTAATTTATTTTATTTTATTTATATAATGCAAAATTAAAAAGAAAATCCAAAAGCCATAGGGTTTTGTTTGGCAAATCATTTAAAATTAAAGAGTTTATATCCTTGAACCTTGTTTGGACAAAACTAAATTAAAACTACTTTAATTTATTTTAATACTCCTCATAATATAGTTATTTGTCACACTTTATTTAATTAAGTTTTCATATTTAATTTAATTAATTCAAATAACAATTAATTTAAATAAATCATTTAATCACATAACTCAATACAAATAATTAACCATCAAATTAAAATATCCATATAATAATAATTTTCCTAACTCATTAACTATTTATTTAACAAATAATTAACCAAATAAAATCAAATCAATTAAACAAATATTTATGCAACGATAAACACATCCATTAAATATTTATATAACTCAATAAATATTTACTATTATAATTAAAACTCTAGAATGTTACATCACATTAAGAATTTCTATTGATAGGCAAGTAAAACTCTATTAGGTATTCCTTAGCCAGCCACGTTTAGTGAACTTATCCTGCAATAAGCACCTACATACTTGCTTTAGTGTCTCCACGCAAATGATCATGAGATCAATCATCATCATCCAATGAACAAGCAACATATGTACCAATCTATCTGGATTCACTAATCCCTTTTTTAGTAATCCATCTATTGGGAACATTTTAGTTTTTAAGCTATCTAAGAATTTAGATCTTCTTAGTATGATCTCATCATGATTCTAAAAGCATTGCTTAAAACTATGAGTTTATTACATATTATTAAAACAACACCATGTAGATAAATTAAATGTCTTTAGTAAATAAATACTTTTATTAATAAATGAATAAGTTTGTTTACATAATATATGTTTTATCATCAAACATGATTGGCTTGTATGCATACTACTTTCATAGTTAAAAGCATTCACTATTAAAAAATTTCAACAGTGGTTTAAGAAAAGGGTTGAAGACGATAACGCTGTTGAGCATTTTAGAGATGTTATTTCGGGTCCGTACTAATTAATTAGTTCATTTCCCGGTTGCATCATTAATGGGTACAAATTCAAGGTTGATGACTTAAATGAACTAACATTAGTCAATTCAGGCATTGTCGTGTTGGGAAGTTATTGCCATGATTTCGAGTCCAATTATTATAGACGATTAGAGGAAGTGGTTGTGTTCAATTATCCCAGGGGTCAAAAGGTTGTTACATTTATGTGTCGCTGGTTTGATACTAATAAGGGTGTTAAAATTGATCGTAATATAATCGTCAAGTTAGATATAAAGTCAAAACTACATTCTGATGATGTATTCGTGTTAGCCAGCCAAGCGACTCAAGTGTACTACACTCCGAATGTCGTAAATTCTAGAAGCCCCTGGTATACAGTTGTCACAATGAAAACTTAGGCATTTGATGGTACTAATCTATCTGGAAAGGATGACCCGTTGCAAGAAAAAACAACAATCCCTGGGACGTAGTGCTAAATGATGATGATGTGGTGGTTGGTGATCTTGTTGACATACGCGATGATGAGGAAAACGTGGTTGTCAATAAATATATCGTCGTACAAGAAGAAGATGACAAAGAAACTGATATGTATTTAGAAGAGGAATAATTCGAGGATGAAGTTGATTTTAATTCTGACGGGTTTGATGACGTACTTAGTCTAAACTTATTGTTGTTTCTTAAAACATTTAATAATAATAACGGTTATTAATTTAGATCAATTACCTGCAAATTAATTACTTAATATTGGGTATTTCAATAGTACACTTATATATGGCTAGACATAGTAGTGGAGGTCATGGTGGTGGTGGTCGTTCAGGATCTATCGATGGCTCCTACGGTGAGCCATTAGATACTGGTCGTCAATGTAACCGAGAGAATAACCTCGATTTATTTGGTTGTCCGCTGGCACAACCACACATTGTCCAGGTAGATGTTGACTCTGCGCAATAAGTGTCATATCTAATATATCAATTGTAATTAAATACATTAATATGATTGTATGATTAAAATAACACAATGTTTTATTTATCTCGTATTGTAGTATTTTGGACCCCATCGCTAAGGCGACGCTCCACTCCATCTGCCTAACACACCTGCCCACTTGTTGTATGTGATTTAGCCTGTACACACAATATGATGCCTGTGACGCGCCCAAAATAGGTATACATCACCCATTATGAGTCGTCAAATATATAGTACAGTAATCAAATACAAACTTCCTTATACAATACGACAAAAGTGTAGCTAAGTGTTTTTACACAAATATTGTATTCTAGACAGTATTCAAACTCAAATGGAGTCCTTATTACATTTATTATCACACTATTTCATAGAATAGTGAGGACTACTATAGCCACCATCTCGGACCATCACACCGTTCCCCGACTAGTCCCAGCTACGTTCTCATTTCCTGAAGAGAACAATGAAAGCAAAAGAGTGAGCTCAACTAGCCCAGTAAGAAATAATATAACTAAGATAATACAGAATAAATTATCGTTAGCCTTCAACAATATTAAAATAATAAACAACAAGTTTAACAACAGCGAAACAAGAAATCCATTAGAAGAGTTAAGTAGAGCATGATATCTACTATCTTCTATGATTTCAAAAGTTTATCATCAACTTTATCGCTGAGACTCAGCTTAATAAATAATCAACATCATCAAATCATCCCTGCACTACAGGCCACGGATATTCATTAGTATCACGTCCACGAATTATCCATACATTACAGGCCAAGGATATTCGTGCAATCATCAATGGTCATGATCATACCAGCAACTATCCATCAATGCACTACGGGCCAATGAGGACTTTTACCACATCATTTGTAACATTACGGGTCATGATTATACCGAATGATCCCTGGTCATAATCATACCAATCAATAGTCCATCTATGCACTACGGCCAAAGATGACTTTCATCACAATATAAGCATGAGGATGATGACAATGATATAAGAATTCAATTAAAAGAATGTAAAGAATAAATTTTTAAAGATTTATAATTTAATTTATCCAGAATTCAATAATGTCCAAATTGTCAACATGATACTACTTTGTGGAGTAAAATCCAAGAATAATATTATATCAAAAATAATTTGGACAGAAAAAAATTAATTTTTGTCATGAATAGTACCCCGGGTGAATAGTACTCGAGTTAATAGTACCCTATGAATAGTACTTCATAAATAGTACTTTATGAATAGTACTCTGTGAATAGTACTTTATGAATTGTACCCCGTGAATAGTACTCCGGCATGAAAAGCTTAAAATTTAACAAGAATGTTCAGAAAAATATCCTTGTAAAACGATACTAGATGAAGCGTAAATTTCAAGGATATTCTACTAATTTCACAAAGTATAGAAGAAATACTTTAACAAAATAAGTATAGAATTAGGAATACGAAACAAAATAATATTACTTACATACTACAGAGTATGGAAGAAAATATTATTTTATACAAATATTGAACAAAAATAATATCTCTTACGAATAAGAAATAAATAACATCCCTTACATGAGTAGAAGACTGGATAATGGAATAGTGAAGTAGCAGAATACTCTTCTTCTTCCTCTCTATAGTTTCTCTCTCAATAGATGCTCTTGTGAGTCTTAGTGAATTGGTGAGAATGAATGAAGAATGAACTTCTATTTATAGAAAAATATAGTTTTGATAATTGCACGATTAGGGGCTCGAATTATTACAGTATAGTACATTCATCTATACCGTCATTTTTAATTTAGTCTTTCAAGTATTATTAATCTTGCACCACCTCCCCTAATAGTACATGCATGTGAATCAATAGTTCCATATATGTGAACTAATAGTAATTTGCATGTGAACTAATAATAATTAATTGCTCATTTATTCGATTAATTGCTCGTTTGGTCAATAAAACATTCAGAAATTAATTATTATCGAAATAAATGTCGATTTCCACTAACACTAATAATCCCAACACAATGAAAATATTTTTATCAACAATTTCATCTTTAATCAACACGAACTTATTCATCATTAATATTATAACTCACAATATTTAACAACCATATCATTCCCAAGAAAGAGGGGGCTTTCCGAATAGGATTTCTCCCTATTAGCGCGCAATTAGGTGACCAAACCCCTTTCCTTGACAGAACTTTCTAGACATCGTCAACAATGCAAATAATAATATGAATAACTTTGTCGTCTCAATTATTGATTTAATAATATAAAATATTATGCAGATGATACTATGACAATAATTAAATCAATAATATGAGAGATATTATGCAGCAATTATTGTAGCAATAATTGAGTATAACTGAGTGACTTCCCACATAAGCATCAATAATCAATACCGTGTGCTACTATGCAACCACGCGTATTACTGTACTTTTATCACTGGGTATTTCAACAGCTTAACGGTAAAACTTTTGCTGTTATTTTTATAAAAAGATATTTTTGTCATTTTCTAACTCCAACAATACTTCCGTTGTGGGGTCCACCAATGATTTTACCGTCGTACGAATATTTCCTGTTAAAATGAATATTCCCCGACCAATCGAATATTTTATAACAACTTGCTTACTTTGAAAAATTAATAAATATTATACATAACTATAACATTATATCAAATCCACACCATAATATTCAAAAATATATTTTGAAAAAAATAATCTTTATTCATAAAAGTTGGGGTCTTACAACCTCCCCTTCTTATGAAATTTCATCCTCAAAATTAGGGTACGTACCTGGTATGTCGAAGAGGTGAGGATACCTTGACTTTATTTCAGATTCTAACTCCCAGGCCATTTCCTCAGCATCATAGTTTCTCCACAAAACTTTGACTTGAGGTATAACCTTAGAGCATAGAATATGCTCCTTCTTATCCAAGATTTTAACAGGTACCTCTTCATACGTTAAATCTTCCGCTATCTCGTTCGGTTCTAAATCAATAATGTGGTTCGGATCTTTCACATATTTACGTAACATAGATATGTGAAAAATGTTATGAACACGAGACATACTTGGCGGTAAGGCAAGTCTATAGGCCACAGTTCCTACTCGATCGAGGATTTCAAATGGGTCAATAAATCGAGGATTGAGCTTTCCTCTCTTTCTAAATCTTGTAACTCCTTTCCATGGAGCAACATGTAACAACACATGATCTCCAACATTGAATTCCACATCCTTTCGATGAAGATTAGCATAACTCTTTTATCGATCTTGTGAGGTTTTTATACGTTGTCAGATCATTTGAATCTTCTCCCTAGTTATACGTACCAATTCTGGTCCCAACAATGTTGCTTCACCCACCTCATCCCAGCATACTGGAGAACGACACTTGCGTCCATAAAATACCTCGAATGGAGCCATGCCTATACTTACTTCATAACTGTTGTTTAGGAGAATTCTACTAATGGTAAGAACTTGTCCCAACTTCCTTTGAAGTCAAGGACACAGAGTCTTAATAGATCGTCAAGAGTTTGAATAGTCCTCTCTGATTGCCCGTCCGTTTGAGGATGGTATGCCAAACTTAATAGTAAATCTGTGTCCATAGCTTTTTGCAAACTAACCCAAAACCGTGAAGTGAATCTTGGGTCTCGATCAAAAACTATGGATACTGGCATACCATGAAATCTTATAATCTAATTTATGTATATACGAGCAAGACTTTCAAGTGAATAAGTTTCTCGTATAGGTAAGAAATGAGCAGACTTGGTCAATCTATCGACAATGACCCAAATTGCATCTATGCCTTGAGAAACCTTGGGAAGACCAGTAACGAAATCTATGGTAATGTGCTTCCACTTCCATTTTGGAATTTTAAGTGGTTGTAATGGTTCTTTTGGCACTTGATGCTCCGCCTTGACACGTTGACAAGTTAGACACCTTGAGATAAACATCACTATCTCTCTCTTCGTATTGTTCCACTAAAATGTATGTCAAAGATCACGATACATTTTGGTACTCCCACGATGGATTGCAAATGATACATTTTGAAGATCATGATCTTATACTTCAAATCAGGGTCGTTAGGAACATAAAGTCTGGAGCTGACTAGAAGTATTCCTTCTTCATCGACTCTTACTTCCGGAATAGCACCTTCTTGCACTTTCTTCTTTATACGCATCAGCTCTAGGTCTGTAGCTTGAGCAGCTTTAACTTAATCTATTAAAGTTAATTCAACTTGTATATTTGACATCATCATGTGAGTCCCTGGAGTCTTTATCTCTATCTCCATCCTTTGTAAGTCATACAAAATGGGCCTTTGCGTTAATAATATCGCACTCGTACCCGCATATAATCTTCTACTCAATGCGTCAGCTACTATGTTTGCTTTTCCAGGATGGTATTGAATGGTATGATCGTAATCTTTCAATAGTTCAAGCCAACGTCGTTGTCGTCCTTTTGGGTGAAGAAATATTTGAGGCTTTTATGATCCGTATTGATCTCCACTTTCTCCTCATACAGGTAATGCCTCCAGATTTTAAGCGCAAAAACGACAGATGCCAACTCTAGATCATGAGTAGGATAATTCCTCTCATATTCTTTAAGTTGTCGTGAGGCATAGGCTATGACTTTCCCATGTTGTATGAGAATACATCCTAAACTTTTGCCTCAAGCATCGCTGTATATGACAAATCCCTCTGAACCAGATGGTATTGTCAGAACAGGTGTTGAAATAAGTCTCCCCTTGAGTTCTTGGAAACTCTTCTCACATTCCTCGCTCCAACCAAATTTTGTATCTTTTCGAGTCAACTGAGTTAATGGAGTAGCGATTTGAGAAAATCATTCCACGAATCTCCAATAATAACCAGCTAAGCCTAGAAAGCTACGTACTTCGGTTACTGACTTAGGTTGCTCCCAACTTTGAATTGCTTCAATCTTTGTCGGGTCAACAGATATTCCATGATTTGATATTACGTACCCAAGGAATGCTACTTCCTCAAGCCAGAACTCATATTTCTTTAACTTGGCATAAAGCTTATTTTCACGAAGTTTTTGGAGTATCAGCCTCAAGTGTTGCTCATGATCTTCACGGTTTTTGGAGTATATGAGAATGTCATTAATGAAGACAACCATGAAATGATCTAAATATTCTTTGAATACTCGATTCATCATATCCATGAAGGCATCAGAAGCATTAGTCAATCCAAAAGACATGACTAGGAATTCGTAATGCCCGTACCGAGTTCTGAAAGCAGTCTTTGGAATGTCATCAGTTTTAATCTTTAACTGGTGATATCCGGAACGAAGATCGATCTTTAAAAAGAATTAAGCGCCTTGAAACTTGTCAAACAGGTCATCAATGCAAGGCAACGGGTACCTATTTTTGATGGTGACATGATTCAACTGCCGATAATCAATACAATGTCACATACTTCCATCTTTCTTCTTTATGAATAGAACAGGAGCGCCCCAAGGAGACGTACTAGGACAAATGAAACCGATGTCTAACAATTCCTGTAGTTGGGTATTTAACTCCTGAAGTTCAATAGGAGCCATTCGATATGGGGCTTTAGAAATGGGTTTTGTACTGGGTTCAAGGTCGATACAAAATTTAATTTCACGCTCTGGGGGTAGGCCAGGAAGTTCTTCAGGGAATATGTCAGGAAATTTATTAATAATAGAAATATCATTCAAATCTGATGTATTTTTGTTTAAATCTGTTACATGGGCTAAGAAAGCTTGACCTCCATTTTTCAATAAACGAATAGCTTTATGGCTTGATATGACAGTGGTTAGCTTTAGTGGTTTGGTTGCTTGAATTTGCATAATAGGTTGGTTAGGAATATGAAAGCTAACAACCTTAAGAAAATAATCAATTTTTGCATGATGAGTAGTTAACCAATCAATCCATAAAATTACATCAAATGCAAGTATTTTCAAAGAGATAAGATCGACAGGTAACATGCGGTTTCCGATTTGAATCAAACAAGACTTATAAATAGTGGATGTAATGAAGGTTTCTCCCAACGGAGTTTTAATAGATAAGTCAAAGTCTAATTTCTCCAGAGTTAAATTTAAACGTTGAGCGCAAGTAGGAGAAATGAAAGAATGGGTAGAACTGGTATCAAATAAGGTATAGACTTTGCAAGAGTGTATGATTAGCTCACCCGTGATAACCTCGTTCGGGTTCCTCACTTTTTGTGAGGTCAAGACAAATGCTCTCCCTTAAACTACCGGCTTTGACTTCTTTAGGACGGCCTTTGGTGCCTTCATCCCAACTGAACTTGACTTTACTGCACGACAAAATCGGGCTAGGTGACCTTCTCTTCCACAATTATAACATGCTTTAGACTATTGCGTACAGTTTAGACTGATATGTCCCTCCCCTCCGCATTTGTAACAGACGATCGGCAGTCGTTCTCCTTCCTTAACAATCGGTGCTGGTTCTGACGTCTTTCCATCATTATTGAATCTCCTCTTCTTGAAATTTCCACTTCTATTATCTTGGCCATAATTACCACCAAAGTGGTTACCATTTCTGGCATGTTGATTCCCTCCACGTTTGTTGCCACCACTTTGATGACTGCTACCACTGGTATTATCGTTTTGTCGACTGCTCTCTCTTAGTTGGGTTAACTCATTATCGTGCTCCAATAACTGAGCCCTATTTACAACATCTGAATACAAATAAAGTTGTGAGAAATGAGGTATTTATGTATCTCGGGTTTTAAAACCTCTTAGAAACATCCGTGTCATACGCTCCTCATTATCTACCAAATGGGATGCAAACTGGGACAACTCGGCAAACTTAGCTTTGTACTACGACATGGTCATATTGTTTTGCTCTAGCTTGATGAACTCCACCTCCTTTATGTGATGAATACTTTTGGGAAAGTACTTGTCGTTGAACAGTTCTTGGAACTTCTCCCAAGACATTTTGAGTGCGGCAGGCTGAGTGCATTATACTGATTCCCACCAGTAATCTGCCTCTCCTCTCAATATGAAGGTGGCAAAGGAATCCTTGTGCTCCTCGGAGCATCCCAAGACATCAAATATCTTGGTGATATGCTTTATCCATGTCTCTGCCTTAAGTGGTTCTGGCTTTCCCATAAACTCCAGTGGTCCCAGCTCCTTGAACTGCTTAGCAGTGACCATCCGAGAGTTACCAGTGTTTTTACATGCATTTTGAACAAGAATCTCTCTCGCCTGATGTTGCATGAATTGCATAAAGCCTCTGAACATCCCATCGTTCATCATATGGTCGGTGTTATTGTTTACTTGAGGATTATTGCCTTCTTGATGCACATTATCCTAGGTATTAATCGTTGGTAACTCAACGGTCTCATGTGCTCCATTTCTTATCTCAACATTCTCGGATGTCATTTTCAAACACTGCCATAAAACAAGGGTTAATTGACATGCCACATATTATCCCTATATTCTGACCGACCAATTAAATAGCAAATAAACTTAGGTAGGTCATACTAGTGGAGGAATTACCCGTCTCTCCCCTCATAGTCCTAGTCTCACATCTCAGCCAGGGATCATATCCCTAAGCTTTGATACCGACTATGACGCCCCCAAAATAGGTATACATCACCCATTCTGAGTCACCAAATACATGGTACAGAAATCAAATACAAACCTCCTTATACAATACGACAAAAGCGTAGCTGAGAGTTTTTACACGAATATTATCTTCTAGATAGTATTCAAATTTAAATAGAGTCCTCATTACATTTATTATCACACTATTTCATAGAATAGTGAGAACTACTATATCCACCATCTCAGACCATCACTCCATTCCCCGACTAGTCCCAGCTACGTTCTCATTTCCTGAAGAGAACAATGAAAGCAAAAGGGTGAGCTCAACTAGCCCAGTAAGAAATATTATGACTAAGATAATACAGAATAAATTATCGTTAGCCTTTAACAGTGTTAAACTAATAAACAACAAGTTTAACTGCAGCGGAATAAGTAATCCATTAGAAGAGTCAAGTAGAGCATGATATCTACTATCTTCTATGATTTAAAAAGTTTATCATCAACTTTATCGCTGAGACTCAGCTTAATAAATAATCAACATCATCATATCATCCCTGCACTACGGGCCAATGATATTCATTAGTATCACGTCCACGAATTATCCATGCACTACGGGCCTAGGATATTCGTGTAATCATCAATGGACATGATCATACCAGCAACTGTCCATTAATGCACTACGGGCCAATGAGGACTTTTACCACATTATTTGTAACATTACGGGTCATGATTTTACTGAATGATCCCTGGTCATAATCATACCAATCAATAGTCCATCTATGCACTACGGCCAAAGATGACTTTCATCACAATATAAACATGAGGATGATGACAATGATATAAGAATTTAATTAAAAGAAAACAAAGGATAAATTTTTAAAGATTTATAATTTAATTTATCCAGAATTCAATAATGTTTAAATTGTCAACATAATACAGCTTTGTGGAGTAAAATTCAAGAATAATATTGTATCAAAAATGATTTGGACAGAAAAGAAATCAATTTTTTAGTACCCCGGGTGAATAGTACCCGAGTGAATAGTATCTCGTGAATAGTACTTTATGAATAGTACTTTGGGAATAATATTTTGTTAATAGTATCCTGTGAATAGTACTTTATGAATAGTACCCCGTAAATAGTATTTTGTGAATAGTACCCTGTGAATAGTACTCCGGTATAAAAAGCTTAAAATTTAACAAGAATGTTAAGAGAAATATTCTTGTGAAACGATACTAGATGAAGCGCAAATTTCAAAGATATTCTACTAATTTCACGGAGTATAGAAGCAATACTTTAATAAAATGAGTGTAGAATTAGGAGTGCAAAACAAAATAATATTACTTGCATACTACAGAGTATGGAAGAAAATATTATTTCATAAGAATATTGAATAAAAATAGTATCCCTTAAGAATAAGAAATAAATAACATCCTTTACATGAGTAGAAGACTGGATACTGGAATAGTAAAGTAGCAGAATACTCTTCTTCTTCATCTCTATAGTTTCTCTCTCAATAGATGCTCTTGTGAGTCTTAGTGAATTGGTAAGAATGAATGAAGAACGAGCTTCTGTTTATAGGAAAACATAGTTTCGATAATTGCACGATTAGGGGCTCGAATTATTACAGTATAGTACCTTCATCTATACCTCTATTTTTAATTTAGTCCATCAAGTATTATAAATCTTGCACCACATCCCCTAATAGTACATGCATGTGAATCAATAGTTCTATACATGTGAACCAACAGTAATTTGCATGTGAACTAATAGCAATTAATTGCTCATTTATCCGATTAATTGCCCGTTTGGTCAATAAAACATCCAAAAATCAATTATTACCGAAATAAATGTCGATTTCTACTAACACTAATAATCCCAACATAATAGAAATAATTTTATCAACAATTTCATCTTTAATCAACACGAACTTATTCATCATTAATATTATAACTCACAATATTTAACAACCAGGTCATTTCCAGGAAAGAGGGGACTTTCCGATAAGGATTTATCCCTATTGACGTGCAATTAGGTGACCAAATCCCTTTCCTCGACAAAACTTTCTAGACATCGTTAATAATGCAAATAGTAATATAAATAACTTTGTCGTCTCAATTATTAATTTAATATTATAAAATATTATGCATATGGTACTATGAAAATAATTGAATCAATAATATGAGAGATATTATGCAGCAATTACTGTAGCAATAATTCAGTATAACTGAGTGACTTCTCATGTAAGCATCACTAATCAATACTGTATGCTACTATGTAACCACGCGTATTACTGTACTTTTACCACCGGGTATTTCAATAGCTTAACAGTAAAACTTTCGCCGTTATTTTTATAAAAAGATATTTCTGTCGTTTTCTAACTCCGACAATTCTTCTGTTGTGGGGTCCACTAATTATTGTGCCGTCGTACGAATATTCCCCGACCAATCGAATATTTTATAACAACTTGCTTACTTTGCAAATTTTATAAATATTACCCACAACTATAACATTATATCAAATCCACACCATAATATTCAAAAATATATTTTTAAAAAAATAATCTTTATTCATAAAAGTTGGGGTCTTACAATGTCTCCTATATAGACAATGTGCTACGCGAGTTTCACAGAAGTCAAATTATATAACTTAAATTTAATTTAACATTGTCACATGTATTTACACTGTTCAAATGAATTTTGATATGTTAATACATCTTTTTAGATTTATTTTAGATATAAGGAGGGCATCTCTCTAGCATTCGGTGACAGTGTTATTATTGTACATGTTGTGAAGAACTACGTCGGTTGACTGTACGAGATGAGGCAGCAGGTCGCCCAGGAAGTTGGCTAGCAGCTTAGAACTAAGATCAGAGATCATCAACTAGACATAGTCTCTGATCCAGCTTGGGCGGCTATGTTTAGGCACTGGGATGCTGATGAGTTCAAGAAGAAGTTGGAGTAGGCAAAGAAAAATCATAACTAGCTCCGAGTCGTACAAACGACTGGCTCACAATCCTTTGAGGAGGTGATGTTGGTAAGTATTATGTATTTTGTTGTTTAGTTAGTCATTTGTCATTAGCATACTTAATAAAGGTTTGAATGTATTTATCATCAGTCCATGTTCGGGAGCTTAGGTTGACATTCATCCATGACTGAGTTTTGGGATAGAGCCCACACATTTAAGGATTCTGTTATGTCTCCCGCAGCAGTAGCTATAATACTTCGGGACTAGCGTGTAACTGAGTTGCGGACTGCTAAGGGAGATTCTTAGTCGTTTGATTCCACCATCCCTCCACCCGAGATTGAATTATCTTGGGATGAGGAGCTGAGATTATGGGCCACGTCTCAAGATCTCCTTACTAGCAGTACCAACAGGTATCGCGTGTTGGGCATATCGAGGATACTCGCGTATGCCCTTCCTAGAGATAATGAAATATATGGCATATCTTTCTTATTATATCTTAATTTATAAAAATAATATAAATTAATATGTAGTACATAATGCTATACTTATTTTCAAAGGCTCTAGCCAGCACCAGCGTCCGAGATCACTTATTGGAACATCTCATACGGGCGTTGGCTTAGACAACAAGCTCTTCTAGAAAACTGGCGGTGGTGGATAGGTTTCATGCATATCCAGTTTTTGGTTGTCAACAGTTGCATAGTAGTGCTCGGCTTAACCATCTAGATCAGGATATTGCATCAGGGGCCATTGTCGAGAGTACGGGATTACCGTAGGAGCAGTTCACCTCGTTAAGCGACGAGGTGCTCCGAATGGTGGTTACCCTACTATTAGAGGATTTAGGTCCGATAGAGAGTCAGCCCTCGCATACTCAGGTATTATGCATGTTATTTTATTTTTATTTATTAGTCTCTTTAATTCTCTCATACGGACTAATGATTTATATTTTTAATTCTATCAACATTGTGACGATGCCGAGCGCATTTGTGATGCCGTGCATGGTGATGATACGTTGATTTTTATATACCAGAGCTGAACCATTGTCCACCCCTGCCCGATGATCCTCGGCATACTAGTTTGTGTAAGTTTTATAGATAATTTGTATAGATTTTATTCATTTAATTATAGATCATTTGTACATATTTTATTCATATGTTCATGAAGGTAGCAGGAGTATTAGTTAGTCCAAAAGGCATGAATAAGAACTCATAATGCCCATATCAAGTTCTGAAGGCAGTCTTTGAAATGTCATCAACTTTGAGCTTTAACTAATGGTATCCAGAACTAAGATCAATCTTTGAAAAAAATTGAGTACCTTACAACTGATCAAATAGGTCATCAATTCGAGGTACCTATTTTTTATGGTGATATTGTTCAACTCTCGATAGTTAATGCACAGTCTCATACTCCCTTCCTTCTTCTTCAAGAATAAAACAAGAGCACCCCAAGACAACGTGCTCGGACGTATAAAACCAGTATCTAACAATTCTTGTAGTTGGACTTTTAACTCGTGAAGTTTAATGGGAGCTATTTGGTATGGGGCTTTGGAAATAAGTTTTGTACAGGGTTCAAGATCAATACAAAATTTAATTTCACAGTTTGGGAGTAAGCTAGGAAGTTCTTTGGGAAATACGTCAGGGAATTCATTAATAGTGGGAATATTATTCAAGTCTGACGTATTTTTGTTTAAATCAGAGATATATGAGAAAAATACTTGACATCCATTTTTCAATAAGCGAATAACTTTATGATTAGAAATTACAGTTATTGATTTCAATGGTTTGGTGGTTCGAACTTGTATAACAGGTTGATTAGGAATATGAAAACTAATGATCTTATAAAAATAATTAATTTTAGCATGATGGGTAGTCGACCAACTAATTCTTAGAATCACATCAAATTCATGCATTTTTATAGAGATAGGATCAATGGGTAATGTGAGGGTGTTAATTTAGACTAAACAGAATTTATAGATAGTACACTTAACGAATATTTCTCCTAATGGGGTTTTAACAGATAAGTAAAATTCTAATTTCTCAAGAGTCAAGTTCAAACGTTAAGCACATGCAAGTGAAATTAAAGAGTGGGTAGAGCTAGTATCTAATAAGGCATAGATTTCACAAGAGTTTATGAGTAGTTTACCGGATATCACCTCGTTTGGATGTCACAATAAAATCTCTCCCCTGAAACATATGTTTTGCCTTGTTAGTGTTAGCATTAGGTGTTTCCATGACAGATGGATTCAATTTTACTAATTAACAAAATCGAGCAATGTGGCCTTCCTTCCCACAACTGTAACAAACCTTGAATGGCTAAGTACAGTTTGGGCTGATATGCCCCTCTTGTCCACACTTGTAGCATTTTGACTGATACTCGTTGTAGACAATCGAAATTTCTCTTTCCTTGGAATAACCTTTTAGGAGGGTAAAAGCGTAATTTCACTTCGGAGATAACCTCAAAGGAGGACAGAAACATCATTTCACCCCGGAGACAACCCAATGGAGAAACCAAAGTGTAACGATGCCGAAGCATGAAGCGAACCAAACAAGGATCGCAAAGCCAATTAAAAGGCCACAAGAAGCCACCAAAATAATCATTGAACTGCGAGCAATCGAAGACAAGCTGATTGATGACCTTGGGTGTAAGACCCCAACTTTTATAAATAAAGATGAACTTTCTATAAATATCATTTTTGAATATTATGGAGTTAATTTGTTATAATGTTATAGTTGTGGGTAATATTTATAAATTTTGCAAAGTACGCAAGTTGTTATATAATATTCGATTGGTCGGGGAATATTCGTTTTAACAGGAAATATTCGTACAACGGCACAATCATTGGTGGACCCCACAACGGAATTATTGTCGGATTGAAAAAACGATAAAAATATTTTATTAAAAATAACGGCAGAAGTTTTACCATTGATACTGTTGAACTACTCGGTAGTAAAAGTACAGTAATACGTGTGGTTGCATAGTAGCACACGGTATTGATTAATAATATTTATGTGAGAAGTCACTCAGTTTGATTCAATTATTGTCAGTTAATAATATGAATTATTTAGCGATAATGACGTTTTGTTTTATTCGTATTATTAACGTAATAAAACAGAAACATCTTTTTATATAAAACAGAATACTTTATTAAAGTTATTCTATAAATAGAATATATTATATTTTATTTAAAAGATTTTTCTTTAAATATGGACCGTCAAATTAAAGTAATCAATCTGGACCGTTCATGGATTAGTTACTATGCATTCTATTTTTTCTATAAATAGCAGCTTATTCCTTCATTATTTCTTACGAATTCACTAAACTCTAGAGAGAGAAACTATAGAGAGAAACTATAGAGAGAGAGAAGAAGAGTATTCTGCTACTTAACTACTTCCTTATTTCAGCTCTTCTTTAAAACGGTAAGGGGTGTTATTCTTTCTTATTCATGAAGAGAACTGTTGTTGTTCCATTTCTTATTATTCTGTTGGAATAACCTGTATACGCGGTCTACCCTATACTTGGTGACATTCTTCTATTATTCTGTTGGAACATTTTGTCTGTGTGTTTTACACCGGACCTGGTTCCGTTTTTATTATTATTCTGTTGGAACACCCTGTCTGTGTGTTTTACACCGGACCTGGTTCCGTTTTTATTATTATTCTGTTGGAACATCCTGTCTGTATGTTTTACACCGGACCTGGTTCCGTCTTGTTATTATTCTGTTGGAACATCCTGTCTGTGTGTTTTACACCGGACCTGGTTCCATTATTTATTATTCTGTCGGAATATCATGTCTGTGCGTTTACGCCGGACCTGGTTCCATTATTTATTATTCTGTTGGAATAACCTGTCTGTGCGGTCTATCGCAGGCATGGTGATTTCTTTTGTTATTCCATTTTTTATTATACTCAGTTGGTTAAGTTTTGACTGCTATACTCCATGAAATTTGTGGAATATTCTTGATAATTGCGTTTCATCCAGTATCTTTTCATGAAAATATTCTTCTAAGCATTCTTGAATTTTACTCCACAAAGCAGTATCATGTTGACAATTTGGACGTTGTTAATTCTTGGATAAATTAATTCTTGAACTTGTTTTATTGAATTCTTATATCATTGTCATCATCCTCATGTTTATAAAATGTTGAAAGTCATCTGTGGCCTGTAGTGCATAGATGGACTTGGTATGATTATGACCAGGGATTATATAATCATGACCGTAATGTTATAAATTATGTGGTAAAAGTCCTCATTGGCCCGTAGTGCATTGATGGACAGTTGTTGGCATGATCATGACCATTAATGAATACACGAATATCCTTGGCCGTAGTGCAGGGGTGATTCGATGATGTGAATTATTTTATTAAGCTGAGTTCCAGCGATAACAGTGTTGAAAAACCTTTTAAATCATAAAAGATAGTAGAGTTTATTTTCTACTTAACTCTTTTAATGGATTGCTTGTTCCGCTGCAGTTAAACTTGATGTCTATTATATTTTATTAGTTTAACATTGTTGAAGGCTAATGATAATTTATTCTGCATTATCGTAGTCATAATATTTCTTACCGGGCTAGTTGAGCTCACCCTTTCTTTCACTGTTCTCTTCAGGAAATGAGAACGTAGCCGGGGCAAGTCAGGAAACGGAGTGATGGTCCGAATGATAGTATTAGTTAGTAGTCCTCACTATTCTATGAAATAGTGTGTTAATAAATGTAATGAGGACACCTTTTGAGTATGAATACTCTCTAGAAGATAATATTTGTATTCAAACTCACAGTTTATGTTTTGTCGTATTGTACACGACAGTTGTATTAGTAAGTTGTATTTATATTCTGTACTATATATCTGACGACCCAAGATGGGTGATGTATACCTAATTTTGGGGGCATCACAGTTGGTATCAGAGCCATAAGTAAAGAGCCCCGAGCCTCTATCTGGTGACATCCTATTGATGGGGAATGCACCGAAGCCAGACTCTCCGTAGAGGACGCCGTTCTGCGGTGGCAAGCTGATAGGTACCCTTGTGAGGTGCTGACACATGATGGTGTCCAATGTCACAGTTGGTATCAAAGCTTAGGGATATGATCCCTGGCTAAGATGTGAGAATAGAACTAGGAGGGGAGAGACGGGGAATTCCTTCGCTAGTATGACCTACCTAAGTTTATTTGCATGGTATTTAATTGGTCGGTCATAATATAAGGATAATATATGACATATCAATTAACTTTTATTTTGTGACAGTATCTGAAAATGGCATCTGAGAATGTTGAGAATAGCAATGGAGCGCAGGCGACTGTTGATGCACCACATATCCATAATCAGGATAATGTGCATCAGGAAGGTGACAATCCTCATGCAAACAACAACACTGACCAGATAATGAATGATGGAATGTTTAGAAACTTTATGCAGTTCATGCAACAGCAGGCGAGAGCGGCTCCTGTCCAAAATATAGGTGGAAACACTGAAAGCTCTCGGACGGTCACCGCTAAACAGTTCAAGGAGCTGGGACCACCAGAATTTAAAGGAGAGCCAAAACCACTTATAGCGGAACCATGGATAAAGCAGATTACCAAGATATTTGATGTCTTGGGATGCTTCGAGGAGCAAAAAGTTCCCTTTGCCGCCTTTATGTTGCGAGGAGAGACAGATTACTGGTGGGAATCGATTAAGCGTACTCAACCTGCCGCACTGAAGATGTCTTGGGAGAAGTTCCAAGAGCTGTTCAATGACAAATACTTTTCTGAAAGTGTTCGTCATATGAAGGAGGTGGAGTTCATCAAATTGGAGCAGAATAATATGACCGTGTCGCAGTATGAGGCTAAATTTGCTGAGTTGTCCCGGTTTGCGTCCCACTTGGTGGATAATGAAGAGCGAATGACGCGAATGTTTTTGCGAGGCTTGAAACCTGAGATACGTCAACATCTTATTTCTCATAAACTGTGTTTGTATTCAGATGTTGTGAATAGGGCTCAGTTAGTGGAGCGCGATAACGAGTCAACGCAACCAAAAGAGAGTAGTCGGCAAAATGATAATACCAGTAAGAGCAGTCATCGAAGCGGTGACAACAAGAGTGGAGGGAATCAACAGGCCAGAAATGGTAACCACTTCGGTGGTAATCAGGGCCAAAACAATAAGAATGGTCATTTCAAGAAGAGGAGATTCAACAATGATGGAAAGACGTCAGCACCAGCACCCGTTGTTAAGGAAGGAGAACGACCACCTATCATATGTTTCAAATGCAGAGGGGAGGGGCACATCAGTCCAAACTGCGCGATGCCATCTAAAGTATGTTATAATTGTGGAAGAGAAGGTCATTTAGCTCGATTTTGTCGTTTACCAAAAAAAAGTTCAGCCAAGATGGAGACACCAAAGGCCATCCCAGAAAAGTCAAAACCGGTAGTGCAAGGGAGAGCGTTTGTTGTGACCACCCAGAAAGAAAGGAACCCGAATGAAGTCATCACGGGTAAGCTTATCATAAACTCTAACGAAGTCTATACTTTATTTGATACCGGTTCTACCCATTCTTTTATTTCTCCTACTTGCGCTCATCGATTAAATTTGATTCTAGAGAAATTAGACTTTGACTCTCCATTGGGAGAAACCTTCATTACATCCACGGTTTATAAGTCTTGCTTGGTTCAAGTTGGTACCCACACATTACCTGTCGATCTTATTTCATTAAAAATACTTGCATTTGACGTGATTCTAGGGATTGATTGGTTAACTACTCATCATGAAAAAATTGATTGTTTTCGTAAGGTTGTTGGCTTTCATATTCCTAATCGACCTATTATGCGAATTTAAGAAACCAAACCATTAAAATCAATCGCTGTCATCTCAAGCCATAAAGCTATTCGTTTATTGAAAAACGAATGTCAAGCTTTCTTAGCTCATGTCACGGATCTAAACAAAAATACGTCAATTTTGAATGATATTTCTATTGTTAATAAATTCCCTGACGTATTCCCTGAAGAACTTCCTGGCCTACCCCCAGAGCGTGAAATTAAATTTTGTATCGACCTTGAACTCGGTACAAAACCCATTTCCAAAGCCCCATATCGAATGGCTCCTATTGAACTTCAGGAGTTAAGGATCCAACTGCAGGAATTGTTAGACATTGGCTTTATTCGTCCTAGTACTTCTCCTTGGGGTGCTCTTGTGCTATTCGTGAAGAAGAAAGATGAAAGTATGTGACTTTGTATTGATTATCGGGAGTTGAATCATGTCACCATCAAAAACAGGTACCCATTGCCACGTATTGATGACCTGTTTGACCAGTTGCAAGGAGCACAATTCTTTTCAAAGATCGATCTTCGTTCTGGATATCATCAGCTGAAGGTTAGAACTGAGGATATTCCAAAGACGGCTTTTAGAACTCGGTACGGGCATTATGAATTCCTTGTCATGTCCTTTGGATTGACTAATGCTCCTGCTGCCTTCATGGATATGATGAACCGGGTATTCAAGGAATATTTGGATCACTTTGTGGTCGTCTTTATTGATGACATCCTTATTTATTCCAAAAGCCATGAAGATCATGAGCAACACTTGAGGCTGGTACTCCAAAAGTTTCGTGAATACAAGCTTTATGCCAAGTTAAAGAAATGCGAGTTCTGGTTAGAGGAGGTAGCATTCCTTGGGCACGTAGTATCAAGTCGTGGAATATCGGTTGACCCGGCAAAGATTGAAGCTATTCAAAACTGGGAGCAACCTAAATCAGTAACTGAAGTACGTAGCTTTCTTGGTTTAGCTGGTTATTATCGGAGATTCATGGAAGGATTTTCTCGAATCGCTACTCCATTAACTCAGCTGACTCGGAAAGATACAAAGTTCGGTTGGAGCAAAGAATGTGAGAAGAGTTTTCAAGAACTCAAGAGGAGACTCATTTCAGCACCTGTTTTAACAATACCATCTGTCTCGGATGGATTTGTTATCTACAGTGATGCTTCGAGCAAAGGGTTGGGATGCGTTCTCATGCAACATGGCAAAGTCATAGCCTATGTATCAAGACAACTCAAGGAATATGAGAGGAATTATCCTACTCATGATCTAGAGTTTGCAGCTGTTGTCTTTGCACTTAAAATTTGGAGGCATTACTTGTATGGGGAGAAGGTGGAGATCTTTACGGATCATAAAAGCCTCAAATACTTCTTCACTCAAAAAGAACTCAACATGCGACAACGACGTTGGCTTGAATTGTTAAAAGATTATGATCATACCATTCAATACCATCCTGGAAAAGCGAACGTGGTAGCTGACGCATTGAGTAGAAGATCATATGCAAGTACGAGTACGATATTGTCAACACAAAGGCCCATTTTGTGTGACTTGCAAAGGATGGAGATAGAGTTAAAGACTCCAGAGACCCATGTGATGATGACGAATATACGAGTAGAACCAACTTTAATCGATAAAGTTAAAGCTGCTCAAGCTATAGACCTGGAGCTGATGCGTATGAGGAAGAAAGTGCAAGAAGGTATTATGCCGGAAGCAAGAATCGATGAAGAAGGAATACTTCGAGTCAACTCCAGACTTTGTGTTCCTAACAATCCTGATTTAAAGTATGAAATCATGATGGAGGTGTACAACACACCATTTGCAATCCATCGTGGAAGTACCAAAATGTATCATGATCTTCGTCATACATTTTGGTGGAGCAATATAAAGAGAGAGATAGCGCTGTTTATCTCAAGGTGTTTAACTTGTCAACGAGTCAAAGCGGAGCATCAAGTACCAAAAAGTCCATTGCAACCACTTGAAATTCCAAAATAGAAGTGGGAGCACATTACCATGGATTTCGTTACCGGTCTTCCTAGGGTTTCTCAAGGTATTGATGCGATTTGGGTCATTGTTGATAGATTGACCAAGTCTGCTCATTTCTTACCGATACAAGAAACTTATACACTTGAACGTCTTGCTCGTATGGACATAAACGAGATTGTAAGACTGCATGGTATGCCAGTATCCATAGTTTCTGATCGAGACCCAAGATTCACTTCACGATTTTGGGTTAGTTTACAAAAAGCTATGGCCACAGATTTATGATTTAGTTCGGCATATCATCCTCAGACGGACGGACAATCAGAGAGGACTATTCAAACTCTAGAAGATTTATTAAGACTCTGTGTCCTTAACTTCAAGGGAAGTTGGGACAAGTTCTTACCATTGGTGGAGTTTTCCTACAACAACAGTTATCAAGCAAGTATTGGCATGGCTCCATTCGAAGCATTATATGGAAGAAAATGTCATTCTCCAGTATGCTGGGATGAGGTGGGTGAAGCAACGTTGTTGGGACCGGAGTTGGTACATATGACTACAGAAAAGATTCAAACGATCCGACAACGTATAAAAACCTCACAAGATCGACAAAAGAGTTATGCTGATCTTTATCGAAAGGACGTGGAATTTGATGTAGGAGATCATGTGTTCTTACGTGTTGCTCCATAGAAAGGAGTTACGAGATTTGGAAAGAGAGGAAAGCTCAATCCTCGATTCATCGGTCTATTTTTAATCCTCGATTGAGTAGGAACTATGGCTTATAGACTTGCTTTACCGCCAAGTATGTCTCGTGTTCATAACGTTTTTCACATATCCATGTTACGCAAATATGTGGAAGACCCGAACCACATTATTGAGTTAGAACTAGACGAAATAGCGGAGGATTTAACGTATGAAGAAGTTCATGTTCAAATCTTGGATAAGAAGGAACATATTCTACGCTCCAAGGTTATACCTCAAGTCAAAGTTTTGTGGAGAAACCACGATGTTGAGGAAATGACTTGGGAGTTAGAATCTGAAATGAAATCAAGGTATCCTTACCTCTTCGACATACTAGGTACGTACCCTAATTTTGAGGGCGAAATTTCATAAGAAGGGGAGGTTGTAAGACCCCAACTTTTATAAATAAAGATGAATTTTCTATAAATATCATTTTTGAATATTATGGAGTTAATTTGATATAATGTTATAGTTGTGGGTAATATTTATAAATTTTGCAAAGTACGCAAGTTGTTATATAATATTCGATTGGTCGGGGAATATTCGTTTTAACAGGGAATATTCGTACAACGGCACAATCATTGGTGGACCCCACAACGGAATTATTGTCGGATTGAGAAAACGACAAAAATATTTTATTAAAAATAACGGCGGAAGTTTTACCATTGATACTGTTGAACTACTCGGTAGTAAAAGTACAGTAATACGTATGGTTGCATAGTAGCACACGGTATTGATTATTAATATTTATGTGAGAAGTCACTCAGTTTGATTCAATTATTGTCAGTTAATAATATGAATTATTTAGCGATAATGACGTTTTGTATTATTCGTATTATTAACATAATAAAACAGAAATATCTTTTTATATAAAAAAGAATACTTTATTAAAGTTATTCTATAAATAGAATATATTATATTTTATTTAAAAGATTTTTCTTTAAATATGGACCGTCAGATTAAAGTAATCAATCTGGACCGTTCATGGATTAGTTACTATGCATTCTATTTTTTCTATAAATAGCAGCTCATTCCTTCATTATTTCTTACGAATTCACTGAACTCTAGAGAGAGAAACTATAGAGAGAAACTATAGAGAGAGAAGAAGAGTATTCTGCTACTTAACTACTTCCTTATTTCAGCTCTTCTTTAAAATGGTAAGGGGTGTTATTCTTTCTTATTCATGAAGAGAACTGTTGTTCCATTTCTTATTATTCTGTTAGACTAACCTGTATACGCGGTCTACCCTATACTTGGTGACATTCTTCTATTATTCTGTTGGAACATCCTGTCTGTGTGTTTTACACCGGACCTGGTTCCGTTTTTATTATTATTATGTTGGAACACCCTGTCTGTGTGTTTTACACCGGCCCTGGTTCCGTTTTTATTATTATTCTGTTGGAACATCCTGTCTGTGTGTTTTACACCGGACCTGGTTCCGTCTTGTTATTATTCTGTTGGAACATCCTGTCTGTGTGTTTTACACCGGACCTGGTTCCATTATTTATTATTCTGTCGGAATATCCTGTCTGTGCGTTTACGCCGGACCTGGTTCCATTATTTATTACTCTGTTGGAATAACCTGTCTGTGCGGTCTATCGCATGCATGGTGATTTCTTTTGTTATTCCATTCTTTATTATACTCAGTTGGTTAAGTTTTGACTTCTATACTCCATAAAATTTGTGGAATATCCTTGATAATTGTGTTTCATCCAGTATCTTTTCATGAAAATATTCTTCTAAGCATTCTTGAATTTTACTCCACAAAGTAGTATCATGTTGACAATTTGGACGTTGTTAATTCTTAGATAAATTAATTCTTGAACTTGTTTTATTGAATTCTTATATCATTGTCATCATCCTCATGTTTATAAAATGTTGAAAGTCATCTGTGGCCTGTAGTGCATAGATGGACTTGGTATGATTATGACCAGGGATTATTCGGTATAATCATGACCGTAATGTTACAAATGATGTGGTAAAAGTCCTCATTGGCCCATAGTGCATTGATGGACAGTTGTTGGCATGATCATGACCATTAATGAATACACGAATATCCTTGGCCGTAGTGCAGGGGTGATTCGATGATGTGGATTATTTTATTAAGCTGAGTCCTAGCGATAACAGTGTTGAAAAACCTTTTAAATCATAAAAGATAGTAGAGTTTATTTTCTACTTGACTCTTTCAATGGATTGCTTGTTCCGCTGCAGTTAAACTTGATGTCTATTATATTTTATCAGTTTAACATTGTTGAAGGCTAATGATAATTTATTCTGCATTATCTTAGTCATAATATTTCTTACTGGGCTAGTTGAGCTCACCCTTTCTTTCACTATTCTCTTCAGGAAATGAGAACGTAGCCGGGGTATGTCGAGAAACGGAGTGATGGTCCGAATGATAGTATTAGTTAGTAGTCCTCACTATTCTACGTAATAGTGTGTTAATAAATGTAATGAGGACTCCTTTTGAGTATGAATACTCTCTAGAAGATAATATTTGTATTCAAACTCACAGTTTATGTTTTGTCGTATTGTACACGACAGTTATATTAGTAAGTTGTATTTGTATTCTGTACTATGTATCTGACGACCCAAGATGGGTGATGTATACCTAATTTTGAGGGCATCACATTGGGAACCGGAAGATACCTTTCAGCTTATTGCATCATCTTCCCGAACTCTGATTCAGTCAGACTCGACCTTATTTTACAACCATCCGTAAAGACTTTCTGGGATTTTTGTGTACAGAGCTCAACTTTCACCAGACTGAGATCGAAGAAACAAACTTCGAGACAGAGGAACCTATAGGGCCTAGCCTTAGCTGTACCTACTCCAGCTACAGGTATACCTACGGCTGGCTCGGATCCTTAAGTCATCAGCAACAATAGCATTGAAGAAAGTTTTTTTAAGAAGAAAAAGAAGTTAGAGAGAGTTTTAGAGAGAGAAAGGCTAGGATCTTCACATCTTTCATCATCTTTGAGTTTTGTTAATCTTAGATCTTGTATACTTTGAGTGTTTAGAGCAATATAGAGTTGATCCCGAGCCAAAAGAAGCTTGTTCACAAGTCCCCCAAGGTGAAAAACATTCATTTTAGTCACTTTCTTTGTAACTATTGTTATAAATACTAGATCTATGCAGATATAGTAATTTCTATCGTTTAAACTAGTTGTTTTACATATATATTGAGTAGTAGTTAGTAGATCTTGAGTTTCTACCGGTTATTTTATGGATATATTGTTGTAAATCAAGTTATTTGACTATATCTACACAGATCTAATCCGATCTAGCACTTTGAACGATTATGAAGCATGATGCTCTAAGCTATATGCTAGATTGGTTTAGATCCATGGAATATCTAGATGTTTTACTGCTTTTGGTCCGTCTCAGTCACTTCGTAGAGCCCTAGATCTATATGTAGAGGTGAAGGGGTCCTAATGGGTCATAATGGAGATTTCAACCGATGAAATAATCTATTATTGAGTTTAGGATATGTTATACATACATATTTAAGTCTAATAATGTGAGCCTAGAAATTCTGGTGTCGATATCTAATGATCAGATCTTGACTTGATTCCCACGATGGACTTTTCCTTTGTGATGTAATGTTTAAATAATACGAAATCATTGTATATGTAATGTTAAATCTTAAAACGAGTTCGAGGAGTTCATCTTGAGAATTTAGATTTAAATTCTCGTGATAGTGAAAATTATGATTGCGGGTGCTTGGATCGGATCTATCGAGATGGCTTACATGTCTAACGATGATCCAACCCTTTTTAGCGCTTTATTGCATACATTATCACCCAAAACGATTTTAAAATAAAACCACAAAGAATTTTCATGAAGAATAAAGCGATTTGGGTAGATCACCTAATAAAAATAAAGATAAAATGAATTATCAAAAGTCCTCGATTATTATTCCGGCGAAAGATTTGAAAAGTTATGTTTTCTCCAAAATATCATTTCAATGTATATTTTGTCTAAAAATAAACTTTTTGCTAAATCAAATACTTCATACATAGGTGCAAAAGAGGAATAGTAATACTTTCAAATAACTCACAATGAAGCTTAAAATAAACTTAAAAATAAAAGCACTAAGCATAGTAACACACAGACACACGCACTTTATGCATAGGAAATCAATAAGATGTGGTAACCTTATTTTCACGAAAGTCTAGTGTAAGACCCCAACTTTTTATAAATAAAATAGAATTTCCTCTAATTATTATTTTGAATAATAAGGTGTTAATTTGATATAATATTTTGGTTATGGGTGAAATGTGCAAAATTTGCAAAATAAGTAAGTGGTTATAAAATACTCATTGTTGTCGGTGAATATTCGTTTGGTCGTGGAATATTCTAGCTGTCAGGGAATATTCGTACGATGGCGCAGCCATTTGTGGGCCCCATAACAGAAAATTGTCGGATGAAGAAAGCAACAAGTATGAGTTTTTTATAAATAACGGCGTAGTTGTTACCATTAACACTGTTGGAATACCCGGTGGTTAAAATACAGTAATACGTGTTGTTGTATAGTAGCACGCGGTATTGCACCAATTATTAATTCTTACGTAAGAAGTCACTACTCAATAATTGTTACAGTAATTACTGTTCAATATTTTATTTTATTGATTCAATAATTGATACGTTGATATTTTATATTATTGTTGTTTTAATAATTATCACTGCTTAGTATTTCCCATTATCTGATCAATAATTCATATTATTTGAATGATATTATTAGATAACATTATTGATAATGTCTAAGGAAGTTTTGTCTAGGAAATTAGTTTGGCCACCTAATTGCGCGCCAGTAAGGTGAAATTCTTATGGAAAAGCCCCCTCTTTCCTGGGAACGACCTAGTTGTCATTATTGTGATTATGTAATATTATTTTTGAATAATTAATTATTGATAAAAATGATAAGAAAATATTTATTTTATGAAGGAATTAATGTTGAGGTGTTTTATCAGTATTTTGTCAAAATAGAGGTGTTGAAAATCATCCGTATGTGAATTTCGGTCATTTTTCGTATGGAATTTGGAAAAATTTTCTTCTACAAAGTTTTAGAGATTAGATTTTCTATGGAATGAATATAAGATTTGAATTTTTCTGCTAAACCGCTACTTTTTATGAATTATTAAAGTTCCGGAATAATTAATTTTTGGAGTTGTAAATATTTTTTTAAGAAAAACGTTTTTTTATTATAAATTCTTAATTCAGATTATCAAAGTGTGCATAGGAATTTTTTTTTAAAATAATAATATTTTATTAAATTTTCTACTTTGGTGTTCTAAGCATTTTTCTATAAATAGGGTGCTTAGGTTAGAATTGAAAAACACACCAGAATCTGAAGATTTCTCTTTCTATATTATCGAGCGTATTTTTGTGAGTATTTAGATATCTTGAGTGTTGCTATACAGTGCAAGTTTTTTTTTAGCGTTATATCCGATATTCCAGCTAGAAGTACTATTCTTTTGAGGTAAGGGATGTTATTTTTTTCGTAAATGATATTATTTCTTTCAATATCATTATACCAGAATATTGGCATGAATCTTATTATGAAATTTTTACCTTTTTATGTCGAGGTTACTAATCACGTATACGTCATTATTCACATATACGGCACTATTCACGAATACGGTACTATTCACGAGATATTTTATTAAATTTTCTACTTTGGTGTTCTAAGCATTTTTCTATTAATAAGGTGCTTAGGTTAGAATTGAAAATCACACCAGAATCTGAAGTTTTCTCTTTCTATATTATCGAGCGTATTTTTGTGAGTATTTAGATATCTTGAGTGTTGCTATACAGTGCAAGTTTTCTTCAGCGTTATATCCGATATTCCAGCTAAAAGTACTATTCTTTTGAGGTAAGGGATGTTATTTTTTCGTAAATGATACTCCCTCCGTCCCAAATTAATTGCTCAGTTTTGACTTTTTTAAGTCAAATTGACTATTTTTAGAATTAATAATTAAGCATATATAAATATATTTCTAAAATTATAAAAATTGGGATTAGTAATAAATTGTATATACTTTCTTTTGGTTATAATCACTTCACCTATATTTTAGCAAAAATAGTAAAAATATTAGTTTTAAAAATGGTCAATTTGACTTTAAAAAGTCAAAACTGAGCAGTTAATTTGGGACGGAGGGAGTATTATTTCTTTCAATATCATTATACTAGAATATTGGTATGAATCTTATTATGAAATTTTTACCTTTTTATGTCGAGGTTACTATTCACTTATACGTCATTATTCACATATACGACACTATTCACGAATACGGTACTATTCACGAGTACTATTCACAAAGTATGATTTTTCTCGTAAAATTTCTACCTTTTTGTGTCGGAATTACTATTCACGTATACAGCACTATTCACGTATACAGCACTATTCATGAATACGGCACTATTCACAGAAAAAGTAAATTTTCTTTTCTTTGTACAAGTTGTCTATTATGGTTACTATCTTTGATTGTATCCATGTTTTGACATTCATTCTTGAATTTTGCTCAACAATTGATTATTATGGAGTATTTTTGAACTTGGATAAACTAAAGTACGAATCCTGTGACACCCCAAATCCGAGTACTTCATTCCCACAAGATTTGGTGTTCACTTGATAAAAACATTCATATCTAACTACCCAATTATAATAAAATTTAATAATAAACCTTCCCATTAAAGGATTACATCAATGAGTTCAATAAAATCTCTCAGGTTATCTAACCTTTAAATACAAACATCATATGCGAAAAATTAAATAATTACATCACAAGATTTAAAATAAAGTCTGACAACATGTTTACAAGTCTTCAATACTTGTTCATCTTTCCATTCCCTTTACTGGTGCTAGGTACAGCAACCTTCTCAACTTTAGCTGTAATAGTTATATAAGCAAGAGTGAGCAAACAATGCTCACTTGAAATGACAATGAATAAAACTTCATAACAAATGCCAAATAATAGGCTCAATAGAACTGAACAATATGCTCTATCAATGATAATCAAAATATGAAATATATATCTGAGGGTCATAAGACCACGAACTATGTCCATAGTTATAAGTAATCTTTCAACTTAAACTTTAACAGTCATAAAGCTATAGGGACTCCTCATACTTAGGGGGATCAGCCCTTCGTACAATGTATTGTGCACAAACATTTCAACGCTATGCGTAAATTATCCCATATAATAGGGATGTTCATCTCAGCATTTAGAATACGAGTCCACACCAAAGTAGGTTTGGTTTGGATAAGTTTTAAGGTAATTTGTAGTTCAACGAACATCAACTAAGGATTAGTTGAATAAAAAGGTAATAGCATTATGCTATGGAATAAATTGTAAGTGAATCAACATTGTATATTAAGGTCATGCTTTATGTAATAACCCAAAACCCTAATAAGATTCGGTTATGTAAAATTCAGTTATATCAATAAAATTTCTCCGTTCTGAAAGTGTTATGTATTAATATATACTTTCTTTAACAAATTTGATCAAATAAAATTTTGTCCGAAAAACGTCGTGCTTGACACCTCGTGCTTAAAATTTTTCTTTCAAAAACGGACTTTTCAGTATATTTTTTGGGACAAGTTGCTTTGTCGTGCTTGTTAGGATTAGTGAGAAATCTAGGTTAGTAACCCTAGATTAACAAACCCTAACCATAATCAGCAAAACCCTAACCCTAATTTGGAAACCTAACCCTAATTAGCTAATTTAACCTTAATTAGATTATCTTAACACCTAATCATGGTTAGTAAACTTCAATTAGGTACTAATAAACATCATTTACCAAGCCTAATCATTAAAAATAAAACCCTAATCAAGATTAGTGAAGATTAGGGCATAATTAAGCTACTAAACTAACCTAACTAGCTCACAAGTAGGTTAGGAGTCACCATTGCAAGTTCCTAGGCTGCACATGACATGCTTGTAACTCCCAAGCATGATAATAGTCATCAGATCAGATATTTTTGGAGATAAGTTGCTTGAAAATGTCTAAAAAGCCAAGTTGGAGAATTTTATAAATAGGAACCCTAGAGCTGAACAAACTCACAAAATTTCTAAGCCAAGATACACTTATATACTTACCAAATCAAGCCTAGGTGATAGCAGCAACAAAATCATAAGCTAGAATCAAAAATAAATCAAGAAAAGGTGCAAACCCTAATTCATAATTAGCTCTTTAATCCTTTGTTAATTTTGTTGTTTAGATGTTTAGAACTATGTATTAGTATGTTAGAAAGTATGTTAGATTGGTAGAACATGTTTTCATAACATCTAGATGCCTTAATTAAGTGTTTTTAGAAATCTGGAAATTTTGAAAATCTAGTCTGACAACCGAATGTCAGGGCTTGTAGATTCATATGTGTTTATGTTTAGGTCTATTAATTGTATGTTACTTGTAGCTTGTTAGTAGGTCTTTAACCTAAAAAAGAAAACAGGTTCATTAGAACCATAGATTGCAAGATTTAAGTGGTCAAACTGCGTTGACCGTTCACGGATTGCAATTTTCTTGGTTACCCAGAAAACTCAAGAACAGTTTGTACCGGCTACTTTGACCAACTTTTTGATCGCCTTCTGTTTGTTGTTTTTGAAATATTTTGTTTTAGATTAACACCCTGATATATGTACTACATATCTATGATCTTAAATTGCTTAAACAACTTATAAGATTACTGGAATTAATGGTCAAAAGTTGTTGACCGAGCTTGACCAAGTTTTCTGGGTAACTCAGAAAACTGAAGAACACGAAGAACAATGTTTGGTTGTACTTTGACCATAATAATTAGAGACCTTAGAATTATGCGTTGTTCAAGTTAGTGTTATATATATGTACCCTGACATATATACTACGTGTTACAACAAACACAACACACATCTATTACACAGAATCAGAGATATTAAAGCCACAAAACCGTTGACCGGTCATGACCACTGTTCTGGGTTGCCCAGAAACTCAAGAACAGCTCTGACAACGACTTTGAGCCTCTATAACTTCTTGTTATATGTAGGTTAAAGCATGAAGTTTGCTTGATGTTGTTAGTACTGTAAGAATACTATAACATCAATACGTGATCGAACCTAAAAAATCATAAACAGCAGCTAAATAATTCATGGTCAAACTGATCACTCGACCATGACCAAACTGTAGCCCAGAAACTCAAGAACACCTACAGTGACACTTTCTGTCACTGAAGGGCTTTAGCGATAGACAGAAATTGATTTTTCTAAAATTTAAATTATAAAAATTAGAAATAATTAATAAATAAATATAAATAAATACAAAAATAGTTTTAAAAATTATATTAAATAAATATAATTAATTTTTGATATTTTTACATAAATTCAATAAATATTTTATTTTATTTGGATATTATTAATAATTAACTTAATAATAAAGTAATTAGAATAATTATTTACAAATACTAAATAATTATTGAAAAATAATATTAATGATATAAAAATCATAATAAATGAATATAAATTATTTATAAATAATAAACAATGTTTTTGTAAAAATTTAAGTAAATATTAATTACCTAAAAATAGAAATAAATAATTTAAAAATCATTTAAAGGATAAATAAATATTTTAAAACTTCTAAAAATTATTATAATAGATATATAAATTATCTAAAAAATATAATAAATTTTATAAATAAAATTTAGTCCATTAATCAACTTATTTAATATTCGGTAGAGACATTGAACACCGAAACCCTATTTAATCTAACCCGATCATATGTAAATGTTATAATTGAGTATTATTATTAATACTAACGTGTTCGATTTATATATATGAACATCGTAGGTATTTATTAACGATTTGAATTGCATAACTTGATTGATCTACGCTCAGGCAAGTATCTGAACATTATTTCTTTATTGCAAATTTCTTAAACCATGTTTATTCGTTGAACAAGATTTTTATCTTGATATGCTGTTGATATAATATACTACACCTACAATTGAATTACTTCTTATTGTAAGGTTATTGCTATAGCTTCAGCATAACTAAGAAATGAATTGTTTATTTGTATTGATTGTTAAGCTTAAATTGTTGTGTCAAACCAAATTGTTTAGTAAGACATCCTATTCTGAAGTTGGGTATCCCGTAAGGGATCATTCGGTCGATAATATATTGACACTAATTTGGGGGCATTTAAGCACTGCTAGGATGAGATGCATATTCCTTAGATATTGAATAGGCTGATCCCCTATCTCATATCTAAACAAAATTTCTAAGTCTGTGTGACTGACAGAAATAAAAATCCATATTGAAATGGTAACAACTATCAGTCAAAATTTGAATTGTTATATTTCTTCAAATCATATATTGTTATAAATACAAAACTTGTTGAGCAAGTCATAGCTCACCCTTGCAAATTATTCACTTTGCAGTTTTAGATGGTAACCCTGGAACATCTGGAGTAGATAAAGGGAAGCGTCCATGCTTAGATTATATTATATTCTTGTCTATTTGAATACCTTGTAATAAGAAACTCGTTATGAGAATTATGTACTTGAATCTTAATAATATATATATATATATAACATCTTTTATTTCTACAACCGTGTTTTCTTACATATATAGATGTAAAGTTAGAATTCTTTGAATCTAGTTGAGATCCTTGGGAACTATTTATCTGAGTGAGGGTATTAATAGCATGTACTGTTCATGTTGTTATTGATACTCTGGATTTCGGATAGATAGTTACTATCGATACGATAGTATTAATTCACATGATATAGACTATACTTCTGGGTGAGGGTATTAGTAATATGGACTGTTCATGTTATTAGTGATATTCTGGATTTTGGATAGATAAATTCTATTCACAGATACAGTTCATATATCCAAGTAAGGGTATCCAAACACAGTAACAGTTCTCTTGAGAATTGCCATCTGTTATGGGATACTGTGAATCTTGGATCTATGGGAATTATATCTGATAGTCCCTTAATTTAATATAAGCTTATAATCAAATACCATGGGTGTATAGATTTAATTGCATTATATTGATTCGTTGTAAGCACCATATCAGATACCATGGGAGTATAGATATCGGGGCATTACAAGTTTGGTATCAAAGCCTCAAGGCTATAGATATAAGGAAGAGAAATATTAGTATATAGTCTTCGAGTCCGAAAAAATTTTAAAATACACATAAAATATAACATTAAAAATATTATGTTGTGTAAATTTCTATACCGGTATTAAAGGAGTTTCTTTTATAGATGGCCAACTCCAATGCTAAATAAATAGTGATAGCAAACAATCCACCACAAATTGAGTCATTTATAGCTAGTGATGCAGAGGATGAAGAATTGCTTCATGATCAACAACTGCTACATGCTGAGGAAGAGGAAGATCCAGTAGCGGGACAATTAATGAGAATTGATGAGCATGATGAAGCAATGGCATCACTAATGAAGACAACAAAATATGAGAATAATAAAATGAAGTTTAGGGCTGATATAGCTGAGGGAATGCTACAACACGAGAGGGGACATAGTCATCGACTAAAAGTACATTTGCACCATGCACAAAGGGGCATGAAGGAAATTTAGTCAAGACTTCTTAAAACATCTTTGGGTGTTCGAGATACTTTTAATGATTTACAGCACCGTGTAACTCGATATCCGGTAGAGGAGAAGAAAACTACTTATCTCATAGATTGATATGTGGTTTGTCACATGATTCAGGATTCCTTTGATGATATCAATGAATTCTACAGAGTAGTATAGGTAGCTGAATGCTTTATATTAGTATGAATAAAGAATCATTCAAAGTTTGTATTGTAACCAGTGTTTTGTAAGAAAGTAGTATGTATAAATACTAAGTTATTTTGTACGACTGTTGTGATAAATAAAATAAACAATATGTTTGTGTTATTCAAATTCTTATGTGAATTTTTGTTGTTGTTTTGTATAGAATCATGCCACCAACCAGAAGACCCCAAAGAGAAATGAATAATGATGATAATTCTACCCAACAGTTAGTAGACCTTATGCTAGGAGCTATGAATAGACCTATAAACCAAAACACATCTTTTAAAGATTTTAAATTAGTTGGACCACCTGAATATAAAGGTACATCAGAACCCGTCGATGCACAAATTTGGATTTCTGAAATAGAGAAATTTTTTCTAGTAACCAATGTCAATATTAATCAACAGATAACTTTTGTAATCTTTTTCTTAAAAGGTGAGGCTAATTATTGGTGGGAATCAACCAAGGGTCGGGTAGAAACTGAAATTGTTCCTTGGGATAAATTCAAAGAGTTGTTCTTTGAAAACTATTTTTCCCAATCCCTGAAAGATCGTATGGAAATAAAATTTCTGGATTTAAAAAAGGAGACATGACTATAACCCAGTATACAGCTAAGTTCAATGAACTGTCCAGGTTTGCTCCTCATCAGGTAACCACTGAACTTAGAAAGACTCGTAGGTTTCAGGAAGGTTTAAAACCTTAGATTCGGAGTAAGTTGTTAGTACTCCAAATAAAGACTTTCTCGAAAATACTCGAGAAAGCTACTATAGCTAAAAGTGAAAATGAAAGTCTCGCTAAATTTCACCAGGAAAAGAAGAGTCAAAATGAGAAAGGGAAACCTAGGACAGAACCCAGTTCAGGTGGGTTTAATAACAAACATAAATGGGATACTACTTTTTCCAAGGGGAGAAAGATAGGTAATACTAATAATAACTTTAGTAATAATAACATTAAACCTTGTCCTACTTATGGGAAGAAACATAAAGGACTATGCTTTCATAGCAAATGCTATAATTGTGGACAATCGGGACATCTTTCTCCACAGTGTCCTCTTCCAAATAAAAATAAATGTTTTAATTATGGTTCGTTGGACCATTTTTCAAAGAATTGTCCCAAACCTAAGAACCAAGGAGCAAAGGGGAATAGTGTACCAAAGAATAATCAGTCAATAGTAGCTGCAGTTAGGGTTTAGAATCGACCTATCTCGAGAACATATAATATGTCATTGAGGGATGATATTGCTTCATATGACGTGGTGACAGGTATCATCCCTACCAACACTTTAAATGCATATGTGTTATTTGATTCTGGTGCTACTTGTTCTTTTGTGTCTAAAAGTTTTTCTAAAAACTTGAATATACCTTGTGAAAATCTAAACAAACCATTTTGTGTAGAAATTGCTAATAAAGATTGGATTCTGGTTGAAACCATATACAGAAATTGTAGTGTGGTGATAAAAGGACATAATTTTATGGTAGAACTTTTACCAATCCATTTGGGAGAATTTGATGTAATTTTAGGAATGGATTGGTTAGTTAACCATAACGTAATGATTGATTGTCATCAAAAACATATAAACCTTTTGACTGCATCGAAATCAAAGGTAGTGTTCAACGGTAGTTGTTCACATAAGCAATCTCGATGTTTGACTATAGTTCAGGCAGAAAGATTACTTAGAACGGGTTGTTTAGGGTATTTGGCCTATATAGTTGATACTCGACATGAAGGAGTAAAACTAGATCAAATATCAAAAGTTAAGGATTTTCCCGATGTATTTCCGGATGACTTGCCAGGTTTACCTCCAGACATGGAAATTGAGTTCGTCATTGATCTTGCACCAGGAATGGCACTAGTTTCTAAGGCACTGTACAGAATGGCACCTATAGAACTGAAAGGGTTACGTATACAATTACAGGAACTCTTAGATAAAAAGTACATACAGCCTAGTGTTTCACCCTGGGGAGCATCAGTATTGTTTGAAAGAAGAAAGATGGAACTATGAGACTATGTATAGACTATAGAGAGCTAAATAAATTAACTATTAAGAATAAATATCCTTTACCAAGGACTGATGATTTGTTTGACCAATTAAAGTGGGCCGAACATTTTTCAAAGATTGACCTTAGAACATGTTATCATCAATTGAAGGTAAGAAAGGAGGATGTGCCGAAAACAGCGTTTAGGACACGCTATGGACATTATGAGTTTCTTGTAATGCCTTTTGGATTGACAAATGCACCGGCAACATTTATGGATTTAATGAATCGAGTGTTTAAACCATGCTTGGACAAATTTATTGTAGTGTTTATCGACGATATTCTGGTATACTCGAAAACACGGAAAAAGCATACTGAACACTTGAGAGTCGTTTTGGAGATATTACGAAAGGACCAACTTTATGCAAAGTTTTCCAAGTGTGAATTCTGGTTAAAGAGAGCTCAATTTTTAGGTCATGTAATTGACAAGAATGGAATATCTGTAGATCTAACTAAGATTGAAACGGTTGTGAATTGAGAACAACCAACAACTCTAACAGAAGTGCGAAGTTTTCTTGGTTTAGCATGTTATTATCGTCGGTTTAAAAAAGATTTTTCAAAAATAGCAACCCCATTAACCAATTTAACTCGAAAGACGATAAAATACGTCTGGACAGATAAATGTGAAGAGAGCTTCCAAGAGTTAAAGAAGCGACTAAGCATGGCTCCAGTGGTATCCTGACCAGATGATATAGGAGGCCTTGTGGTATTTAGTGATGCATCACACAGAGGTTTAGGGTGTGTGTTGATGCAACATGGGAAAGTGATTACTTATACATCATGACAACTCAAAGATTATGAGAAGAGGTATCCTACTCATGACCTAGAGTTAGCCGCGATAGTTTTTGCTCTAAAAATTTGGAGACATTACTTGTACGGGGAGAAGTGCAAGATATATACAGATCATAAAAGTCTGAAATATATTTTTACACAAAAGGAATTAAATTTAAGATAGAGAAGATGGTTAGAACTGATAAATGATTTTGGCTGTAAAATCTTATATCATCCCGGTAAAGCCAATGTCATATCTGATGCGTTAAGTAGAAAGAATCAGGAAAAATTGAATGTATTAACCACCAATGATAGGTTAATAAAAGATTTTGAAAATTTAGAAATTGAGGTGGAATGTCCAACTACCTCTACCCAAAAATTTTATATTTTAGAGGGAGTTTCATCTCTGCTTAACAAAGTCAAAGAGATACAGGAAAAGGATGAAGAATGTCAGAAATATAAGTCTAATCTAACTCATGACAAATATAACAAATTCAGAATAGATAAGGATGGAATAATAAGATATGAAGATAGAATCTGGGTTCCGTTAAACCAAGCTTTAAAAGATGAAATCCTAAACGAAGCTCATAATTTTAAATTTGCCATACATCCTAGCAGTACTAAAATGTTTAAGGATTTAAGTCGACACTTTCGGTGGTCGAATATGAAAAGAGAAATAACTGAATGGGTAAGCAAATGTCTCACGTGTCAAAGGGTTAAGGCTGAGCATCAAAAGCCGAGTGGTTTACTTCAACCCATACCGATTCCTGAGTGGAAGTGGGAACATATAACCACGGACTTTGTTATTGGCCTTCCAGCTACACAAAAGGGCCATAATGCCAGTTGGGTAATAGTTGACCGTTTAACTAAATCAGCTCACTTTTGACCTATTAAGATTACTCATAGCTTGGATAACCTTGCCAAATTGTACATTAATGAAATCATCTCTAGGCATGGAGTGCCCGTTTCCATAGTATCAGATCGAGATCCACGTTTTACTTTAAATTTTTGGAAAAGCCTTCAGAAACATTTAGGAACACAATTAAGATTGAGTACAGCTTATCATCCTCAGACTAATGGACAGAGTGAGAGAACCATACAAACGTTAGAAGATATATTGAGAACATGTATCATAGACTTTAAAGGAAGTTGGGAAGATCAGTTACCTATAGTCAAATTTGCCTACAACAATAGTTATCATGCTAGCATAGATATGCCACCCTATGAAGCCTTATATGGAAGAAAATGTAGAACACCTTTTGTGTTGGGATGAAGTTGGGGAAAGATAAATGTTAGGACCTGAAATAATTCAACAAACAACTGAAACCATTAGAATTATACGTCAATGACTACAAGCATCTCAAGATCGACAAAGGAAATACGTTGATCCACATCGTCAACAACGAAACTTTAACGTAGGAAGCCACGTATTCTTGAAGGTATCTCCTTGGAAGGGCAAGATACGTTTTGGCAAGAAAGGAAAACTAAGTCCGAGATTCATTGGACCATTTGAAATTTTGAGAAGGATTGGTGAAGTTGCTTATGAAATAGCACTACCTCATGAGTTGAATCATATTCATAATGTGTTTCATGTGTCCGTATTACGACTATACAAACCTGATTATAAACACGTTATAAATTATGAGCCAATCCAAATCGAAGAAGATCTTTCTTATGTAGAAGAACCTGTGCAGATCATTGACCGTAAAGAGCAAGTCCTGAGAAATAAAGTAATAGCATCGGTCAAAGTGATTTGGAGGAATCAGAACGTTGAAGAGGCTACATGGAAACTCGAAGATAAAATGTGAGAGAATTATCCTCAATTATTTACTTAACTTGTACTTTAATTTTGAGGACGAAATTCTTATTAGTGGGGGCGAATGTAAAAACCCAAAACCCTAATAAGATTTGGTTATGTAAAATTCAGTTATATCAATAAAATTTCTCCGTTCTGAAAGTGTTATGTGTTAATATATACTTTGCTTAACAAATTTGATTAAATAAAATTTTATCCAAAAAACGTCGTGCTTGACACCTCGTGCTTAAAAATTTTCTTTCAAAAATGGACTTTTCGATATATTTGTTGGGACAAGTTGCTTTGTCGTGCTTACACTGACAAAACGCTTTGTCGTGCTTGTTAGGATTAGTGAGAAATCTAGGTTAGTAACCCTAGATTAACAAACCCTAACCATAATCAGCAAAACCCTAACCCTAATTTGGAAACCTAACCCTAATTAGCTAATTTAACCTTAATTAGATTATCTTAACACCTAATCATGGTTAGTAAACTTCAATTAGGTACTAATAAACATCATTTACCAAGCCTAATCATTAAAAATAAAACCCTAATCAAGATTAGTGAAGATTAGGGCATAATTAAGCTACTAAACTAACCTAACTAGCTCACAAGTAGGTTAGGAGTCACCATTGCAAGTTCCTAGGATACACATGACATGCTTGTAACTCCCAAGCATGATAATAGTCATCAGATCAGATATTTTTGGAGGTAAGTTGCTTGAAAATGTCTAAAAAGCCAAGTTGGAGAATTTTATAAATAGGAACCCTAGAGCTGAACAAACTCACAAAATTTCTAAGCCAAGATACACTTATATACTTACCAAATCAAGCCTAGGTGATAGCAGCAACAAAATCATAAGCTAGAATCGAAAATCAATCAAGAAAAGGTGCAAACCCTAATTCATAATTAGCTCTTTGATCCTTTGTTAATTTTGTTGTTTAGATGTTTAGAAATATGTATTAGTATGTTCGGTTGGTAGAACACGTTTTCATAACATCTAGATGTCATAATTAAGTGTTTTTAGAAATCTAGAAATTTTGAAAATCTAGTCTGATAGCCGAATGTCAGGGCTTGTAGGTTCATATGTGTTTATGTTTAGGTCTATTAATTGTATGTTACTTGTAGCCTGTTAGTAGTTCTTTAATCTGGAAAAGAAAACAGGTTCATTAGAACCATAGATTGCAAAATTTAAGTGGTCAAACTGCGTTGACGGTTCACGGATTGCAGTTTTTTGGGTTACCCAGAAAACTCAAGAACAGTTTGTACCGGCAACTTTGACCAACTTTTTGATCGCCTTCTGTTTGTTGTTTTTGTAATTTTTTGTTTTAGAATAACACCCTGATATATGTACTACATATCTATGATCTTAAATTGCTTAAACAACTTATAGGATTACTCGAATTAATGGTCAAAAGTCGTTGACCGAGCTTGACCAAGTTTACCCAGAAAACTGAAGAACACGAAGAACAACGTTTGGCTGTACTTTGACCAGCATAATTAGAGACCTTAGAATTATGCGTTGTTCAAATTAGTGTTATATATATGTACCCTAACATATATACTACATGTTACAACAAACACAACACACATCTATTACACAGAATCAGAGATATTAAAGCCACAAAACCGTTGACCGGTCATGACCACTGTTCTGGGTTGTTCAGAAACTCCAGAACAGCTCTGACAGCGACTTTGAGTCTCTATAACTTCTTGTTATATGTAGGTTAAAACATGAAGTTTGCTTGATGTTGTACTACTATAAGAATACTATAACATCAATCCTTGATCGAACCTAAAATCATAAACAGTAGCTAAATAATTCAAGGCCAAACTGGTCTCTCGACCATGACCAAACTGTTGCCCAGAATTATAAAAATTGATTTTTCCAAAAATTAAATTATAAAAATTAGAAATAATTAAGAAATAAATATAAATAAATACAAAAACAGTTTTAAAAATTATATTAAATAAATATAATTAATTTTTGATATTTTTACATAAATTCAATAAATATTTTATTTTATTTGGATATTATTAATTATTAACTTAATAATAAAGTAATTAGAATAATTATTTATAAATACTAAATAATTATTGAAAAATAATATTAATGAAATAAAAATCATAATAAATGATTATAAATTATTTAAAAATAATAAACAATGTTTTTTTAAAATTTTAAGTAAATATTAATTACCTAAAAATAGAAATAAATGATTTAAAAATCATTTAAAGGATAAATAAATATTTTTAAAATATTTTAAAAGTTCTAAAAATTATTATAATGGATATATAAATTATATAAAAAATATAATAAATTTTATAAATAAAATTTAGTCCATTAATCAACTTATTTAATATTCGGTAGAGACATTGAACACCGAAACCCTATTTAATCTAACCCGATCATATGTAAATGTTATAATTGAGTATTATTATTAATACTAACGTGTTCGATTTATATATATGAACAGCGTAGGTATTTATTAACGATTTGAATAGCATAACTTGATTGATCTACGCTCAGGCAAGTATCAGAACCTTATTTCTTTATTGCAAATTTCTTAAACCAGATTTATTCGTTGAACAAGATTTTTATCTTGATATGTTGTTGATATAATATACTACACCTACAATTGAATTACTTCTTATTGTAAGGTTATTGCTATAACTTCAGCATAATAGCATGGACTGTTCATGTTATTATTGATACTCTGGATTTCAGATAGATAGTTACTATCGATACGATAGTATTAATTCACATGGTATAGACTATACATCTGGGTGAGGGTATTAGTAAAATGGACTGTTCATGTTATTACTGATATTCTGGATTTCGGATAGATAGATTCTATTTACAGATACAGTTCATATATCCAAGTGAAGGTATCCAAACACAGTAACAGTTCTTTTGAGAATTACCATCTGTTATGGGATACTATGAATCTTGGATCTATAGAAATTATATCTGATAGTCTCTTAATTGAATATAAGCTTATAATCAGATACCATGGGTGTATAGATTTAATTACATTATATTGATTCATTGTAAGCACCATATCAGATACCATGGGAGTATAGATATGGGGGCGTTACACTTTAGGAATAATCTAAGAGCATAAGCATTGAATAATATAACCTACCTTGCTTGAACAATAATAACTAAGGTTATTTAGAATTGAGTACTGAGCATGCATAACAATTAGTAAATTGAACGATAAAACTTGTTCAATATTAAAATACTAGAATGTAGAAACTTGCATGCTAAATAACAAATTAAATATTAGAGAAACTTGCTCAATATCAAAAGATAAGGTTTAGGAAACTTGCACAATATAAATAGAGTTAAGAAACTTGTACAAAGAAGTTTAGAGTTAGAAAACTTGCATAATCGTAAACAAACTAGAGACAAGAAACTTGCTCAACATAAGAATAAGGTTTAGGAAACTTGCCATGCGTGTAAGCTAGACTGTAATAGTTTGATTCACAATATCCTAATCACATATCATTAGGATATAATTAGCCACTACAGATACTCTGTATACAAATAAGTACCTATTCCATGTATGGCTTAATTTTGAACCACATAATCAAGTTACATTAGTAATAAAAACTCGTTAATTATTAATAATATGCTCGTTCTTAGCACTATGATACCACAATAACAAAAATTATATTTTTAACAGTCATAGTATTGCATTATATCAACAATTACAGACTCTGTGTAAAAGAAAACTCATTCCTAGCCATACTGCTATCCGGCATTGCGGAGCCACAGTTTGTACTGTGGTCGGCGCGGTGTTGGCGCTGCGGCGCGAAGCACATGCCATGGGTCGGTGCGAAGGTCGGGCTGCAGCTCTGACTTTGGCGCTGAGGCACGAAGTTTAGAGCTGGGGCACTGATTTTGGCGCTGAGGCTCCGAGTTACAGAACTGAGCATGAAGAATAGAACAAAGCTAATTTGTTTGACTGTTTAACACTACTAGCACCTAAATTAACACATATAACTTACATAGATTACTCATAAATATTACCCATCATATATATATACTGATTTCAAAACAACTAAACCTCAATCTCAAAAAATTAAATCCTTAAATGCCATATTTTAAAACCAAAACGCCATATTTGACATTATCTAACAAAATTAACACTGTAATTCCTATTATACACCAAATTGATTCATTTGAACCACGTTCTCTTTATTTCTTACCCAATTAACATATTCAAAGTTCAATTTCACAATTAGCTCACAATCAAATATAAATTTTGGTACTCCTACAAGCCATGTTCATACATATATTCACTGTAAAAACCGTTCCTTTCTTTTGGACGTAATTCAACATATAATTATATATATATATATATATATATATATATATATATATATATATATATATATACATGCTATTTATACTATTACAACTATATATGCACATGATTTCATCACCAATTATAAAGAACGTGAATTACAGACAATTTTGTAAAAATTTTATACTATAGTCAAGAACACATAGACTTCATACACAGTGAAACACAAGAAAATTATGTCGTAAAACATATATATTAAGGTTATGTAACATATCTTCACTTGCTTGAGCACTCCTTGCTAAAACTCAGAAATTGTTTTGGAATCACAGACTTTTCTCTCTCAAATTTTCTCTCTAGAAACCTTCTTCTTAGGCTTAGCAAATAACTAAAATGCGTACACAAAACCTAACTGATAATCAAGTATGCGTAAAAAGAAATTGATATGGCCATAATAAGCCTAATAAATAATATCAGTTATAAAATATAACGTATAGATTATAAATATATTTTATTTATTATTTAATTTACTTTATTTATTTTATTTATATTATTAAAATTCAAAATTCAAAAATCTAAAAGCCATAGGGCTCTGTTTGGCAAAACTCTTTAAAAATTCAAGACTTAATATCTTTAAGCCTTGTTTGGTAAAAATTAAATTAAACTCCTTTAATTTATTTTAATAACCCATTTATAGCATAGTTATTTGTCACACTTTTATTACCAAATTAAATTAAAAATATTATAATAATCTATTTAATCCCTATCAACTCTCTAATTTAATTATTAAATTAAATTAGAATATTATCTCATAATAATTAATTTCCTTAACTCATTAATTATTTATTAAACAAATAATTAACCAAATCAAATCAAATCAGATTAAACCAATATTTATTCAACAATAAACACATCCATTAAATATTTATATAATTCAATAAATATTTAAAATTATAATTTAAAATTCTGGATTGTTACATCCTTCCCTCCTTACAAGGATTCTTTCCCCATAATCACAACTCAAACAAATCATTCGTCACACTCTTCCCTACTTACAAAGATTCTGTCTCCAAAATCGAAGACACAGATTAAACAAATAACTCAGGATAATCTTTCATCATTCTATCTTCGAGTTCCCACGTAGCCTCTTCAGCATTGTGGTTCCTCCATATCACCTTCACAAAAGTTATAACTTTATTCCTGAGCACTTGTTCTTTCCAGTCAACTATCTGGATAAGAACTTCCTCACAAGACAAGTTCTTATCAAACTGCAATGGTTCGTACTCGATCACGTGCTTGTAATCAGGTTTATACGGTCGTAACACCGAAACATGAAAAATATTATGAACATTTTCCAACTCTGGAGGTAGAGCTACCTCGTAAGCCACTTCTCCAACTCTTCGCAGTACTTTGAAGGGTCCAATAAATCTCAGGCTTAGCTTTCCCTTTTTACCAAAATGATTTTTTCCCTTCCAAGGAGAAACTTTTAAGAACATGTAATTTCCTACGTCGAACTCACGATCTTATTTGTGTTGGTCAGCATACTTCTTCTATCTGTCTTAAGCAGCTACCAATCTTGTTCTGCTGAGTTTAACAACCTCAGCAGTTTGCTGTACTAGTTCTGGTCCTAATAGTTGGCGTTCACCGACCTCATCCCAGCACAATGGATTTCTACACTTCCTGTCATATAATGCTTCGTAAGGCGGCATGCCGATGCTTACGTAGTAACTGTTGTTGTAGTAAAATTCTACCAATAGTAAATGTTCATCCCAGCTCCCTTTGAAATCCATGATGCATGCCCTAAGCATATCTTCTAATGTCTGGATTATTCGTTCGCTTTGTCCATATATTTACGGATGATATGTCGTACTCATTCTCAACTGTGTTCCCATGCATTCTTATAGTCTCTTCCAGAAGTTTGGCGTGAATTACGAATCTCTATCTGACACAATTGACACTGGCACTCCATGCCTCGAAACGATCTCTTTAACGTATAACCTTGCCAACTGATCAAGACTGAATCTAATCTTTATTAGCAAAAAGTGTGCTGATTTTGTCAGTTTATCCACTATCACCCAAATCGCATCGCATCCTCTCTGAGTAGTTGGAAGACCTACCACAAAATCCGTTGTGATGTGTTCCCACTTCCATTCCAGTATTTCCAATGGTTGAAGTAATCTGCTTGGTCTTTGATGCTCGACCTTGACAATTTGACATGTCAAACATTTCGCGACACATTCTACGACATCTCTTTTCATGTTTGGCCTACAAAAATGACGTCGTAAATCTTGATGCATCTCGTACTTCCTGGATGAATCGAGTATCTTGAATTATGAGCTTCGATCAAGATTTCGTCTTTAATATATGGTACTGCTGGAACCCAAATTCTTCCCTCGAACCTTAGTAGTCCATCAATATCGATATTGTATTTCACATCACTACCCTCAACAACTTTCTCTTTGATTTTCCTACATTCTTCATCTTGTAGTTGAGCATAGCTTACCTTGTCCACCAAAGTTGGACTAGCTTCTATTTGGAATAGTCGTTCATCAGATTCTTTTGGAAATTTTATTTCCAACTCTAGCTTTGTCATTGCTGAAATAAGCTCCTCATGAGTGGTTATCAGCATTAACTTTTCCCGGCCTTTCCTGCTCAAAGCATCTGCAACCACATTTGCTTTGCCTGGATGATAAAATATCTCACAATCGTAATCTTTTATCAATTCCATCCATTTTCTTTGACGCATGTTCAGGTCCTTATGAGTGAAAATATACTTCAGACTCTTATGGTCTGTATATATCTCACATTTCTCTCCATAGAGATAGTGTCTCCATATCTTTAGAGCAAATACCACTGCAGCCAACTCTAAATCATGAGTCGGATACCCTTTCTTATAGTCCTTCAGTTGCCTTGATGTCTATGCAATAACTTTATCGTTCTGCATAAGGACACATCCTAATCCTTTATGTGATGCATCACTATACACCACAAAGTTTCATATATTATCTGGTAATGATAACACAGGTGCCACACTTAACTTCTTCTTCAAGTCTTGAGAACTTTCTTCACACTTCTCCGTCCAAATAAATTTTACAGCTTTCCTTGTCAAATTTGTTAACGGAGTAGCTATCTTGGAAAATTCTTAAATAAATCGTCTATAATAATCGGCCAGTCCCAAGAAACTCCTAACCTCCGATGGTATTCTTGGTTGTTCCCAATTGATTACGGCTTCAACTTTTGATGGATCCACTGAAATTCCATCTTTGTCAATCACATGTCCCAAAAATTGTACACGATCTAACCAAAATTCACACTTAGAGAATTTTCGCGTACAACTTTTCCTTTCTTAGTGTCTCCAACGTCAAACGTAAATGTTCTACGTGTTCTTCTTGAGATTTGGAGTACACCAGAATGTCGTCAATAAATACCACCACAAACTTGTCTAAGAATGGTTTAAACACCCTGTTCATCAAATCCATGAATGTAGTAGGGGCATTAGTCAAACCAAAAGACATCACCAGAAACTCGTAATGTCCATACCGAGTTCTGAATGTCATCTTTGGTACATCTTCCTTCCTTACTTTTAATTGATGATACCCACTTCTCAAATCTATTTTTGAGAAGTATCTATCACCCTTCAATTGATCAAACAAGTCATATATTCTTGGCAACATATATTTATTCTTAATAGTGACTTTGCTTAATTCCCTATAATCGATGCAAAGTCGCATTGACCCATCTTTCTTTTTTACGAATAACATCGGTGCTCCCCACGGTGATGTTTCCTCCTTTTTAGTTATAATAAAAGGACTCTAACCCATGCAAGCATACATGGGTCAACAAGTAGTACAGAGTAAGAAAAGTATCGATCCACGGAGAAAGGTTTTAAATTAAATTATTATGCATCAACTGTATCACTATCTTTTATATGCTTAAATGAATGCTATAATTTTGAATGAATCTAAACTCAATTAACGAATAAAAGAAGAATCGTAGAATAATAAATCAAATATGGAAATAATGGGATTCTAACTTCAATTCATATTTCATCTAACTAATACCATCATGCAAGATTATACATGTATCATGGAAAATTAGCCAAGAGCACAAAAACTAGACAACCATTTTTCAATGCATTATGCCCTACTTACATAACCTCTACGTGCAATAGAAATCATGTAATCATTAATAAAACCAAAATCACTATATTTCTATGTGCAATATTGAATTGAAGCGTAAGCTCTTATATAACTACACATGGTGAAACAGTATATTTCTATCTGGTTCACGAAATATAAAGCTAAACAATTCAGCCTCATAAACGCATGCTATCATGATTACAACCATACTCACATGTCATTTTTCAATTTCATATAAGTACATAAAATGAATGGTGATCAAACATTCATGTAATCCAATCAATCATAATAGAAATTCCATGACAACCACACAATTAAGCAATCAGGCCTTAAATATAGACTACATATCAATATCCGTTAGAACCCCATAATGGAATTTAGTTCATTTATGAACCGAAAGCCATTGTGGGATTATAGCAACACATGAAAAATAAATAAAACAGTTGAGAGAGAAGATAGAATCGATCAAACCCAATTGCAGATTATAATCCAAAAGTGCTGTTCAAATCTCCAATATTATCCAGCAAAATAAAAGTAGTTCTTATTCAATGAATCAATCCAAAAGAAGATGAAGAAAATATTCAATGTATGCTCAAACCCCTTTGGAATTATGTTCAACCTCGAACCCTCATTTTTTTTTCTATGAAAAACTGATAAAAACAATAATTATACGAGTCTAGTGCCAACCAAAGTAGTTTATTATTGGGTAAAATCTAATTACGCGCAAAACACGCAAGTGTACGTGATCAACAAGTAATATAGTAGTGAATAAAGTATCATTCCCACGAAGACAAATCAACAAGAATTTTAACTTCACAAGTATCAATTTTCTATTAATCCTAATTTTATTAAACTATTCAATTCAATGGTTTAAAATTATAGAATCTAAATTAATAAATAAACAAACTATCACAAAACAATCACTAATATCGAAGTCCAAAATTTCAAACAATTGATGGAGAATTAGACTTATGACTTCACCCTAAGCTTCACTCTGATTCTCAAACCTTTATTCCAATTTAACTTAATATCCCAGTTTATTAATCGAGAACATGAACGTAGTACTAGCCACCTCTCGATGCACTAATACCATATTAACTTAAATCCATAATTAAGATAGAAACAAGTTAAACACCTAAATCAACCAATTCACTATATCTCTATGTGAACTGAAATTAAAGAAGGTTTAAGCTTAAGTTCTCTATCCGATTACGTGTGATGTCAAGCATATCTCTACCTTAACAATAATAAAAAATCTGTTATTCACAAAACTCATGACACATGCTATGTTAACTAAGTCTAGATTAATATCCTCTCTCGATTCCATTCAAATCCACAAAGAATTGTTGATCAGGCAATTCATAAATTTACGCTCGAATTAACATAGATAAACTGAAAATATTTTATTGAATTGGAAATCAAAGTTATAGAATAATCGTTTCACCCACAGATCCATCACAAGTCTAATAAGCGAATTAGTTCATAATGAATGAATTAAAAACTGAATAATCTGAGGAAAACATCCTTCTAATTACAAATAAAAGACTAAAGAGAAGAAGAATAATGAACACCCTTCACGTAGCCTAGAATTGCAACTGTCACGATAATCTCTTTAAATTACTCCTCCAAAGCTCGCACCTAAATCCTGGAATTTATCTCTGAATTATGCTCCTTGTGTTGTGTGATTGTTGTTTTTCCATGTAAAATTAAGCTCGCTTATGTACTGACCGAGATCTGCCTTTTTTAGAGTCCAGGCGCCTCAGCCAAGTCCCACAAACCAAGTACCAGTAGAATTCAAAACGCATCAGGAGAGAGCAGGATTCGGCACCCCCACCCCGACGGGGGGTACAAAACTAATAAGGCCTGCCCCGGCGAGCTAGTACTCTGCTAAAAAACTTTTGCTTCCTCATGCATTTTTCCAACTTTGCTCCAAAACTCCGTCTTTCTTTACCACTTGCATCCATAACCACCCTACACATAAAATAACATGAAACAAGTGAAAACGAACACAAAACAAGAAGATAAAACTCCTTGACCACATTAACGGCGGTGGCCTCGGGCTCCTCAGTGACCTTGACCCACCCTTTTTGATAGATTTGTTGCATCATCTCTCCGTCATGAGCATCCGATGCCAACCCCCGCTCCGGTGTAAGAGCCTTGGTAACCATATAATCGTACTGGTCGGCTGCGGCGGCACTTCTAAATTTTTGGCGGTCGAATGGACGAGGTGGTGGATTTAACCTTGAACTCTCTCCCTTTTGGCGTTTCGGTTTCGGTTGTGAAGCCATTGATCTTCGGAAGTTAAAACTTACTAGCACACACTTCCTTCCCCTTACACTTGGTTCACTCAATTTATCAAACACTTAGTGTGCACAGTCCGTTCTTCCCCCAAAGCTTGATTGTTTTTATGGTACTTCAGTGGAGAGAAGATGGAACCTCAATAAGAAGGAAACTTACTCTCAAGTACGCTATGTGTTCCCCAATTTTCTTGATGAATTCAAAATTTATGGTGATGAATATGGGAAGGGTTTATATAGAGGTGATAGGGGAGAGGAATTCGTGTGCTTAATGGTGTGGGGTAGTGGATGCAATTGATTTAGGTAGTGGGTAGGAGTAGGTGGTAGGAGTTGTCGATCGTGGTGGTGTGTAGTGGCTAGATGGTCTTGTAATGGGGCTGGGTGGTTTGGGTGAGGGAGAATGAGAGAAACCAAAAAAAATGTGTAGAGGAGAATGAGGAGACATCGTATCTAAATGCTGAGCGTGTCTGCCTAAGATCAAGGACCCACGCCCCGGCGGGGGGTGCAAGTTCATTTTAGCCCGCCCCAGCGGGCATGCTCACTGACTTGGGATTTTTGGCTTCCAAAAGTGTAGATCAAAATTATCCGATTTTCCTTCTTTTCTTGCCCGTTCCTGCAACCATCAACATGCAAGATGTTAGATTATTAACGACTTGGAGTATTATTATTATTTTATTTTATATTTTATATTTTTTATTAAGTTTCAGCAAAACTTTTACTTGAGAATACCTACCTAGTGCTTAATAAAAACTACATCCTAACAATTATAAATAAAACTACAAAAAATAACGAAATATTGGGTTGCCTCCCAATTAGCGCTTGATTTTAAGTCGTTCAGCCTGACTACTCCCTGTTTTACTGTGTATCAGCGAGGGTGATGTTGACGACATCCCAGTTTGATTCACCACCCCAGTAATGCTTTATCCGTTGACCATTGACCTTGAACGCCTCTAATGGATTACGACTGTAAAGTTCAACGGCGCCATAAGGGAATACTCGCTTTGTAGTGAATAGTCCTGACCATCTCGACTTAAGCTTTCCTGGAAACAATCGCAGCTGTGAGTTGAACAAGAGGATTGATTAACCTGGCTCGAATGTTCAATACACAATTTTCTGATCGTGCCATCTTTTAACATTTTCTTTGTATAACTTGGCGTTCTCGTATGCATGAAGTCAAAATTCGTCGAGCTAATTTAGTTGGAGTAGCCTCTTTTCTCCTACAACGGATTGATCAAAATTCAATTTCTAAATTGCCCAGTAGGCTTTGTGTTGTAGCTCCACCGATAAGTGACATGCTTTCCCATACAGGAGTTGATATGGTGACATCTCGATTGGTTTTTTATATGTAGTCCGGTAAGCCCACAATGCGTCATCCAACCGAAGTGACCAATCTTTCCGACTCGGATTTACGACTTTTTCCAATATCTTCTTAACTTCTCTGTTTGATACCTCAGCCTGTCCATTTGTTTGAGGATGATATGTTGTAGCCACCTTGTGGTTAACCCCATACTTAGTCAACAGAGTTGTAAAAGACTTATTGCAGAAGTGACTACCTTCGTCACTGATTATTGCTCTTGGCGTGCCAAACCTCGTGAAAATGTTTTTCTGTAGGAATTTGAGGACCACCTTGGCATCGTTGGACAGTTGTGCTGCAGCTTTAACCCACTTTGAGACGTAATCCACCGTGAGTAGAATATACTGATTGCTCAAAGACGAAGGGAATGGCCCCATGAAATTGATGCCCCATACATCAAAGATTTCCACTTCAAGAATTGTTTGTTGGGGCATCTCACTCCGTTTGGAGATGTTTCCCACCCTTTGGCATCTATCACATGTTTTCACAAATTAGTGGGCGTCTTTGAAAAATGTTGGCCAATAAAACCCAGCTTGAAGCACTTTTGGTGCGGTGCGCTCACTCCCATAATGTCCCCCATATGCCGATGAGTGGCATTCCTACAGTATGTTGTGCACTTCACTGTAAGGGATACACCTTCTAATCATCTTGTCGGCACACTGTTTGAATAAATAAGGCTCATCCCATATGTACCACTTGACGTCATAAAGAAATTTCTTTTTCTGTTGTCGTGTCAGATCAGGGGGAAGCATGTTGCTCACTAGATAATTCACGAAGTCTGCATACCAAGGAAATTCTGTATTTAACCCAAATAGTTGCTCATCCGGGAATGACTCGTTGATTGCGCATCTATCTTCATCCTTTTTCTCCGTATTTTCCAGCCTTGATAAATGGTCGGCAACTTGAGTCTCTGTTCCCTTCCTATGTTTAATCTCTAGGTCAAACTCTTGAAGTAGGAGAATCCATCAGATAAGGCGTGGCTTAGCATCTTTTTTTGCTATTAGGTACCGAATCACCGAATGATCCGTGTAGACTATCACCTTGGTCCCGATAAAGTATGCCCGAAATTTTTCAAATGTGTACACCACTGCAAGCAATTCCTTTTTCATGGTAGTGTAATTCATTTGAGTCTCTGTGAGTGTCTTGCTTGCATAGTATATGGCGTGAAACACCTTATCTCGTCTTTGTCCCAAAACAGCCCCAACCGCATAGTCGCTTGCATCACACATAAGCTCGAATGGCATATTTCAGTCCGGTGCGACTATTACGGGGACTGTAGTTAATTTCTTCTTCAACAATTCAAATGCTGACTTGCATTTCGCAGTAAAACTGAAAGTAACATCCTTCTCTAAAAGACTAGAAAGAGGTTTTGCAATTTTAGAAAAATCTTTTATGAACCTCCTGTAGAACCCAGCATGCCCCAGAAAACTTTTAATCCCCTTAACGGAGCTCGGTGGAGGCAGTTTCTCGATCATATCCAACTTTGCTTTGTCCACCTCCAATCCTTGAGCCGACACCTTATGGCCCAAAATTATGCCTTCTTCAACCATGAAGTGGCATTTTTTCCAATTGAGTATGAGGCTTGTATACTTACATCGTTACAATACCATGATCAGATTCCTTAAGCAAGCATCAAAGTTATCTCCATAAACCGAGAAATCGTCCATGAAGACTTCAACATTCTTCTCCACCATATCCAAAAAATTGGCCATCATACACCGTTGGAAAGTTGCAGGTGCATTGCATAACCCGAATGACATCCTCCTGAATGCAAATGTGCTGTAAGGGCATGTAAATGTTGTCTTCTCTTGATCCTCAGGAGCGATGGCGATCTGGTTATAGCCCGAGTATCCATCCAATAAACAGTAGTACTCATGTCCCAATAATCTGTCTAACATTTGATGAATAAAGGGCAGCGGGAAATGATCTTTTCAGGTTGCCTTATTCAATCTCCTATAATCGATGAACACCCTCCGTCCTGTAAATGTTCTTGTTGGAATTAACTCATTGTCCTCATTCTGTACCACAGTCATTCCCCCCTTTTCGGCACACAATGAACCGGACTAACCCATTTGCTGTCGGAAATTGGATATATGATACCGGCATCCAATAATTTTAGAATTTCCTTCTTTACCACTTCCTTCATAATTGGGTTCAATCGACGTTGATGCTCCACCGACGGTCTTGTATCATCCCCCATCAGAATCTTGTGCATGCAGAATGACAGACTAATTCCCTTTATATCCGCAATCGTCCAACCAATCGCTGATTTGTGATCCCTAAGCACTCTCAGCAACTTTTCTTCCTGCAATTCGTTAAGTGCAGCAGAAATAATTACAGGTAAAGAATTTGAATTGCCTAAATACGCATACCTGAGATGTTTAGGATGTGGCTTAAGCTCCAATGTTGGTGGCTCCTCCAATGACGGTTTCAGTTTTTCAGCAGCTTTTTCCTCCGTGTGCAAAGGTTCAAACGGTGCTCTGAATCTGCTAACTCGTGGCAATGAGTCTAACATCTATAAGAAATCCACAAATTCTGGGTCATACTTTTCCTCATCTCCTAGTAAGGTTGTTTCTAATGGATCGTTGACCAAACTCTTGCTCATATCTTCACTGATGAATTGCTCAATTAAATCTATTCGAAAACATTCTTCCTCATCCGTAGGGAATTTCATGGCCTTGAACACATTAAATTTGATTTCTTGATCTTGGACTCTCATAGTAAGTTCTCCTTTTTGCACGTCTATGAGTGTCCTTCTTGTAGCCAAGAAAGGTCTCCCTAGGATAATTGGTATGTTCTTATCCTCCTCAAAATCCTGAATGATAAAGTCCGCAGGGAATATAAACTTATCCACCTTCACTAAAATGTCCTCTACTATGCCTCTCGGATATGTGACTGACCTATCTGCCAATTGTAATGAAATGTTCGTCGACCTTGGTGCAGGTAAACCCAATTCTAAGTATACTGACAATGGCATCAGGTTAACACTTGCCCCCAAATCACATAAACACTTGTTAAAATGCATACTCCCGATTGTGCATGGGATAGTGAAGCTCCCCGGGTCCTTGAGTTTTGGTGTTAATTTCTGCTTTAATACTGCACTACACTCCTCTGTTAGTGCCACAGTCTCAAAATCTTCCCATTTCTTCTTCCTTGACAAAATCCCTTTCATAAATTTTACGTAGCTCGGCATTTGTTCTAGGGCCTCTGCAAATGGTATATTGATTTGAAGTTTCTTGAAAACTTCAAAATAATTGGCAAATTGTTTGTCTAATTTTTGTTTTTGAACTCTTTGCTGGAATGGTGGGGGAGGATAGACTTTCAATATTTTTTTCGTTCCCTTGCTTAACCTCACCCACTGTATTTTCTTTCTCTGGTTCAGCCTCCTTTGTAACCGAAATTTCTAGCTCTTGACCATCAAGCTGTTTTCCACTTCTCAACATAATAGCTTGACACTGCTCGTGATTACCCTTAGAATTTCTCTTGGTGTCACTTGGTAATGTCCCTTGTGGTCTGTTATTCAATGCCAACGCAATTTGACCTATCTGATTCTCTAAATTTTTGATAGCCATCTCTTGTGATTTCGTAGCCATAGCTTGATTTTTTATAGCCAATTCGATGCTAGTCATGAATTTTTCCCACACTTCCTCCAGATCAGATTTCCTTTCTTGATATTGAGTTGGTTGTTGCTGGTTCTGAAATCCTGGTGGATATGATTATCGTGAAGTTGATTTTGCTGGTTGTTGCTCCATGAGAAATTCGGGTGATTCCTATTTCCTTGATTGTATGTGTTCTGATATGTGTTTTGCGGAATTCTGTTGTAACTGCCGATGAACTGCACAGCTGCTGGATTAATCGCACATTGCTCCGTTGGGTGCTCTCCCGCGCACAACTTGTATATTATTTTCGCTTGTTGTACTTGCTGTGGTTGTTATGCTTGTGCTGCTGTTACCGACTCCAACATCTTTGAAAGTGCAGATATCTATGCTTGCATCGCTGTCATACTATCTACTTCTAACACCTCAGCTGCCTTCGCTTATGTCATTCTTGTTGTGGGCCACTAGTAGTTATTAGCTGCCATTGTTTCAATCAACTCGTATGCTTCCTTGTAACTCTTAGCCATGAATGCTCCGCCCGACGCTGCATCAATACTTGTCCTGAGATTACCATGTAACCCGTTGTAAAAGGTGTTCATTTACAGCCACTTGGGCAATCCATGATGTGGGCATTTTCTGAGCAATTCTTTGTATCTCTCCCAAGCCTCATATAATGACTCCCCATGTTGATGTTCAAACATCGTTATCTCGTTTCTCATCTTTGCAGTTTTCGCCGGTGGAAAGAATTTTGCGAGGAATTTCTGAGCTAAATCCTCCCATGTAGTTATCGAACCGGATGGTAAAGAATGTAACCAGCTCTTCGCCATTGAACCTAAACGTGTCGCACAGTTCCAAAAAACTGACTAGATGCTCGTTCGGATCGTCATTTGCCAATTCCCCAAACTGAACTAAATTCTGAATCATTTGTATCATCCCTGGCTTAATTTCAAATGTATTCGCTGCTATTGCGGGCCTGGTGATGCTTGATTGCAGTTCAGTCACCTTGGGCATGGCGTAGTCCCTTAATGTATTTCGATCTTCGGCTGCCATTTCCTCTTATTTCTCAGGTGTTTCAAATTCTTGTCTCGTTTCCTTGATCCACTTGCTCAACCTCTGAACCCTTTTCTCAATGTCGTCGTCAAAAGGCAGCAAATCTGGATTTTTGGACCGAGTTTGCATAAACTGCTTCCACACCTAAAAGAGAAGAAATAAAACAAAAATAAAAATGTCTAAGTAAAACTGGATTAATTAAACTGATATTGTAACACTATTAAGATTCATACTAAATAGTCCCCGACAACGGGGCCAAAAACTTGTTGGGTAAAATCTAATTACGCGCAAAACACGTAAGTGTACGTGATCAACAAGTAATATAGTAGTGAATACAGTATCGTTCCCACGAAGACAAATTAACAAGAATTATAACTTCACAAGTATCAATTTTCTATTAATCCTAATTTTATTAAACTATTCAATTCAATGGTTTAAAATTATAGAATCTAAATTAATAAATAAACAAACTATCACAAAACAATCACTAATATCGAAGTCCGAAATTTCAAACAATTGATGGAGAATTAGACTTATGACTTCACCTTAAGCTTCACTCTGATTCTCAAACCTTTATTCCAATTCAACTTAATATCCCAGTTTATTAATCAAGAACACGGATGTAGTACTAGCCACCTCTCGATGCACTAATACCATATTAACTTAAATCCACAATTAACATAGAAACAAGTTAAACACCTAAATCAACCAATTCACTATATCTCTATGTGAACTGAAATTAAAGAAGGTTTAAGCTTAAGTTCTCTATCCGATTACATGTGATGTCAAGCATATCTCTACCTTAACAATAATCAAAAATTTGCTATTCACAAAATTCATGACACATGCTATGTTAACTAGGTCTAGATTGAATATCCTCTCTCGATTCCATTCAAATCCACAAGGAATTGTTGATCAGGCAATTCATAAATTTATGCTCGAATTAACATAGATAAATTGAAAATATTTTATTGAATTGAAAATCAAAGTTATAGAATCATCGTTTCACCCACAGATCCATCACAAGTCCAATAAGCAAATTAGTTCATAATGAATGAATTAAAATTGAATAATATGAGGAAAACATCTTTCCAATTACAAATAAAAGACTAAAGAGAAGAAGAATAATGAACAGTACCCTAGAATTGCAACCATCGCGATAATCTCTTCAAATTACTCCTCCAAAGCTCGCACCTGAATCCTTGAATTTATCTCTAAATTATGCTCCTTGTATTGTGTGATTGTTGTTTTTCCATGTAAAATTAAGCTCTCTTATGTACTGACTGAGATCTGCCTTTTTTAGAGTCCAGGCGCCTCAGCCAAGTTCCACAAACCAAGTACTAGCAGAGTTCAAAACGTATCAGGAGAGTGCAGGATTCAACACCCCCGCCCCGGTGGGGGGTACAAGCCTAATAAGACCCGCCCCAGCGGGCTAGTACTCTGCTAAAAAACTTTTGCTTCCTCATGCTTTTTTCCAACTTCGCTCCAAAACTCCGTCTTTCTTTACCACTTGCATCCATAACCACCCTACACATAAAATAACATGAAACAAGTGAAAACGAACACAAAATAAGAATATAACTACGAATTTAAACTTGAAATGAATATCGATTCGTGTATATTAAATCCACTTATCATTTATGTCGACTAAAACACTTCAAATTTCAAAATTAAAATAAAGATAAACAACTGCAGTCGATGACACGCACGGTCGCACGCGATCCCCATATAAAATAGGCGCGGGCGTGCAAGTATGCAAATTAAGCCTCTACCGGTTGATGGCGCGGGCGCGCGAGTTCCAGCTTGTGCAGCAGCGCGGCCACGCGGCTTCTGTGCTCTTCATCCTTGAGTTTTGCTGCTGTTGCTTCTTTGTCATGCTGCTATTGTTCCCCTTTACATGCTGTTATTGCTTCTTTGTCCATCAATGCTCAGTCCCTTTTCTCCATTCGTTCCTCGTGTCATGCTTCCATTAGTCTCATGCCACCCACCAATGTCGATCTATGCCATTCCCTTCATTTTCACACCAAAGGAGTTCTACTTACAAGTAATGCACAGTAAAACAAAATGCCACTAAAAACATACTAAAATGTACTTGAGATGGGCATAGTTCTCGTTAATTTATATCCAATAAGTAGGTATAACACCTACTTATCAGGTGACACACTCGACTGAATGTACTTTTTGTAAGACCCCAACTTATTAATAAATGAAATTAAATTTTATCTATTTATTATTTTGAAATAGAAAGGGTTGATTTGATTAATGTGGTTAGTTATGGGTAAAATGCGCAAATATTTCAAATAAGCAAGTGGTTATAAAATATTCATTTTTTTGTCGGTGAATATTCGTGTGGTCGTGGAATATTCTTTCTGTCGGGGAATATTCGTACAACGGCGCAGCTATTTGTGGGCCCCATAACAGAAAACGATTGGATGAAGATAACGACAAAAATTGAGTTTTTATAAATAACGGCGTAGTTGTTACCGTTAACACTGTTGGAATACCCGGTGGTTAAAATACAGTAATACGCGTGGTTGCACAGTAGCACACGGATTGCACAGTATTTTTGAATTATTGATTCTTACGAAGGAAGGCACTACTCAATAATTATTACAGTAGTTACTGTTCAATATTTTATTTTATTGATTCAATAATTGCTGCATTGATATTTTATATTATTGTTGTTTAAATAATTGTCACTACATAGTATTTCCCATTATCAGATCAATAATTCATATTATTTGAATAATATTATTAGATAACATTATTGGTAATGTCTAGAAAGTTCTGTCTAAAGAGAGGTTTGGTCATCTAATTGCGCGCCAGTAAGGAGAAATCCTTATTGGAAAGCCCCCTCTTTCTTGGGAACGGCCTGGTTGTCATAAATGTGATTCTGTAATATTATTTATGAATAATTAATTATTGATTCATATGATAAGGAAATATTTATTTTATGTGGATATAAATGAGGGATATATTTTTGTGGTTAAAAATGAATGAGTTAATGTTGAGGTATTTTATCAGTATTTTTATCGGAATGGAGGTATTAAAAATCAAATCAGGATTTTTGAGAAATATTGCGGGGGTTATAATTTTAATCCGTTCGTTGGATCGTGATAATTTTTGGATATGTTATTCATATATAAGTTGAGTATATGTCCACAAATTTTGAACCGTTAAAAATGAACGTATGATTTGTTATGAATTTTATGAGATGACTGGTTCAGAAATTGTTGAATTTTCAGAGTTTATCATTTTGGTGAAAAATTTTAGAATTGGTGGGCCCCACTCTTGGTTGGTGAAGAAATGTGCTGAGATTTTTATTCAAATGTGGTAGGCTTGAATAATAGCAGGTAAAGCCATCAGGTTGCAGGTTAAGTCTGCTTCGGCGTGCTAACATTTTCCTATAAATAAAAGGCTAAGTTAGAATTGAAAATCACACCAGAAACAAGTTTTCTCTCTTTCTCTCTCTAGATTATTAAGTGTATTTTGTGAGTATTTAGATACTTTGAGAGTTTCTATTCATCAAAATAAGTTTCTTTCAGCCTTATACCGGTATTCCGACCAGAAGTACTGATATTTTGAGGTAAGGGATATTATTTTCTTCTTAAATGATATTATTTTCTTCACTATCATTATGCTGAAATATTGATATAAACTTTTTATCAAATTTAGAACTTTTTGTGTCGGGGTTACTATTCACGTATACGGCACTATTCACGTATACGGCACTATTCACGAATACGGCACTATTCACCGAAAATAAAATTTTTCCTTTTTGTCCAAGATGTCTATTATGGTTACTATCTTTGATTGTATCCATGTTTTGATCTTTATTTTTGATTTCTGCTTCACAATTGATTATTATGAAGTATTATTGATCTTGGATAAACTGTTATACGAATCCCTACTATTTGTCCTTCTGTCTCACTGGATTCGTTTTCTTTAAGATATTTTTCAACATCCTCAGTCCTAGATGATGATATTACTGAATATCTTTGGCCTGTAGTACAAAGATGTATGATTACTTGATGAATATCTTTGGCCTGTAGTGCAAAGATGAACATGTGTTGAGATGAACATGACCGACTAGTGTTACAAATGAATATCTTTGGCCTGTAGTGCAAAGATGAATATTTGATTCAAGATGTATATTGATTGATGTTACAGGGATAAAATATTGATGATGAACTTTTAAATCTTAGAAGATAGTAGAATTTTTTCTCTACTTGACTATTCTAATGGTTTGCTGTTTTCGCTGAGTTGTTGATCTAAAACTTGTTGTCGATTATAATCTATCAGATTTTTCCCTGTTGAATACTAATGATAATTTGTTGTATATTATCTTAGTCATAATATTCTTTACTGGGTTAGTTGAGCTCACCCTTTTCCTTTTTGTTCCATTTTTCTTCTCAGGAGTTGAGAACATAGCAGGATCTAGTCGGGGTATGGAGTGATGGTTCTAGAAAGATATTTTAGCAGTCCTCACTATTTCTGTAAAATAGTATTTGAATTATTGTAATGAGGACTTATTTGAGTGTGGATATTGTCTAGAAGACAATATTTGTATTTAAACTCACAGTATTGGGTTGTTGTATTTTACACAACAATTGTATTAATGAAGTAGTAGTTGTTTCTGTACCAAGTTTTTGGCGACTCATAATGGGTGATGTATACCTATTTTGGGGGCGTCACGGTTGGTATCAGATCTTAAGGATATAATCCCTGGCTGAGATGTGAGATAAGAACTAGGAGGGGAGAGACGGGAAATTCCTTCGCTAGTATGACCTGACTAAGTTTATTTGTTGTTTATTTGGTCGATTAGAGTATAGAGATAATATATGACATGACTATTAACCCTTGTTTTATGGCAGTATTTAAGAATGGCATCTGAGAACGTTAATAATGGAGTAAATCAGACCGTGGAGACACCTTTGATCACCACCTAGGGGAACGTGCAACAAGAAAGCAATATTCCTCCTGTAAACAACGTTACCGAGCAAACGATGAATGATGGAATGTTTAGGAGCTTTTTGCAATTCATGCAAAATCAGACGAGGGAGACTCGTGTGCAGAATATGAGTGGAAATGATAACAACGCGCGGTTTGTCACAGCCAAGCAGTTTAAAGAATTGGGACCACCAGAATTTAAGGAAAAGCCGGATCCGATCATTGCAGAAACGTGGGTCAAGCAAATTACCAAGATATTCGATGTCTTGGGATGCACGGAGGAACAGAAGGTTCCATTCGCCACCTTTATGTTCCGCGGTGAGGCAGACTACTGGTGGGAGTCTGTGAAGCGTACCCAGCCTGACGTACTCAACATGTCCTGGGAAACATTTCAGAAACTATTTAATGACAAGTACTTTCCTGAAAGTATTCGTCATATGAAGGAGGTAGAGTTTATTAGACTGGAACAAAACAACATGACGGTGTCCCAGTACGAGGCGAAGTTTGCAGAGTTATCCAGGTTTGCACCTCATTTGGTCGAGAATGAGGAATGAATGACAATGATATTTCTGAGAGGTTTAAAACTCGAGATTCGACAATATCTTATCTCTCATAAATTTTTTTTATATTCAGATGTTGTAAACAGGGCTCAATTATTAGAGCGAGATAATGAGTATATTCAACCGAGGGACCACAACCAGGGTCATACTGGTGACAGCAGTCATCGGAGCGATGAGAACCAGCGAGGAGGGAAAAATACAGACAAAAGTGGTAACCACTCGGGTGGTCATCGTGGCCATGATAATAGGAGAGGTGAGTCAAGTGGAAATTTTAAGAAGAGAATATTTAACGATGATAGGAAGACGTTGACAGCAGCACCAGCACCAGGAACAAATTCTAGGGGAGGAGAACGACCGCCAGTTAGATGTTACAGATGTGGAGAGGAGGGACATATAAGTCCAAACTGCCCACAACAGTTCAAGGTATGTTATAATTATGGAAAGGAAGGACATATCGCTCGAGATTGTACTATAGCGAAACCAAGTCCAGCTGGGATGGTGACACCAAAGGCGGATACGGACAAAATAAAGTTGACGGTTTCTAGAAGAGTGTTTGTCATGACTGTCCAAAACGCGAGGAACCCGAACGAAGGTATAACGGGTTAGTTAATTATAAATTCTTGCGAAGTTTATACCTTACTAGATACCGGTTCTACCCATTCTTTTATCTCTCCTGCTTGTGCTCAACGTTTAAACTTGACTCCGAAGAAATTAGACTTTGACCTATCTGTGGAGACTCCGTTAGGAGAAACTTTCATTACATCTATAGTTTATAAATCTTGCTTAATCCAAGTTGGCACAATCACATTACCTGTTTACCTTATCTCTTTAAAGATACTTGCTTTTAATGTGATTTTAGGAATTGATTGGTTAACTACTCATCATGCCAAAATTGATTGTTTTCGTAAGGTTGTTAGTTTTCATATTTCTAACCAACCTGTTATGCGAATTCAAGCAACCAAACCACTAAAATCAATCGCTGTCATACCAAACCATAAAGCCATTCATTTATTGAAAAATGGATGTCAAGCTTTCTTAGCCCATGTCATGGACTTGAACAAAAATACGTCAGATTTGAATGATATTTTTGTTATTAGTGAATTTCCTGACGTATTTCCTGAAGAATTTCCTGGCCTAACCCAGAGCGCGATATTGAATTTTTGTATTGATCTTCAACCCGATACAAAACCCATTTCTAAAATCTCATATTGAATAGCTCCTATTGAACTTCAGGAGTTAAAAACCCAACTATAGAAGTTGGCACCTGAGCCTCTATCTGGTGACTTCCTTTGTGGAATGCACCAAAGCCAGACTCTCCGTAAGGGACTCTATATTTGTGTGGTGATAAAATAATAGGTGCCATTGTGACGTGCTATCCAAGATTGGGATATGAATCACAATTGAGAGCACGAAGTCGGTGACCAAAGTACGTAGCTTTCTGGGCTTAACTGGTTACTATCGGAGAATTGTGAAAGGATTGTCTCGAATCGCTACTCCGTTAACTTAGTTGACTCAGAAAGATACAAAATTCGTATGGAATGAGGAATGCGAGAAGATTTTCCAATAGCTCAAGAGACGACTCATTCGGAACCTGTTCTGACCATACCATCCAGGAAAAGCGAACGTGGTAGCTGACGCGTTGAGTAGAAGATTGTATGCGAGTACGAGTGCGATATTGTTGAACACAAAGACCTATTTTGTATAATTTATAAATGATAGAGATAGAGTTAATGACTCTAGGGACCCACGTGATGATATACGAGTAAAATCAACTTTAATCGATAACGTTAAAGCCGCTCAAGCTACAGACCTGGAGCTGATGAATATAAAGAAGAAGGTGTAAGAATGTGTTATTCTAGAAGTAAGAGTCGATGAAGAGAAGAAAGCTGAAGCCTTCGATTTATTTGAAATTCTCGATCGAGTAGGAACTGTGGCCTATAGACGCGCCTTAACGCTAAGTATGTCGCGTGTTCATAACGTTTTTCACGTATCGATGTTACGTAAATATGTGGATGACCCGAATCATATTATTGCGTTAGAACCAGATGAGATAGCCGAAGATTTAACGTATGAGGAGGTACCTGTTAAGATATTGGATAGGAAAGAACATATCCTATGCACGAAAGTTATACCACGAAGGTTATACCACAAGTTAAGGTTTTGTGGAGAAACCATGCTATTGAAGAAATGACTTGGGAGTTGGAATCAGAAATGAAAGCGAGGTATCCTCACCTTTTTGAAACACCAGGTACGTACGTCAATTTCGAGGACGAAATTTCACAAGGAGGGGAGGTCGTAAGACCCCAACTTATTAATAAATGAAATTAAATTTCATCTATTTATTATTTTGAAATAGAAAGGGTTGATTTGAATAATGTGGTTAGTTATGGGTAAAATGCACAAATATTTCAAATAAGCAAGTGGTTATAAAATATTTATTTTTTTGTCGGTGAATATTCGTATGGTCGTGGAATATTCTTTCTGTCGGGGAATATTCGTATGACGGCGCAGCTATTTATGGGCCCCATAACGAAAAATGATTGGATGAAGATAACGACAAAAATTGAGTTTTTATAAATAACGGCGTAGTTGTTACCGTTAACACTGTTGGAATACCCGGTGGTTAAAATACAGTAATACGCGTGGTTGCACAGTAGCACACGGATTGCACAGTATTTTTGAATTATTGATTCTTACGAAAGAAGGCACTACTCAATAATTGTTACAGTAGTTACTGTTCAATATTTTATTTTATTGATTCAATAATTGCTGCATTGATATTTTATATTACTGTTATTTCAATAATTGTCACTACACAGTATTTTCTATTATCAGATCAATAATTCATATTATTTGAATAATATTATTAGATAACATTATTGGCAATGTCTAGAAAGTTCTGTCTAAGGAGAGGTTTGGTCATCTAATTGCGCCAGTAAGGAGAAATCCTTATTGGAAAGCCCCTTCTTTCCTGGGAACAGCCTGGTTGTCATAAATGTGATTCTGTAATATTATTTGTGAATAATTAATGTTTGATTCATATGATAAGGAAATATTTATTTTATGTGGATATAAATGAGGGATATATTTTTGTGGTTAAAAATGAAGGAGTTAATGTTGAGGTGTTTTATCAGTATTTTTATCGGAATGGAGGTATTAAAAATCAAATCAGGATTTTTGAGAAATATTGCGAGGTTTATAATTTTTAATCTGACCGTTGGATCGTGGTAATTTTTGGATATCTTATTCATATATAAGTTGAGTATATGTCCACAAATTTTGAACCGTTAAAAATGAACGTATGATTTGTTATGAATTTTACGAGATGACTAGTTTAGGAATTGTTAAATTTTTGGAGTTTATCATTTTGGTAGAAAATTCTAGAATTGGTGGGCCCCACTCTTAGTTGGTGAAGAAATGTGCTGAGATTTTTATTCAAATGTGGTAGGCTTGAATAGTAGCAGGTAAAGCCATCAGGTTACAGGTTAAGTCTGCTTCGGCGTGCTAACATTTTCCTATAAATAGAGGGCTAAGTTAGAATTGAAAATCACACCAGAAACAAGTTTTCTCTCTTTCTCTCTCTAGATTATTGAGTGTATTTTGTGAGTATTTAGATACTTTGAGAGTTTCTATTCATCAGAGCAAGTTTCTTTCAGCCTTATACTGGTATTCCGACCAGAAGTACTGATATTTTGAGGTAAGGGATATTATTTTCTTCTTAAATGATATTATTTTCTTCAATATCATTATGCTGAAATATTGATATAAACTTTTTATCAAAATTAGAACTTTTTGTGTCGGGGTTACTATTCACGTATACGGCACTATTCACGTATACGGCACTATTCACGAATACGGCACTATTCACCGAAAAATAAATTTTTTCCTTTTTATCCAAGATGTCTATTATGGTTACTATCTTTGATTGTATCCATGTTCTGATCTTTATTTTTGATTTCTACTTCACAATTGATTATTATGAAGTATTATTGATCTTGGATAAACTGTTATACGAATCCCTACTATTTGTCCTTCTGTCTCATTGGATTCATTTTCTTTAAGATATTTTTCAACATCCTCAGTCCTGAATGATGATATTACTGAATATCTTTGGCCTGTAGTGCAAAGATGTATGATTACCTGATGAATATCTTTGGCCTGTAGTGCAAAGATGAACATGTGTTGAGATGAACATGACCGACTGGTGTTATAATTGAATATCTTTGGCCTGTAGTGCAAAGAAAAATATTTGATTCAAGATGTATATTGATTGATGTTACATGGATAAAATATTGATGATGGACTTTTAAATCTTAGAAGATAGTAGAATTTTTTCTCTACTTGACTCTTCTAATGGTTTGCTATTTTCGCTGCAGTTGTTGATCTAAAACTTGTTGTCGATTATAATCTATCAGATTTTTCCCTGTTGAATAATAATGATAATTTGTTGTATATTATCTTAGTCATAATATTCTTTACTGGGCTAGTTGAGCTCACCCTTTTCCTTTTTGTTCCATTTTTCTTCTCAAGAGGTGAGAACATAGCAGGATCTAGTCGGGGTATGGAGTGATGGTTCTAGATAGATGTTTTAGCAGTCCTCATTATTTCTGTAAAATAGTATTTGAATTATTGTAATCAGAACTTATTTGAGTGTGAATATTGTCTAGAAGACAATATTTGTATTTAAACTCACAGTATTGGGTTGTTGTATTTTACACAACAATTGTATTAATGAAGTAGTAGTTGTTTCTGTACCAAGTTTTTGGCGACTCATAATGGGTGATGTATACCTATTTTGGGGGCATCACACTTCTTATCTAACAACTCCTGCAATTGTACCATCAGTTCCTTCATTTCTACCGGAGCTATTTTGTACGGGGCCTTCGATATCGGGGTTGTTCCTGGCGTTAAGTCGATTACAAACTCAATCTCTCTGTCAGGCGGAAGTCCTGGCAAATCCTCCGGAAACACATCTACAAATTCCCTAACCACTGGTATCTCTTCCAGTTTCACCCCCTTCCTCTGAGTATCGACTATGTAAGCTAAATAACCCACACAGCCTTGACTCAATAACTTATTAGTCTGCATAATCGTCAGACATCTCGCATGTCTAGGTAATTTGCTACCATAGAAAACTACCTTTGACGGAGTCATAAGGTTTACACATTTTTTTGGTAATCAATTATCACTCCATAATTGAACATCCAATCCATTCCTAAAATAACATCAAACTCTCCAATTATTATCGGAATTAAATCTACCATCATAACATTTCCCTTAATGTTCACCCTATAATTCTTGTATACGAACCTAAACAGGAATTACTTCCTTATTCGCAATTTCTATAATTAAAGGGAAATTCAATTCTTCACTAGGCAATCCTAACCTCTTAGCAAATTCATCAGATATAAACGAGCAAGTAGCACCCGAATTAAATAATACATAAGCATCTATATCATTGATTGGGATAATACCTGACACAACATCCTTTGATTGCACATCGTCTTGCATAGTCATGTTAAAGGTTCTGGATGTGGGTTTGTTTGATGATGTTGGTCCAGCAATGGTCCATGTACCTCCACTACTACCTCCCTTGCTTCCTGTTGTTTCTCCAGCTTTCTTCGTAGGGCACTCACAAGCAAAATGATCATTTGACCCGCACATGAAGCAAACATTCTTCTTGGGTTGATTGCAATTTGGGGCGATGTGACCTTCCTGGCCACAGTTAAAGCATACTTATTTTCCCATTAAGCATATACCCTTATAAAACTTCCCGCATATAGCCCATGCTTCGAACTTCCTATTCTGCTGGTTACCCTGCTGACTTCCAGCACCCACATTTCCATTCCATTTTCTCTTCAGGTTATTGTTACCATTTCCACTACCACCACCACCATTCTTAACCTCGCCTTCATTCTTCTTCTTTCTTTGTTCTTGATTAAATTTCGTTATAGCCTCGCCTCCACCTTCAGCGAGAATTGCCTTCTCCATTACTACTACAAACATCTTCAACTAGAACATGGAGACTCTACTGTACAACCAGAGTTTCAGTCCCTTCTCAAACCTCCTAGCCTTGCGCTCATCCGTGTTGACTTGGTATGGCGCAAACCTCGCCAACTCGTTAAATTTTGCAGCATACTTCAATACCGTCATTGATCCCTGCTTCAGTTCTAAAAACTGCACCTCCATCTGATTCTTCGAACTCTTAGGAAATAAGTCTCAAAGAATAACTCCTTAAACATATCCCAAGTCATAACCCCTTGACCTCCTCGAGTTTTATTGGCCTGCCACCAATAACTAGCCTTTGCTTTCAACATAAATGTTGCAAAAGTAGTCTTTTGATTCTCCCCTACTCTAGTAACATCGAACACTTTCTCTATCTCCATGATCCAGGTCTATGCCTCCACTGGATTCATGGACCCACGGAATTCTGGTGGTCCAACCGCCTTGAAGTCCTTAAATGTCACAGCTTGATTCTGTGGTTGATTCTGCAGTGCACCGGTCAGTAACATCACTAGCTGCTGAACTAGTTTAGCCTCAGTATTGTCATTATTGATAGATCCCTCAGGGGTCCTCTGTCGTGGTTGACGTCTTGGAGGCATTTTCTATTAAAATATACTCATTAGATTATTACTCAATTCGTTTAAGTATTTTTTTACATAACTTGTACCCCATAAAAGAAATCATCACATAACACATAACACTTTGAATAAAATAAAATAATAACTTTTATTCATTCATAATCTTTTTCTTTTCCTTTTTTTTTGGAAAACATAAGAACAATAGCATCACTGCTATTTACATTACTTTCCTGAACTACTAAAGTCTCAGGATAACATCAACATCATATCCCATTGATTACATATCACCAGGGATTTACATATTCTTTAACATATTAATAATCGCATATCAGGTACATTCCCTACTATGTCCTAGTAAGATGTTGTGTAGCCTTACGACGCTCTTCCTCCATAATCCGAAACATTATTCTGCGATCTAATATGTACGGCAGCAGTGTCTCGAACTAAATCGGATTGTACATAACTTGATCTTGAGCTCGATTAATCACGGCGTTGAATACGTTATTCATCTCCTCCATCTTCACCCTCTTTGCTTGTACGTCTCGCTCTGCTATCCTGGCTCATTGATAAGCTTCCTCGTATGCGTCTTCAGCTCTTGCCCTCTTAGTAGATTCTTCTTTCAACTTGTTCTTCAGCTCTGCAATCTCTGCTATCATTTGTTCATTCTCTTCTTCAGTGTGGATCAGCTTCTCTTTGACATTATTCAGTCGTTCCTACCGATCTTGGATCTCGTCGTCCTTCTGTGCCATCGAGGTCTGTTGTTCAGCTACTATCTCTTCCAACTCCTTGACGGTATCCTGAAGTTCCACATTACGGTTGTATACTTCATCATACATACAAGCAGCTATCGAGTTAAGTGGAATCTCTTCTTCCTCGTCCTCGTCATCCTCATTCGACTGTGCCAGCTCCACGGGATCTTCCTCGTCCGTCTGTATCTCATCATCCTCATCAGGTAAACCCTCCTGCTCAACCACTGTGACCAATGGAGACTCCCGTGGAAGTAGTTGTTCCCAAATCACTTGAATATCTCGAGGCTCCTCCTCTCTAGGCATCTGGGGTCCCTCCTCCCTAGCCTAACTGGATTCTCCAACATTAGCCATCCTGACAACAGAATTTTTAAGTTTTTATTATTACTCGTTACTACTCGACACTTACAAGCACGTAGTTTGAAATCACATAAGCACATAAGTGTTTTGTTACTTTTTCCTTAAAACTCGATAATAGTTTATCACCGCTATCTTTTCAAAGGTTACTTCCTAATGCTTTTCCCCACCTAAGGTTCATAACCTAAAGCTTTGATACCAACTTGTGACACCCCCAAATTCGGGTACTTCATTCCCACAAGATTTGGTGTTCACTTGATAAAAACAATCATATCTAACTACCCAATTATAATAAAATTTAATAATAAACCTTCCCATTAAAGGATTGCATCAATGAGTTCAATAAAATCTCCCAAGTTATCTAACCTTTAAATACAAACATTATACGCGGAAAATTAAATAATTACATCATATGATTTAAAATAAAGTCTGACAACATGTTTACAAGTCTTCAATACTTGTTCATTTTTCCTTTCCCTTTACTGGTGTTAGGTACATCGACCTTCTCAACTTTAGCTGTAATAGTTATATAAGCAAGAGTGAGCAAACAATGCTCACTTGAAATGACAATGAATAAAACTTCATAACAAATGCCAAATAATATGCTCAATAGAACTTAACAATATGCCCTATCAATGATAATCAAAATCTATAATATATATCTGAGGGTCGTAAGACCACGAACTATATCCATAGTTATCAGTAATCTTTCAACTTAAACTTTAGCAGTCATAAGACTATAGGGACTCCTCGTACTTAGGGGGATCAGCCCTTCGTACAATGTATTGTGCACAAACATTTCAACGCTATGCGTAAATTATCCTCTATAACAGGGTTGTTCATCTCAGCATTTAGAATACGAGTCTGCACCAAAGTAAGTTTGGTTTGGATAAGTTTCAAGGTAATTTGGAGTTCAACGAACATCAACTAAGGATTAGTTGAATAAAAAGGTAATAGCATTATGCTATGGAATAAATCATAAGTGAATCAATATTGAATACTAAGGTCATGCTTTAGGAATAATCTAAGAGCATAAGCATTGAATAACATAACCTACCTTGCTTGAACAATAATAAGCTAAGGTTATTTAGAATTGAGTACTGAGCATGCATAACAATTAGTAAATTGAACGATAAAACTTGTTCAATATTAAAATACTAGAATGTAGAAACTTGCATGCTAAATAACAAATTAAAGATTAGAGAAACTTGCTAAATATCAAGAGATAAGGTTTAGGAAACTTGCACAATATAAATAGAGTTAAGAAACTTGTACATAGAAGTTTAGAGTTAGAAAACTTTCATAATCGTAAACAAACTAGAGACAAGAAACTTGCTCAACATAAGAATAAGGTTTAGGAAACCTGCCTTGCGTGTAAGCTAGGCTGTAACAGTTTGATTCACAATATCCTAATCACATATCATTAGGATACAATTAGCCACTACAGATACTCTGTATACAAATAAGTACCTATTTCATGTATGGCTTGATTTTGAACCACATAATCAAGTTACATTAGTAATAAAACTCGTTAATTATTAATAATATGCTCATTCTTAGCACTATGATACCACAATAACAAAAATTATATTTTTAACAGTCATAGTATTGCATTATATCAACAATTACAGACTTTGTGTAAAAGAAAACTCATTCCTGACCATATTGCTAACCGGCATTGCGGCGCCACAGTTTGTACTGTGGTCGGCACTGCGGCGCGGTGTTGGCGCGAAGCACAGGCCATGGGCCGGCACTGCGGCGCGAAGGTCGGGCTGCAGCTTTGACTTTGGCGCTGAGGCGCGATGTTTAGAGCTGGGACTCTGATTTTGGCATTGAGACTCCGAGTTACAGAACCGAGCACGAAGAACAGAACAAATCTAATTTGTTTGACTGTTTAACACTGCTAGCACCTAAATTAACACATATAACTTACATAGATTACTCATAAACATTACCCATCATATATTCAAATATAAATTTTGGTACTCCTACAAGCCATGTTCATACATATATTCACTGTAAAAACCGTTCCTTTCTTTTGGACTTAATTCAACATATAATCACACACACACACACACACACACACACACACACACATACACATATATATATATATGCTAGTTATATTATTATAACTACATATGCACATGATTTCATCACCAATTATAAATAACGTTAATTACAGACAATTTTGTAAAAATTTTATACTATAGTCAAGAACACATAGACTTCATACACAATGAAACTCAAGAAAATTATGTCGTAAAACATATATATAAAGGTTATGTAACATACCTTCACTTGCTTGAGCACTCCTTGCTAAAACTCAGAAATTGCTTTGGAATCATAGACTTTTCTCTCTCAAACTCTCTCAAATTTTCTCTCTTGAAACCTTCTTCTTAGGCTTAGCAAATAACTAAAATGCATACACAAAACCTAACTGATAATCAAGTATGCGTAAAAAGAAACTAATATGGCCATAACAAGCCTAATAAATAATATCAGTTACAAAATATAACATATAGATTATAAATATATTTTATTTATTATTTGATTTACTTTATTTATTTTATTTATATTATTAAAATTCAAAATTCAAAAATCCAAAAGTCATATGGCTCTGTTTGGCACAACTCTTTAAAAATTAAAGACTTAATATCTTTAAGCCTTGTTTGATAAAAATTAAATTAAACTCCTTTAATTTATTTTAATAACCCATTTATAGCATAGTTATTTGTCACACTTTTATTATCAAATTAAATTAAAAATATTATAATAATCTATTTAATCCCTATCAACTCTCTAATTTAATTATTAAATTAAATTAAAATATTATCTCATAATAATTAATTTTCTTAACTCATTAATTATTTATTAAACAAATAATTAACCAAATCAAATCAAATCAGATTAAACCGATATTTATTCAACAATAAACACATCCATTAAATATTTATATAATTCAATAAATATTTAAAATTATAATTTAAAATTCTGAATTGTTACATCCTTCCCTCTTTACAAGGATTCTATCCCCAGAATCACAACTCAAACAAATCATTCGTCACAAATCCCTAATCTCTGTCTTTTTTTTTATCTCTCTGGATTCGTTTTCTTGAAAATATTTTTATCATCCTCAGTCCTAAATGGTGATACTTGATGAATATCTTTGGCCTGTAGTGTAAAGATGAATGATTACCTGATGAATATCTTTGGCCCGTAGTGCAAAGATGGACAGGTGTTGAGATGAACATGACCAACTGGTGATACAAATGAATATCTTTTGCATGTAGTGCAAAGATGAATATTTGGTTCAAGATATATATTGATTGATGTTATAGGGATAAAATATTGATGATAGACTTTTAAATTATAGAAGATAGTAGACTTCATTCTCTACTTAACTCTTCTAATGAATTATTATTTTCGCTGCGAATATTGATCTAAAACTTGTTGTCCATTATATTTTATCTGATTTTTTGAAGGCTAACGATAATTTGTTGTTCATTATCTTAGTCATAAATTCTTTACTAGGCTAGTTGAGCTCACCCTTTTCCTTTTTGTTACATTTTTCTTCTTAGGAGGCGAGAATATAGTGGAAACTAGTCGGGGTATGGAATGATGGTTCTAGACAGTTGTTTTATCAGTCCTCGCTATTTTGTAAAATAGTGTATCAATAATTGTAATGAGGACTTATTTGAGTGTGGATATTGTTTAGAAGATAATATTTGTATTTAAACTCACAACGTATGTGTTGTCGTATTTTGTACGATATTTCTAATAATAAAGTTGTAGTTATTTTCTGTACCATGTATTTGGCGACTCGGAATGGGTTGTGTGGACCTATTTTGGGGGCGTCACAGTTGATATGAGAGCTTAGGGATATGGTCTCTAGCAGAGATCGGGGAATAGAACTAGCAGGGGAGAGACGAGTAAATCATTCGCTAGTGTATCCTACCTAAGCTTATTTGTTATTTAATTGGTCGGTCAGAATATAGGGATATTATGTGGCATGTCAATTTTTTTAATTAACCCTTGTTTTGTGACAGTATTTGAGAATGGCAGCTGAAAATGTTAACAATGGAGTGAATGAGACCGTTGAGACACCTCTAATCACTAACCAGGATAATGTGATGTTAGGCGAAGAAGAAATTAGAGATATCCATGTGGTGAGTGAAGAATTAATAGTTACATCCGAGTTAATAGCAGAGGTAGCAGCTGAGAGTGAGGAAGAAGAGGAACCTGAGTAAGATTATTAGGAGAACTTTATGATCGAAATGTTGAATTGCAAAATCGTATTCATGAGTTAGAAGAGCATGCTGAAGAACAACAGGCGGTCGTGGAGCAAAGGGATGCAACAATTCAAAATTATGTTACCCGATGTGCGATGCTTGAACAGAAGCACTCTTTTGCATAGTATAAGATATTATAGCTGGAATCTGAGAATGCTATGATCAAAGTTCTGATGAAAGAAGAAACAACTGAACGAATGAGAATGGAGGATGCATGGGTGAAAGCCGTATGTGACGTCCCAAAATCCAAGTACCTTCGAACCTCGAATCTAGTCTGCCACGATATTACTATCGTCAAATTATTTATATCTTTTATTCATAATTTAATGAATATAACTTTGTTTATTACAATTTAGAATATAAATTCTTTCCATTTCCAGGATCTATATAATGACTCCGAACTTTTATAAGTTTCAAATATTGGTCATTTCAATCTCCTTTGAATAAAATCTTTTATTGATTTCTTAACTTGAATCAATTACATATCCTTGAATCAAATTATGTTATGATTCATTCTATTCGAATTACTGTATAAATTTTTACATCTCGATTCGAATTCCTCTATATATCACATAGTACAACTTAACATGTATTACACATCGTAAACTACTATCATGTACATCTCCTAGAACCTAAACATAGTTCAAGAATATATATTTAAATAAATGAATCAATCTCCTTTGATACTATTGAAGACTATCAATCACGTAGCAAGTAATCTTTACCGCGAGTCCTTAACCTGCAAAAGTGGTTATTTGCAAGGGTGAGCTCGACAGCCCATCAATTCTAATAGTTTTCATGCAGCACATATCATAAAATAACATATTCAGTTCATGCATTCATAATCAATTAATATTTACTACGTATGTAACTTCACACATAACAGGCATAGAGATTTACTTCACAAGCATACCATCAAATCAACTTCCACATTTCATATATATCTCATATGCATTTCATATATATACATCAACATTCTCATGGCATAATATAGCTCAACCAACAGTTATCGAATTCATATAACAAATAGGAACTGAAAGACCTTCCTGATTTGTAGTTTATCAATTACGACTTAACTGCTTAAAGCTTATATGCACTACGTGTATTTCTACACAGTTATATAATCATGGATTCATACCCATCAGTCATACATTTTATACGCTCTTAATATAAGAACAAATATTGTTTCCTAACTTGGTTTCATTTTTACTTGAACTTACGATAACCATGAGACTAGCTCATTCTATTATTATATTTATCTAAACAATCTTATTTTCATATCTTGTAGTCCATAAGGACAACATATAACCATAACTTAAGACCATGTAGTTTAACAAATTAAAGCAGTCACACTTATCACACATTGGGCACTGCCGCGCCCATTGTCCTAACCATTCCAATGCGCCCGCACCATTTCCCAGCGCCCACGGGCGGCGCGCCAGCGCGTGGCTTCGTACAGATCACAGTTTTTGCCATAACTTCCTCATTTTAAGTCCGAATTAGTTGGTTTTCAATTCGTTGAACTCGTTAAACTCTTAGCTACTCATCTACAGACTAATTATAACACTTCAAAAACATTAACTAACCCAAATATTAATCCAAAACTCATGTTTATACTAAATTTTCATGTTTTGACAAATTTAGTAAATTCATTCACTACGAATTCGTTTCTCAACCAAATTGGTTCGTTTAACTTCCGTTTATTTCGTATTGAACTAAATTAACAACATCTAACAGAAATTTATGGATTACAATAAGTTTTAGCCATCAAGTTTATGACTCAAAAGCTACTTTTTCTTGACATTTCTAAGGAATTCAAGACTTAGGAATCAAAAGCATAAACATTAGATTCATTACCTCTTGATGGCTTTAATTTTCTATCTATAGAACTCCAAACCCCTGCTTGCTCTCAATGCTACTGAACTTCCATAACCAAGTCTTCAGACACTCAACCAACGTGAAATATAAGAAGGGGACTCTATTTATAGAGAAAAGATTATCCAGTTCATGGTCTTACACACTGAATTAATCCAAGGGGAGGAAGAAGAAGCCAGTGGATGTTGGAGAGTCGGTTACCAACTCCACGTTCATCCATTATTAACAGTTAACTAGCCTTTGCTGAGCTTAAGTAATAGAGAAGTAGGCCATTGGCCTATTAGACGGTTGTTTAATACTTGGGACAATGAATTTGGGATAGATAATATTACTTCCTCACTTATTAGTAAATTGGGTCTCATTCTACCAAAGTTAATTCCTTTTGGGCTTATTAAATCAATTATAATGATTTAACATTACTACACTAAATTAATCTATGGGCACATATATACACATATATATGTACCTACCCACATATAGGAAGTATACTTTATATTTTAAATATACACAAATACATAATCTTACATCCCATGTACATTGGGCTAGTCCAATTAATATAATTCAGTTGAGTATTTTCAACCCATTACTCCATATCACACATAAATATCATAATGATTATTATCAGTCATTAATCCTCTTTTAATAATTTCAATTAAACCTTCAGTCTGGCTTCACTTTAACACTCGGGTCACACAAGGCTCATTATTTCTATAATAAAATATTAGGGGTCTAGGCCACGTTTGGCTTTTTTCCAATTCCACATTATTTTAATATTTGTTTAATATAAGAGTTAGGTACCCCACCTTACCTTAATGCTAAATTATTTAGCTCACCTTACTTAAAATAATTAATATATACTCTATTAATTATTTAAATTATACACTATATGTATAATTATTCGATTGTCCCAAGTCAACTTCTTCCATCTTTATATTCAGCCACATCTTAAGTGCTAATGTAATCCCTCCATCTCTAACCAATATTCACTTATAATTATATTGGTTCTCTTCTTTTATTAATTACTTATCTTTTAAACATTAATCCTTTTATATATTACAATACTATGTAATGTATTAAAAATATCAAATACTAATTAACATATTTCTTTCCTCCTCTTATGCTAAACACATTTATTAATTCACCGTCTTTTGTAAGTGAATTAATCCTTTCTATTCAGTATAATACCATGACAAGTAATATTTACAAAGGCACCTACTATAATCACATATTCCACACGTGTATTAACTCACTATTTACTTAAGTGATTCTTCAACCCCTTACTATATCACCATAGTTAATTAAGGCTTTAATATTCAAATTATATTATTCCATAATATAACTTCCAATTTAATATAAATTAACCAATATTTAAACTTGTTAGTTAATTCTTATAATTAACTAATTTATGCTTTATTATCTCAATCTATCCAGGGATAGCTTAAGCACTAATTGAAACTCATATTACATTATACTAGTTACTAGTATATATATTCAAGAAAATGATGATTATTCATCAAAGATATTTAATGTCACCAACTTACTATGATAAAATAATTCTATAAATTATTTAATATCGATAGATAAATTTCTACCCATCTTCTTTACTAATTCATCTCTAAAATTTATAACAAATATATAATAACGAAATATATTTATTAAATACAACATCACTTATTACATAGCTCATATTACCCTATGTAACACAATACTACATACCTTGTCACAGATGTATGTATTCTTGTTCGAACTCATCTCATGCTTTAAGAATTTTATCTACTAAATTCTTATTTAAATATTTTTTAAAAATTCGGGTTCTTACACCGCATGACGCGTTGATATTATAGAAAAGATTTTTGATCCAATAAGGCCAAAATAGATGAAATGAATTTCACTTTTTGGACAGCAATTGGGAGAATCCAACATCGAGTTCAGAATTATCCTATGCAAAGCGGTCAACCCCAATTCGATATGGATCGGAGAGTAATGATTCAAATCATGGATCTGGAATGCAACGAAGAAATTAAGGGTGGAATGTAATCTATAGAAAAGTTATGTCCAGTTGGGATGATGACACCAAAGGCTATCCCAGACAAGTCAAAGTCAGCGGTTCAAGGGAGAGCGTTTGTCGTGACTTCCCAAAACGCGAGTAACCCGAACGAAGTTATCACGGGTTAGTTAATCATAAACTCTTACAAAGTCTATACCTCATTAGATACCGGTTCTACCCATTCTTATATTTCTCCTGCTTGTGCTCAACGTTTGAACTTGACCCCTAAGAAATTAGACTTTGACTTATCTGTTGAAACTCTATTAGGAGAAATCTTCGTTACATCTACAGTTTATAAATCTTGCTTGATTCAAGTTGGGACCATCACATTACCTGTTGATCTTATCTCTTTGAAAATACTTACATTTGATGTGATTTTAGGGATTGATTGGTTAATTACTCATCATGCTAAAATAATTGTTTTCATAAGATTTTTAGTTTTCATATTCTTAACCAGCCTGTTATTCGAATTCAAGCAATCAAACCACTAAAGTCAAACACTTTCATATTAAGCCTTAAAGCCATTCGTTTATTGAAAAACGGATGTCAAGCTTTCTTATCCCATGTCATGGACTTGAACAAAAATACGTCAGATTTGAATAATATTTCTGTTGTTAGTGAATTTCCTTACGTATTTCCTGAAGAACTTCCTGGCCTACCCCTAGAGCATGAAGTCAAATTTTGTAATGACCTTGAACCCTGTACAAAACCCATTTCAAAAACTCCATATCGAATGGCTCCTATTGAACTTCTAAAGTTAAAAACCCAACTACAGGAGTTGGTACCCGAGCCTCTCACTGGTGACTTCCTTTGTAAAATGCACCGAAGCCAGACTCTCCGTAGGGGACGCCATATTTGTGCGGTGGTAAACTGATAGGTGTCATTGTGACGTGTTATCCAAGATTGGGATATGAGTCACAGTTGAGAGTAACCTAAGTCAGTAATTGAAATACATAGCTTTCTAGGCTTAGCTGGTTACTATCGGAGATTCGTGAAAGGATTTTCTCGAATCGCTACTGCATTAACTCAGCTGACTCGAAAAGATACAAAATTCGAATGGAGCGAGGAATGTGAGAAGAGCTCCCAAGAACCCAGCATGCGACAACGACGTTGGCTCGAGCTATTTAAATATTACGACCATACCATTCAATATCATCCTAGAAAAGTAAACATGGTAGTTGACGTATTGAGTAAAAGATCGTATGCTGGTATGAGTGCGATGTTGTTAACACAAAGACCCATTTTGTACAACGTATAAAGGATGGAGATAGAGTTAAAGGCTCCAAGTACCCATGTGATGATGTCAAATATACGAGTAGAACTGACTTTAATCGATAAAGTTAAAGCTGCTCAAGCTACGGACCTGGAGCTAATGCGTATAAAGAAGAAACTGCAAGAAGGTGCTATTCCAGAAGCAAGAATCGATGAAGAAGGAATACTTTGAGTCAACTCCAGACTTTACGTTCCTAACGATTCTGACTTGAAGCATAGAATCATGATGGAGGCACACAACACACCGTTTGTAATCCATCCTAGGAGTACCAAAATGTATCATGATCTTCGACATATATTTTGGTGGAGCAATATGAAGAGAGAGATCGCGGAGTTTATCTCGAGGTGTTTAACTTGTCAACGTGTAAAGGGAGAGCATCAAGTATCAAAGGGTCCATAGCAACCACTTGAGATTCTAAAATGGAAGTAGAAACACATTACCATAGATTTCGTTATGGGTCTTCCCAAGGTTTCTCAAGGCATAGATACGATTTGGGTTATTATTGATAGATGAACCAAGTCTGCTCATTTCTTGCCGATACGGGAGACTTATTCCCTTGAACGTCTTGCTCATATGTACGTGAATGAGATTGTGAGATTGCATTGCATGCCAGTATCCATAGTTTCAGATTGTGACCCAAGATTTACTTCACGATTTTGGGTTAGTTTGCAGAAAGCTATGGGCACAGATTTACGATTCAGTTCAGCATACCATCCTCAAACGGACGGGCAATCAGAAAGGACTATTCAAACCCTTGAAGATCTATTAAGACTCTGTGTCCTAGATTTCAAAGGGAGTTAGGATAAGTACCTACCATTGGAGGAATTCTCCTACAACAATAGTTATCAAACAAGTATAGGCATGGCTCCATTCAAAGCATTGTATGGACGAAAGTGTCACTCTCTAGTATGTTGGGATGAGGTAGGTGAAGCAACATTGTTAGGACCAGAGTTGGTACGTATGACTACAGAGAAGATCCAAATGATCCGACATCGTATACAAACGGCACAGGATCGACAAAAGAGTTATACGGATCTTCATCGAAAGGACGTAGAATTTAATGTTGGGGATCATGTATTGTTACGTGATGCTCCATGGAAGGGAGTTACAAGATTCAAGAAGAGAGAAAAGCTCAATCCACGATTTGTTGGTCCATTTGAGATTCTTGACTGAATGAGAAATGTGGCCTATAGACTCGCATTACCTCCAAGCATGTCTCATGTTCATAATGTGTTTCACATATCTGTGCTTCGTAAATATGTGAAAGACCCAAACCATATTATTGAGTTAGAACCAGACGAGATAACCAAAGATTTAACGTACGAGGTGTTGGGATTTCGACACATAAAACGCAGCGAAAATAAACAATTTAAAGTGCAATTTTGAAACCCTAAAACAGGATCCATGCAAAAACCATATTAATTCAGTGATTAGAAATTTATACTGATTATTGAAGGTGAATTTGATGCGATCGAATCTCCAGTGCAATCCAAACGAACCACGCCTCTACGGTATCCACACGAACGCCCCGCGAATTGTCGGACGATCTGCAGTAAAAGGAACTGCGGTACTAGCCACCAAGGATGAGGATTTTCGAAACTGTTTCTCTCTAGTCTCTCTCTAAGAGCGGCTAGGGTTTTAGGTTATGATTAACCTCCCTAAAACGTTGATATATCATATATATATATATATATATATATATATATATATATATATTATATCTTAATTAAGTCTTACTTAATTAATATAAATATATATATATACAAATCATCCTTTTTAATTTAAATTCGTGATCTAAATACTATCAATCATATTAACATATTTAAATATTTATAATTTAAATTAATTCCCTTTTAATTATGTTCTATGTGTGTGACCCTATATGTTATTATTACGTTGGCAATAATTTTAAAATCATATTATAAAATTATAAACAGTGAGCGGCATCTAGTAATGCATCACTTCTACCCAAGTAATAATAAGATCGATGATTCGATGCAACTTTTTCGCGACCAATGTTTCAATGTAATTTAATCCTTTTAACCTTGACATCCTAGATTAAATTCGAGTCATGAAATGTGTCATACTCTTCATAATTTAATCTGAACTTTCTTGATCAATGAGTAGGCTATATATAACAAATCACTATTTGAGCATGGTCATGCATTTCATAGTCCTACTCAATCAAGAGGCCTATGGATATCACCCCTAATATATAGGAGGGTTAAATTCCATCTAGATCACTCATATTCCTCACACGATTCATGATGTACCCAATAATCATCTTTATTGTCCACCCTATTAAAGGTGACTTTTGATGATATCAAAGTACATAAATTCCCGTGTAGTAATATAGTGATTTCAGGTCAGAGGATCATTACATCATTGTCACTATGAGAATTGCTAATGACACTTTGCATAATGCTCCATATAGGATTCTCATGGTGGGTCTGTCCAGTACATTATTCTCTAACACGTACCTATGCATTGACTTAATATCTCATATATTTATGACCAATGAGATTTGGTCATCAGTCAATCCACATACTAGTCTCAATGCATCATTGTTGCCTCATCAACAATGATACTCGACTAGGGACATTTAAGAGCAATGATACTTATTGTAATTACATAATCTCATGTTCAAATCACATACTTGAAACTATATAATTTGTATCAGTACTCTAAGGAATTTTATTATGTTAACATTTATATAACGCAGTAAATAAAACCATAATAAAATCATTCATTTATTCAATCAAATATAATATCGAAACGTTAAGCAATTATATCAAATAATTGGCCTCTAGAGTACTAATTCTAACACGAGGAGGTACCTGTCAAGATCTTGGATAGGAAGGAGCATGTCCTACGCACAAGGGTTATACCACAAGTCAAAGTTTTGTGGAGGAACCATGTTATTGAGAAAATGATCTGGGAGTTAGAATCGGAAATGAAAGCGAGGTACCATCACCTTTTCGAAACACCAGGTACGTACGTCAATTTCGAGGACGAAATTTTATAAGGAGGGGAGGTTGTAAGACCCCAACTTATTATAAATAAAATTAAATTTTCTCTAATTATTATTTTGAATAATAAGGTGTTAATTTGATATAATATTTTGGTTATGGGTGAAATGTGCAAATTTTGTAAAATAAGCAAGTGGTTATAAAATATTCATTGTTGTCAGGGAATATTCGTTTGGTCGTGAAATATTCTTGCTGTCGGAAAATATTCGTACGATGGCGCAGCCATTTGTGGGCCCCATAACGGAAAACTGTCGGATGAAGAAAGCGACGAGTATGAGTTTTTTATAAATAACGACGTAGTTGTTACCGTTAACACTGTTGGAATACCCGGTGGTTAAAATACAGTAATACGTGTTGTTGCACAGTAGCACACGGTATTGCACCAATTATTGATTCTTACGTAAGAAGTCGTTATTCAATAATTGTTACAGTAATTAATATTCAATATTTTATTTTTTTTGATTCAATAATTGCTATGTTGATATTTTATATTATTATTATTTTAATAATTGTCACTGCACGGTATTTTCTATTATCAGATCAATAATTCATATTATTTAAATGATGTTAGTAGATAACATTATTGGCAATGTCTAAGAAAGTTCTGTCTAGAAAAGGGGTTTGGTCACCTAATTGCGCGCCAATAAGGAAAAATTATTATCGGAAAGCCTCCTCTTTTCTGGGAACGACCTGGTTGTCATTATTGTGATTCTGTAATATTATTTGTGAATAATTAATTATTGATAAAAATGATAAGAAAATATTTATTTTATGAAGGAATTAATGTTGAGGTGTTTTATCAGTATTTTATCGGAATAGAGGTATTGAAAATCATTCGTATATAGATTTCGGTCATTTTTCGTTTAGAATTTGGAAAAAGTTTTTCCTACAAAGTTGTAGAGAATTAAATTTTCTATGGAATTGACATAAGATTCGAATTTTTATGATAAAAATACTATTTATTATGAATTATTGAAGTTCAAGAATAATTAATTTTTGGAGTTATAAATATTTTTAAAAAAAACATTTTTTGTGAGTTGGTGGGCCACACTTGTTGTAAATGCTGAATTCAGATTGTCAAAGTGGGCGTAGGAATTTTTTTAAAAAATAATAATATTTTATTAAATTTTTTATTTTGGTATTCTAAGCATTTTTCTATAAATAGGGTGCTCAGGTTAAAATTCAAAATCACACCAGAATCTAAAGTTTTCTCTCTCTATATTATCGAGCGTATTTTTATGAGTATTTAGATATCTTGAGTGTTGCTATACAGTCCAAGTTTTCTCCAGCGTTATATCTTATATTCCAGCCAGAAGTACTATTCTTTTGAGGTAAGGGATGTTATTTTTTTCGTAAATGATGTTATTTTTTTCAATATCATTATACCGGAATATTTGTATGAATTTTATTATGAAATTTTTACCTTTTTATGTCGAGGTTACTATTCACGTATACGACACTATTCATGTATACGGCACTATTCACGAATACGGTACTATTCACGAGTATAATTCAAGAAGTATGATTTTTCTTGTGAAATTTTTATCTTTTTGTGACGGAGTTACTATTCACGTATACAACACTATTCGCGTATACGGCACTATTCACGAATACGACATTATTCACAGAAAAAGTAAATTTTCTTTTCTTTGTCCGATTTTTCTATTATGGTTACTATCTATGATTGTATCCATGTTTTGATCTTCATTCTTGAATTTTGCTCCATAATTGATTATTATAGAGTATTTTTGAACTTGGATAAACTAAAGTACGAATCCCTAATCTTTGTTTTTTTTTATTTCTCTAGATTCGTTTTCTTGAAAATATTTTTATCATCCTCAATCTTAAATGGTGATACTTGATGAATATCTTTGGCCTGTAGTGCAAAGATGATTGATTATCTTATAAATATCTTTGGCCCGTAGTGCAAAGATGGACATGTGTTGAGATGAACATGACCAACTGGTGATACAAATGAATATCTTTGTCCCGTAGTGCAAAGATGAATATTTGGTTCAAGATGTATATTGATTGATGTTACAGGGATAAAATATTGATGATAGACTTTTAAATTATAGAAGATAGTAGGCTTCATTCTCTACTTAACTCTTCTAATGAATTGTTATTTTTACTGTGAATATTGATCTGAAACTTGTTGTCCATTATATTTTATCTGATTTGTTGAAGGCTAACGATAATTTGTTATTCATTATCTTAGTCATAATATTCTTTACTGGGCTAATTGAGCTCACCCTTTTCCTTTTTGTTCCATTTTTCTTCTCAAGAGGCAAGAATATAGCGGAAATTAGTCGGGGTATGGAATGATGGTTCTAGATAATTGTTCTACCAGTCCTCACTATTTTATAAAATAGTGTATCAATAATTGTAATAAAGACTTATTTGAGTGTGGATATTGTCTAGAAGACTATTTGTATTTAAACTCGCAGCATATGTGTTATCGTATTTTTCATGACAATTGTAATAATGAAGTTGTAGTTATTTTTTATACCATGTATTTGGCGACTCAGAATGGATGGTGTGGACCTATTTTGGGGGTGTCACATCTAGGGGTGCCTAACAGCTTCCCCTCGCTTAAGCAATTCCCCAATCTCTATGAATCACGGGTTTCTAGATCAATTCTACGGAGTAACTTATTGGACCATATTGCGAAAACCTTCAAAATTAGGATGAGTTGGTACATACATTTAAAATCATACCTATTGGCGGTTCTGTCTAATTCGGGCCAATCATCATAATTAATCATTAAAATCAATCTTTTCAAATTCCTCAACATTCATGTCGGTCCTTTTTCTAAAAACCTTACCCTTTAATAAGTCAATCGACATAGCGAAACACAAAGAGTAGAAAAAACAGAAAATAGGAATATAGAATTTTCTCGGCATCGACACTCATTCCCCTCCTCTTTAAATTGGTGCAGGTGTCAATGTCGGTGCCTTTCCATGATCATTATTGAATCTTTTTCTCTTGAAATCATTTACTTTATACTCGTTCGTTCTATTATTTGCATCTAGATTGCCACAGAAGTGGTTTTTATTTTTTGCATGTTGATTTCCTCCTCTATGAATTTCATTGCTCTGATGCTTGTTGTCATTGTTACAATCATAATTTCTCTCCCTATGATGACTATTGCCTCCCGGTTAAAATGTCTCTCTTTCTTACTCCAATAACTGAGCCATATTCACAATATCTGAATACAGACAAATTTTATGAGAAATGAGGTGTTGACGAATTTTAGGTTTCAAATCTCATAGAAACATTCGAGTCATTTGTTTTTCATTGTCCACCAAATGGGATGTAAACCGGGATAGTTCAACAAACTTGGCCTCATAATGATACCGTCATGTTGTTCTACTCTAGTGTGATGAATTTCACCACTTTCATATGATGAATACTTTCTGGAAAATACTTTTCATTAAAAAATACTTCAAACTCCACCCAATGCATCTCGAGTGCTGAGTGATGAGTACATTTTAGTGATTTCCACCAGTGATCTGCCTCTCCTCGCAGCATAAAGGTGGAAAATGGAACCTTTTGTTCATCTATGCATTGTAGTACATCAAATATTTTGGTGATTTGTTTGATCCATGCTTCAGCCTTGAGTGAGTCTAGCTTTTCAAGAAACTCAGGTGATCCCAGCTCTTTAAATTGCTTAGTAGTGACTACTTGTGAATTACCAGTGTTTCTACCTGTATTATGAATAGGAATTTCTCTTGTCCGGTTCTGCATAAATTGTAGAAACTCTTAAAAAATAAGCATTCATCATATGGTTAGTATTATCATTTCCTGGGGCCATAGGAGAATTATTGCCCTCCTGATTCTCAGCATTTTGGTTATTGGTTGATAGGATCTCAATTATTTCATATACTCCATTGCTCATCTCTTGATTTTTAGATGTCATTCTTAAATGTTGTCACAAAACAAAAGTTAATTAAAGCAATTGTCATGTCACATCTCGTCCCTATATTGAGAACAATTGATTAAATAACAAAATTCAACTTAGGCAGGACACACACTAGTGAAGGATTCTACTCGTCTCTCCCCTCCTAGTTCTAATCTCAAATCTCCACCAGAGATTATATTTCTAAGTTTTGATACCAACTGTGACAGGCTCAAATTCGGGTCTATACCACCCAATTTGAGTCTTCAAAATACATACTACCAATAAAAATTTTCTTATTTACAACTATTATACTGTCGTCCAAAATACAACAACAAACATATTATGAGTTTCCAATACAAATATTGTATCGTATATAGTACGACAATATTCACACCAAAATTATTACAATACCATATGAAATACAACAACACACTTTTTAAGTACCTAGTACAATTATTGTTGTACTATCTTATAACTTGATGAGTACAACCACTAACTCGGACCATCATTCCATTCCCCTGCTTTCTCTGCTAGACTCGACTACACTCTTATTTCCTTAGTAGAAAACTAGATATTGACTTCTATGAAGGAGATTATTTTGAAGAAGTCTTGCACTATTAGAAACTCTCAGAGTATCTTTATACTCAAAAGAAACACTCACAATATTATAATAGAAAAACTTTATGTTTTTGGTGTGTTGGTGTCCATCATCTTCTGAAGGTTCTTTCCTTTTATAGGCAAGGTTGGTTAGCATGCTCTCATTAATTAAGGAAATTCAGTCACGGGTTTCAAACCCATCAGTATACCAATTTGAAAATTTGGTCATTGAGAGGCCACTCATTGTAAAAGAAATCACAATATACCAAAGTTTAAAAAAAAAAAAGCACACGCGTTGAAAATTTTGGCAATGAGGGGCCACCCATTGTAAAAGAAATCACAATATGCTAACATTTAAAAAAAATGCACAACATTTGCAAAATTTGGTAAATGAGGGACCACTCATTGTAAAAGAAATCAAAATCCGCCAAAATCCCAGAGAAATGAAACACACCCCTTTAGAAATTTTGATAAATGAGGGACCTTCCCTTGAATAAGTTGTCTGATTTAAAAGAAAGAATATTGACAGATGAACCACTAATACATTATTAACATATTTTACATAATAACTCCAACGTAAAAAATGGATATTTTAATATATTAGTAGAGTGTCATCTTTTAAATGGAAATAATTAAGACAATGGTCATTACATTAGATATTCTAATGCACCTGAATTTCAATTTCCAAGAATACATAAACAATTCAATATGATAGACTCGCAATATTTACAACCAGATCGTTCTTAGGAAAGAGGAGGCCTTCCGTAGAAATGGTGAGCAATTAAATAACCTCTTTCCTTGATTGAATTTTTAGACATTGTCAATAATGCAAACTGGTCTAATAATATTATTTCAAATAATATGAGTTACTGTGTCGTGATAATTATTGATTTAATAATATGAAATATTATGCAGTTGCTACTATGGCAATTATTGAGTCAACAATATAAAGTACTGTGCAATATTGTGTGATACTGTGAAATATTGTGTGCCACTGTAGAATACCGCGTACTACTGTACTTTTATCACTAGTATTTAAACAATTAAGAGTGATAGTACCGTTGTCAATTTTTATTAAAAATGCTATTTTTGTCGTTTTTTGCCTCTAACAATATTTTGTTGTAGGACCCACTAATGATTGTTTATTTCGGTACTATCGTACTTTTTACCTAATATTTCTGACAAAACGAATATTATCCTACTAAACGAATATTTTTCGACATACTTTTTATTAAAATTTGCATATCTCACCTTTAACTTTATCATTTAAACAATTTAACACCTTACTTTTAGAATAAAAATTATAAAAAAAATAAATTTTTATTTCATAAAGGTCAGGGTCTTGCAACGAATATTCCCTAACATATTTTTTATTTCTTATAATATACACATATCACCTTTAACATTTTTATCAAGTTAATACCTTATTATTTATAATAATATTTATAAAGAAAATTAAGTTTTATTTATTAAAAATTGGGGTCTTACAACATTGCTAAAAAAAATAGTATCATTCTAAAAGAGAAATAAAGATGTATATAAAAATAATATACATGAAAAAAACATTTTTATGATTTATCCTCTCTCTAGTTAGAAACTCTATCCTTCAAAACTTTCAATTTAAACTTGTGGAGGGTTGTTTTTCACTTTTAAAGAGACTTTCCCTAGATCTTTTTGTTATTATTAATCTATTATTCGATGATGTTATTTTTTTTATGGAGTTTGTTTTTTTTTTGTGAGATTTATTTTCTCCTAATTTGAGGTTAAATCTCTTATTCTTTTCTCACTTTTGTGGGAGCCATTTTGCTGTTTTAGGGAGCTTGAATTTTCACTAAGTAGAGAGTTATTTTCGATTACGGTGAGGGATGATTGTAGATATGCTAATTGGACATGAGATGTGACATGTCTTCGGTAGTTGTTTCGTGATTATTTTATTGTTCGGTTTTGATTATGAAATTTTGCAATTTGGATTTCAAATTTGGATAGGATTAGTATCCCCTCAAGAATGTAATTCATATATTTCATTGAATAAATTAAGGAAAATGATAAATCCACAATAAAAAATAATATTTCTACTTGAAAATTGTCGTTATAGATCCTATAGTGACGGTTTATAGCGACGGTTTTCACCGTCGCTATATATCTATAGCGACACTTTTCATGTAGAAATATGAAAAAGTGTCATGAAAATATCAATTTCCTAAATTAATCTTTCTTGAATATGTTTCTAGGATATGTCTCAAAAAAATGAAAATAAAATGTATAAAAATAATGTACATACAACCTCTGGGAAGAATACTATCAAATCAGCTAAGTCTTTAACATTAAGGCTATGTTTGTTTGTAATGATTATACTTGAGATAAGAATATTAATCTCAAATGTATGTTTGTTTATTTTAAATTTAAACTTGAGACTATTAGTTTAGGGATTATAAAATGGCTTAATAGTTTTGAGATTATAATTATAATCCTGAGATTATAATCTTAATATTAATAGTCATTAAATTATAATTCTAGTATTATAAAACCTTATCCGAACTAAATGACTTTAATAATTTTACCACATTACAAGTTGATTTGAGTTTTTCTTCGAATGACTTTGTTCCTATTTGACATTTAAGATAAAAAATTATAATTATATTCGTTATCATTAAAATAAAAATTGACTTTTAAGATACCCCAACAACAATCAAAATAACACATCATTATATACGTATTTTTTTATTATACCAGATTTATTACAAACTTGATTTCACAAAGTTTTGATTCATCTTTTATATATATATATATATATATATATATATATATATATATATATATATATATATATATATATAAGCAGTATACATTTACTTATTATTAGTAAAGCACTTACTACTCATATATACTTAAAGCGTTTTTAAATTTAAAAGGCTTAAATATGAATTAGTACCCTAAACTATATGCTATATTTCACTTCGGTGCTTCACATTTCAATTTTGTCAATTAGATGATTGAACTATTAATTTTTTCCAATTGCAACAAATTAAACTTGACACGTCAAAAATTACTGACGTGGCTACTTGTGTGGGGCCATAGGAAGCTGGTGTGGTAAAAAAATAGTTTTTAATTATGAAGTAACCAAATCTGATTTAATAGAGGGTAAATCTGTTCAACAACAATTAACATAAAAAAAAATATTAAATTAAAATATATCCTATATCAGTACCCTTACATTCGATCGAACACAGTCAGTCGATCTAAACCAAGCCCCAAATCGCTCGAAAAAACCCTAGCTCAACAACTACGAAGAATTTTTGAGAATCAACCATTCCGGCACCTAATCGATTCAACAATGAAGTATGTGATTTAGCTCTTCTCTGTTGCTCTGTTGCTACCCCAAAAGTAAAAATCCTACTCAGTTCTCCCGATAATCCTATTATCATCTGGTGTGATTTAAAAGATTTAAGGAAAACAAGCGAGCTAGGGTTTCAGTTATCTACCCCCAAAAATCCCTCACTGAAAATGGAAATTACTGGTATAGAAGACGAACTAGAGTTGGGCGAGTGTCTTGATTCGATGGGTGAGACTCTAAGGTGTTATTGTGGGTATAGATCTCGAATGAAGATATCTTGGACTGAGAGTAATCCAGGAAGAAGGTTCTTTGGTTGTCCACAATAGAGCAAGGTACTAGTATTGTATGTAGTAATATAGTTTTGGTTGGCTGAGTTTTCTCTTATTCTCTAAAAATATTAAAAATACACTTGTGTTGGAATTGTATTTATGTTTTGAATTGGTTTTTATCAACCATGCAGGACAAATTGACAAGCAAACATTGCAACTTCTTTTGTTGGTATGACCAAGAGATTTGTAAAAGGTCTAAAGAAGTTTTACCTGAGTTGAAACTTATGATAAGTGCTCTGAATTTAGAAATAGAAAGGAAGAAGTATGAAATTGAGAGAGGCAGTGAAAAATAAATGAATTGGAAAAAAGTAATGAAAAACTTCAAATTGAATGTGCAGAGTAAAGTGAAGAGGTTGGAAGACTGAGAGAGGTGATTGAATTGTTGAGAAGGAAGGATAAAATTTGTAGCACTTCAATTAAAGCCATATTGTTAGGCATGATATTTGTATTCATGTTAGGACATCTGTATGCGAATGATAGTGGTGAATGATTGTAATTTATAGTTTGAATTATATATAAAAGAACAAGTTTGCAATGAATGGTGAAAGTTGGTTTTAACCTATGAAAAGTTTGCAATGAATGTATAAAAGAACAAGTTTGCAATGAATGATTGTAATTTTTAGAATTGCTTGAATTGGGGTGAATGGTGAAAGTTTGAATTAAGGTGAAAGTTTGCAATGAATAGTGAAAGTTTGAAATATGGTGATAGTTTGCAACTGCTCCAATTTTTTGTGTTTAGAAGTTTTATTGATGAAAAAAGTTATTTTGCAATGAATGGTGCAACTCAAGCTGCAAAGTTAAAGGTGCACAAAGTACTGCTGCAACAAACAGATGCATTGTTATAACACTAATTTTTTGAGGAAAGTGCAAACAACTATTATTTCCATTAACACCAAACACCAACAGATGCATAATATTAAAAGCACCAATAATACAATAATACTTCCAAAAATAATGACTTTTGCATTAAAGCACTCTATTCAACATGTACAGACAAAGCCACATAGCTGTCATACATAATGTGCACCACTTGCATAAAGTAAACCAAGCTGTCACAGTTTACCAAAACATAATACTACATAACTTAGTTTGCCACATAATGTGCACCACTTGCCAAAACATAAATCAAAAACATAACTTAGTTTGCCAACAGTAAGCAGTTAGAGTACTAAATAGTCTAAATAATACTAATAATTCCCATCATGCACAACTTGAACTAGATATCCACAACTTTCTCTTTTGCCTTTGCATTTTGTCTTGCATTCCTTCCATTGATTAGTTGATTTGCAAAAATCCAATTTCTTCCCCTAGATTGGAATGTAGATGGCCTCATGGCTGACATGGATGTTGTTGAACCTTGAGTATTCCCTTGGCTTTGATTGTGAGGATTTTCTTGACTTACATTAGAACTAATTGAAATCTAAAAAGTTTTAAACAAAAATAATTAGTAATGTATGCTTTAATAAAGTAAACATGCTAGACAACAGAGGTAGTATTTACCCTAGTATGTTGTGCCCCACTTGATATATAAGACTCCCCACTTGCAGATACATAGACACCAAACCCATTTCTACCTCCACTTCTCCCTCTTCTTCTCCCTGGTGGCCTACCTCTTCCTCTTCCTTGACCTCCAGTGCCTGGGGGCCTACCCCTTCCTCTTCCTTGCATTTACTTGTTTATTTTTCTGTTTATTTGTGCACTTGTGAACATTGTTATACCTTTTAACAGTAAAAGTGTTCTCATGTTTCAACACACTTGTCCATAAATTCCAAGGGCACCCTTGTGGACATTTCACTTGTACCTTATCCCTTGAATTTTTTGGAAACCATACATTGTATTTTTTACCAATTGCATATTGTTTTCACTGCCTCTTTAAATTCTTTGTGGTTAGTAAATTTCATTCCTGTTGGTAGAATGCATATTAAGATTTGATGTTTTTAATGCATGTGTTCATGATTATTTGTAAGGTCCTTAATAGATATATGTATAAGGACTTAGTGATAGATCAAAAATTGTTAGGTTGATCTAAGCTTTCAACGTGTATCATTCTGTTATAGAATGTATAGATAGAAAGATCAAATCTGTTAGGTTGATCTTGAGATGTAATAGATTAGTCATGAAGAAGATCGTAGTGCATCAACCTGATCAACATTGCAGAAATCAAGGCAGAAATCGTAGAGCCTGAAGATCGTAGTGTGTCTGCCTTGAAGGGAACTCTTCGGAAATCGTAGAGTGGTCCCATCGTTCGCCGAGCCAACTCCACGATCGTAGTATGCTGAAGGAAACATGAAGTTTACAAGTCAACGATCGTAGAGTGCTCTCGGGAACGTAGAGTGAATACACAAGCAAGTCAAGAATCGTAGAGTGCTCTCGAGAACGTAGAGTGAACTACACGAGCAAGTCAAGAATCGTAGAGTGAACTACACGAGCAAGTCAAGAATCGTAGAGTGCTCTCGGGAACATAGAGTTCAAGACACGATGAAGTAAAGAGTGTAGTGCTATCAACTGTTAGCATCGTAGTGTTCAAGAAATGACACTGCGATCAGAATCGTAGAGCATCACGACCCAAATCGTAGAGCTCATCTGTCAATCAGAAAACGTCAAGCCTCATGAGTTGTTAATTCAAGATACGAGGAATGAATCTGAGAAGCTGCAGTGCCCATCAGTCCCAGATTGTATAAAATATCCTTAGGACGCAACAAAGAAGCGTATTGAAGAAGCCAAGGATAGTACTATGGAAAAGAGGGATAAAACACCTTTTCAGGTGGTAGGTGGGAAAGTAGCCTGCAGTGTCAGTGGTCCAGAATGCAGAATTCAGAAGATGTGCAGAAATGTCACCATCACGGTACAGAAAGCTCAGACGCATTTAATGCCACAACGGATGGATTTAAACGGATAGTTTTCTGTATCACATATATACAGATTAGACAGATGACAGAAAAGAAGATAAGCAAGCAATAAAACATTCAACGTGAACAATTCTCCAAGGCTCAACTCTACGATCTGAGAAATTCCAAAGCTTGCTCAGCTACTCAGTTCTTAACGAACCTGTGCTTACATAGCAACTGAGTAGCAACCTTCAGAACGAAACAACAATCATCATTCAACTGAAGAAGAGTACCAAGTCTGCTGGACTTGAAGAGTTCAAGAGTGAACTATAAGATAGCCAAGTCTGCTGGACTTGAAGAGTTCAAAAGTGAACTAGAGAAGTTCCTAGACTGTTGGTCTAGAAGGAATCCAGTGGGATTCAGAAGTTTGTAAGAAACATCCTTAGTGGATATCCTACTCGTTGAGTAGAAGAGTGGACTAGGAGCCTTGTGTGCTCTGAACCACTTAAAAATAGCTGTGTCATTTACCTTACTGCCATAACTGCTATATCTGCTATAACTGTTTTACTCGTCTATTACTTACTGTTTGGTTAAGAAGATTAAAACAAATATTATTCCGCTAAGTTTTAATCACTATCTAAGAACAAGTCTAAAACAGAAAAGATTTTTAAATATCTATTCAACCCCCCCTTCTAGATAACTTGTGCCTATTACGAACTAACAATTGGTATCAGAGCAGGTTCTATTTTACAGCTCACAAGCTTTAGTAGATCCACAATGGCACTAGTACCAAGCGAATCCAGGACCGGTTGAGGCAGCAAGCCACCGATGTTCAACAAAGACAAATTTGCTAACTGGAAGGTTAGAATACAAGCTTACATGGACTCAATAGATGAAGATCTATTTGAGACTGTACTCAATGGGCCCTACATACCAACAAAGCTTGCACCAACCATTGACGAGCCAAACAAAGTGCAAATTAAGGTTAAGGAAGAATGGACAGACTCAGAAAAGAAAGCTGTCTAACTTGACAAGAAGGCTAAGAACATCTTGTTCCAATCCTTGGAGAACGATCTGTTTGACAATGTCGTAAATTGCAAAACAGCCAAGGAAGTTTGGGAAGCACTGCTGATCATGCATGAAGGAACTGAAGAAGTTAGAGAAAACAAACAGTCTCTTCTAACACAGCAATACGAGATGTTTGCTCATATACAAGGAGAGAACGTAACTGCCACTTATGAAAGATTCAACATTCTGCTCAACTCTCTACGAGCATATGGAAAGGTCTATCCTAACAAAGATCTGACCATAAAGTTCATGAGAGCCATACCTAGCAAGTGGAATGCCAAGACCACTGCAATAAGAGAATCAAAGAATCTCAACGAAATGACAGTTCAACAACTGTATGGCAATCTCCTGACATACGAGCTGGAGCTGACTCAACGTGCTGAAACCCTTTCAGAAGGAAGAAGAAAAGAAAAGGGTGTTGCTCTCAAAGCAACTGAAAACGTCTCTAAAGTCATCACTGATAATGAATCTGTCGATGATGCAGATGAAAATGACGATCTTGCCATGATGGTAAGAAAACTAAGAAGATTTATGCGTCAAGGCAAAGCTGGCAAACAAAAGAAGGTCAGCAACTACTCAAGCCAGGAGCAAATACATGACCTATGCTACAACTGCAAAAAGCCTGGCCACTTCATGGCCGACTGCAACAAACCTTTAAGAGAAGAACTAAAGAAAAAGCAGCATGGAAAGAAAGAATACAAAGGAAGCAAGAGGCCTCAGAGAAAAGACAAAGGCCTAGTAGCTGGAGGATCATGGAGTGATTCAGATAATAACTCAAATGCTGAGTCTGGAGATGAGGAAGAACCACAAATGGCCTATCTGTGCTTGATGGCCAAACATGCAAAGGACAAACAAAGCCTCAACATTCACAATGTAGATCTTGATGAGGTATTTGATTTCAACTCACCTGATGTAGATATGAATGACTTAAGAACTGCACTGCGTGGCATAACTAATGATCTACATCAGTATATGAAGTGGTTCAGAGTGTTATCTAAGGACCATTCACTTCTTCAAGAGGAGAAGAAGAAAGTTCAAGAAGAGCTTGAAACAGCCCTTCTAAGTTCTAATCTTCTCTCCAAGCTTGAAGCTGAGAATGAAACCTTAAAGCAGAAAAACACACATTACACACAAAGAGAGTCTAAGCTAACCTCTAAAATTGAGGAACTAGAAAAGACTATCTTCGCATGGAACAAATCCTCATCATCCATGGACTGCATGCTATCTAATCAAAAAAGCACATTCGACAAGACAGGCTTAGGATTTGGGGAATCAATCCCTGAGCCAAGTGTGGAAAAGACAATGGAAACTAGCTCAAGTAATGTCTCAGGTTTTAGTAGAGGCATTGCTTTTGTTAAATCCTCAAAGTTGGAGGAACAAGTTCAACCATGTTCTACTGATTCCAGTTATACTCAAAGAAGTAAGGGATCACACGCTGGTCTAGGCTTCATAAAGGAGAAGAGTAACCCAACCTCTACTTATCAACCTCGATGAATCTTAGAGTCAAGAAAAATTAACTCTACGAATCAACTGGGAAGGTACAGTAGAAGTAAAGTACACTCATCACTATTAATGAAACCAAAGAACGCGTGGAAGAAAGAGAATCAGTTTAATACAAGACCAACCAAGGAACCACACAAGTCCAAGTGGAAGATAAATCATCACACACACATAGGCATGCATCATAATAGATGTTTCATATGTGATAAACATGGTCATAGAGCTACAAAATGTTATTATAACTCCATGCATGTGAGACCCAAGACTAGACAAGTTTGGGTCCCCAAAGGAACTAACAAAGAAGGACCCATGCGAATATGGGTACCAAAATGAAGGTTCAAATGTTTTGACAGGAACAGAGCTCCACGACCTCGACATGGTATCTAGACAGTGGATGCTCAAGGCATATGACCGGGAACAAAGCTCTACTATCCAACTATGTAGAAAAGGAGGGTCCCTCAGTCATTTTTGGAGATAACGGCTCGGGCAAGACAAAAGGCTATGGCTCTGCTGGCAATGGGGCAATATCTTTCAGCAAAGTAGCCTATGTGGAAGGACTTCAACACAACCTTCTAAGCATCAGTCAACTCTGCGACAAGGGTCATCAAGTAACATTTCTCAACAATCAATGTCAAGTCAGAGACCTGAAGACATCTGCTATAAAGCTGACTGGAACAAGAGAAGGAAATGTTTACACTATAGACCTTGGTCAACTTAGCTCTGAAGAAACAATATGCTTTCTGGCAAAAGCATCCGAGGAATTAAGCTGGCTATGGCATAGAAGGTTGTCCCACTTAAACTTCAAGAACATGTCAAAACTGGCATCAAAAGATCTTGTAGCTGGTCTGCCTAAGTTCAACTTCGTGAAAGAAAGGCCATGCAACGCCTGCCAGCTTGGAAAGCAAACCAGAAGCTCATTTAAAAGCAAGACTGCCAACTCCATTGACAAACCCCTGCAGTTGCTTCACATGGATCTCTTCGGGCCAATCCCTACTAGCAGTCTTGGAGGAAAAAGATACTCACTAGTTATAGTTGATGACTACACTAGATTCACATGGGTATTTTTCCTAACTTCTAAGGATGAAACAAGCTCCGAGCTAATTAAGATGCTCAGACTGGTGATGAATGAAAAAGAAGAGAAAATCAAGGCCATAAGGAGTGATCATGGCAGAGAATTCGACTTCTCAGAAATGGATCAGTTCTGCACAGACAATGGCATCAGTCACAACTTCTCAGCTCCACGAACTCCTCAACAAAATAGAGTTGTTGAACGAAAGAACAAAACCCTGATAGAGGCTGGAAGGACTCTACTAGCAGCAGCTCATCTGCCTGAATACTTCTGGGCAGAAGCTGTCAACACTGCATGCTACACTCAGAACAGATCATTAATCCACTCTACGATCAAGAAGACACCCTACGAACTATGGAAAGGAAGAAAGCCAAGTGTCAGCTATTTCCATGTCTTTGGCTGTGCATGCTACATTCTCAACAATGGAAAACAGTATTTGACAAAATTCCAGCCCAAGTCAGATGAAGGAATCTTTCTTGGATATGCCACAGACAGCAAAGCCTACAGGGTGTTCAACAAGAAGACACTGAGTGTCGAAGTCTCGATACACATCATCTTTGATGAAACTGACTTAGACAAATCAGTGCCTGAAGACACTACGACCGGTAATACAGACACCACGAATGAAATCGTAGAGCTCAACACTACGATCGTAGTGCCAGATAGTGAAATCGTAGAGCGTGATAAAGAGATCGTAGAGAGGTCCATCCAAGACAGTGAGCCTCCACTTCAAGAAGAAGAGATAAACCTTGAAGATCTAAGACAGGAAGGCATCAGGACAGATGTTCCAACTGGGAACAGATGGGCAAGAGATCACACTCAGGATCTAATCATTGGAGATCCAAGTGCAAGAGTCAAGACAAGGGCTGCTACTCAAAATGAATGCTTCTATCTAAGCTTCCTATCACAAATAGAGCCAAAAAAGATAGAGGATGCTATGGAAGACTCCAGTCGGATAAAGGCCATGCAGGAAGAACTCAACCAGTTTGAACGAAGCAAAGTTTGGAGATTGGTACCAAGACCAAAGAGTCATCCTGTCATAGGAACCAAGTGGGTCTTCAGGAACAAAATGGATGAGGATGGGATCATTACCAGAAACAGCTATTCTCAAGAAGAAGGTATTGACTATGATGAGACATTTGCACCTGTTGCCAGACTTGAAGCTATCAGAATCTTTCTTGCCTTTGCTGCCCACATGAAGTTCAAAGTCTTTCAGATGGATGTCAAAAGTGCATTCCTAAATGGAGAACTTCAAGAAGAAGTCTATGTAGAACAACCTCCAGGTTTCATCAATCCATCTCTTTCCAATTATGTCTATAGATTAGATAAAGTTTTATATGGTCTTAAGCAAGCACCTAGAGCATGGTATGAAACACTGACTAACTTTCTAATAGAAAATGGGTTCACTAGAGGTAGAGTAGATACCACACTGTTTCTCAGAAAGCATAAGGACAAAGTCTTACTAGTTCAAATATATGTTGATGATATCATTTTTGGTTCTACTGACGAAAAGTTATGTAAGAGATTCTCTAAGTTAATGCATAGCAAGTTTGAAATGAGCATGATGGGTGAGCTGAGTTTCTTCCTTGGACTGCAAGTAAAGCAGACTGAAGAAGGAATTTTCATAAACCAAGCCAAGTACATCAAAGACTTATTAAAGAAGTATGGCATGGATTCAGCCTCTCCCATGAAAACACCAATTGCTCCTGCAACCAAGCTTGACAAGGATGAGAATGGTAAGAGTATTGATATAACTCAATACAAAGGTATGATAGGTTCTCTTTTATACCTAACTGCCAGTAGACCAGATATAATGTTTGCAACATGCATATGTGCTAGATTTCAGGCTAACCCTAAAGAATCACATTTGTCTGCTGTAAATAGGATATTCAGGTATCTTAAGGGTACACCCCACTTGGGGCTGTGGTATCCCAAGGAATCCTCTTTTGATCTAATAAGATACACAGATGCTGATTATGCAGGATGCAAAATAGACAGAAAAAGTACAAGTGGCACCTGTCAACTACTTGGAAACAGACTTGTGTCTTGGTTCAGCAAAAAGCAAAATTCAGTATCCACTTCAACTGCAGAGGCTGAATACATTGCTGCTGGCAGCTGCTGTGCTCAAATTCTTTGGATGAGAAATCAGCTAGCTGACTACGGGTTTGATTTCAAGTCTATACCTATACACTGTGATAATACAAGTGCCATAGCTATAACTCATAATCCTGTCATGCATTCTAGAACCAAGCATATAGAAATAAGGTATCACTTCATTAGGGATCATGGGCAAAATGGTACTATCTCTTTGCAATATATCCCTACTGAAGATCAACTTGCTGATGTGTTTACAAAACCTTTAGATGAATTCAGATTTAATAAGTTAATAAGTGAGCTAGGCATGCTAAATCTATCTTCATGAAAATATGCTCTAGACTGTGCTAACAATGACAGATAAAGGCTGAACTCAAAATCGTAGACATGATCAAGGAATGCTCACGATCGTAGAGCTAAACTGTCAACTACCTCAACGATCGTAGCAAGAACTTAACTTCCATAAGTGCAGACTCGACGATGATCAAACAAGAAAAGTAGATCCTGTGATGTTGAGCTCCATAACAAAGCAATCCCTCCAAGAGGTGCCTCAGGGATAAACCTAACCCTTGAATTACACCAAGAGGTTGGCCCTTCTTGAGTTACCTTAAAAAGAAGGCTTAGTCAAAATCTCATCACTAGGACCCAGAACAGACTCAACGATCGTAGAACAGTCTCAACAGACAGACTCTACGAATGCGGGTCAGACTCTACGACTGCCGGACATACTCTACGACCGTAGGACAGACTCGACGATCGTAGGATAAACTACCAGTGCTGATCAGGCTCTACGACCAGAAGTCAGACTCTACGATCTAGATCATACTGAGGACACCTCAGCTCTTAATACTCAAAGGGCAATTCAGTACATTCCTACACATACGAGATCGTAGAGCCAAACAAAATAAGACACATATCCCACAAAGACAAAAAGAGAGGAGGGAAGTTATAAGTACAGATTGGACACCTGATTTTGAAATACTGAAGTTCAAAAGTTCATCTCTCATTCTCTCTCTCAAAGCAAAACCCTAACTCAGACAAAAGTTCAACCGTATCTATCTTCTCAACAAAAGAATCAGTGGCTGCTTCCAACGTAATTTCAGGCCACAGACTCTGTTTTGACAAGTTCAAGACTGCACCTCCAAAGTTCCACAAGATTTTAGCCTTACTGAAGAAGGCTGGTCTCGAAGAGGCGCTCAGCACTGACACTCTTATCTATCCCAAGCTAGTGAAGGAATTCTACAAGAATGCGGTGTACGAGAACAACACAGTCACCACGCGAGTTCGAGGAGCTGAAATAAAGCTAAGGGCAGAAGACATCAATCTGGCCCTAGGATTCCAAAATATGGGACACCCAATTCTGGACGACATAAGGTATCAAGAGGGACTGAAGAAAATGCATCATAAGAAGAACCCCTCTGTCAAGGGTTACAAAAAGAAAGAGTTCCCACAAAGGTATGAGTTTTTAGCTGACATTGTTGGAAAATTCATATGATGCAAGAGCTCAGGGCATGACTCTGTTAATGAGGCTTAGCTTAAAATCATGACTGCCTTAATCCATGGCATCCAACTCAACTATGGGGCAGTGCTGATTGAGTGGATCAGTAAATGGATAACTAGCTCTAAGAAGTCAAAGAGCATCCCAAAGATGCTATATGGAAGGTTCATAAGCATCATTCTGCAGTCTGCTGTAGGTGATAAGATTGGGGATAATGAAGGAGAAGCCATAAATCCCAATCGTAAAATGACACAACAATTGTTCAAGAACTGGGAGAGAAACCCTGCTGATTTCGTTCGAATGATGACAGAATCAAGTGGGAGAACTGAGGAACTAAGGAAAGCAGGTGTTACAGGAGATATGTCTGTTGTCAGGGAAGTTGAAGAAGAAGAAGAAGCAAATAAAGAAGAATCCTCTGCTCTTGCAAGAAAAAGTAAGGGTAAAAGGAAGATGAGGGCAAGACAAGCTGAAGAGGCTCAAGGCTCTGCAACCAAAACTCCTGTAGAGCCCTCTGACATAGAGACTCTAAGGAGGCTGAGGAAGATACAACTGCAAGAAGAAGCAGAAGAAGATCAGGCCACCATTTCACAAATATTGAAGAAGAACAAGACTGGTCACAAGCTCAAAAGACCAACAGTGTCTTCAATCGTAGAGACCTTGCTGTTCTCTGAGTCTAGGCCAAGTGTGGCAGAAATGGAGGAAGCTGCTACAAGGGCAGTGGTTGATCAAGTGATGGATAAAGCCAGCAAGCCAAAGAAAAAGCTGGTCAAGAAGTACATCCTTGAAAATAAGAAGATACTGAAGAAAGAAGCCAAGAGCATGGCTGAAACAGTAGATCTGACCCAGACAACAGAAGATGAAAAGGCCCTAGCTGAGGGGGAGAACCCTAAAATACTCATGATTGAATATACACCAGCTGAGGGGGAGAAGTCCACAGCTCAAAAGGATGCTCAAGCTGAAGGGAACTTCCTGAATTTAGAAGAAGATGTACAAGCTGAGGGGGAGTTTTCAAACCTCCAAGAAAATGATCATATTGAGGGGGAGTCTCAAGATGTACCAATGGCAGAAGAAGAGGTTCCTATCCAAGACAAGGTTGAACCACTATCAAACATTCCAGAGGCCATCGAGGTAATGGAATCTCCTGAAGAAATCCAAGAAGAAGCTGACAGTGATGATTAACTTATGATCACAGGTGAAGGAAATGATGGGTACAGAAGCTATCTATACAGACAGATGTTCTCTTACCTACCCATGATGGCCTATCACCAAGCTCTGATCCAGAAATCATGGGATCATATGTTCTGGAGCTTCAAGGAATATCCAGTAATTTCTGTTCTAGCTCATGGATTTCCCAAGGAAGTCAACTTCGCCAAAAAGCTGATTACAAACAATGCATCATCAAAAGCCAAACTTGAGGTATTGACTATCCCTACAAGCTTTATAGTTAATCATCTGCCATCACCCTCATTTAGCCATTTCTATGAATTTCCTAAATGGCTGGAAGTGATTCTCAACCCTTTAAATCAGTTTCCAGTTACAGAATCCCACAATTCTGTAACTGAAGAACCAAAAGAAATCAACCTTACCCAGCTCCCTCAAATAACCAACTCTACGATTCCAGACTCCAGTCACATCGTAGAGTCACCACTCCCAAATGTCCAAACCCAAGCTCCTCCAACTGATATACCATCCTCCTCATCGCACAACTATTTCAGTCTTGATCTTGCTTTGTACAACTTGCAAGCTCAATCTCCACCAAGAACCCCTCAAATGGACAATCCTCAACCAGAAAATACCCTTCCAAGCATGCCCACCAAGGATGATCTGAAAGAAACCTCTGAGCAAATGATCAAAACCATTGAAGCAAGCCTGGAATCTCACTCTGATCTCCTCAACATCCGCCTGAATCAAATGATACAAGCTGCTAACAAATTCCCTAGTACAATGAATACTGAACTCACTACAAAGCTAAGGGAAATTATCAAAGAGATTCTAAAGAGCATATCAGATAGAGATGAGATCCATTTCCAGGTTGCTGCCAAACAAAAAGAGGCTATGCTTGAAATACAGAAAAATCAAGATCGTCAACATCAGATTATGCTGGACAACAATCTCAACTTAAAAGCTTCTGTGTACGACTTCCAGAAATCATATGCAAATCAGGAAAAGTATAATGATACAATTCTGACCATCCTCCAGAAGAAAGAAGCAAGAGCTAATCAACAAATCAAGGAGAATAAGGAGGACATTGCTCAGACTCAAAGCCAACTAAACGAGCTTGTTCAAGGGGTCAACAAGCTATCAGCTGACATTCGAACCCTTGATGCTGACATAAAGGGGGAGAAAGATAAAGGGAGCAGAGGAGATCAAGGCAGAAGCAGAGGAGGTCAGACAACTCAAGAAAGGGGAAGAACACGAAGCCCTCCTGCAAGACAGACTCCACGATCTGGTCAGCAGGCAATTGTTACAGCTATTCATTTGAGCCATCAGCAGGCAACTCCTAGCTCACAAGAAGTGACCAGGGTAAACATAAGAATGCCGACTGGAGATCCTGCATTCATGCGCAGACATGAGGAGAATCATGTTATAAGTCGAAGCGAGCTAGAGGAGTTAGCGAGGAATGAAGAAGCTCAAAGGAAGAGAAGGGCTGAAGAATATGCAAATCCTCCTCCTCACAAGAGACCAAGAAAACAGAGATAAGTATAGAGTTTAATGCTTTAATGATGTAATGCTACATTGTAATATCTATTGATCATCAATAAATTCATGCTTATTCTCTAGAAATTTCAGCTGCTCACTGAAATGCTAAGTCATGTTTAAATTCCTGCAAATGCATCTAGTCACTAATAATCATGACAACAAATCTCCTTGGTTATGTCAACATCAAATAGGGGGAGATTGTTGGTAGAATGCATATTAAGATTTGATGTTTTTAATGCATGTGTTCATGATTATTTGTAAGGTCCTTAATAGATATATGTATAAGGACTTAGTGATAGATCAAAAATTGTTAGGTTGATCTAAGCTTTCAACGTGTATCATTCTGTTATAGAATGTATAGATAGAAAGATCAAATCTGTTAGGTTGATCTTGAGATGTAATAGATTAGTCATGAAGAAGATCGTAGTGCATCAACCTGATCAACATTGCAGAAATCTAGGCAGAAATTATAGAGCCTGAAGATCGTAGTGTGCCTGCCTTGATGGGAACTCTTCGAAAATCTTAGAGTGGTCCCATCGTTCGCCGAGCCAACTCCACGATCGTAGTATGCTGAAGGAAACATGAAGTTTACAAGTCAACGATCGTAGAGTGCTCTCGGGAACGTAGAGTGAATACACGAGCAAGTCAAGAATCGTAGAGTGCTCTCGAGAACGTAGAGTGAACTACACGAGCAAGTAAAGAATCGTAGAGTGCTCTCGAGAACGTAGAGTGAACTACTCGAGAACGTAGAGTGAACTACACGAGCAAGTCAAGAATCGTAGAGTGCTCTCGGGAACGTATAGTTCAAGATACGATGAAGTAAAGAGTGTAGTGCTATAAACTGTTAGCATCGTAGTGTTCAAGAAATGACACTACGATCAGAATCGTAGAGCATCACGACCCAAATCGTAGAGCTCATCTGTCAGTCAGAAAATGTCAAGCCTCATGAGTTGTTAATTCAAGATACGAGGAATGAATCTGAGAAGCTGCAGTGCCCATCAGTCCCAGATTGTATAAAATATCCTTAGGACGCAACAAAGAAGCGTTTTGAAGAAGCCAAGGATAGTACTATGGAAAAGAGGGACAAAACACCTTTTCAGGTGGTAGGTGGGAAAGCAGCCTGCAGTGTCAGTGGTCCAGAATGCAGAATTCAGAAGATGTGCAGAAATGTCACCATCACGGTACAGAAAGCTCAGACGCATTTAATGCCACAACGGATGGATTCAAACGGATTGTTTTCTGTATCACATATATGCAGATCAGACAGATGAGAGAAAAGAAGATAAGCAAGCAATAAAACATTCAACGTGAACAATTCTCCAAGGCTCAACTCTACGATCTGAGAAATTCCAAAGCTTTCTCAGCGACTCAGTTCTTAACGAACCTGTGCTTACATAGCAACTGAGTAGCAACCTTCAGAATGAAACAACAATCATCATTCAACTGAAGAAGAGTACCAAGTCTGCTGGACTTGAAGAGTTCAAGAGTGAACTATAAGATAGCCAAGTCTGCTGGACTTGAAGAGTTCAAAAGTGAACTAGAGAAGTTCCTAGATTGCTGGTCTAGAAGGAATCCAGTGGGATTCAGAAGTTTGTAAGAAACATCCTTAGTGGATATCCTACTCGTTGAGTAGAAGAGTGGACTAGGAGCCTTATGTGATCTGAACCACTTAAAAATAGCTGTGTCATTTACCTTACTGCCATAACTGCTATATCTGCTATAACTGCTTTACTCGTCTATTACTTTACTGCTTGGTTAAGAAGATTAAAACAAATATTATTCCGCTAAGTTTTAATCACTATCTAAGAACAAGTCTAAAACAGAAAAGATTTTTAAATATCTATTCAATCCCCTCCCCCTTCTAGATAACTTGTGCCTATTAAGAACTAACAATTCCAACAGAAAATTCAACATTTTTAATGTCAGTCTTTGGTATAAACTCAAGATATTTTATCTTTCTTATATTGGTTGGTTTCACCTCATCATCTTCATTCTCACTTGTTTCAGGTGTGTGCAACTCATTAGAATCCAAGTCAATTTTATCCCAAGCTTCAGTTTGTGCTCTTTGCCCACCTTCATCAACAGGTCCCTGTCCACCTTCATCAACATCATTTCTTCCTTCATTTCCTACTTCATTTTCTTCATCTGTTTTTCTTCTTCTGTTCCTCTTTTTCTCAATTTTCCCTCTCTTTTGCTGCTCTCAAATTTTGCCTAGCAGCAAGTAACTCTTCATCACTCTTAACTAACCAGTCACAATTACTACTTGTATCAAAGTCTGTATCTCCTACTCCTTCATACTCTATATCTTTCTCATTATCAGTCTGAAACACATCAACCTCAATCTCTTCTACTCCCTCATTATTTGAATGTTCTTCAATGTTAACATCTTTTAAAACTTCAACAAATCCCTCACTGCCATCATCTATGTTCTCATCACTACTTACTACTTGTTCATGGTTATGGTCTGAGTAGATCTCAACAACAGGGTTCTTCTCAACATACTCACACATGTCAATAACTCCTTTATCATAACTGCCCTAATCCCTTCTGCTAAACTTTGTCCAGGGATAAGATAATATACATTTTTCACATTGTTGCTTCCAAGTACTGTTGAAACATAATTAATAATCTCAGACCCAATTATATAATCAGGATCATATTTAAACAATTCACTAACAGTGCCTCCAATATGATCAACTATATCACCATTATTTATTAGTTTACCACCATGATGAAATCTTAAAGTAATGACATTCATTTCTGCATTAAAAAGAATATATATATATATATATATATATATATATATATATATATATATATATATATATAACAATTACTAAACATAAAGTAAACAAATGGGGACCTCACATGAGTACATTTTCTTAGCAATACAAACATAATGCCCAGTATCAAAGCCCAAATATCACACATATTCAAACCATAAACATATATATGGTAGATACACTTACTTCGCTGAAACTTCGAAAGTGAGGACCTTTGTTGTTGGTGGTGAACGCCGACTCAGCAAATAATGCACAATAATGATCCTTCTTCACTAGAATCGTGATGAAATCGTGCTGGAATGGTTGAATTAGTACCGAAATTTTTCGCCAGAATCGTTGCCTGAAGTTGTTAAGCTAGGGATTTTTTGGAGCGATTTAGGGTTTGGTTTAGATCGATCGAATGTAAGGGTACTGATATTAGGATATATTTTAATTTAATGTTTGTTTTATGTTAATTGTTGTTGGACAGATTTACCCTCTATTAAATCAGATTTGTTTACTTCATAATTAAAAAAAAAAAAATTGCCAAAACAACTTCCTATGGCCCCACACAAGCAGTCGCATCAACAATTTCTGACATGGCAGGTTCAATTTGTTGCAATTGGAAAAAATTATTAGTTTAATCATCTAATTAACAAAATTGAAAGGTGAATCAACGAAGTGGAATATGACATATAGTTTAGGGTACTAATTTATATTTAAGCCAATTTAAAATAATTAAATACTATCCAAAATTTGTAAAGTACTCAAAATAAATCACATCCCGTTAAAATTATAACAATCAAAATAACATATCAGTATAAGGAGGTTTAAAAGCAAAAATTTGATTCTGATTTCATTCAAAATACAGTTATGCACTTAGTAACTCGGTTTCTTATTTAAATTATAATTCATTAACACTTAAAATCTTAACCTATCATGCGATTTGATTATACATATAATTAATTACTTAAGTTTCTTATTAAATTAATTTATAACTAAACTAAAATTTATTAATAATTTTTGGTACTAAAATATCAGGCATTTTATTGTATTTATTTTAACCCTGAATATATTTACCAAATTAGTGCTTTAACTAAATTAATTAGAACTTAAAATTATATCAAATTATTTTATTTAATTATATCAGACAACCGTAAATTTAGTTGAATAATAATGAATTTTTTATTAATTAGTCATGTCAATAACTAAATTAAAATTCAATTAAATTTGAATCCAAATTTTATTCACATTGGTATTTAAAGCAAATTCCTAAGTTAGATTGTCAATACAATTAAATTCCTAATATAATTTTGTTTTTTTAGCAAACTAAATTTTAACAACATAATAATCACATTATTAGATTCCTAATAATTCTATATTAATTATATTAATATTTGAGTGAAAAAACCTACACAATATAATTCCATTAATTATTCTAATGAAAATTATAATAATTCAATAATGATCTTTTAAAAAAAATACTGAATATATCTACATTCGTTCAATTGAATGACTTAATAATTAATTAACCAGAAAAAAACCTTCAAACATACCATTCGTATTTCGCACGAAATTGGTGAGCTTGTTCTGTTAAATACATAAATAGCAGTATGAGTTAAATAGGACATTTTTGTAATTTGCATAAGAAATCCAATTGTTGGACAATGCATTGACTTATTATTAAAGGAATAGTAAACTACACTCTCATTAAATTGAATGAAAGGATAACTATTGCATTTTTTTTAAATCACATGTTATTAATTGACAATCTTTTAATCACCTATAGTAATTCTTAAAGATGTATAAATCAGGTGTGATAAACTATAAAGCTCTTTTAGGTGGACATAAAAATTAGTTATGAGTGTATTTAAATTACACGTATTTGTATTTTTATCTATCATTAAAGTCAAAATACAAATAAATAAAATTTTAATATACTTATATCTAATTTTCACGCCACAAATAGTTTTTGTAAATTATATTTTATCTAAAAAGACTACAATGTAAAAAAGTTAAAAAGAAGAAATAATAAGAGCTGTTATTTTCATACACAAAAAAAATATATTTTTATAAAATCTTACTCGTATAATATGAGTCTCATTTATTATTTATTATTTATTATTTATTATTTATTATTTATTATTTATATGAGGAAAGATTTGTATAACAAAATATAAAGACATGCTATTCGTGAAGGGTTACAATAACACCCATGATTTAGATAGCGAGGCTTAAAGTCCTGACAAGTTAAATAATACAAAAACATAAGTCATGGTTTACTCAGGGATGTTCCTCATATTTTGGTGGTCAGGGTAAAAAATGACAATCAGACTCTCTATTAAATATTGTCTTCACTTAAAAAAAAATATAAAAATAAATAAATAAAAAGTACAAGTTGTATAAAAAAAATATATTTTCAAATCTTTTAACATAATAGTTTTACTACAACAAAATATATGAGAATTTCGACTACAATAAAATATATGGGAAGTTGAACTACAACAAAATATATGAGAATACACTAATTAAAAATAATTCATCTAGTATTCCTAGAGCCAAAATTTTCAAAATTATATATATATATATATATATATATATATATATATATATATATATTCTGATCGGGAGCCCAGGACGATCGACTCTTCCGTCCGTGCTCAAAAACGACTCTGGGTTTACTATTTCTCAAAAAGTAATAATAACATTTGTAATCACCCAACTAATATTTATTACCCCCATTACTTCTTGAAAAGTAAAAGGGATATATTTTGTTTTATAATAATTATTTCTTTCATCTACAAAAAGATAAATAAAAATACATATTTTATTTTTTCTAAAAAGATAAAATAAAGTATATAAAGTAAAAATTAACTAAGTCATTTAGTGGAGTCTATTAGTATATATAAAAAATACTCATCATTGACGGATCTAACCATTTGGCTCAATGGGGTCAAATTTTGAAGAAATAAAATTCACACAAAGAAATAAAAATATAATAAAATTAATTAATGCTCAAATATTATTTGTAATAACATTTTTTGGGGTTTCATTGCTTGAATTTATAGCACTGATAACCTCATTTTAAATAATTATAAAATATAATGTTCAATGTAAGTTACTAAACAATGAGAAATAATCGAGTGGCGGTGTAGGTAGAAGTTTGAGATATTTATAAGATTTTTAATTTAAAATTTCATAGTTTAGCCAAGTATTCTATAAAAAAGAAAAGAAAAAAATAAAAGAAAAGAAATGACCCATGAAATTTCAGTGGATTCAATTGGCCCCCCTACCCTTAAGCTGAATCCGCCTATGATACTCATCACTTTATATAATCATTCGGGGTCTCTAGAGATAAATATAGAACTTTCTTATTTTTTTTCTCTACTTTTACTTTATTTTCTAATCTTTTTTTAATGTGTGCTAATTATACTTTACTTATCATTTTGAGGACGGACGGAGTACATTATACAAAGAAGATTATCATAAGCTTAAGTACAAATGTATAATGTGTTAGTTTATTACAGTAAAACCTCTATAAATTAATAATGTTGGTACTGTAAATTTTTATTAATTTAGAGAGTTATTATTTAATCGATAAATTAATAATTTATTAATTTAAAGAGTGTTTTTCTATTCGGTGAACATAAATTTAATTACATTAAAATTATTGCATTTTATTGATGTTTATATCATACATTTTTGATGCAATTTATCATACTTATTAAATTAATATAGCATACTTGTGAGGATGATACAATACCTTTGGAGCCAATAACGTGAAAGGAAGCACTCGTAGCGTCAATAACTCTTCACATATTTTTATTACAATTCAATAATGCAACACTTGAACTTTTGGACGCAATAAGAAAAATTAAGGGTGAAATTCAATTAGATTTAAATTTCAAGACAAAACAAACGAGAATAGAATCATATTTTAAAAGATTACCCTTTATATATTTGTAATTTAAAAGAATTATTAATTTATGATTTTGATGGGATCATATATTTATATAAGGGTCTTTTTAAAAATTATTATTTTATTATTTTATCGAAATTATTAATTTATCTCATTAGATTAAGTCGGGATTGAAAAAAATATTATTTTAGAAAGATTATTAATTTATCGAGTATTAATTTATAGAGATTTTATTGTATTCCTAATAAAAAATATTATTTTTGTGAAACAATAAAAATATTATTATTACCAAACAAGTAGGGTAGATTACACGCCAACTATTAACCAAAACACCTCACCACCTCACCGTCAATAACCTAGATTACTTTGACTTTGACCAGCAGGAAATATTATATTCATAACAATTTTAAGACCATACTCTTCATAAACCAAACGTGCAAAATTGACCATAAAGTCCAAGCAGCCAATCTTGATGCTTTTGGACAGTTCAAAACTAAAGCTCCAGTTCATTACCAAATAAAAAAAACTCGAACTCCAATTAAACTATATAGTATATAACCATTTATACATGTACTAAGGCCATTGTTGAGGACATAATAAGAGAGTAACAAAAAATGGACGAGTCCCGAGACTTCCTGTCCTCAATTCTGTGTCTCCTCTGTTTGATCATCTTCTTCATCTGCTCTGCAAATTCTTTATGCCCCATTGATTTTAGTTATGTTCAAACATTCCCATGGGACAATACGGCGTGCCGTGAACCCGTTGACAAAAGTTGCTGCCAAACTCTCCAAAGCCTCATTGGTATTGGCCTTGCTAAACATCTCAAAGAAACCTCAATGTTCTATCTCCCAGCTTCAGATGCTGCATCTTCGTGCGTGTCCGATTTTCGAGCTGAGCTTGCTGCCATTTCTATATATCCGTCTTGCGTGAATGATAGGAGGGAGTTCGTGGTTAACCCTTCAAGATGTGCAGGAATTGCAACAACTAAAGATTGGATTGAGAAAGTTGGACCGTCTAGTGAACTAGACTCATCTTGTAATGCAGACTTATCGGGGCTCACCCGATGCAGCTCGTGCCTCGATGCTGGCCTAAGGGTGAATTCTGTGTTGAATTCGCTTAAAGCAAATTCGACAAAATGTTTTTATTACACTATTTTATATGCTGCTGGTATTGTCAATGAATATGGTCCCGAGGATATTAGGACAGCAGCTTGTATACTAGGCCTGCCGTTGGCTAGCTCAGCGAATAACAAGGGATCAAATGGTTTGAGCAAAAGAGGTGTGCTCAAAATTGTTTTTGGATCATTAGGTTCTTTGATTGGAATCTTATCAGCATGGGGTTTAATCATAATTTATAGAAAAAGTGAGAAGGAAAAGAGGGAAGATGCTATGCACGAAGAATATGTTAGGGGTGTCAAGGCCAAGGTTTTACCTAACACAGGTGCAAAATGGTTTAATGTAGACGAGCTTGAGCAAGCCACAGGCGGGTTTTCACAGAGGAATTTGATAGGCCAGGGCGGATACGGTGTTGTTTATAAGGGTACCCTTTTGGATGGCACCATTGTGGCAATCAAACAACTTCTTGATTTGGATACAAATGGGGATGATCAAGAATTCACTAATGAAGCAGAGATCATTAGCAAAATTAGGCATCGGAATCTTCTTGCTCTGAGAGGCTTTTGTGTTACAAGCGATGCCATTAGAGGTAATAGAAGATATCTAGTTTATGATTTCATGTCAAATGGTAGTCTAGACGAGCATTTGTTCAATCGTGGAGTCAATTCTAGTAGGCAGCCACTGAGTTGGCCAACACGCAGGAATATTATTCTTGATGTCGCGAAAGGGCTAGCTTATTTGCACTACGGAATCAAACCAGCCATTTATCACCGCGATATAAAGTCTACAAATGTACTTTTAGACGCAGATTTGAAAGCAAGAGTGGCAGATTTTGGGTTAGCGAAGCAAACTACTGAAGGTCAGTCTCATCTTACAACAAGGGTAGCTGGCACATACGGATATTTAGCACCAGAATATGCTCTTTATGGTCAACTAACCGAGAAAAGTGATGTTTATAGCTTTGGCATCATAATTCTTGAGATTATGAGCGGAAGAAAAGTGCTCGATGCATCTTCTTCTACACTTTTGATCACTGATTGGGCTTGGGATCATGTGAAAATGGGAAATGTGAATGCGATTTTTGATGCGTGTATTAGACAGAATGGACCAAAGGCAGTGATGGAAAGGTTTGTTCATGTTGGTATACTGTGTGCACATGTAATGGTTGTTCTTAGGCCTACCATTTCTGATGCTTTAAAGATGTTAGAAGGTGATATCGATATCCCGAGATTACCTGACAGACCATTGCCTCTTGGCCACGAGTCGTTTCAATCTTCCCTGCAGTTTAGCACATCAACATTTGGCATATCAGGAGTCAGGTCAAGCATCAGCAGCATGTAAACTAATTTTTTTTTTGCAGGTATGTACATGTAACCTAGGATTCTGCCCTGTTTTTTATTTTAAAAAATAATAATAAAATTTAATGTTTTTTCACAATATGAATACACGTACAAAGTTCAATTATGTAGACCTTTGGTGTAAAGCCTTTAACTAGACAACAACTCCTCTATAAAATGGCAGTTATGTTATTGAAATCACGTTGTTGAGAATTGTCTGTAAAACCCAAGAATTAGAGTCTGGGTTATTAGTTGTTTAAAGTGAAGTTTAGCATTTGCAGAAGATAGAAGTTAAGCAAACTAAGCTCAAAAAGGTATAAATTCTGACTTTTGTTCTTAATTTGGAGTTTTGTCAAATTCTTGAAAATTTCTTGAATTCTCTGACAATTGGTATAAATTAGCATGCTATCAAATATTTAAAGTTTATATACATGTATAGAATCTCTAAGAATGAGTTTAAGTATGCTTGATTGAAAGAAATTCGAAGTGGGTTGATACTCTGCAAAATAGAGTAACTTACTAGTGCTGGTCCAGGTAGGGCGCAGCTGCTCCCAGTTTATACTAGGGTGCAGCGCAGCTGTGCCGGTCCCCAAAACTTGAATCTGGTTTCTGTTGGGTTGTGTTGTTTGTAACTTGATATTAACACCTAAACATGCATGAAAAGAAGTATAATATGTTGTATAAAGCTTTCTTATAAGATATGAGATTGTCCAACATGATTTAGTAAGAGATTTATAACCAAAAACTTAATGTTTCGAAAACGAACTTTGATGGAACTTGTACTCTGCAGATTCTGAGCTTGATACATGACTGATTTCTGAACATAATAAGCATGAGTTGTGATTTAAAGTTGCTTTACTTATTATCAACTTACAATATCGTAGTTGAAAATGATTTTCTAAAAGAAAACTTAAAGTTTTTGAGAAACGGAAGTTGATGAATTTGATGTCATTTGAGTTCTGACCTTGGACCCTATGTACGCATATTAACTTGCACGAAAACTCGGAAGTTTTGAGAACTAATAGTTTCAAATATTGTGTAAAGTATACTCTGACCTTATTAGCATGCATACTAAGACGCCTTATGCCTCTAGACATGACGAATATGTTCATCATCTAGCTAAGCATGAATTGGACCTTTCAAGTGTGGTTTAAAATAAGTTTCCGAATGATGAACTATACTAACTATGATTAAATGAGTTGATTAAATGCGAGCATACATGTTATAGGTGTCCAACATCTTTACATGATGGAATGGTTAATGTAGTTCATTACTTATGCATGAACCTACTTAGCCTTGTTGAAAATTATCAAATAAAGCCTAAAAGTATGAAAACAACTTTGAGTAAACACAAGAGGTTCTAAACATTGACTAATGACCTCTTAACGTGTGTATATATTATGTGTTAACATTCATGCATGTTAAGAAACGAAGTGTGAACTGAGAACTAAAGATTCAAAACTGGTTTGGCCAGGGGACGAGGCAGCTGCGCCCATCCTAGTCCAAACTGCTGCGCAGCTGCGCTGCAGGACAGTGTTGCGAAACTGTTTTAGTAGTAATCTGAACCTTAAAGCATATGTGTATGAATGTTTTAAGCTTCAATGCTTGACTTAAGTGATTATTTAAGTATATGAACAAGTAATGGTTATATAAAACCCAAATTTATTAAATTTTATTAAAGCTTGCAAAATGTAAGAACGATGTAGATCGCATATCTATAAACTTTAAAAATGTGTCGAACACATAGCAAGTCAAGTGTGTGATAAATGTATATGAATGTTGATGTCAAGTACAGATGGTTAAGGTATACATATACATACCTAGCTATTCTAAGAGTTTACTAAGAAAGCGAAGGGAAGGTTTTAAAAACCAAGATAGAGAACGATGTAATATTTATTATTATATTAAGAGCGTATGAAATGTATGACTGATAGATATGAATCCATGATTATATAATTGTGTAGGAATACACGCAGTGCAGATAAGCTTTAAGCAGTTAAGTCGTAGTTGATAAACTACGAGTCAGGTAAGTCTTTCAGTTCCTATTTGATATATGAATTCGATAACTATTAGTTAAGCTATATTATGCTATGCGAATATATGAAATGCATATGAGACATGTATAAAAGTTGAAAGTTGATCTTTGATGATATGTTTGTGAAGTAAATCTCTATGCCTGTTATGTGAGAAGTAACATGCGTAGTAAATATTAATTGATTATGAATGCATGAACTGAATATGTTATTATATGCTATGTGCTGCATGAAAACTGTTAGAATTGCTGGGCTGTCGAGCTCACCCTTGCAAATAACCACTTTTGCAGGTTAAGGACTCACGGTAAAGATTATGTGCTACTTTATTGATAGAGTTCAATAGTATCAAAGGAGATTTATTTATTTATTTAAATATATGCTCTTGAACCATGTTTAGGTTCTAATAGATATACATGATAGTAGTTTACGATGTGTAATACATGTTGAGTTGTAAAGCTGAACTATGTGATGCATAGAGGAATTCGAATCGAGATGTAAAAATTTATACAGTAATTCGAATAGAATGAATCATAACATGATTTGATTCAAGGAGATGTAATCGATTCAAGTTAAGAAATCAATAAAAGATTTTTTTCAAAGGAGATTGAAAAAGTTTAAATTATTTCGCATATTTTTATAACATCGAATATAATGTAAGACAGGATTGGTAAATGACCAAGATTTAAAACTTATAAAAGTTTGGGGTCATTATACATATCCTGGTAATGGAAATAATTTATATTCTAAATTGTAATAAGCAAAGTTATATTCATTAAGTTATGAATAAAAGATATAAATAATTTGATGATAGTAGTATCGTGGCGGACCGGATCTGAGGTTCGAAGGGAACGTGATTTGGGGGCGTCACGAGTTGGTATTAAAGCTATAAGTTATAAACTTTAGGTAAGAGTACCTTAGGCTATAACTTGAGAGAGAGAAAGATAAATATTAAAATATATATAATTAAAGATTCAAAGAAGAATCTTGAAGTATCTAGGAAAATGAGAATTTAGGAGTTTCCTAACTCCGGTAATAAAAATGTTAAGATGATGTCTATAAGATGAAGATGACAAAGATAATAAGAATGAACTCGAACGAAGTTTAGTTGATAATGGAAAAGAACCCTAAGGTAAACCGATGATCACGACGTGATCAAATTGAGCTATGAAATGATAAATAGTCTATAATGACTAAGTGGCTATAGCTTGATGCTATAAGAGAAGGTACTATGAAATGGTACGAGATAAACTCATGAGGAGTTGTAAATGATAAGATACGAAAAATTTGTATCGAGCAAAGAGCAAGTTAAGAGTGAGATAGAGTTAAGTGGGATTTCTGTTGAGGACTCATGTGAGAGCTGAGTTGTGACAACCCGGGAATTTAGATAATTTATTAAAATCCTAATTAATTAATTTAAGGTTGAATAATAAGACCTAGACTGGAAAATAGGTATGAATTTAAAATTTTTGCGTGAAGTACATGAATGATTTGATATACAGCAAGTGATGGTCTGATAGTGATGTATATGTTTAGTTTATACTGATATATGTGATTAGATGTGTTCAATATGTGGTTAAGGGTCAAGGATTGATCAGGTTAAGTGTAACCTTAGCGAACACTAATGTTATGTTAAGAACTTCGACGTTAAGTTAGTGAACCTTAACGATTGATAAGAAACCTTAGTGAATGGTTTAAAAACCCTAATTTCAGTTCCGGCAATTCGAAAGCCCAACCGGGAATATTAAAACCCTAAATTGGGAGCTCAAAAGTTATGTATAAAGGATAAGTGTTATTGATTAATAACCTATGTAGACATTCGAAATTTTGAATTCATGTTACTAACCTTGTAGGAGGGCAAAATCGTCTTCCAGAGATAACCTTGGAAGTCAAATCAACATAGTCCCGGAGACAACCCTGGGATACTCAGTTTTCCATCTCGGAAACAACCCCGAGATATTCAGCACCATCTCGGAGACAACTATGGGATACTCAGTGTTCCATCTCGGAGACAACCTCGAGATATTCAGTTCCAATCCCAAAGACAACCCTGGGATACTCAGTTTGCCATCTTGGAGACAACCCCGGGATACTCAGTCACAAACCTAGAGACAACCCCGTGAGTTTCAGTTCCAACCTTGGAGACAACCCCGAGGAATGCAGTTGCGGTTCCAAAGACAACCCCAAAAAAGTCCATTTTAAAGTCCCAGAAGTCAGCTTCAACCCCGGAGATAACCCCGAGAGGTTAGGCACACCTCAGAGACAACCCTGAGGACATTCAGTACTCACAGCAGCCCAATCTCAGAGATAACCCTGAGCAACGACTGCTAAATCAGCCCAGAACCGGAGAGAACCCCGGTGAAGGGCAAAATCATCATTTTGCCACCTCGATCCCACATTCACACCGTCTCAACAACATTTCAACCCACATGCTACACACAAGTGTCCTATAAGAACCATAACTCCGATCCCGAGTGACTACTGATGTGACGCCCCCAAAATTAGGTATACATCACCCATTCTGAGTCGCCAGATACATGGTACAAAATTTAAATACAACTTCATTTATACAACTGTTGAGCTGTTGTATAGAATACGACCACAGTTAACTATGAGTTTTAATACAAATGTATGTAGCTCTCATGGTACCTCGACCACAACCTTACAATGATACTTTACATAAAAGTATAATCAAAAACTGTTTTAGAAATTAAAATCTTTGGGAAGTGCTCAAGGAAACCTTCGTACATGGGAGGCCATGCGTCTAGGTTATGATAGATATCATATGTCCACAGAATTATCCTTGGTTGATCCAAAAGTCCCCAAAGAAAAATAAGAAGATTACTATAATCTTCTTTCTAATGGTGAGTCTTCTCTTGACATATAAATATCTCTGTTGTCTTCAAGTAAAAATTATACTTCAAATAAACTCCAAGATCATATAGGTAGTGCTCGTAGATATATTAAGCAAGTGGATGTGCACAACCATGTCTTATGAGAACACGAGGTTATATGTCATTAGACATCTTGTATGATAGTGGCAAAACACCCTTCCAAAGTTGGGTTCGCCTCACCCTATTTGATTCACCAAATATAACTACTAAATGATGTATAGAATACAACACACTTTTCTATACTGTTTAGGGAGAAGCTCCACAGCTAGAGACTACCGTTCTATTCCCCTGTTATCCCCACTCGACCCGGCAACACTCTTATTACCTGAAAGGAATTGTGAAGCAGAAAGGTTGAGCACAACTAGCTCAGTAAAGAATATCATGACTAAAGCTAATTTACACCATCAATAGCCTTCATCATTAATAAATCAGAGATTTAGAACATATGGTAGATGATAAAAGTCTTCAACCATAGTTGCAGTGGAACGAGTAATCCATTAGAAGAGTCAAATAGACCATCAGGTCTATTGTCTTCTCCATGTTAAAAGTCCACTAATAATGTTTTATCCCTGTAACATCAATCAACAATTCCTGTCCACAATCATATGAATAACTCATAATCATAATTGTGATTCTAAATTCCTCTTCGTACCCAGGACGAAGATAATTTTCATCACCTATCTTCATCTGAAACATCAAAAATCATGGTTATACCAAATCACAATTCCTGCTTATAATCATACTAATAAATTCATCTTTGCACTACGGCCAAAGATATTCATTAACAATTCATCTCTGCACTACAAGCCAAAGACATACAATTGTATTTTAGAAGAGTCAAGTAAAGCATGATGTCTACTATTTTCTACAAATTAAAAGTGTATAACCAATATTTTATCGCTGAGACTCAACTTAATAAATAATCCACATCATTAAATTAACCATGCACTACGACCAAGGATATTCGTTAGTATCACATCCATGAATTATCCATGCACTACGGCTAAAGATATTCATTATTATCACACCCATGAATTAATATTTCATCGCTGAGACTCAGCTCAATAATTAATCCACATCATCGAATCATCTCTGCACTACGGCCAATGATATTCTTTAGTGTCACGACCACAATTATCCATGCACTACGGGCTAAAGATAATCGTTTTTTCATCAACGGTCCTGATCATGCCATAAAATAATTCATCTTTACACCCTTGGCCGAAGAGAATCCATAGCCATAATCATATCAAAAACTGTCCATCAATGCACTACGGGCCAATGAGGATTTTTTTCACATCATTTTAACATTACGATCATGATTATACCGAATAATCCCTGATCATAATCATACCAAGTCCATCTATGCACTACAGGCCACAGATGACTTTCAACATAATATAAACATGAGGATAATGACAATGACATAATAATTCAATAAAACAAGTTCAAGAATTAATTTATCCAGGAACCAATAACGTCCAAATTGTCAACATGATACTGCTTTGTGGAGTAAAATTCAAGAATGATCAGAAGAATATTTCCATGAAAAGATACTAGATAAAGCGCAAACATTAAGGATATTTCACTAATTTCATGGAGTATAGAAGCCAAATCTTTAACCAACTGAGTATAATAGAATATATGAAACTGCAAATGGATTTTTGCCGCCATGCGGTAATCCACTTAGACAGATTATTTTCACAATTTAATAAGGAATGAATACAAAGGATCATTCACCATGCATGTGATAATCAACATAGACATGTTATTCTAACAGAATAATAAAGAATGGAATAACAGGAGGATTCACCATGCGTGCGACAGACTACACAGACAAGTTATTCCCAACAGAATAATAAATAATGGAACTAGGTCAGGCAAAATTCACACCGACAGGATGTTCCAACAGAATAATAAAGACGGAAGCAGGTCCGGCGTAAAACACACAGATAGGATATTCCAACAGAATAATAAAGACGGAACCAGGTCCGGCGTAAAACGCACAGACAGGATGTTCTAACAGAATAATAAAAATGGAATAACAGAAGAATTTCACTAAGTATAGGGTAGCCCGCGTATACAGGTTATTCCAACAGAATAATAAAAAATGGAATAACAGAAGTTCTCTTCATGAATAAGAAAGAAAGAATACCCTTTACGAGTACAATAAATAATATCCCTTACCTTAAGAAGAAGAATACTAGATATAGGAGTAGTGAAGTAGCAGAATACTTTTCTTCTTTCTCTCTATAATTTCTCTTTCTAGAGTTTCAGTGAATTCGTAAGAAATAATAAAGGAATGAACTTCTATTTATAGAAGAATGGACTTCATAGTAACTAATTCATGAACGGTCCAGATTGATTTATTTTTAATCGGATGATCAATATTTAAAGCAAAATATTTTGAATGAAATATAATATATTCTATTTATAATCTAATAAAACGAATAACTTTATAAAAGTATTCTGTTTTATATAAAAAGATTTTACTATGCAAAACACTATGCATGCACTATGCAACACTATGCATAATAAAATATAATATATTCTAATTATTGTCTAATAAAATAAATAACTTTATAAAAGTATTCTGTTTTATATAAAAAGATATTACTATGCAAAACACTATGCATAATAGAATATTATATATTCTATTTATAGTCTAATAAAATGAATAACTTTATAAAAGTATTCTGTTTTATATAAAAAGCTTTTCTGTTTTATTACATTAATAATACTAATAAAACAAAACTGAGTGACTTCTCACGTAAGCATCAATAATCAATACCGTGTGCTACTATGCAACCACGCGTATTACTGTACTCGATTGAGCCTGAATATAATATTCGTTGCTTTTACCACTTATATATATATATATATATACCGCTAATCAGTAATCAATACCGCTAGAGTAGCCTAAGATAGGCCAGCCTCTGATAAACAAAATGTGGAGGGAAGTCTCTTCATACTTTCCCATTTCTGTTACTTGTAATTTCATTTCCATGTCAATCTCAATGTAATGGAAAATATAAAGGAATATGTGTACGTGCATTCCATTTCTTATCAAAACCTGTCATGCTATCTTGTCAACAGACATCCATTTTGCAGGATAAAACTCCTAAAACGGACACATTACATAGCATGTAACATTTCTACATTCCCTAAGACTAAACTACATAAGTCTTTTTGTAGGGAAACAATTGGTCCTATTACCCGTTCAAAGTCCAAAAAGGCTACAAGCCTATAGCCAAGCATGGCTACATCTGGCCAGTCTAATCTTACTCCTGTCTCTCGTGAGGAGTTCGAAGGAATAAGCAACCAAATTACAGAGTTGGCTGTTCTGCTCAAAGAACTACACAAGTTCACTCAGGGTCCATAAATACCCATACATACAGAATCCTCTGCATATGGAGGGAATCAGGGTCCGGACAAAGAAATTATAGTACCTGATGCTTAGTTGGACAAAACCAACAAAACTCCTAAAATTACCCATCTCAAAGAAGATCTAGACACCAGTGATATCAGGAAGAAAGTCCTACAAATGGAAGAGACCATTCAATCTATCAAAGGGATTGGAGCACACGGGAGTGTTTCATATTCAGACCTTTGCATCATCCCTGGGGTTCATTATCCAGAAAAGTTCAAGACTCCCGATTTTGAAAAATATGATGGATTGGGAGATCCTTACACACATTTGAAAGTATTCATTGGAGAGCACATATCTTATGTCGAGGATGAAAAGCTCAGAATGCAGCTGTTTCAGAAAAGTCTGACTGGAGAAGCCCGAGCATGGTACACCAGATTAGACAACTCCAAGATTCACAGCTGGGAGGAGCTAGCTCATGCTTTCCTCAGTTAGTATAGTTTCCAAACTCAGATGGCTCCAGACCAGTACCAAATTACCAAGGTCACGAAACAAGCCAATGAGTCCTTCAGAGAGTATGTCCAAAGATGGAGGTGTCTGGCTGCTTAAGTTATTCCCTCTATAACTGAGTCTGAAATGGTGATGATCTTCATACATATTCAAGAATCTCCCTTCTATGAGAGAGTTTTAGCTGGTATTGGCAAACCCTTCTCCGAAATAATCAAACATAGAGAAATGGCTGAGATAGGATTGAAGTCGGGAAAGATTCAAGACCTTGCCGCTCTAAAAGCTGTAGCTGAGCACATCCAGTTTAGAAGTTATGGAAACAACCCCCGAAGGGTTCATAAGAAGAAAGAGGAGGATGTTTCCTTGATACTACAAGGACAAAAGGCAATCAAACCATGCCTATTCAGAGGAGAAATTACTCCCATTTTTAAGCTCAGTCTTCAAACCCTCCATTACCAAAAAGTGGAGAAGTCAGACGTACCCGAGTGTTCACACCCTTAGGGGACTCACTCGACAACATTCTCAAACTTTTGACAGCTCAGAAGAAAATTACCCATCTGCTTCCACCAACCAATCCAAGTGGAAAGGGTTTTAATGCAAGTAAGACATGTGCTTATCATGCTGGAGCTCCAAGCCATGATACTAAAGATTATTGGGCGCTGAAGCATAAAATCTAGGATTTAATTGACAATGATGAGATTGTGGTGACCAAACCCGACCAACCTCACGTTCAAGACAACTCTCTTACTCAACACAAAGAAGAGGTCAACACAAAGAAGAGGAGGTTAACATGATTAACTGGAGCAGTGGACAAAGCTCCATCTATATGGGTGGTTCATCCCAATCCAACAAGGATATTGCTGACAGATGGGATTATACTCAGCTCTAGTTTATGATGGAACGAAAAATGAAGGCTTATAGGGAGTAAGTCTACCAATTGGCAGAACTGGTGGTTCACTAACACCAAGTCACACGTCAATTATTCAGCCAGGAGCATGCTAGCCTCCTTCCTCTTATTCTAAGTACTCCACCACGTACTCCAGAAAGTGAAACATTGGAGGATAAAATTGTAAAAAGAGCAAATGCCAAAACCCGTCGGGATTTAGCCAACAAAAGGGAATTCACCTATTTAGGCCAACCGATGGAAGAGATATTGCAGATGCTGATCAATGAGGGAAGAATCACAGCTCTGCTACCTCCAATCAGCCTGCAATCAAGACGGTTTGATTTTAATTGAGTATGCCAATACCACTCTCACTCTCGCGGTCACATTACTGAAGAATGCTGGGCACTCTGCCATCTTATTCAGAACTTAATTGACAGCGGTGTCCTACAAATGACAAACAATGACGCTGTATTACTGGAGAGTGGGGGCATATTTCCTACCAAATGGAAGGAAGTCGTAGCAGTTATATCTTCTGAGGAAGATTCAGCTACCACATCACATACAATTCAACCTATTCAACTCAAAGGTATTAAAAATCCTTTGAAAGTGGCTGCGCCAAAGCCAATCATATTATCATTCAGGCCACAATATCCTGTTGTCAGCCTACAAAAAGTACCATAGAATTATGGAGAGACTGAAGGATCCACATCCAATATAATTGCTATAGTGTTGAAAGAGAATCCACTGTATCTTCCCCAAAGGGTGATAAAGCTTACCATCAGGTTAAAGGGGAAAGTTCCCATGTATAAGATTGAAGAATTCCTCCGAACTATGGGACACAATAAAGCCAAGGTGGTTTTAAGCTTGAAAGAAGCTCCACAACAGATTTCCATACTGGACTTGGTTTTTTCTCTTAAAGGATCACCGGAAGGTCTTACTGAGAGTCTTAGAAGAAGCCTACTTGCCAAAATCAGTGGATGTTGAAAAGTTTCATCATCTGGTTGATCACATCTTCAATAGCAATGTGATATCCTTCACTGATGATGACATACCTCTCGAAGGGACGAGTCATTGCAAGCCGTTGCATATAGCGGTTATGTCCTCTGGATATATGGTGGGAGGAGTTCTGATAGATGGGGGATCATCCTTGAACATCTGCCCTTATGCCACCTTGGAGAAGATGAACATCAATCTCAGTAGGATCCGAAGCAACCATATAATTATCAAAGATTTCGATGGATCCCGACGAAATGTTGTCGAAGAGATTGAACTGCCTGTGGAGATTGGTCCACACACATTCTGCGTATCCTTTCATATGCTTAAAATAGCTACAGGATACAACCTAATATTGGGAAGACCTTGGATTCATATGGCTGGAGCCGTCCCTTCCACCCTTCATCAGTAACTTAAATACATCATTAACAATAGCTTAGTAACTGTTAATGCTGAGCCAGAGTGTCTTGAACAAGGTGACATACCACTCATCAGTTTTAATGCAGAAGTTGAGCCTGTCAGCTTCCAGGCCCTTGAGGTGAGCAACACTCACTATCAACCCATTGGGGCGCCACCTCTGATACCCAGAGTTTCTACCGAAGTAATGTCGGCATGTCAAGAGATGATTTCTTTGGGTTTTCAACCTGAACAAGGGTTAGGCAAGGATCATCAGGGCATTAAGCGCCCAATTCAAGTTCCCAGTCAAACAGGAATAGCCGGACTAGGCTATTCTCCTGGGTCCAGTTATAGGAATCCTCACAAACACAAACAGGTTCCTTCATCTTTAACCATATGGTGATTGCCTGCACCTACAGAAGCTAAATCTATATAGACTTTAGTAAAGGTTCTTGCCCATGTGGTAGCTATACAGTTTCCTAAGCCGATACCAGTTAAGGGAAAGGAAGTCCTAATTCCCAACCCTAAAGTGGAGGAAAACATTGTAAGGCGCTTATCAAACAACGCATCATAGTCCATATTGAGGGTATGAATAGAGACATCCCATACGATGATTGTCCAGACATCATGGTCATCATTCAGGAGAAGAAGGATGATAACATCCCCTTCATCACAGCTGTCCATCAAGACTTCACCCTTAGCAATTGGAGCAGCACTCCTTGCATTAGCCGACGAGGGTAAAAAGGGCAGAAACTCCCTCTGCCCTGTAGACTGCAATAATTGCTTACTTTTTCTGTACAGTATTAGTAGTTACTTTTGTCATTACATGCTAACACTTTGTATGATTAAACAGCTTCATATATTAAGTGAAAGCATTTTGTTTCAAAACTCTAAAGTTAAATGTGCCTAAACTTACTAATGAAGTGCCTATTCTCCACAAGGACTGTAACTTTGATGTAAAGTTGGACTCAGACTTGATGGAAATACAAGAGGACTATGAGATACCTCAGGAGATCAAAGAATGGGTCGAAGACAAACCCAAGCCAAATCTTGATCAAACCACCTCTTTCAACCTCAAAACCTCGAAAAACCCCAAACAAATCCAGATTGGTACGGACCTTACTCCAAACCAAAGGAATGACATGGTTACTCTATTTGACCCAATTCCAGGATGTGTTTGCATGGTCTCATGAAGACATGGTAAGTTTATCCACTGACATTGTCATTCATCGCCTCCTCATCAAAGAGGGATTTAAGCCAGTCAGGCAAAAGCTTAGGCGATTAAAACCTGAGTGGAGTTTGAAAGTTAAAGAAGAAATTGTGAAACAATTTCAAGCCGGCATCATCATGGTGTCAACATACCCTGAGTGGCTATCCAACATAGTCCCTTGCCTAAACCCGGAGGAAAGGTGCGAGTTTGCATGGATTATAGGGATCTGAATAAAGCTTGTCTCGAAGATAGCTTTCCCGTACCATTCATCCACATACTCATTGACAATACAACTCAATATGACATGTACTCTTTTGCTGATTATTTTGTGGGGTACCATCAAATCATGGTTGCCGAAGAGGATCGTGAGAAAGCTACATTCATCACTCCTTAGGGAACCTTTTGCTTCAGACTGTTGTCATTCGTCCTCATCAATGTTGGAGCTACCTATCAGCGAGCCATGATGGCTCTCTTCCACGATCTAATGCATAAAGAGATAGAGAACTATGTGGATGACATCATTGTCAAGTCCCGAAGAGAGGAAGACCACCTAGACCATCTCAGAAAGCTCTTCAACAGGTTGCGTAAGTACAACTTGAAGTTGAATCCAGCCAAGTGCACCTTTGGCGTTAAATCAGGAAAGTTACTAGGATTCCTAGTCAGCCACAAAGGGATTGAGTTGGATCCCACAAAAATCCAGGCCATCACGGAAATGCCCATACCTCAGACAGAGAAGGAAATACATGGATTTTTGGGAAGAATCAACTTCATCAGTCGATTCATCTCTCAACTCACAACAACCTGTGAGCCTATCTTCAAGTTGCTAAGGAAAAACTCCTCCATGAAATGGAATGATGAGTGTCAGAAAGCCTTCCTTATAATCAAAGAGCAGCTAGTCAATGCTCCTATTTTGGTACCTCCCAGGGATGATGTTCCCCTGTTTATGTACCTGTCCATTAATGACAATGCCATGGGCAATATGCTGGGACAGAAAGATGATGAGGCTAAGAACGAGCTATCTATTACCTTAACAAAAGGTTCAGTAGCAGTGAACACAAATACACTCTGACTGAGAAAACTTGTTGTGCTTTAGCATGGGCTTCCATGAGGTTACAACATTACCTCCATGGTCACACGACCTATCTTATATACCACGTGGATCCTCTCAAGTACGTGTTCAGTAAACCCATATTAAATTACCGACTGTCCAGATGGCAGTTGATGCTACAACAATTTGACATCGTCTACGTGACGCAAAAGTCTACTAAAGGTCAAGGAATTGCAGATCAATTGGCCGCCGCACCTTCAGGGGATTTCAAACCTTTGGAAACATACTTCCTCGATGAAGGGGTAATGACAGTTCAACGACACTGTCAGGACGATACACACCAATCATTAAAGATGTATTTTGATGGAGCCGTAAATATGGAAGGCTCTGGAGTCGGAGCAGTTCTAATATCCATTACAGGGGAGCAACATCCTGTCGCCGTCAAATTACAGTTTTCCAATATCAACAACACAGCTGAGTATGAAGGCTGTATCATGGGGCTAAAACTAGCCCAATCAATGGGTATCAGACGGTTAACTATCTTTGGAGATTCCGAATTGGTAATTAGACAAACCACTGGAATCTATCACACTAAAGAGCTATATTTGCTGCCTTACCATCGGCAGGTTCTACAGATGGCTTCGAAGTTTGAAGAAATATCCTTCCTCCACATTCCTCGGAATAGGAATAACTTTATGGATGTGCTAGAAACCTTGGCCTCTTTGATCAACATACTTGATAAGAAAAACATGCCAACCATCACATTTACCCGACAAAAGGCACCAGCTTATAGGAACTACATTGGAGAAGTATCGAATGAGCTACCTCCCATCCAACACCCTTGGTATCAGCATATCAAGGAGTATCTGCGAGATGGATCTACACCCGCTGAGGGGAGTCCAGCTAAAAGAAAGCGGATCCATCGAATGGATATGAAATTCTAACTGAGCGGAGACACACTCTACAAAAGAGATGCAGGACTAGGTCTCCTCAGATGTCTGGACAAGGACTAAGCTCAGAGGCTCATGGATGAACTCCATGGTGGAGTATGTGGCCCACACATGAGTGGCCCTTTACTTGTCAAGAAGATCCTAAGAACAGGGCATTACAGGCTCTCTCTCAAGGCTGACTGTGATAATCACGTTAAGAGATGTTACCAATGCCAAATTCATGGGAATGATATCCACGCTCCTCTAAGGGAGCTCCACAATATGAGTTCACCCTGGCCCTTCTCAATATGGGGAATGGACTTGATCGGGCACATCGAGCCCAAAGCTAGTAATGGTCATCGATTCATCTTCACCATGATCGACTACTTCACCAAGTGGGCAGAAGCAGCCTCCTTCCCCAGGGTTACTAAAGAAGTTATCATTATTTTCATCAGAAATAATGTCATTTGTCGATATGGACAACCAGAGGTGATTGTGTCAGACAACGCTAAAAACCTCAACAATCAAATGATGGAGGAGTTATACAATAAATTCTACATCAAACATCTCAACTCCATCATCTATCGTCTAAAGATGAATGGTGCTGTTGAAGCGGCTAATAAAAATATCAAGAAGATCATGCAAAAGATGTTCGCCAATCACAAAGGATGGCCTGACTTATTGCCTCTGACTCTATTAGCCTACAGAACATCAATGCACACTTCCACTGGGGCAACCCCCTACTCATTAACCTATGGGATGGAAGAAGTGCTCCCCATAGAAGTGGAAATAAAATCCCTCAGAGTGTTGATCGACGCTCAGCTGGATGAAGACCACTAGTTACAAGATAGGTATCACCAATTGTCTCTAATAGATGAAAGGCGAGCCACTACTATCTTCCATAGTCAGTTATAACAACAGAGGATCGCCAGATCCTACAACAGAAAAGTCTAGCTACGACAATTCAAAAAGCATGACTTGGCTTTGAAGAAGATCCTTGACAACCAAGATCAATCCAAAAGAAAATTAGCCCAAACAAGGAAGGCCAGTTTGTTGTCAAGGAGGTATTGACATGAGGATCTCTCAGATTATAGGAAATGGATGGCGATGAATTTTCGCAACTCATTAACTCAGACACCGTGAAACGGTACTATGTCTGAAGTTACCATCAAGCAAATATCCTGGTTTTGGATCACCAGATTCCCAGTCAGTTCAGGTTTTTTAAACCTTTCTCACTACATATAACTTTTCTTCACATCCGTTTGCCCCATCAGAGACAAACACACCTTCCAACCAGCAGCCTGGTTTTGGATCATCAGATCCATCACTCACCTCAGGTTATCCCACCAGGGATTAAACCTTTCACACCTTCGGTTTATCCTGCACATGGGATTAAATTATTTATTTGCAGTTTGTCTTGTACACAGGGGCGAACTACGTCAACCTGATCTCCCCAATACACGGGAGTACGTAGGCAGCCATTTTTATGGTTCGGTCTCACCACAACAAAAATAAACACATCTCTACACCCTTTACCACATACAACTTTGAACCTCTACACCAGGTTCGAACTATGCAGACCTGATCTCTTCTTTAATAGGAGTACGTAGGCAACCATTTATGGTTCGGTCTTACCCCCTACCAAAACATAAAAATTTGTCAGTGGTACTGGGATCATCTTTCAATCCACCACACTTCATCAGGCTTCAGACCAAAGGGATGGAACTACCTAGTCTCCCCACATAAATGGGAGAATTGGCGACCATCTAAGCTGCAATTAATTTTATCAAAGAGAAACACCAATCCATAAGAGATGGAATTACCTGGGCTCCCCCATACAAAGGAGTATCGATGACCATTTGTGGTGCAGTCAACCTCAAAAAGGAAAGCCACACTCCTCTCCATACACCAATCCCAAGACACCAAAGATGGTAGGGAATACAACAGATCAACGATCCATTCTGAAAGATCCTGAGACATCTCAATGTCCGTCCATCAAGGAGGAGTTTAGAATACATCAAGATAACAAGCCCTGGAGAAATAGGAAAATATCAAGCAAGTAATAAGGCACAACTAAAAGGTAAGTGAATCAATATATATTTCCCTGCCATATATAATACTGTTTGATATATACAATATGTGTTGTACATGACAAAAATGGCTAAGCTAGTCTGTGCAGGAAAATACAAGCCCATCTACAAGTCTGTGTATATGCGGGCTATCAAGTCCAACATGGCATCCCTCTCAGAAGAAGGAGGTAACGCTGTGATCTCCTGCCCAAGGGTCTCTACACGAGCTAACATATCCACAGCTAACTGCATGGTGACACTATGCTCATCAATATATGTGCTCATCTCTACAATGATGCCAGTGGTAAGGGACCTCACTACAGTACTATCTGTAACAGCGATATCTCGGGCATATATAGCTCCATCCTGCTCAATAATTACTGCATCTCTAGATGATCTGGCCTCATCCTGCTCAGCAATAGAGGTGTCTCTATGAGCTAAACCGTTATCTCTCTCTAATAGAGCGACATCTCTCCCAGCAAGAGCTGTCAACATCAAGGCCTTAGCCTGATCTCTCTCAAATGTCATCAGATGAAGACTCTGCTCTAAAAACTCTACCGAATGTGGGGTCACAATAGTAGTCATACTGGGAGAGTCAACAAGAGCTGCTGGCAACCCAATGAATAGCTCATCCTCGGTGGAAAAATTAATGTCCTCCATGGGCTCCCCACTGTCAAAAGCAATCCCCGACATGGTGGATGCAACCCCGGCTGACGTAATCTCCACCTCCATCCATGCAGAATACTCTGTAGAATGGCCCAGATGGCTAACAGTAAACTCAGCCCTCTCAAGCTGATCCCAATAGGAATACACCCTGGATCTATCCTCTACTAACAAATGCTAAGAAGGTAAACGCTGACCCAATGCCCACTAGGATGAGCATCCTGAAATTGGTCAAACTGTGACATCACAGCCAGTGGGTGATATGTGGTCATACCCCTCAAACCAGCCAGAGGGAGATAATCCATGTCAGGTGTACGAGTAATAAAGCTGTAGGGTGAACTGAGCCCTGTACACGGCAAAATGTCAAATGGATCCTTGATCCCTGCCAAAAACACCGACTAGGATGCAGCGTCTGTACACTCCACTGGCTGAAAGGAGTAAGACATGGCTATCTCATGGGAAAAATAGTACCCATGCCGTTGGAAGGTGCCAATCGGTCTTAGGTGTGACATGAACCACACATACAACAAGACCGAGCTGCTTGTAAATACCCCTGCTGAATGGGTATGGCAATACGTGGCCGACCTCAATGTCTTTGCCATAATCATCGGTATAATGGTATGACCTTCCCTGAGAGCTCTCACTGCCCTAACAACACCGATGTCCAGATGATCCATATACAATGGCATGTACAAAGAAGCTACTACGCACATCATGAGTGTATATACTCTGACAACACGCCACTGATCCTCCGACGTGGTGAAATCCCCGGAGTGCTGTGCATAACTGTCCAATGAGCCAAAATCTGTCTATCAAAAAATGCTGGGACACTACATGCCCGGATGTAATCTCATCCTATGCTACTCTACGCCTCAACCTGGTGAGGGTCATAAACTGTTGGCTCATATCCCCGACAACCTTTTAAGAGCAAGGACTGTCTAGTGGCAAAGCCGTCAACCGCTCATACTCCTCTAAGGTAGGAGTTAACTCCTAGGTCTCAAACCGGAAAACCTGCCTATCCGGTACCCAGTGCTCCAGCATGCCCTCTACAAAGCCTAATGGAACCTAGAATATCAGGAGGGTCATAGAATGCGACAGCAGCTGATCTACAATCACCCTGTCTGAAGGTGATAAACTATCATACCGGGATATCAAACATGAGACTACCAATACTGGTGGGGTGTGATCAATGCGGCTAACTGTCGAGGAAGACATCTGTTTGGGCCGTATCATAAGACCATCTAGGGGTCATTAATGCTGAATATCTCTGAACATACATATTCATGACATAATACATGCATGATAAATAATATATGGCAATATGATGTAGGGAATGGAAAATACTATACAAACATTCCTAAGTACATCATCATCTAAATACACTATCTCTGTACAGCTAAAAAATACAGGGAAATAGGGAACATACACCCTACAACTAACAGAGGCCTATCAAAAGACATAACGAGAATGGGGCATAACCACCCAATATCTAACAGAGGCCTATCAAAAGATATAGCAAGAGTATACATCAGAAGAAGTTAATATAACGCCCCGAAATCTGGTCTACCTTCAGACCCGGATTTCGTGCGTCACTGTCATATTTTCTTCCAAACATACATCATTATATACTAAAATATAATAACATATATTCTAAAATCCCAGGTTCTATAACCACAAAACCTCTTTCATTACAAATAATAATAATTACATTATTCTTTACATCTTACACGAGTGACTTTCATCCGCCACAAAGGATTCATAACTGTTCATTAAACTAGTCTATAGTTTAATTCTATCATTCTATATTACAAGTCTTCACTTGCTCTTCACGCACATTCATATAATGAATGGCACTTCGTCTGAATACCGCTCAGCTTGATCTTTACGGGATCCTTAAGTTCTTTCTAACATCGTTCACTGAAAATGTTTTTATTTAAAGCAAGTGTGAGCATTCAATTGCCCAGCAAGTCATAACAGTTGAACAAACAACTTCAAGAGTGTAAACATTCTTTAGAACTTCAATAACCGAGTAAAGGTTATGAAGCAGCTTGAATAATAGGAATAGTCTTGATTCCTATCATTTTAAAATATTAGTCACATGCACTTTCAAAAACTTTCATTCTCTACTTTCTTTCATGCACAATCGGTCTGGCTAGAATCAATAGCACAGAATTAACAATAACGGTTCATGTATAAACCGAACATACTTGTATTGAACAGTTCGATCACAAAACAGTTTATCTCATAAAACACCGATGTGCTCACACTGTAGCTCAAGGCCTCATACATACTACCATCTTGTACAAATATCGCACATTCACACATAGACAGAACCTCTCAAGTTCAACATCTGAGAAGTTTTAGAAACTAGCATTCATTTAAAATATGAATGAAGTTAGAAAACTTACCTTACGCATAGCTACATCTTACAGTTTACGCTGAAATGCCTATTCCAAAACCTTATATAACAAATAAGGAAATAACAAGTACACCAATTAGTCATATACTTGACTTACGCATTGGTTTACTTAACTTTACTTCTCAAGGTTCGCTTTTTTTTAATTTAAGCTTATGCGACTAACTTTCATTACCAGATTATGGCTTTATGACATACTGAGATGTCTTACTCAACACGTTCATCATCTTTGATGATTCACATTCTTATCTTTTTCTTATACTTCTTTAGGACTCAGCACACATCGCTTTTCTGCTAGTAGTCCATATGGTACTCTGAGTGGTTTCCCACAAACAACCAATAAACAAGTTCCCGTCTCATCTTCACTGCCCACACAGTGAGTTAGATCGGTTGCCAATTTTGTATATACCTTCGCTCTCTGAAGGAATTGTTTTTCCCAGCTCCCATATGTCAACCATCAAAGGTTACGATTGTACTACAACCTAACTTACCTTAACTTATCCGAACCATTAAACTAAAATGTTCGTTAAGTCAACTTCTTATTCCTTATGGCTTTTTGGTAACTAAATGCCATACCTCAGGATCATTCTTTATTGTCTAAGTCATACAATCCTTTGTATACTCGGAACAATCATTCATTGTCAATACTATGAGACCATAGCGTTAAACATTTCATATGAACTTATTCATATCTTACAACGTCAGGTTCATTTAACTCGGAACATTGTCCAAGTTATACTTATTAACTCGGCTTCTTAACGTTATACGTTATTATCTCCAACTTAGTTTCTTCACTGTTCACAGTTAATCAACATTCTTCATTACATTACGGTTAAACCATACACATGGTGTAGGTTCTGTCCATTTAACACTCGCTTACACTCAACCCTTACGCTGGTTAAAGTGTTCAGCGCTTACTTCATTCTAACATTCTTTATCCGACTCACACTCGGACTTTCTTTAATCTCATTACCGTTTGTTGCGGCTTTCCTTGATAATTCATATCTTACTTACTACCTTCGTCAACGTCTAAGTCATACAACTAGGGTATACTTAGAACGTTCGTCAAACGCGAATACAATTCACAAGGATCGTTTACGTATTCAACGTTTCACTTGTTCGTCTTTTAATCTCTCATTCAATCTTTACTCAAGGTTTCAATTACTTTCATCATTATCCATCCCATGAACCCCATGTTCATTATTCTTTCTTAATGTCGAAGCCATACCGTTTGTTGTATGCTAAGACCGATCGTTCATTGCAACTACGTTGCGTTCATAGCGTCTATACGCTTTACATTCATCTCTCAATGCCATGTCATAACATCAAAATGTTATACATTAACATCGTCAACCAACGTCTAAGGAATCACAACCATAGCAATCCCTCACGTTCGTTTATCGCGACTATGGTCCCCGGATATCGGTTCCGTAACCCGCATCTACATTCTTTGTCTTTTATTCTCGTTTAATCTTTTTGTTCAACCTTTGCTAAAGGTTTAAAACACTTGAATAAGTGTTGCATTACGTGAACTATATGTTCATACTTCTTTCTTGCACATCCCCCGAGAAATTGAGCAGTTAAAATCTCATTTCTGGGTATTGCACTGCACTGGCGCTGCGGCGCCGTGCCTTGCCTTTCCTCTCGCGCTGCGGCGCCACTCCCCAGAAGTGTATGCCTAGCTCACGCTGCGGCGCCCCTTCTCGTGCTGCGGCGCCCCTTCTCGTGCTGCGACGCCCCTTCCCGCGCTGCGGCGCCAAGATAAAACCCTAGGAAATTTTTCTAAGTGTTAAGTCAAGTTTGAGATGCTTACTTTACGATCTCATAACTTCTTCGTTATAACTCGGAACGAGGTCGTTCCAAAGCCATTCTCTTCTTTATCTTACGTACTTTAATATGCCTCAGACAGAACTTCATTCTGAATCCGTTAACATGCCATTCAATTGGCTTAATCTTAACCCTTCGTTCATTTTACGCTTTTAACGTTCTTCGTTCGTTCGTCCGTAATTCGGTCATCCGAACTCGGAATTCGCTCGTTCTTGAGTCCACGACTCACGTTTTATACGTTCTCTTACATTCTTATGAAACCCTAGACGTTCGGGTTCATTTACTAACTTTCAAATTCTCATTCGTCTTTTACGAAAATTTCGCCATAACTTCGTTATAGCTCAATTTAAATCCGTTCTTCATGAACGTTTCTAACGCTCCTAACCAAGAAAGAAGCAACTAAATTATACACGATGGTTTTAAACTTGTCCATCAACAACATTTACACTACGATGGTTTTAAATTTGTCCATCAACAACGTTCTACGCGTTCTTCGCGTGTTCTTCGCGTTCTTCGTTTTTAATCGATATTTTGGATTACTATTTCACTTTTTCTTGGAATTTGATGTTATAGAACACCATTCCTTACTTAATTCACCTACTCGTTCATAATATTCATTCGGATCGCTCAAAATCCTCACGAATCTTATACTTGCTTAAGAAATTTATAAACTAAATTTCTTATTTCTCATTTCTTATTTTCTCATGATTTCAACCATATGAAATCATTACTAACATCTTTTACACCTTATTCTCATTAAGTTATGTTTTAAACATATTAAACTTAAAGAAAATAGTAGAAGAAACAAGGGTTCGGATTACCGTTCTTCTTTATTTCTCTTCCGTTAGACAAAGCCGGCGATTTGCTAGCTTTTCTATTTCACGATCACTTTTGATCCGAGCGTTCATGCTCAATTTCTTCCTCTTCTCTCCCAACCGAGCTCTCTCTATCTCTCTCAAGGTAGGATTTTCAAAAATCCTAGAAAATGAAATTCTAGGTTTCTATTTATAGAAAACCAAAGCTAAGGGCAAAATAGTCATTTCGCCCCCATCTCCTTACTATTCACACCTCCTTAACAACTTAGCCACCAAGTTAACTTGGCCACCACCCTTACTTGGTGGCCAAGTGGCCGGCCCACATGCCCATGGGTCACCCCATGGGTTGCCCCAATGGTTTTTACCCATCCGTTTACCCATCGGTTCGATCCGCGGTTTCTTTTCTTGGTTTGGGCTTTAACCCTAATTCTTATTGGGATTAACTTGGGCTTAACTTCACAAATCATTGGGCTTGACATAATCCAAGTCCAATTGGATTCTACAAAGTCCATGAACACCAAGTCCATTAAGACTTATCGCATTCTACGATCGTATTCAACGTATTCTTTTCTCGTATTCTCGTATTCTCTTCGTATATCATTCGTACGATATTCGTATTATACGTCGTACTACTCTTCATACTATACTCGTATAATAACTCGTATCATACTCGTATTTCTCACGCATAATAACCCTAATCATTATACGTGATCATAAAATTCTCGGAACTCACTTTTCCAAACCCTTAGGTTTTGAGTCCGCAGGCGAAAACTTCGTTTTTGCCATAACTGAAATATTATTGAATATTCCATCACGTCTCAAGATTTCACGCAATCCAGAACTTATCAGAATTTACAAAATAATCTCCGAGCAGAAATAGGTGAATAGTGCCTATTTTGTCTTTTTCCCCGAAAATATTTTATTCCCGGAAAACTTTTATTTTCGTCTTGAAAATTCTTACTCGTTCAATCTAGCTCGTAGCCAGAATCCTCCCGATTAATAATCATTCTAGGTTATAGAACGATTAATAAACACATAGCACAGAATAGTATTAATAAAAATTCATTTTATTAATAACTAATTCTTTAACTTAAATTCTTGACAATCCGATTTTCCGGGTTGTCACAGTTAATGGTGTTGATGTCTACATCATCAATCCTGTCCACCTGATGTTACTCCTCTTGAGTCACTGAATCTCCGCCAAAAGGGATGTTAGGCCTATACAAGAGAGGATCTTCACCGGCAAAGCCATATGGGTCATCTGAAGGGCCAGCCCCCGAGTTGGAAGGATCAAAAGTATCCGCCTCCGAAGGATCTCTGCCCAAATGTCAGATGAAAAAATGTGCCTGGTTCAACTGCTGGGTCAAACTGTCAATCTGTGTTAAATGAGTAGGATCTCGGATGCATGCCATCCAATATTTCATCATCACGGATATAGGTACCATATCCCCCATGAATTGAGTGGCGCGGGTTTGGGCTCTGATGGTGCGAGGGGACCACCAGCGGTAGAATGCCTCATGAGTAAACGGACCCTCTGACAAAGCAAAGTCGTCAATGCCCATCAATGGGATATCACTGATAGGCGACTGCGACACAGACCAATAACGCCTGGCAGGAAGCAAGATCGGTACACAAATCTCTCCTGTGGTGCTCCTAATAGCACGCTCTCCTAAATAAAGCTCCCATTCTCCATCTGTGAAGAGAGGAATCTGGCGGGTGGATATCACATACTCGACACCAGTCGGGTAGCCATCCTCAAAGCTAACTGTCAAATGTTCCCCAGAATTGGGAACCCAAGTGATGGCTTCAGCTGTCAATAACTCCAACTGTAAGTGACAATGGGTGAAACCCTCAGCTACAGAAACCTTCGCCAAAATGGAGTGATGCCATCGCCGTCCCCGTGGATAGGTATCTAAACCTAACATGCTAATGAGAAGTAAACATTAATGTTAGGTTTGTAATATTCATGAATGCAATCAAATTACACAAAATAAGCGGAAACGTGAAAAATCAGAGTTTTAAAAATTTATAAACCATATACTCGGATCATCCTTTATGCGCAATTATTAATTAAACGAAAAGATAAAGAACAAGAATCATACCCTTGAAGATTCGAGCTTCCTCAGGTACAAGTTCACCTCCAATCTTTTTCACGTTCAACTTGAATCTACCGGGTTGGGTTCCTTCCTTTGATCAATATTAGCCACCTAAGTGTTTGGCCTCTAGAGGTGATCCACCAAGAAAAAAGAAAAATTCAAGAAGATGGGTGTTTGGCAAAACCCTAGTTTTTTATCTCTATAAAAAAAGAGTGTACTCTCCAACAATTGGAATTACGTATATTGTGAAAAATTTAACAACCACTCACACCCATAATAAGACTGCTCTTATTTATAGATGTGGGCAACCCTCCTTAACAATTAAGGAATTGAGTTTTATTTTAATTAATTAAATTCCTTTAATTAATTATGCTCCCAATCTTATTAGGGATAATTAATTAAAATCTTTTAATTAATTTACCTCCTAATCTTATTTGGAATATATGAGAGTACTTTTATTAATTAATTCCCAAACTCCTTTAGGAATTAAGTAATAATAATAGTAATAATAATAATAAGACTCTCTTATTAATTTATATTTAATATTTTCAAAATATTAAATAATAAATATTAAGCTATTTAATTTATTCTATCACCATAGATTAAATTAAATATACTTAACTTATTATTACGATTATGCCATTAACTTCTTAAATAATTATTCTTCCTTTTATGGTGTGACCCTTTAGGTTTTCCATATTAAACCGGTTGTGAATAAATCAATTAGAACAATTCTAATCTTATTTAATTAAATAAATTAAAATATTAATTTATTTAAATAAACAATATTTATTCGACAATAGGGACAAGCCTCCCTAGCGATCAACGACTTTTCAGATAATATAGATTTCAACATTAATCATAAAAGAATCTTTGAGTAAATAGTTACCGTACAATTCAATCCATCCACCATACAATGTCCTAATTAAATATAAGACATGAAATTACTGTCAAGTCTTATTTTATTTAATTATATGTATTTCGACTCTTAAATGCACAACTCCAAATAAATCAAATTAGAAACTCCTTTTTAATTTTATTCTGCCTTGGCCAAGGACTACTGGGTTGTCATTTATCGAATCACATAGGACATTTCTCTTTTTTTACTAGAAGCAGTAGATTCTTTATTGATCATACATTATCTCCATGTACAACTTATTATACCCAAGCATACCCTTTGATATACCCTAAGGGTCTTAAGGAATAAGTCAAAGTATAGCTCATCATACACAAGATACTATGATGATCTCAAGTCTAAGGATCACTTGTACTACTATCACTACAGGAATTCTTATTGATAGGCAAGTAAAACTCCATTAGGTAGTCCTTAGCGAGCCACGTTCAGTGAACTTATTCTCTAATAAGCACCTACATACTTGCTTTAGTGTCTCCACACAAATGATCATGAGATCAATCATCCTCATCCAATGAGTAAGCAACGTATGTACAAATCTATCCGGATTCACTAATCTCCAATTTAGTAATCCAACGATTGGGAACTATTTTAGTTTTAAGCTTTCTAAGAATTTAGATCTCATTAGAATGATCATCATCATTATTCTAAAAGCATTGCTTAAAACTATGAGGTTATCACATATTATAAAACAACATCATGTAGATAATTAAAAGTCTTTAATAAATTAATACTTTTTATTAATAAATGAATAAGATTGTTACAAAGTATATGCTTTATCATCAAACATGATTGGCTTGTGTGCATACTACTTTCAATCTTCCACTTGCACTAAAGCCAATCGTCATGGTATCTCATACCTTTCTTCTCTAAGTGACGATTATCCTGCTGTTGGATAAGCTTTAGTTAATGGATATGTAATGTTGTTCTTGAGAGTCCACTATCTCTATAGTGATTTCCCATCTTTCAATGATTCCTATAATCAAATGAAAATGCCATAACACATATTTAGATTCAAGATGAGACTTAGGAACTATTCCTAGTTCTGTAATGAACTTTTCATCCAAACAATTAACTTGTAGCTTCATTTATAGCTATCTACTTTGTCTTTATCACTAAACCAGTAACTATTTGCTGTTTGGAACCTTTTCAATTCACTGCACCACTGTTCAAGGAAAGTTTTACTTAAAATAGATTTTCTGTCGTCTTGGTCTGTCTGAAAAAACTTGAGTCTGTTAAGTCCTCTAGTTTTAATTCAGACCCACCATAAATATGATCACATCCTTAGTGCCGGTAAAGTACTTACAGATGGTTTTCACTATCTTACAGTGATCTTCTCCAGAATATGACCGATCAACATCAGGTCTCGTACATTTCATTGCATATATGATAATCACTCATGCGATCTCTCTTTTCAGGAGTCTATGGGGACTATTAAGAGAGATACACTCCATGACTCATCAACATGAGACATCTCCGGGAGTTTACCATGTTAAACGACTTTAGCATCAAATGAATATACGATCCTTGGGTTAAGTCGAGCATCCTCTTAAATCTATCTATATACATTTGTATCCCCAATTACGATATTCTTTCCAAATCATTCATGGAGGAATGTTTAGACAACTTTATCTTTGCTGATTTTATTTGTGATAAAATCAAACTCTTTTGATTTGTTTCATCAAAACAAATGTTCCATTTTGAGAAGCTTACTTTAATCCATTTCTCTGAGTGTCTACAACTCTTACCTCATCGTATATAACTGGATCATCATCTTCTATGATGCGTACCTCATCATCATCATGATCTATGATGAATCCATACCTCCTAGGTATCTTCGGTACTATTCCAAATTTACGATTCGGTTGTGGTACAATAGGTCTATCTACAAGTTCCTCTTATTTGACTTATAGTGTTTTGTGGTTCTTGAACTCTTCAAGATCTATTATCCTCCCACTAGCCCTTTTAATGATGAACATCTTTATCTTAGAAGGCAGCGCATTTCGTTATAAACACCTTTTGCTAAGTAGGATTATAGAACATATACCCTAAACTTACTTTAGGATGTTCCACAAATTTGTACTTGTCAAATTTTGTCTCAAGCTTATCATTTGAAACCTTTTTACATAAGTTGGATAACCCTTTATCTTAACGTACTTAAGATTAGGAATACTCCCTGTCCATAACTTTTATGGAGTCTTGGGACTGGATTTTGAGGTTACCTTTTTCGTAGATATACAACCATTTCTAGGATATGACCCCAGAAGGATACTGGAATGTCAGTAAAATCATTATGGATAATACCATGTCCAATAAGGTACGATTTTTCTTTTTCAGATACATCAATCAATTATTGTGTATCAGGAGGCATCCATTACAAGAAAACCATTTGAGATGATCTAGAAACTTATTGCACAAGTATTTATTCCTTGATCTAATCAAATAATCTTAATACTTTGCCAATTTGTTTCACTTATGAATTCTTTGAACCTTTCAAATAATTCATACATGTATTTCAATAAATACACATATTCAACTCTTTGAATGATCATCTCCTTTTCTTGTACTAGTTTGTTCAATTTGCAAAATATATATACACGTAAGTCAAGTACACAAAATTCATTAAGTAATATTTCAGTTCTATACGAAACATTATTATTATAAATAGAACAACAATTGTTCTTAAATATAATACCAAAGATTTTATTGTTCAATAATAAAATGGAAATAATATTTCTAACAAGAACTAGAATATAATTACAACTTATTGACTTAATAGATTTGCCCGTAGGCATTGCTAAACTATAAGTTTCTATGCCTAATGCAGCAACCTTTGCTTTATTTACCAGACATAGGATTACTTATATTTGTTTAGCTTTCTACTTCTGCTTGGTCTCTTCATAAATCTATATTTATGATAACCAAAGTCGGTATCCAATACCCAAGTAGAAGCTTGACAACTTAAAGAAAAATATATTTTAAATCATGAACAAAATTGTATTTGTAACCGAAACTTCACTAAGCTTCTTATGGTTAGCGCTGCAAGATGCTTCTCGCAGTTTCTTTCCAGTGTCCAGGCTTATTGTAGTGGTAGCAAACTCCTTTGCTATCCGTATCAGTTTTGTTCTTATTATCCTTCGTTTTTGCCTTTATATTTACCTTCTTTGAATCGTTCTTCTTTTCAGAAGATCCTTTGGCCCCTACCAGTAAGACATGGCCCTTTTTGGTTGGAAAGTGACTCTCAATATTTTTCAACATGTTAAGCAAATTTGCGAGGCTGATATCTAGCTTGTTCATATGAGAAATTCACAATAATTGTGAAAGGAGTTCGGGAGTGAGTGCAAGATCAAATCTTGGCTCAACTCTCCATCCATGACAAAACTTGTTGTCCTAATTGATCGATCAAATTGATAATGTTAAGGACTTGTGTCTGTACTATAGTGTCGTTGGTCATTCTAGATCGAAAGAGCTCCTTAGATATCTGATATCTATTAATCCTAATTTCTTCACCATCAACTACTTGACGTGCAGGAGTATAGTAGGAGCATCCATAGTTTTATGTTGACGCTGAAGCTCATTACTCATGGATGCGAGCATGATGTATTGAGCCAACTGTGCATCATCTTGCCACTTTCTAAAAGTAGCAATCTCTTCCTCAGAGGCATTGTCTGCAACCAATGCAGGGATAGGCGTATTAAGGACATAAGATAGCTTTTCAAGCATGAAAACAGTTCTTAATTTCCATAACCAATCCGTTTAATTCGGTCCGGTCAAATAGCATCTAATATGCTTTACAGTGATAGTAATTTAGACATTGTAAAATTCTATAAATAAATTTGTAATTAACAACATTTTAGCATACATTCTTTTATTAATTACTAAAATAAACTAGGTCTTGTTTTAAATTGGTATCTCCCACTACTTTCTTCAAACTATATTATCATCACTTATATAGTTCGGTAAAATCTAATTAAAGATATGCTAGTGAGAATAAGGATCCCATTTCAAATGTATATAGCCTTGTGGTGACACAACAAACTATATATAAATAAATAGGTAGACAACTCTTGTCAATTACATCAACTATGCAACTTCTTGTATTTTGCCACTTAGATTATTTTGATCAAGTGGTGGCACATCCGAATCAAAATTATCCAATTTAAGTCCAACCTAGCACTCCATATATTCAAAAAAGAAAAATATTGTCCTTGTGGTGACACAACAAAATAACATTGTTTAATTTTCTTTATAAGCATCAAATGTGATAAAATTAACATCTCAAAGAATTAAGATAAGCCTTGTGGTAACACAATAAACTTATAATAATTAATTGATACTCTATTATTTTTATCATGCTAGAAGGCGACGTTCGATATTCCAAATATCTTTGAACGCTTAGGACTTCATATAAAAAATTTGAGGGGTTTGTTATTAATTTGTCTAATCTTGTTTAGCACACACACACACACACACACACACACACACACACACACACACACACACACACACACACACATATATATATATATATATATATATATATATATATATATATATATATATATATAACATGCACATATAGAATACTATATTCTACTTGGATTGATTATGGACTTTTATTCTAGTTTGGTTTACTAGAGCCACCAAGTGAACCAAAAAGTCAAACCCTAGGGGTGCAAGAATTAATATTTAAATATAACTATTACATTTAAACTTGGGCTCCATTACAAACGGGTCTTCAAGCGCTCCTTGCCCCTTGATCTCTAATTTTTCAAAAATTAATTCTAACTATTCCTATTACAAAACTATTTAATATAAATAGAAACCTTGATCAACAGTCAAGAAGAAGTATATAGGAGGGAGATATCATTTATATTAAGAAAAATTAGAGAACATGAGGTATGCAGACAACATTTAATAAAATCCATACATTTATGCATCCAACTAAAATAAAATCCAATCACATTGGTCAATAGTCCATAATCAATCCCATTTATTATCATACACATCTACATATGCATCAATAAATAACATTCATCTCATGAATAATAAACATTCAATATATATATTGATATCATTTAATGGGCATATTTAGTTAGTATAAAATCTAATTTTGAATCAAAATAAACTCCTTTATTCTAATCCAAATTTTAAATCAAAATAAACTTCCTTTATTTTAATTTATCCAATTTTGAACAAAATAAATTGTTTTATTTTAATCAAAATCTTTAATCAAAATAAACTTGTTTTATTTTAATTAATTATGGAATCCAATTCTAAGTAAAAAAAAAAACTTTTTTTATTAAAGGAAACACGAATTCTTTTTCCTATTCACAAATAAACTCCTTTATTTTGAATAATATGGAATCTTATTTTATATCTAAATAAACTCCTTTATTTAAGGAAACATGGATTTAATTTCCTATTCATAAATAAACTCATTTATTTTAGAAAATATGGAATCCAATTTCAACTCTAATTAGTTATCATGGAATCCAATTCCAACTCTAATTAGTTAACATGAAATTCAATTTTAAGATTAAAATAAACCTTTTATTTTAAGATTAAAATAAATTTTTTATTTTAATTATAAAATTATTTATAATATTATATATATATATATATATATATATATATATATATATATATATATATATATATATATATATATATATATATATATATAGTAACCAAAAGAAATTCACGCCACATAAAGGGATAAACAGGATCCATGACAAAAATATAAGATACATTAATACATATATATAAAGTGGGAGATTTACCTTAAAATCGCCACCCTTTAAATAAGATATATATATATATATATATATATATATATATATATATATATATATATATATATATATAGAAAGGATCAAGAGTAGAAATCTTAAGTAGTAGAACTCCCTTAAATAATAGAATTGTATCAAAACGACGTAGTTTTGATAAGACGCGGTGGCATTTTTGTAAATACGTGGTGGCATGGTATTTACAAAAATGTCACCGCGTCTTATCAAAAATACGTCGTTTTGATACAATTCTATTATTTAAGGGAGTTATACTACTTAAGAGTTCTACTCTTGATCCTCTCCCTATATATATATATATATATATATATATATATATATATATATATATATATATATATATATATATAATCACTATCCGCACAAATCACGGAAAGTCAAAACAGTTTCGCGAATTAGTTTATGGTTTTTCCATCTTTTTTTTTTAAAATAAATTTTATACAACAAAATTATGCCCAATTAAATTGTTCTAAACACATATCAATATACATATCAAATTAAAACAATTATTAATTCGCATAAAGGTTTGACTCTGATACCACTGTTAGGTTTGTAATATTCATGAACGCAATCAAATTGCACAAAATAAGCGAAAACCTGAAAAATTAGAGTTTTAAAAATTTACAAACCATATACCCGGATCATCCTTTATGCACAATTATTAATTAAACGAAAAGATGAAGAACAAGAATCATACCCTTGAAGATTCGAGCTTCCTCAGGTACAACTTCACCTCCAATCTTTTTCGCGTTCAACTTGAATTTACCGGGTTGGGTTCCTTCCTTTGATCAATGTTAGCCACCCAAGTGTTTGGCCACTAGAGGTGATCCACCAAGGAAGAAGAAAAATTCAAGAAGATGGGTGTTTGGCAAAACCCTAGTTTTCTATCTCTATAGAAAAAGAGCGTACTCTCCAACAATTGGAATTACGTATGTTGTGAAAAAGTCAACAACCACTCACGCTTTTAATAAGACTCCTCTTATTTATAGATGTGGACAACACTCCTTAACAATTAAGGAATTGAGTTTTATTTTAATTAATTAAATTCCTTTAATTAATTATGCTCCCAATCTTATTAGGGATAATTAATTAAAATCCTTTAATTAATTTACCTCTTAATCTTATTAGGAATATATGAGAGTACTTTTATTAATTAATTTCCAAACTCCTTTAGGAATTAAATAATAATAATAGTAATAATAATAATAAGACTCATCTTATTAATTTATATTTAATATTTCTAAAATATTAAATAATAAATATTAAGTTATTTAATTTATTCTATCAACATAGATTAAATTAAATATACTTAACTTATTATTACAATTATGTCATTAACTTCTGAAATAATTATTTTTCCTTTTATGGTGTGACCCTTTAGGTTCTCCATATTAAACCGGTTATGAATAAATCAATTATAACAATTCTAATCTTATTTAAATAAATAAATTAAAATATTAATTTATTTAAATAAATAATATTTATTCTACAACAGGGATAAGCCTCCCTAGCGATTAACGACTTTCCAGATAATATAGATTTCAATATTAATCATAAAAGAACCTTTGAGTAAATAGTTACCGTACAATTCAATCCTTCCACCATACAATGTCCCAATTAAATATAAGACATGGAATTACTGTCAAGTCTTATTTTATTTAATTATATGTATTTCAACTCTTAAATGCACAACTCCAAATAATGTAAATTAGAAACTCCTTTCTAATTTCATTCTGCCTTGGCCAAGGACTACTGGATTGTCATTTATCGAATCACATAGGACATAAGGAATACCCTAAGGGTCTTAAGGAATAAGTCAAAGTATAACTCATCATACACAAGATACTATGATGATCTCAAGTCCAAGGATCACTTGTACTAGTATCACTACAGGAATTCCTATTGACATGCAAGTAAAACTCCATTAGGTATTCCTTAGCGAGCCACGTTCAGTGAACTTATTCTCTAATAAGCACCTACATACTTGCTTTAGTGTCTCCACACAAATGATCATGAGATCAATCATCCTTATCCAATGAGCAAGCAACGTATGTACCAATCTATCTGGATTCACTAATCCCTAATTTAGTAATCCAACGATTGGGAACTATTTTAGTTTTAAGCTTTCTAAGAATTTAGATCTCATTAGAATGATCATCATCATTATTCTAAAAGCATTGCTTCAAACTATGGGTTTATCACATATTATAAAACAGCATCATGTAGATAATTAAAAGCCTTTAATAAATTAATACTTTTTATTAATAAATGAATAAGATTGTTACAAAGTATATGCTTTATCATCAAACATGATTGGCTTGTGTGCATACTACTTTCAATTAAAGCCTCTCATAGACCTAAAACTGCCAAAATAAAGATAAACATCTGCTATCAGTCAACATTCTTAACCTGTACACGGGGAATCAAAAGAGAAATACTCACTAGCATAAACGGGTAAAATCCTAGCCAAGCCTCTGTCAAGTCTTGCGAACGCATGCACATTCCCCTGAGGAAATAGGCAAAGGTATAGGAGGCCCAATCATACTCTCCAATACGGTCCACCTCTCGTGTGGCGCTGATCAAGGTGAATGACATCGTGGAAGATTTGTCCACTATGAAACAACCCCTGATAATAACCAGGAATAATCGCCAAAGAATGCGATCCCTGACTCTCACATCAGCGGGCATGGAATCACTCAATAGCCCACTCATAACATCTACGCTCAAAGGACCTGTACGAACTGTCCTGCCCTTGAGCACCTCAGTCGGGACTCCTAGCAAGGATCTGACGGTAGTCGGGGTAATGTTCGCTATACAAGGCACATGTGCCCCTCCAAACTCCATACCGGTGATAAAGCGCCAATCCATCGGCGTCATCATCACCTCACAGTCCAGTAAATGGAGAGACTGAGTCTAGTGAAACTAGCTCTCAGACAATGCCCTAAGATAACCCCAGGGACAACGGTGGGGGAGGACATAAAAGAATGCCTCAAAACCCCAACCATGCATAATCCCTTGATAATCAGGATGAAGAGCATGATATAGGGAGTGTATGCTGAACCAGTTCCCTCGAGGTTGCATAAAGCCGGGAACCTACATCACAAATCAAGTAAACATCAGAATCCTTGCTCCTTGTCAATTGGAAAAAGGAAGATCAAATCAAGCTGTTACCTCATTTGACTGCAAGTAAACTGAGGGATGGCGACTCAAATCACCCAGAAGATCTGGAATCATCACATTAATGTCTGAGAAATCCCTGCGGGGAGCATGAGCAGCAGGAGCTGGAGCCATAATCGGTACATCCTCCTCCTCGTCCTCAACATCCGGTACCTCAACCCGGATAGGACGAATCACTGCCTCTATCAAACGACGAGGCTGTCTGACTGAACGGGGTTGAGGCACATCAGAAGCCCTCTTTCGCATACCTGAAGTGGTCCTGCAGGAACTATTCGACTTATCCGGATCCATAATATCTGAACACAAGTCTATAAATCACCTTAGAAAGGGTGTGATAATTTCTAACCTGGAGCTTTTCAAATGCATTTTATGACTACATGCCTGCATGCATTACTTTAATATACGCCTACAGTAGAGTTAAAAATGCATATCTACACAATGCTTAGGCTAATGGAAAATTTTTGCCAGAGTCTCCTTTGTAAAAAGGACTATCCACATGCACAAAGGCATGACTAGGTGGCCATTCAGTAGCACACCTACCCACAGTCATAAACATCCTATATGCATAAAAATATCAAAGTTATAATCCATAAGGGTAGCCTAATTACCAGGATTACTTTTCTTCACAACCTTTGCTCATTTGTCCTCAAATAGGATAAGAAATAGCAAAAAAAGGTGCCACTTTGACTATCTCAAAAGTCAAATTCTTTCACATCATTATGTTCAGCATGATTAAATACTAACATTTACTATGTTGAATATTTTTTATCAAGTCATATGAGCATGCATATTCACTACTATATGTTTTGAAGCATTTCATGTGATAATTCATTTTTCAACTGATAAAAATTGGAAAAAGAGACATGCATACGTTACCAGGATAGTGCAGAACACTTGTACGGTGACATATTTCACAGAAAGCGGCCCGAACTCAGCAGATCTGAAGAAGAACTCTCAGATTCTCTATATGGCGCAATGTGAAAGTGACTTGTGAAAGGCAAACAACCTATAAGTACACCCACGGATGGCCGTAGGTGTACCTGCGGTTACCCTATATGGGTCCCACTCCTCCGGCTCGGTCCAATTTTGAGATATTAGAAAAGGTGGGAGGGGTAGTATACGTGTTAGCCTTACCTCCAGACCTAGAACGAATACATAACGTGTTTCATATTTTTGTATTACGTCCATATAAGCCAGATTATAAGCACGTAATAGAGTATGAGCCTATTCAGATTGAGAAAGACTTGACATACGAAGAGATGCCTATTCCAATCATTGATAAAAAAGAGCAAGTTCTGTATAACAAAGTTATACCTTCAGTAAAGGTGTTATGGAAGAACCACGATGCCGAAGAAGCAACGTGGGAACTTGAAGAAAAGATGAAAAAGAATTACCCTCATTTGTTTGTGTAATTTTTTTTAGCGAGATTCTGGGGATAGAATCCTTATAATGGGGAGAAAGTGTAACGACCTAGAAAATCGAGCAATTTGTAAAATAATTTTATTTGATTTAATAATGAATACAATTATATTAAATGTTATTATTACGTGTTAGTAAGATGAATCTTATTCTATAACCTAGATATGTCGAAACGTCGTAGTATTTTGGCTACATAAATGATTTAAAGTGTTTGAATTTCCAAAGACGAAAATAAAAGCTTTCCGAGAAATTTTTCGAAAAATACAATTCACAAATTTTTGCTCTTGAATTACTTTTGAATTTCCGAGAAATACGTAATGATAGAATATTAAGGGAAGGTGGATTATGTAATAATAATTCAAGTATGACAAACGCAATTTTTTGCCTGCAGACTTGATTAGAGAACGTTAGGGAAAGTAAAGCGTTAATGAGTAAACGATAATTGTATAATAGCAAGTATTATACGAGACAATGAATACGAGTATGATACAGAGTATTATATGAGTATGTATGAATAATGGTATATCATATATTATGAATAAGTATACGAGTTAAAATACGAGAAGAATACGTGTATAATACGTTATAAGGCTTTAAGCCAATTGGATTGGACTTGTAGGATTTTGTGTAGAAATTGTACAAGCCCAAGGGAATTAATGTTAAGGCCCAAATGTTTGTTAAATACAAGCCCAAAGAATAAGTTAAGTTAATTAAATCTAAAGCCCAAATTAAAAATCGGATCCGTGGATCGATCCAATGGGTAAGAATGACCCATGGGTAACCTATGTGGGCCTCATGATCACATGGGTGATCTTGGTGGCCAAGAAAAAGATAAGAGTTGTGGAGGCCAAGTAAAGTGGTTTTTACTTGGTGACTAAGCTAGGAATAGTAAGGAGGTTAATTAAGGAGGTGGATTGGTTTATTGACTAAACCACCCTAACTTTGGTTTTTCTATAAATAAGAGACTTGCTAGATCATTTGTTACTTGTTAGATTTCCACCAACATTATAAGTGCTTATTGGTTAGAGAGAAAAAGCTAGGAAAGTTAGACTTTGTTAGTTTAAGAAGCAAGAAGTAAGAACAAGAAAGAATCAAATGAACTTGAAAGGTAATTATCCTAGACTAATAATCTTCCATCTCTTCAATTGTAGGTTGATAAGAGAAGTGTTGATTGGTAGACATGTATGCTAAGAAGTGATAAGAATGACTAAGCAAAGGACTTATATCTTAATAAGCCATGCACAAGTATTTTGTACTTAATTAAGTTATAAACTTATGAAGAACAAGTAAGAACTTATCATGTATATGATGTAATGAAATATACTTGGTTAAGATGTTAGTATAATGGAATGAATCCTTTTGAAATGATGAACAAATCTTAAGTAACGATGTTATGGCGGAATTCACGAGTTTAGACGATAATCGTTGGAATCGTGAAACTCTCGGAATAGAAGTTAAATTTTGACATTGAGTTCGTAAACATTGGTTTTCGATGGGGATTAGTCTCATTTGGCATTAAAGAGTTGCAGACTCAAAAATGACTGAATTCCGACTTAGAACGAAAAAACGAGCGTTGAATGTTCACGAACGTTTATCGTTTTCATTAAAATGAACTAAAAGGTGAATTTCGAGTTAACGGATTCGAAAATGTAAAATTCTTACATGAACACGTAAAGTATGTAATTTATGAGCTAATGGCTTTTGAACGAGCCAATTCGGACTTAAAATGATCAAATTTGGAGTTCGAGAAGTTCACAAAGTAGGAAAAATTGTCAAAGTATCTGGTGCACAGAGCTGGCGCCAGCCCAAGGCTAAATAGGTGGCGCTGTAGCACCGAGCCATGCCCAGAACCTACTGAAGTTTCACGCCACAGCGCGGCTGTAATATTCCGAGTAAATTTTAAAAATTTTTTTGGTGAAAACCGAGTAAGGGAGGTTTCTTTGATTCCGTGGACGGAATCCTTATAAGGAGGGAAGGATGTGACAACCCGAATTTTTATAAGTTATTAAAATAAGAATTTAATAATTAAAATTCTTATTATGAGGTGTATATATTTTGAATTATATGATTTGGTGTGAAGAGAATTATATATTCATATGTTGGAGAATGTGAGATTTAATAGGTAATTAAACTATTAAAGAAATTAAATAATATTAGTTAATTTAATTAAGTTGAAATTATGTTATGAGATAATATAATTTTAATTATTATGCCTTGTGGGCAATAGAAATTATTATGAGTTAAGTTTCATAAATAGTGTGAATAATTCACTTAATTAAAATAGTGAATTAATACAAGTATAATTGATTTAATAAAGTGAGAAGATAATATATTGCATGAAAATATAAATATTAGTATAATGCGAGTAAAATATTTATTAAGTACATTAAATATTTTAGTTGGAAACTTTATGGAATTAAATGAATATTTATGATATTAAATAAATATTTGATGAAAATTGGTATGAGATAGTTTATTTAAGTGTGATAAAATAGATGAGATTTATACGTATTTTATTACACGAGTATAATTGTAATATTCTAATTTAATTAAATAATTAAATTAGAGGAGTGAGAATTTGTTAAATAATGTTATGATTATAATTGTTAAATAGAAATTATAATTTTACTAATAAGGTTAATTTTATTTCTTAAGGAATTAAAGGTACATAATCTAGTTTATATTTCTAGTTTATGTGTTCTTGAGTTTCTTTTAAAATTGGAGTTTTGGTTAATGAATTTGTGGGTTACGATGTTATCTAGAAACAAATTTGTAGAAATCAAATTCATGTATTTATACTAAAGAAGAGGAATTTGGGTTTTGATTGTAATGTGTGTTTTGGTGTACTTTGGGACTAAAGTTGATGATGAATTCATGATGAAAACTTTAAATTGAAAGATGATTGTTGTTCTCCTCTATAAAACGAAAACAACGCAACTTGAACGGATCAAATTGGTTAAGAAACGAATTCTTGATGAATGAATACACTCAGTATGTTGAAAATAAGAAAAATTAGTATAAACAAATTAGAATTAGTATAAATCAAGTCCCACATCAACTAAATTGAGAACTTTACCCTTTGCTAAACCTATAAATAGAAGGGCTTGATCCTTTGTTTCATTCACCAACAATAAGGCCTCCAATTTTGAGAAATGCTTTGTTGTGGGAGGACTTTTTATAAAGATCTTCTCTTAGTTAAATTTTGGTCGAGTACGTATTCAGTTTGTGGAATTCGTATTTTCAGGTATGTTTCTTATTTAATTTTTGGTAATGTTATTATTTTAAATATTGTATTTAGTTTGCTAGTTAAAGTTTGTATTTTGGAAGTTTAGTTAGTTTTGTTAGAAAACTAGTTAGTTTACTATGTTTATTTTGGCTTGTAATTGATTATGTAAATGAGTTATAATGATTGTAATTAGAGATATGAAACCTTAACATCATCCAAGTGTAACCAAAACTCACAAAATAAAAGATTTACAAAGAACCTTGTTAGGCAGTTTTTGGGACTGAGCTTGAGGAACCTCTGTGCTTTTGATTTATGTCTAAAAGCATAATTTGATGATTGTATGTTATATCCCTCTAAGTTCTGAAGATTTCCTAACTTGAATGAACCAAAACGGAGTTAAAATGAATCCGTGGTGAAGATTTTAGTAAACCATGTCTAGAAATGAAAATTGAATGAACAGTGACTATAGTGTCAAATTATGGAATAGCTATGTTGCCTGAAAAATTCTGAGTTTCTGGGTAGTTGTAGTGCACTGAGTTAGGAAGCCATAGGCTTTGGAATGACCTCATTCCGACCTCGGATGAGGGAGTTACGGTGATTGGAAAGAAATGTGTCGAATTTGTCAAACTGAAAGTCAGCAGCGGGATGTGCTATTCGGGACACTGTTTCAATCAGTTAATGTTTTCACAAACTTCTGGGCTTTTGGTATGTTATAGTACACTGAATTAGCTTTCCATAGACTCCGGAACGGACTAATTCCGACTTCGGAGCAAAGAGTTATGACCATTCAAAGTAGTCGCGTCAAAACTGTTTAACCAACTCGGGGCAGTCACCTTGAACGAATTTTTCGGAATTCTGTGTTTTGAATTTGGAAATGGTCAAAGAATGAAAGTTGTAGCGTCGGAAGTTAGCTTCGCGTGGGCTCAATAATCGCTCAAAAATGTTTTGAAACGAATTAGTTATGACTATTTTAGCGAAACAGGGTAAAGTTGGGAAAAAAAAATTGAAGACTGTTATGAACGTCAATTTTTGGCACGCTTTTTAGACTACTTAACAAACCCGAAATGAGAGCTTAGTATTTCTTAAAAATAGTCTTGTATGCCATGAAAAACATACTAAAAAAAAATGCCTTACGATTAGATAAGTAAATTGCAAGCTATTAAACCGCGAAATGGGTGTCAAAGGTGAGGGGCTGCTGCCTTATGAAATTATATTGAACCTAGTAATATAAAACGAAGGGGATATAAATGGTTTATGTTTTGATACGTAAAGTATTTACATACTAAATCCATGAGAGAATCTTTTGGGCATAAAAAGGTTATAACGGACAAAAGTTTCTAAAGAAACATAGAATGGTTTTAAGACAAGAACAAAATATTATAGTTAAATAAAATTAGTTTACATTGAGTACGTGAATTTTGTATGTGAAACTAATATGTACATGTATGTATCCTCAATTTGTGTAGGATCATCATAGCGCAGATAAGTTATAAACATTAAACAACATCCAAGGCAAGTTTTTCAGTTCTATTATGTTTGTGGACTAAATGTGATTATGTGGTGAGTTACATACCATGCTTTATGAATTGTTAAGGTCAAAATATGACCAAGTTAATTGGGTTATGGAACTCAATTTATATGTGATATGTGATAGCACATGCATGTTGTATAATGTAACTCGATAAATTAGAAATGTAGAATGCATGAATTGTGTGCTATGTGAAACATGATAGACTGTTAAATTTGCTGGGCTGTCGAGCTCAACCTTGCAAATAACCACTTTTGCAGGTTCAAGATTCAAGGTAAAGTTATGTGTTACTTGAAAGACATGAATCAAATGTGATACTTGAAGATTTATATACTTTGTTGTGTTATTATTTGAACCATGTTTAAGGTTTTGAATAATGTATTAATGTTGAATTGTAATATTATTTTGCGAATGCAAACTATTGTAGTATTACAATGATTCTGAGATATTTAGATATAAAGGTTGAAGGTTTTGGGAACGAGGATAGTTTGTAATAGAAAATTTTAATTATTCCGCAAATTTCAATGGTTGTATTATCGTTTAATGATATAAATTTAGAGGTTGAATGTATTATTAACGACCGAAGTCGAGAATTAAATTGTATGAATTTTGGGGTCGTTACAGCGGCCTTTTGAATTAGAGTTTGCACCGCAGCGCTGGGACCGGGTAAAAGCCACTGAAGAGTGGCGCTGCAACGTGGGTCTTGTGTATGAAGCTGGCGCCGCGGCGCCTGTACTAGGGTTTGCACAGTGATGAAGGCTTATGAAGATAAAAGGAAGATGATTGTTTAGTAATGGACTAAAACCTAAAATGACATTATTTAAAATGTTTAAACCTTAAGTAATACACTAAAGTTTGGAAATAACTTACTCGAACGTGAACGATGTAAATCATAACAGTAAACCGAAACCAATGATAAACAATCTAAGGCATAATTAGATTGAGAAGAAGGGTAAGATAAGTTAGATATTATACATGTATGACTTTGAACTAATGTGGTATGCTATGTGGTTATGTGTTGTAGAGACCTTAAAGACTCAAAGGAAAAGTAATTATATAGTAGCAGATGCTAAAGGCAAGTATTCTGACCCTTGTATGAATTCTTTGGACAAGCTTTATAATTCATGTACCTTACGCATAAATTGATGTATGATGAAATCGAAGCCAATTCTTTCGGCTAGACTTAAGATGTTTTGGATTTCTTATAATCTATTGGACTGTTGTCAATGTTTTACCAAACTATTTTGGTGTGGTTTCAAAATAAAGACTGAGTATGCTAAACAAATGTATTGTCGTCAAACGACAGGCACGTGAGGTTGCCACAACATAAACATACATACGTTTAAAGAAAGTAGTGTTGTACAACATAGAGTACTATATGCTGATCACCTAGACGTGCTCGTAAATAATGTCGAACTTACGGACTTAATGCTGGGTTGTCCTTTTCAAAGAAAGTATGAAATGTTCAAGGTCTTGAACCAGAATTGATGTTTTACTGAATGTTATTCATTGTGAAACGTTTTAAGAGAAGAGAAGTGCTATTTTGAATTATCGATAGTACTTCATAACTATTGTTCAGTTATTGAAGATATATAATTTAAATGTTTCAAGCATATTGTTAAATGAAATTGTCATACTTGCTGAGCTAGTTATGCTCACTCTTGCTTGAACCATATGAATACAGCTAAGACCAAACGGACCGAAGGATCCGGAAAAGATAAAGGGAAGACTAAGGCGAACCTATAGATTGCTTTTGTAATAGTATATGTTGAATGTTGATATTATGACAAGAACGAATGTAATGGTTATTAAGAACTTGGGAAATAGTAATATTGTTTGGAATATATGTAAGACATATTCGTTCTTTTGAGGCATTTTAATTGAATGTATGTATGAACTGTAGCACCGTGTAGCACCATATGTCGGGTTGGAAGATACCCGGATTTGGGGGCGTTACAGGTTGGTATCAGAGCAATAGGTTATAAAACTTAAGGGGGAAAATAAAACCTTAAGTCATAACCTTAAGAAAGCCAAAGATGTAAAAGATGAAAATTAACCCTAAAAATGCATTATATATGATATGTGTTTTTATTATTCTACTAACGTGTACTAATCAAACTAAATTGTTTTGTTGTAGATGTTAGGAGAAAATGAAATGTATAGGGATATATATGTAGTAAGTGAAGAATCGGTGAATAAAATAGAGATCATACTAAATCCAATAGCAGCAGAGCCTGAAGTAGTAGTTATTGAGTCTGGAGACTCGGAGAACCTAGACCTAATGTCTGTGTTCGATGGCATGTCAGAAAAAGAGGTGGAGGTAGTGTCCTTTAACCCAGTAGCACTTGTAACGCCCCAGAAAATCAAACCTTTTGTAAATACTTTTATAATGAATAAAATAACATTATTTATTATTATTATGTACTAGTAAGATGAATGTCATTCTATAACCTAGAAACGTCGGAACGTCGTAATATTTTAACTACGTGAAAGAATTAAAGTGTTTGAATTTTCAAGTTAAAAATAAAAGATTTTCGAGAAATTTTTTGAAAAACACTATTCATCGTTTTTCGCTCGAGAATTATTTTTGAACTTTCGAGAAATACGGAATGTTATAATATCAAGGTGAGATGGATTATGTAATAATAATTCAAGTATGGAAAACGTAATATTTCTCCTGCGGACTTAATTTGAGAACGTTAAAGATTTAAAATCAAAAGGAAATGGACTTGTGGATTATGTAAGATGTATAAGACCAATAGGAATTTGATGTGCAAGCCCAAGTAATTGTTAATATTAAGCCCATAGCAATTCAAAGCAAGCCCAAAAGATTAAGCTAATCAAATTAAATCTAAGCCCATGTAATGATCCAATGGGTAAAACTAGATCCATGGGGCAACCCATGGGTGAATTGGTGACCAAGGGTTTATTTTGGAGGCCAAGTAATAAGTGTGGTTAGCAAGATTGCTTGGGAGCTAAGGAAGGAATAGTAAGGAGGTTATTAAAGGAGGTGGGATGTCTTAATGACCAAATTACCCTAACTTTAGAAATACTATAAATAGAGGAGGAGTTGGCTCATTAGTTGTTTGTTAATTTCATCCAAGATAAGATAGCTTATGGGTTAGAGAGAATAAGCACCTATAAGCTAAAACTTCCATTGTTAGATTTTCAAGAAGGAGAAAGCTAGTCATCCAAGTTAAATGATCTTATGATCTTATATTCTTCCATCTCCACCACGATAGCTTGATAGAGAAGTGATGAACATGTATGCTAAGAAAACTTAAGAAGGGATAAGCTAAATGACTTAAGTATTAATAAGCCGGAAAAATGCACTTTGTTCATGAACAAGCTATGAACTAAAGAAGAACTTGTAAGCCTTATATCATGTCTATATGTATGAATAATAGTATGATAATAAGATGTAACAATGATGGTTAGAAGGCTTTAACTATCAGAAGCCATGAGATCCAAAGTTATATGAAATTTATACTTTAATAAGTAAATAAGTTCTTGAAGAACATGTAATGACTTAACATGAAAATAAGTTGTTGTAATATGTAGGTTGAAATGTCTAATTAATGGATTGAATCTATTTGGAATGATCAACAAATCACTAGTAACAACGTTTTGCCGGAATTCACACGATTGGACGATAATCGTCAAATTTGTAAAATTCTCGGAATGGAAGTCGGATTTTGTGATTGATCTCGGAAACATTAGTTTTCGATGAAGACAAGTCTTATTTGGCATTATAGAGTTGCAGACTCAAAAATGACCGAATTCTGACTTAGAACGAAGAAACGAGCGTTGAACGTTCAAGAACGTTTATTGTTTTCGTTAAAAATGAACTAATAGGTGAATTTTTAGTTAATGAAGTCAAATAGATAAAATTCTTTCATGAACACGTAGTGCATGTAATTTGTGAAACATAGGCTCTTGAACGAGCCAATTCGAACTTATAACGAAGAAGTTACGAGCCCGGGAGTTTCACAAAATTTCAAGTCTGTCAAAATTTTCTGGTGCACAGAGCTGGCGCCGCGGCGCCAGCCCAAGGCTAAATAGCCCTTGTCGCAGCGTCGAGCTTGACCGAGCAAAGCTATCACCTACTGTTAGTTGGCGCTGCAGCTCGGCCATATCAAAGGAGACTCGCGTCGCAGCGCCAAGTCCGGTCTTTTAGTCCTAGCATGTGGCGCCGCAGCGCGGCACAGAGAAGGAATACTGGTGCCGTAGCGTCAGCCTTAGGGTTTAGACAGTAAAGAATGGTTATAAGTAGAATATGAATGGTAATTGATTAACAATGAACTAAGGATCTTAATGTAACATTGTTAAGACATGTTTAAACCTTAAGTATGATCACTTAGGGTTGAAGTAACTCAATTGCATATGAACGTAAGAATGACGTAACGGAAAGCCGGGACCATTAATAATAAATCTGCTATGTATTTAGATTGAGAAGAAGGGTAAGATTCTTTAGGAACCATGTATGTTGTTTATGTCCTAATGTGTTATGTGATATGATCATCTACTGTAGAGACCTTAAAGACTTAAAGTGTACGTGTTATACCTGTAGCAGACGCTAAAGGCAAGTATTCTAATCCTTGTTCCAGTTCAATCTGGACAAGCTTTGTGATTCGTGTATTCTTACACATGAGTTAATGTCTGATGAAGTCAACGCCAATTCTTTCGACTAGACTTACGATATGTTGGATTTCTTATAATCTATCAAAGTATTGTTAATGATTTACCAAACTAATATTGGTGTGGTTTTAAAAAGGAGACTGAGTATGCTAAATTGTTTTGTCGTCAAGCGACAGGCATGTGAGGTTGCCACAACTTAAACGTACATATATTTAATGAATGTAGTGTTGATCAACATAGAGAACTATAGGCTAATCACCTAGATGTGCTCGTAAGCTATGCCGAACTTAGTGCCGGGAGTACTTATGAAATGCTCATGGTCTTGGACCAGAATTGATGTTTTACTGAATATTGTTATTGTAAAACGTTTTGAATGAAAAAAAGTGCTATTTTGAATTATCGATAGTACTTCATAACTATTGTTCAGTTATTGAAGATATACGATTCCTATGTTTCAGGAATGCTAGTTTTATGAGAATTGTTGTACTTGCTGATCTAGTTAGGCTCATTCTTGCTTGAACCATACGAATGCAGCTAAGATCGAACGGACTGACGGATTCAGCAAGGATAAAGGGAAGGCTAAGACGAACCCGTAGATTACTTATGTAATAGTATAGGTTTATAATGATAATATTTGATATTATGATAAGGACAAAAGTAACGGTTATAAAGAACCTGGGGGAATGTTTATATTATTTTGAATATATATAAGACATATTCGTTCTTTTGAGGCATTTCAATTAAATGCTTGTGTGAACTGTAGCATCGTGTAGCACCATCTGTCAGGTTGAAAGATACCCAGATTTGGGGGCGTCACAGAACTTGCAGAAACGACGGCTCTGGGGGAGTCAATGATGTCACTGTTTATGACAGTATTGGATAGAAATATCCATTATTGTCAGGAGGTGAAAGAATTAAAAGAAGAGCTTCATGCTGTCTTAGAAGATAAGACAAGTATGGAGACTATGTGGGAGGAGGAGCATGACGAACATGTTTTGGCTAAGGACAAGGTCTATGAGCTGAAACACGAGGTCTTTGAGCTCAAACAGGAGCTAAAGACCAAGAAGCAGAAGATAGGGAGGATGTCCTACATTCATAGGAGTTCTCATGCAGACTTCCAGCAGCAGGTAGCTGGGTATCCGATTGAGGCAGGACAGACACGTCATACTATCAGTCGTGATATTATTGTCGGTCTTGCCAACGAAGATTTTGAGAATGCCATAAGGCAGATGCAACCTAGTATTAGCTAGAGTAGATTTAGATATATACATATGATGTATCTAGTAGTGACGTAAAACCCTCTTTTGTATATCAAAGGGTAGTCTTTTATAAATTCCAATTTTTGGAAAGCAATTGCGGGATAGAAATGTAATCAACTAAGGCTGTGTAATGAACGAATGATGTAGTATTATACTACAAGAAAGTAAATCAATATAAGCCTCTTTATGGAAAATATTGTGTAATGAGTTGAAGTTATTGTTTAAGTAATGAATAATAACTCACTAACAAGAAGAAAATAATAATGACGTGTTGTTTATCTTAACAGCAAAATGCCGCCAAGAAGGAGACAAAGAAATCAAGATGCTAATGCGAATCAACTGGAGGGAGGTCCGGTTAACCCAATGCAAGAGTTCGTTAACTTGTTAATGGCCGTGTTTAATAGAAATGGGGTTAATATACCCGTAAATCCTGAAGTAGTACGAGCAACTACTTTTAAGGATTTTAAGAGTGTCGGTCCGCTGGAGTTCAAAGGAACTACAGACCCAATAGAAGCCCAGACTTGGGTAAAAGAAATAGAGAAGACATTTGTTACTGCAAATGTCGATGAGGGGAAAAAGGTTGCTTTTGATACCTACATGATGAAGGGAGAGGCCAACTTCTGGTGAGAGGTAAACCGGGCTAGGGTTGGTATAGAAAATTTAACGTGGACGCGGTTCAAGGAGTTTTTCTTCGAGAACAACTTTCCCATGAGTATGTAGGGGAGGATGGAGATGCGGTTTTTGGAGTTGAAACAAGGGTAAATGACAGTTCCCCAATACGCTGCCAAATTCAATGAATTGGCGCGGTTTGCTCCACATCAGGTGGACACTGAAGTGAGAAAGGCTAGAAGGTTTGAGCAGGGCTTAAAACCCTGGCTCTATAGCCGAATATCGGTGTTCCAAAGTACTTCTTTTGGAACCATACTAGAGAGAGTAATAATTGTCGAAGGTGGGAATGAGGCTCTAAGCCAATACCATAAGGAGAAGAAAAATAAGGGAAAGGTAGACGTGGGAGTAAAGCTCAAGGGAGCCAGTGGTAGTGGCGAAGGTCAGAAGAGGAAAAGGTTTAACTTTGGGAATACCGGAGTAAAGCAACGGGTCGTAAGAAGAGGATGGAGGCATGCAAGACCTGTGGGAAGACTCACTTAAGAGTCTGTCTCAAGGGAAAAGTAATATGTTACAACTGTGGACAGGAGGGGAACATTTTGTCTAACTGTCCAAGTCCAAAGAAGAATCGCAGATGCTTTGTATGTGGATCAATTGACCACATAGCAAAGAACTGCCCGAAGAAGGGGACGGATGAGAATAAGGGCGCTAATAGCTGTAAGTTAGCTATTGGTGCTCCAGCGTAGCTGGGTAGGCCGATGGCCTGTACCTTTAATATGACCATCCAAGATGCAGTTGCATTAGGGGATGTAGTTGCAGGTATTATCCCGATCAACAATATAAATGCTTACGTACTGTTTGATTCGGGTGCTACTTGTTCGTTCATCGCATGTGATTTTGCTAGACGATTATGATTACTTCCCGAAAATTTGGTTGTACCTTTGAATATTAAGGTAGCAAACGAAGAGATAATTCCTGTTGAAGATATTCATAGGAGTTGCTGGGAAGATATACGAGGTTATAAATTATCGGTAGATTTGATACCGATAAAATTGGGAGAATTCGATGTAATTCTCGAAATGGATTGGTTGTTTAACCATGGGACAATTATTGATTGTCAAAAGAAATGTGTAAATATTAGAACGTTGAGACAACCTTAAGTAGTATTTTATGGTAATAGAGCACCGAGGCGTTCGTATTGTCTTACCATAACACAAACTAGAAAACTTCTGAGGAAGGGATGTGTAGGTTATTTGTGCCATGTTGTTGATACCTAGAGAGTGGGAGCGACCATGGAACAAATACCTATAGTTAAAGAATTCAAGGATGTATTTCTAAGTGAATTGCTGGGTCTTCCAGCGGATAGGGAGACCGAGTTTATAATAGACATTGTGCCAGGAGCGGCACCAGTCTCTAGGGCACCGCATCCTATGGCACCAGTGGAGCTGAAGGAGTTAATGGTTTAGTTACAAGAACTGTTGGATAGAAAGTACATTCAACTGAGTGTTTCACCTTGGGGAGCACCAGTACTATTTGTAAAGAAGAAAGACGGGTCGTTAAGACTTTGTATCGACTATCGAGAGTTGAATAAGTTAACGATAATGAATAAATATCCATTGTCCAGGATCGATGATCTCTTTGATCAGTTGAAAGGGGCAAAGTTGTGACGCCCCCAAAACAGGTATACAACACCTATTCTGAGTCGTCAATAATATGGTACAGAAACAACTACAACTTTATTAATACAACATAAAAACTGTGAGTGTAAATACAAATATTGTCATCTAGACAATATCCACACTCAAATAAGTCCTCAATACAATTATTGGAACAATATTTTACAAAAAAAAATGGTGAGGACTACTAAAACAACTTCCTAGAACCTTCATTCCATACCCCGACTAGTACCTGCTACATTCTCGCCTCCTGAGAAGCAAATGGAACAACAAGAAAAAGGGTGAGCTCAACTAGCCCAGTAAAGAATATTATGACTAAGATAATATACAACAAATTATCGTTAGTCTTCAACAGGGAAAAATTTAATAGAATACAATAGACAACAAGTTTTAATTCAATATTCGCAGTGGAAAATAATAATTCATAGAGAAGTTACGTAGAGAATGAAATCTACGATTATCTTTGAATTTAAAAGTCCATCATCAACATTTTATCCCTGTAACATCAATCAATAAATATCTTGAATCAAATAGTCATATTTGCACTACAGGCCAAAGATATCCATCAGTTGGTCATGTTCACCTCAACACCTGTTCATCTTTGCACTACGGGCCAAAGATATTCATCAGAAATTATTCATCTTTGCACTACAGGCCAAAGATATTCAGTTATATCATCATTTAAGACTGAGGATGATGAAAAATATTTTAAAGAAAACGAATCCAGTGAAGCAAAATAACAAATATTAAGGATTCGTATTTCGATTTATCCATGTCCAAAAATACCTTATCATAGTGAAGTAAAATTCAAGAATGATCAAAACATGGATACAATCAAAGCTAGTATCCAGAATAGATATTTGGATGAAAAGAAGGAAATTTCAATTTTCGGTAAATAGTAACTCGTGAATAGTAACTCGTGAATAGTAACTCATGAATAGTAACCCCGACATGAAAAGTTCTAAATTTGATAAAAAGTTCAGATCAATACTTCGGCATAATGATATTGAAGAAAATAATATCATTTAAGAAGAAATAACATCCCTTACCTCGGAAAGACGGTACTTCTGACTAGAATACTAGATATAGTGCTGAAGGAAACTTGAACCGTATAGCAACACTCAAAGTATTAAATACTCACAAGAATACGCTCGATATAGAGAGAGAAATAGAGAGAAACTTGTGTTTCTGGTGTGATTTTCAATTCTAACCTAAGCACCCTATTTATAGGAAAATACTTAGAACACCAAAGCAGAAAATTTAATATAATAATAATATATTTATCAAATTTTCCTTAGCCCACCTCTAGACATCTGATCTCAGCCCATTTATATCACATGTTAGCCCACTTAAATGCCAAAAAACGTTTTTCTTCAAAATAATAAATAAAACTTCTAAAAATCAATTATTTCGGAACTTAAGAACTTCAATAATTCATAATAAATAGCCCTTTTAATAGAAAATTCGAATCTTGCGAGTTTTTATAGGAAATTCAATTCTCTACAACTTTGCAGAAGAAAGTTTTTCCAAATTTCAAACAAAAATTGACCGAAATCCATAAACGGGCGATTTTACAGTCAATAATAAATTTTCGGTCAAGAATTGTGTCCACCAACACACAAAACATGTGTTAATCATTTAATGTCACAAAAATACTCTTTCTCCTCATATACTCATATATCCCACATTTATTATAAAAATATCACCATCAATATATTATTAAAATAATATATTTAAATGAATTATTTTATTAGAAAAAGATAAAATATTAATTTTCAACAATTGTCACATTAAAAATTTTCTCCATCTATATCCACATAAAATTAATATTTTTCTCATCATATAAATCAATAATTAATTATACCCAAATAATATTACAGAATCACAGTACTGGCAACCAGGTCGTTCCCAGGAAAGAGGGGGCTTTCCAATAAGGATCTCTCCTTACTGGCGCGCAATTAGATGACCAAAACTCTCCTTAGACAGAACTTTCTAGACATTGCCAATAATGTTATCTAATAATATTATTCAGATAATATGAATTATTGTTCCAATAATAGAAAATACTGTGTAGTGACAATTATTAAAACAACAGTAATATAAAATATCAACGCAGCAATTATTGAATCAATAAAATACAATATTAAACAGTAATTACTGTAACAATTATTGAGTAGTGTCTTCTTACGTAAGAATCAATAATTGGTGCAATACCGTGTGCTACTGTGCAACAACGCGTATTACTGTGTTTTAACCACCGGGTATTCCAACAGTATTAACGGTAACAACTATGCCGTTATTTATAAACAACTTATTTTTGTCGTTTTCTTCATCCAATCGCTTTCCGTTATGGGGCCCACACAAGGCTGCGCCGTCGTACGAATATTCCCCGACAACAAGAATATTCCACGACCAAACAAATATTCCCCGACAATAATGAATATTTTAGGACCACTTGCTTATTTAAAATATTTGCGCATTTTACCCATAACTAACCACATTAATCAAATCAACCCTTACTATTTCAAAATAATAAATAGAGGAATTAAATTTCATTTATTAATAATTTGGGGTCTTACAAAAGTATTTTTCTAAAATAGATTTGAGGACGGGGTATCATCAGTTAAAAGTTAGAAAGGAGGATGTAGCAAAGATGACATTTAGGACTCGTTACGGTCATTATGAGTTTCTGGTGATGTCATTTGGGTTGACTAATGCACCAGCCACATTTATGGATATGATGAACAAAGTGTTCAAATAATATTTGGACAAGTTCGTCGAAGTGTTTATCGATGATATTCTAGTCTATTCTAAGACGCCAGAAGATCATGCTGAACACTTAAGAATAGTGTTGGAGACACTAAGAAAGGAGAAGTTATATGCGAAGTTCACTAAGTGTGAATTTTGGTTGGAAAGGGTGCAATTTTTAGGTCATGTTATTGACCATGAGGGGATTTTAGTAGATCCATCGAAGGTGGAAGTCGTAATGAATTGGGAACAACCAAATACGCCGACTGAGGTGTGGAGTTTCCTAGGGTTAGCGGAATACTATCGGAGAGTCATCCAAGATTTTTTAAAGATAACTACTCCGTTGACTAACTTGACAAGGAAGACGGTGAAATACGCATGGGCTGAGAAATGTGAAGACAATTTTCAAGAACTGAAGAAAAGGTTGAGTGAGGCACCTGTTTTGTCATTACCCGATGACACAGGAAATTTCGTAGTTTATAGCGATGTCTTGCATAGAGGACTTGGTTGCGTGCTCATGCAGCATGACAAGGTCATTGCGTATGCATCACGATGGTTGAAGGATTATGAGAAAGTTTACCCTACTTATGATCTGGAACTGGCCACAATAATGTTTGCCTTAAAGATATGGAGACATTACATATACGGGGAGAGATGTGAGATATACACGGACCATAAGAGTCTAAAATATATCTTCACACAAAAGGAGTTGAATATGAGACAAAGGAGATGGCTGGAGTTGATAAAGGATTATGACTGTGAAATCCTGTATCACCCTGGAAAAGCCAATGTAGTGGCCGATGCCTTAAGTAGGAAGGGTCGGGAGAAGTGGTCTATGTTAACGACTCAAACTGAGTTAATAACATAAATGACTAGGATGGAGATAGAGGTGAAGTTGCCAAGTGAGTCGGGGCAGAGATTATTTACGACAGAGATTCAATCTACCATAGTAGAGAGAGTCAAGGAGGTGTAACTCCGAACGACGGAGTGCGACCAGATGAAGAAACGGTTAACTGAAGAATAAGATATAAAGTATAGTCTTGATAATGAGGGATTATTAAGATTTGAAGGAAGAATTTGGGGTCCGAATGAGACAGAATTAAAGGAGCAAGTGTTACAAGAAGCTCATAGTTCGAGGTACTCGATTTATCCTGGTAGCACTAAGATGTATCAAGACCTTCGACAGAGTTTTTGGTGGCCAAACATGAAGAGAGAGATAGCTGAGTATGTGAGTAGGTGCTTGACTTGTCCAAAAGTTAAGGCCGAACATCAACGACCAAGTGGCTTGTTACAATCATTGGAGATTCCGGAATGGAAGTGGGAGCATATCACGATGGACTTAGTGGTGGGACTTCCGATTACAACGAAAGGGTACGACGCATTTGGGTAATAGTGGACCGGTTGACGAAGTCGACTCATTTTTGCCAATAAGGGTCAAGTATAACTTTGACCAGTTAGCTAAACTTTATGTTAAGGAAATTATTTCCAGACATGGAGTACCAGTTTCGATTGTGTCAGATCGTGATCCATGATTCACGTCGAACTTTTGGAGAAGTCTACAAGAACAGTTGGGAACACAGTTGAAGTTAAGTACGTCGTATCATCCACAAACTGATGGGCAAAGTGAAAGGACAATTTAGACGTTAGAAGATATGTTGAGATCTTGCATCATGGATTTTAAGGGTAGTTGGGATGATCACCTACCATTAGTAGAGTTTACGTATAACAACAGTTATCATGTAAGCATAGGTATGCCACCTTACGAAACTTTGTACAGAAGGAAGTGCAGAACACCATTGTGTTGGGATAAAGTGGGAGAACACCGAATGTTAGGACCTAAAATAGTGCAGCAAACAGCGGATGTAGTGAAGCTGATACGAATGTGATTGGTAGCAGCTCAAGACAGACAAAGGAAGTTCACCGACTTGCATCGAGTAAATAAAGAGTTTGAAGTAGGATCGTATGTATTTCTAAAGGTATCTCCCTAGAAAGGAAAGATACGCTTTGGAAAGAAGGAAAAGTTAAGTCCCAGGTTTATAGGACCTTTTGAGATATTAGAAAAGGTGAGAGGGGTAACATACGTGTTAGCCTTACCTCCAGACCTAGAACGAATACATAACGTGTTTCATGTTTCTGTATTACGTCCTTATAAGCCAGATTATAAGCACGTAATAGAGTATGAGCCTATTCATATTGAGAAGGACTTGACGTACGAAGAGATGCCTATTCAAATCATTGATAGAAAATAGCAAGGTCTGCGAAACAAAGTTATACCTTCAGTAAAGGTGTTATGGAAAAACCACGATGCCGAAGAAGCAACGTGGAAACTTGAAGAAAAGATGAAAAAGAATTACCCTCATTTGTTTGTGTAATTTTTTTTAGCGAGATTCTGGGGACAGAATCCTTATAAGGGGGAGAGAGTGTAACGACCCAGAAAATTAAGCAATTTATAAAATAATTTTATTTGATTTAATAATGAATAAAATTATATTAAATGTTATTATTACGTGTTAGTAAGATGAATCTTGTTCTATAACCAAGATATGTCGGAACGTCATAATATTTTGGCTACATAAAGGAATTAAAGTGTTTGAATTTCCAAAACGAAAATAAAAGCTTTCTGAGAAATTTTCTGAAAAATACTATTCACAGATTTTTGCTCGGGAATTATTTTTATATTTCCGAGAAATACGTAATGATAGAATATTAAGAGAAGATGGATTATGTAATAATAATTCAAGTATGGCAAACACAGTTTTTCGCCTGCGGACTTAATTCGAGAACGTTAGGAAAAGTAAAGCGTTAATGAGTAAACAATAATTGTATAATAGCAAGTATTATATGTGACAATGAATACGAGTATGATACGGAGTATTATATGAGTATGTATGAATAATGGTATATCGTATATTATGAATAAGTATACGAGTTAGAATACAAGAAGAATACGTGTATAATACTTTATAAGGCTTTAAGCCAATTGGATTGGACTTGTGGGATTTTGTGTAGAAATTGTACAAGCCCAAGGGAATTAATGTTAAGGCCCAAATGTTTGTTAAATACAAGCCCAAAGAATAAGTTAAGTTAATTAAATCTAAAGCCCAAATTAAAAATCGGATCTATGGATCGATCCAATGGGTAAGAATGACCCATGGGGCAGCCCATGTGGGCCTCATGATCACATGGGTGATCTTGGTAGCCAAGCAAAAGATAAGAGTCGTAGAGGCCAAGTAAAGTGGTTTTTACTTGGTGACTAAGCTAGGAATAGTAAGGAGGTTAATTAAGGAGGTGGATTGGTTTATTGACTAAACTACCCTAACTTTGGTTTTCCTATAAAGAAGAGACTTGCTAGATCATTTGTTACTTGTTAGATTTCCACCAACATTATAAGTGCTTATTGGTTAGAGAGAAAAAGCTAGAAAAGTTAGACTTTGTTAGTTCAAGAAGCAAGAAGTAAGAACAAGAAAGAATCAAGTAAACTTGAAAGGTAATGATCCTAGACTATTAATCTTCCATCTCTTCAATTGTAGGTTGATAAGAGAAGTGTTGATTGGTAGACATATATTCTAAGAAGTGATAAGAATGGCTAAGCAAAGGACTTAAATCTTAATAAGCCATGAACAAGTAATTTGTACTTAATTAAGTTATAAACTTATGAAGAACAAGTAAGAACTTATCATGTATATGATGTAATGAAATATACTTGGTTAAGATGTTAGTATAATGGAATGAATCCTTTTGAAACGATGAACAAATCTTAAGTAACGATGTTATGGCAGAATTCACGAGTTTAGATGATAATCGTCGAAATCGTGAAATTCTCGGAATGGAAGTCAAAGTTTGACATTGAGTTCGAAAACTTTGGTTTTCGATGGGGATAAGTCTCATTTGGCATTATAGAGTTACGGACTCAAAAATGACCGAATTCCGACTTAGAACGAAGAAACGAGCGTTGAACATTCACGAACGTTTATCGTTTTCATTAAAATGAACTAAAAGGTGAATTTTGAGTTAACGGATTCGAAAATCTAAAATTCTTGAATGAACACGTAGAGTATGTAATTTATGAGCTAATGACTTTTGAACGAGCCAATTCGAACTTAAAATGATCAAATTTGGAGTTCGGGAAGTTCCCAAAGTAGGAAAAACTGTCAAAGTATCTGGTGCACAGAGCTGGCGCCAGCCCAAGGCTAAATAGGTGGCACTGCAGCACCGAGCCATGCCCAGAACCTACTGAAGTTTCGCGCAGCAGCGCGGCCTTTTGAACTGGAGTTGGCGCTGCAGCGCCGGGACCGGGTAAAAGCCACTGAAGAGTGGCACTGCAACGTGGGTCTTTTGTATGAAGCTGGCGCCGCAGCGCCAGCACTAGGGTTTGCACAGTAATGAAGGCTTATGAAGATAAAAGGAAGATGATTGTTTAGTAATGAACTAAAACCTAAAATGACATTATTTAAAATGTTTAAAACTTAAGTAATACACTAAAGTTTGGAAATAACTTACTCGAACGTGAACGATGTAAATCATAACGGTAAACCGAAACCAATGATAAACAATCTAAGACATAATTAGATTGAGAAGAAGGGTAAGATAAGTTAGATATTATACATGTCTGACTTTGAACTAATGTGGTATGCTATGTGGTTATGTGTTGTAGAGACCTTAAAGACTCAAAGGAAAAGTAATTATACAGTAGCAGACGCTAAAGGTAAGTATTCTGACCCTTGTCTGAATTCTTTGGACAAGCTTTGTAATTCATGTACCTTATGCATGAATTGATGTATGATGAAGTCGAAGCCATTTCTTTCGGCTAGACTTAAGATGTTTGGATTTCTTATAATCTATTGGAGTGTTGTCAATGTTTTACCAAACTATTTTGGTGTGGTTTTTAAATGAAGACTGAATATGCTAAACAAATGTTTTGTCGTCAAACGACAGGCACATGAGGTTGCCACAACATACGTTAAAAGAAAGTAGTGTTATACAACATAGAGTACTATAGGCTGATCACCTAGACGTGCTCGTAAGTAATGTCGGACTTACGGACTTAGTGTCGGGTTGTCTTTTTCAAAGAAAGTATGAAATACTCAAGGTCTTGGACCGGAAATGATGTTTTACTGAATGTTATTCATTGTGAAACGTTTTAAGAAAAGAGAAGTGCTATTTTGAATTATCGATAGTACTTCATAACTATTATTCAATTATTGAAGATATACAATTTATATGTTTCGAGCATATTGTTAAATGAAATTATCATACTTGCTGAGCTAGTTATACTCACTCTTACTTGAACCATATGAATGCAGCTAAGACCGAACGGAACGAAGGATCCGGAAAAGATAAAGGGAAGGCTAAGGCGAACCTATAGATTCCTTTTGTAATAGTATAGGTTGAATGTTGATATTATTTGATATTATGACAAGAAATGTAATGGTTATTAAGAACTTGGGAAATGGTAATATTGTTTGGAATATATGTAAGACATATTCGTTCTTTTGAGGCATTTTAATTGAATGTATGTGTGAACTATAGCACCGTGTAGTACCATATGTCGGGTTGGAAGATACACGGATTTGGGGGCGTCACATAGTCCCGTCTGGAGTTTACTTCGTGGCGGTTGATCGTCATTATATATATATATATATATATATATATATATATATATATATATATATATATATTTACATTTAGTTCCGCCTGGAGTTTACTTCGTGGCGATTGATCGTCCTTATATATATATATATATATATATATATATATATATATATATATATATATATATATATATATATTTACATTTAGTCCCGCTTGGAGTTTACTTCATGCTAGTTGATTGTTCATATATATATATATATATTTACGGCTTTTATATATATAACTGTTTGCAGCTTTCATACATATTGCATCATCATGTGAGCTTAGGAATCATGTTATCACAAATTCAGTTCCTGAATCTAGATTAGGTTCCCATGATGGACATTTTCAGCTGTGACTAGCTTGTAAATTATTCACGGTGTTTGAATTTCCTTAGACAGCTCTCATGCCCACAAGGAGTTCGACACTGCTTTGTATATTATTTTCTCGAAGATGCTTCGCATCTCGAAAATAAAAGCAATCAAGCCGAACACATAATAAAATGAAAGTATCAAATGCCTCAATTACTATTGAGCATATGGGTTTGAAAAACCTCTTTTACAAAACATCACTGCTATATCTTGTTAAAATTGAACTTTTATACAAAATTCAAACCCTTTGTATATAGGTGCAAATGAGGCATATCACTACTTCTAGACAACTACACATGGACCTACACACATATTCAGATAAATGTTTAAAATGAAAAGTAGCGATCACCGTGTTACCACGGATGTCGGGGGGTGCCTAACACCTTCCCCTCGCATAACCAAGCCCCCGGACCCTAGCGAATCTCGGTTTCACAGACCAGTTACGTAGTGTCACATCACTTGGTCTATGTGTAAACCTTTTCTCGGTTGAGTTGGTGCAACCATTTAAAAATACTAACTGGCGACTCTTACAGTCCAATCATCGACATATACATGTCGGACCTTTTCACAACTAGTTTTTTCAAATAAATCTCACCTAACACGAGAACTTCAAAATACAAGAATAGAAAAGGGACAAACAAAAATCCCGATGTTGACAACCTAATTAAGAAAACCCTAACGATTAGTTAGAAAACCCTAATTGTTAAGTTAGGAACCCCTAATGTTCAATTAGGTAAAACCTAATTGGTAATTTAGGAAAGTTTAATGTTAATTAGGAAACCTTAATCCTAATTTGCAAGCCCTAAAGTAATTAGAAACCCCTAATTTCTAAATTAGAAAGCTTAATTTTCTACTTTAAACCCTAATTAGAAAATCCTAGAAATTAAATTGAAAAATCTAATGGTTAAAACCTAAGGGTTAAAACCTAAGGGTTAGTCAATTTACTAGTAAGCCATTAAAATTGTGGACAGAATGACTAAAGTGCCATTTTAAGCATTCTTTAATAAGAAAGTGTAAGAATCTAGCCAAGATATTAGTTGCTCACCAAGTCTTGATATCAACATGTGCTCAAAATCTTCCCATATCAGTCAATGTGTGCCACCTTGCAAGACTTGGATACATTAAATCAAAATATAAGATTAAAAAGTAAGAAATATCTTACTTTACTTAACAAGTTAGCCAAGTCTTTCTCTCTCTCCAAATTTCAAAAATGGGAGAGAAAGTAAGTGTTAAGTCAAGCCAATATCAAACTTTAGCTTTCCAATAACAGATTCAAGGATCGGAAGTTCAAGATTTGAGCATAAAAGGTATAAACTCTAGCTATCATTAGATCCTTGTGATTTATGTTAAAGTATGTGATTTGTTGTTTAAATATGTGTTAGAGGATGTTATTTAGTGATCTAATATGTTACATCAAGGATCCATAACATCTAGATGTAAGAAATGGGATTTTATGAACCGACTTAGAACCTTAAAAATAAGGTCTAACAGCCATATGTTAGGGCCCATAGATCTCAACCTGTTAGATGTTATGTGTGTTAGATGTTATAGACTTGTTCTCTTCCATGAGGAGAGTAGACTGGAAGTGGAATCAAGTCCATACCATGTATAGATCTCAAGATATGAGTGGTTAAACATGGTTGACCAAGCACAAAACTGATTTATGGAAAACCCAGAAATTTCCTAGATTTCCCAGAAAGTCTGACAGTGACTTTTGAGGCCCTAGATCTTGCAGTTTTTAAGTAGTTAAGTCATGTTAGTGTATTGGTCTTGTAGTCGGACATGTAGACTACACAATTGCTATTAGAACACCCACAGAATCAAAGTTATGGACGGTCAAAGTAGGGTTGACCAACTGCCCAGATGATTTTTCTGGAAAACTAGTAAACTCAAGAACAGTTTCCTGACAACAGTTTGACCGCCCTAGATCTTACTGATTGTGATGTTGTTAAGCTACAAAAGTGTATTACTTTTGTACATTGACATACATACTACAACACTGAACCATTAAACCATACTGAGTAAACTCAGAATCAAAGTTATGAAGATCCAACGTAGGTACCTTAAAATGTTCTTCATTTCTGGGTAACCCAAAAATGAAAAATAGCCTCTGACAAGGTTTTTGATGCCTTATATCTTCTTGATATGATGCAGTTTAGTCATGAAACTTGTTTGAGGTTGTAGTATTATATCAATACTATACCCTTAACACCATTAACTGTCCAGAAACTTAAGGATCTAAGATCGAGCTATGGTCAAAGTATGCACCCTGGTGATAGACATGAATCTTCTTGAGGGACCCTAGAACACCTATAGCGACAATTTTGTCGCTATAGACACCTTTAGCGACAGTTTAATTATAAAATAAATTATTTTATTAAATAATTAGAATAAATTGATTATTAATTATGAAAAATACATAATTAACTTCTAAAAATTATATTAAAGCCTAAAAATTGATTTTTAATAATTTGGAATATATTTCATTAATATTTTAATAATTTTAAATATTAATGATATTTAATTTATTTAATTATTATATTAAATAAATTACTTAAAAATGATTTTCATACTTTAAAAATCATTTAAAAATATATTAAAGTGTTAGAAAATATTTAAAGTTTTTTTGAATGACTTTTAATATTTTGGGATGAATTTCATTAATAATTTAATATTAATGATAATTAGTTTATTTAATAATTGTATTAAATAAATTACGAAAAAATAGTTTTAATGTTTTAAAAATCATATAAAAATGATATAAGGGTTTTAAAAATATTTTAAGTTATAAAATATAACTTTTGATATTTTGTCATGAAATACATTAATATTTAACATTAATGGCAGTTAAGTAATAATGGTTTTAAATATTTTAAAATTATTTAAATATGATATTAAGGTATTAAAAATAGTTTGAGATATTATAAATAATTTATAAAATTAGGACATGTATTTCATTAATATTTGAAATTAAATAAGTATTAATGATAATGGAATAACTTGATATTTAAAGCATATAAATATGTTGTTAATGATTGAAAAATCATGATAAATGATAATAATTATTTGAAAATTATTAAGAGCCTTTGAAAAATATTTTTATTAAATAATAAATTATCTAAGATAATATTGAAGCGTTTAGGTAGAGTCTTATGAATATTAGGCTCGATATTATATGATTAGGCAATCGAGTTGTCGAAATAGTACTGAACTCAACTTAGACTGAAATAGTTTGACTTGATACTAGGTCTTATGTGTTTTATTGACTGTTAGGATTGCGTGGTAATGTGTTTAGGTTATTTTATAACTGTATTTAATAGTGATGATATTATTCTAATTTGGAGATCGATATTATTAATATTAGGTCTTCAGATGAAGCTAAATAGATTGCGTAGTAGTAGTCGGCGATAAAGGCAAGTTTTTCTTGAACTATTCTTTCAACTAGTGGTTAATCATTGCTGATTATATCACGTCTATGATTTATTGATTCGCACGTTGTGCATGTTGCATATGTTCATCAGGTATGAAAGGCTGATCACCTTCATTACCATTTGGTCAAGTTAATTTATTTATGTTCATTATTGGCCATTCATTTTAATTGTCTCGGTCATTCAGTTATGAAAATTGATTTATGCTATTTCACAATTGTTATATTGTTGAAAGTCAGCCAACTTATTTTTCATTCCTTTCAATCATGATATATCATTTATATTGAATTTAAACTTGTTGGGCAAACTTGTTGCTCACCCTTATTATATCATGATAAACATTGCATATTAGGACGAATACGTCGGATACAGGCAAAGTCAAAGACAGTTCCAAGAATGGATTAGTGTAGAGTTAAAATTGTAGTAGTATTGTTAGGCAAGTAACATTATAAGTCATGTAGTATATGAATATGGATATTAAGTTAAGGTTATCGACCTTGGGGATTATCTGTAATGTTTAAGGTATAAATAATTTATGTTTATATCTTCTGCAATAGTTATAGAATTAATGTACCAAATTCGTGGTGATTAGTACCCGAATTTGGGGGCGCTACATGAGTTGTACAAACCTTTGTATGGGCGGAGGCTTTGTGCTTGCTCTCGATTCCTAACAATGATAATCAATAGAATGTCGGTGTCGCGCTATCAATATGCTTAAGGTGAGAAGGTGATTCTTTTCTCATATTATATTTGATAGATAGAGACTATTAAGATTAAGATAGAGAATATTAAGATTAGGCGCGAGTTCTTAAAACTCATGCATATGGCAAGTTCGGGACTCATAATTATATGGTATGTTTTGAACTCCTCAGCAAATGGACGCCTATGGTCTGACTAGGATAAGTTCTTAAACTCATATTATTGTGGCAAGTTCCTAAACTTCCAAAGTGTGGTAAGTTTGATGAACTATACTGGGTATAGAAAACTTCTGAGTTAAGAATTAAGAAATTTTGATATAGTAAGCATTGATGGTGTTAGAGATTGATATAATGAAGCAATGGAGTAAAGACTAAAGTTGATGGAGAAACATGGATTTTCTAAATCTTCTAGCTCTGCTAGATTTTCAAAATTTATTGACTTCGTGCTGATGTTTGCACTTTTATTTTCTTGAAAAACATTGGATCATGTGATTGAACCAATGATGTTTAAAAATAATACCGTTAGTCATATGTATATGCTAATTATTTCGGCTAAGATAAAAATGATTTGAAAATTTTCAAAATGTATTTCTGACCATGTACATTATTTGATATGGTGTAGAAAATGGTAAACGATGGAGTCATCAATTCAGTCAAACCTAGTGTTGGTTGTGATCGAAAGATCGTCAGCCGACTATGGTATGATGTAATATGACAAAATCATAAAATGGCGGAATCCTTAACGTATTACTAATCTGGTACGGTATCATGACGTTATAAAAGAATTTTTTGTTTTCTTTTAAATTATGAAGAAGGTTAATTAAGTTGGCTAAATTATTTCGATTGATGTCCGAATTTTTGATAAAAGTCTAAGCTATTAGACGGCTGTTGAAAAATAGTTATGGAATTCAAGCATTCTTGAGTATTTATGCCAAACCAGATTGCTCTGGTGCGGATTCAGATGTTGAAAAGTTGAGGTGAACAACCTTATAAGGGGACATATTTTTGGGGATAATGGTTCCGAATGTAACACATATAGTCGTTACAACACACTATGTTTCGGCCCAACGTAGTGGTACAATAGGTTGGCCACCTAGTGTACGTGTGGAGGGTGTTTTCAGTCTTTATGATTGATAAACACGCTGGTTTGTAGTGTGAAGGATTGTGATGAAGCACTAGTAAACCTAGAGAAGAGTTCATAGTCTTGTGACCCCTCAACATAATTTGGAATCTAAGATTATTCATACTACTTCCCGATTATTAAAAAATAGTGGAAGATTCTTATTCTTCTAAAGGATGAATGTAGTAAATAGAATGTTCCTTAGAAAGGAAAAAGTGGTAGAATGCAATAGAGAAAGTTATAATAATAAAAACTTATGAAAAGAAAATGGATAAAATTATTCAAAAAAATATGTAATAGTCAGAATAGTTCCAAGTAGAGGAGGTTTCGGTGATTCCGAGGACGAAATCCTTATAAGGGGGAGAGGAATTAAGAACCTGAATTTTAAGAAAATATTAAAATAAGAATTTAGTGAATAAAATTCTTAAGACATGAGAATGGTTCGAATAAGAATATATATATGCGTTGTGAGGTATGTGGTATGGTGTTGCATGGGGTAATATAAACTATGCAATAAATGATTTTTGTGTTTAATAAATATATTATTATTATTATATATATATTGTTATTTATTGAAGAGAAGATTTATTTGAAGTAAAGAAGATGGATAAAAATTTATCTATTGATATTAAATAATTTATGTGAAATTATTTTATCGTAGTAAGTTGGTGACATTAAATATCTTTGATAATCACCAATTTCTTGAGTATATGTACGAGTAAGTATCAAGTCTAAGGCGGTGCGACCGTACATTTAATGGTGGATGTATAGGAGCTGAGGTAAACGATTCCTTCAAAGAGCCGAGGTATATACGAATTAGTAACCGATCTAACTCACTGTGAAAATAGTGTAGACGAAACATAAACTAATTTGTTGGTTGTTTGTGGGAAACCACTCAGTGTACTATATTGAATACTATTAAAGACTCGATGTGTGCTAGGTTTAGACTTGTATATATGTGCGTTGTTGACGAGAGAAGAAAATCGATATACCTTTAAATAAAAATTGGTTAGAGATTTATTAAGTAATTTGATACACGGCGAGAAGTGAAGATTAAAGGAATGTATGTATGTGTTATATATATCTTGAATTATGTGAATTGGTGGAAAGAAATTATATATATATATATATATATATATATATATATATATATATATATATATATATGAGATCTTTATAGGTAACTAACTATTAAGGTAAATAGACTTTGAACTAGGAAGTTTAATCTCTAAGTTATTGATAAAGCAGTAATTGATATTGTGAAATCAAAGAAGATGAGTTATCATTTAGGAGGTATATGTAAGGTATTTAGGAGTGTAGATTTTATTTCTGCTAATGCAGAACTTATTTGCCTCTGGACTTGAGGTGGCGCAGCTGCGCCACTTCCAAGCTTATGACCAGCGCAGCTGCATCGACCTGTAGAAAACTCCGAGTAAGTTGTGAAAATTTGATTTTAAGAAATGTACATTAAGGACTCATATAGAGGTCATAAATGGTGAATTAAGGATTATGGGTTGCATAAAGAAAGTGGAAGGAATAGGTTAATTGGATATTTTAATATATTACATAGTATTGTAATATAAAAAAGGGTTAATATTTGAAAGATAAGTGATTAATAAAAGAAAAGTACCAATATAATTATAAATGAATATTGGTTAGAGATGGAGGGATTAGATTAACACTTAAGATGTGGCTGAATATACAGATGGAAGAAGTTGTCTTGGGACAATCGAATAATTATACGAATAATGTATAATTTAAATAATTAATAGAGTAGATATTAATTATTTTAAATGTAAAGGTTATACATATTACAAGTGTAAGGTAAGCAAAGTAATTAAATATTAAGGTAAAGTATGACACCTAACTATACATTAAATGGATATTGAATAAAGTAGAATTGGGAAAAAGCCAAACGTGGCCTAGACCCCTAATATTTTATAATAGAGATAATGAGCTTGAGTTATATAACTCCAGTAAATGAGATAAATGAGCCTTGTATGGACTGAGTATTAAAGTTAAATCAGGATAAAGGTTTAACTAAAATTATTAAAAGAGAATTAATGGAAAGGTAATAGATGATTGATAATAATCATTATGATATTTATGTATGATATGAAGTAATGGGTTGAAAGTACTCAGCTAAATTATATTTAGCCCAATTAAAATATTATTTGAACTAGCCCAATTGTATATGGATTATATGATATGGGTATATATATTAGCTCCCTAATTTTCATATTATAGTAACAATTGTACATTAAAAATTTCATTTTGGGAATTAAAGAAACCAAACTAAGCATTATTAACCAAATTGCTAAGTATTAGAACAATTGTTCCAAACTCAGTTGCACAAATAGTGTCCAAGTTTCATTTACATGACCAACAGAACAATGAACAATAGCTATGCATAAGTGATGATTGGCTATGAAGATGGCTGGGAAGTGGTGGTTGAACAACCTTTTGTTAACCATTGGTTACTTCTTCTACCTTATGGATTCAACCTTTGGTGTAAAGTCTTTAACTAGACCACAACTCCTCTATAAAATGGCAGCTATGTTATTGAAATCACGTTGCTGAGAATTGTCTGTAAAACCCAAGAATTAGAGTATGAGTTACTAGTTGTTTAAAGTGAAGTTTAGCATTTGCAGAAGATAGAAGTTAAGCAAACTAATCTCAAAAAGGTATAAATTCTGACTTTTATTCTTAATTTGGAGTTTTGTCAAATTCTTGAAAATTTCTTGAATTCTCTTACAATTGGTATGAATTTGCATGCTATCAAGTGTTTATAAAGTTTATATACTTGTATAGAATCTCTAAGAATGAGTTTAAGTATGCTTGATTGAAAGAAATTTGAAGTGGGTTGATACTCTGCAAAACAAAGTAACTTACTAGTGCTGGTGCAGGTACAGCTGCGCCTAGTTTATTAGGGTGCAGCGCAGCTGTGCCGGTTCCCAGAACTAGAATATGGTTTCTGTTGGGCTGTGTTGTTCGTAATTTGATATTAACATCTAAGTATGCATGAAAAGAAGTATAGCATGTTGTATAAATCTTTCTTATAAGATATGAGATTGTCCAACATGATTAGTAGGAGATTTATTACCAAAAACTTATTGTTTCAAAAATGAACTTTGATGGAACTTGTACTCTGCAGATTCTAAGCTTGATACATGACTGATTTCTGAACATAATAAGCATGAGTTGTGATTTAAAGTTGCATTACATATTATCAACTTACAATAGCTTAGTTGAAAATGATTTTCTTAAAGAAAACTTAAAGTTTTTGAGAAACGAAAGTTGATGAATTTGTTGTCCTTTGAGTTCTGACCTTAGACCCTATGTACGCATATTAACTTGCATGAAATATAGTTTTAAAGTTACCTTGCATATACTAGATTGATATAGCTTGGTTTAAAATGTTTTGAAAGAAAACTCGAAAGTTTTGAGAACTAATAGTTTACATATTGTGTAAAGTATACTCTAACCTTACTAGCATGCATACTAAGACGCCTTATGCCTCTAGACGTGACGAATATATTCATCATCTAGCTAAGCATGAATTGGACCTTTCAAGTGTGGTTTAAAGTAAGTTTTCGAATGATGAACTATACTAACTATGATTAAATGAGTTGATTAAATGTGAGCATAAGGGTTATAGGTGTCCAAGATCTTTACATGATGGAATGGTTAATGTAGTTCATTACTTATGCATGAACCTACTTAGCCTTTTTGGAAATTATCAAATAAAGCCTTAAAGTATGAAAACAACTTTGAGTAAACACAAGAGGTTCTAAACTTTAACTAATGACCTCTTAACGTTTGTATATATTATGTGTTAACATTGATGCATGTTAAGAAATGAAGTGTGAACTGAGAACTAAAGATTCAAAACTGGTCTGGCCTGGGGACGGCGCAGCTGCGCCCATCTTAGGCCAAACTGCAGCACAACTGCGCTATAGGGAAGTGTTGCCAAACTATTTTAGTAGTAATCTGAACCTTAAAGCATGTGTATGAATGTTTTAAGCTTCAATGCTTGACTTAAGTAATGATTTAAGTATATGAACAAGTAATGGTTATATAAAACCCAAATTTGTTAAATTTTATTAAAGCTTGCAAAATGTAAGAACGATGAAGATCGCGCATCTATAAACTTTAAAAATGTGTCGAACACATAACAAGTCAAGTGTGTGATAAATGTATATGAATGTTGATGTCAAGTACGGATGGTTAAGGTATACCTATACATACCTAGCTATTCTAAGAGTTTACTAAGAAAGCAAAGGGAAAGTTTTAAAAACCAAGATAGAGAACGATGTAATATTTATTATTATATTAAGAGCGTATGAAATGTATGACTGATGGATATGAATACATAATTATATAACTTTATAGGAATACACGTAGTATAGATAAGCTTTAAGCAGTTAAGTCATAGTTGATAAACTACGAGTCAGGCAAGTCTTTCAGTTCCTATTTGATATATGAATTCAATAACTGTTAGTATAGCTATATTATGCTATGCAAATATATGAAATGATTATGAGATATGTATGAAAGTTGAAAGTTAATCTTTGATGATATGCTTGTGAAGTTAATCTCTATGCCTGTTATGTGAGAAGTAATATGCGTAGTAAATATTAATTGATTATGAATGCATGCACTGAGTATGTTATTATATGCTATGTGCTACATGAAAATTATTAGAATTGCTAGGCTATCGAGCTCACCCTTACAAATAACCACTTTTATATGTTAAGGACTCACGGTAAAGATTACGTGATACTTGATTGATAGAGTTCAATAGTATCAAAGGAGATTGATTAATTTAATTAAATATATGCTCTTGAACCATGTTTAGGTTCTAGTAGATGTACATGATAGTTGTTTACAGTGTGTAATACATATTGAGTTGTAAAGCTGTACTATGTGATGCATAGAGGAATTCGAATGGAGATGTAAAAATTTATACAGTAATTCGAATAGAATGAATCATAACATGATTTGATTCAAGGAGATGTAATCGATTCGAGTTAAGAAATTAATAAAAGATTTTTTTTCAAAGGAGATTGAAAAAGTTTAAATTATTCTGCATATTTTTATAACATCGAATATGATGTAAGACAGGAATGGTAAATAACCAAGATTTAAAACTTATAAAAGTTTGGGGTCATTATACAGATCCTGGTAATGGAAAGAATTTATATTCTAAATTGTAATAAGTAAAGTTATATTCATTAAGTTATGAATAAAAGATATAAATAGTTTGACGATAGTAGTATCGTGGCGGATCGGATCCGAGGTTCGAAGGGAACCGGATTTGGGGGCGTCACAATAGCAGATCCGTCTCAAACCTCTCCTAGCAGGCAACCACAACCCGCTGGAATAAAGTATCGTCTAAGCCAGCGTCCGTATGTGATGGTCCCACGGTGGCTCTCGGACGCAGACACTGGCTAGAGCCTACAAAAATAAATATAACATGAATAATATTATAATTAAGTTTACTTTATTCATAAATAAGAAATAAACAAAAATATTATACCTCCAGGCAGTGTATAGCCTGGTATCCTCGACAACCCTAGCACTTGATACCAGCCAGTAGTGCCAATGGGAGTATCTTGAGACGCGACCCAAAGACCCATCTCCTCATCCTAAGATAAACTAATCTCGGGCGGAGGGACGATGGGATCAGCCGTCTCAACATTGCCCTTAGCAGCCTGCAACTCTGCAATACGCTGGCTGCGGAGCTTCTCAAACCGGTCTTGTAATTTAATATATATAAATGTGAGGTAACTTTGTATCATCCTATAAATTACGTAATATGATCCTAAATTACAAAGATTATAGTAAATGTAGTACCCATTTATTGAGTGCTGCTGGAGACATCGTCGACCCTGAAGTAGAATCCTTCGGCGTATGGACTCTATCCCAAAACTCCATCATAGTAGGAGGTTGGCCCAAGCTACTCCGCATAGCCTAAATCATGTACATTAATTAATATTACCTTAATTTACTATAGTTGTAGTTTAATCATGTACATTAGTTTATATATCAAATTCATATAACAAATAGGAACTGAAAGACTTGCCTGACTCGTACATTATCAACTACAACTTAACTGCTTATCATTATCTGCACTTCGTGTATTACTACACAATTGTATAATCATGGATTCGTACCCATCAGTCATACATTTCCTTACATTCTTAATGTAATAACATTTGTTACATTGTTTTCTAACTCGGTTCTTAAAACCTTTGTTTCACTTTCTTATCATACTCTTAGGATAGCTATATATGTATAATTATACTGGAGCCACACATACTTGACATCAACATTCATAAACCTTTATCACGCACTAAACTAGGTATGTGGTCGCTACACATTTAAAACTCATAGATTCAGGATTCACATTGTTCTTACTTTTTGCAAACCTTAATAAAATTCAACAAAATTTGGGTTTTATATAACCATTACTTGCTCGTATACTTAAAACATCACTTAAGTCAAGCATTGGAGCTTAAGACATTTATACACATATGCTTAAAGGTTTAGATTACAATTTAAACATTCCAGCAACACTGCCCTACAGCGCAACTGTGCTGTAGTTTGGCCTGGGATGGGCGCAGCTGCGCCGTCCCCTAGCCAGACCAGATTAACATTTTATTTTCTAATTCACACCTCATTTCTTAGCATACTAACACACAACATATACACACGTTAAGAGGTCTTGGTCTAAGTTTGGTGCCTCTTGTGTTTACTTTAAGCTATATTCATACTTTATAGACTTATTGCCATTTATTTCACGGCTAAGCGAGTTCATGCAACAAGGGTCTAACTATGTAACCAATAACGATGTTAAACAACTTTCAATGCGTATGCTCACATATATTCATCTTATCTACATATGACTAGTATAGTTTATCACTTGAAAACTTACTTTTAAAACATGCTAGAATGACTTTTATTTTGTCAAACTAGGGGAGTGCACTTATCGACCATGTTTAGTGACCTAAAAGATACTAGCATGCAATCTCTAGAAGTCCAAAATGTGAGCAACACACTGCTCATAGATATAAGTTTGCAAAGCGTTCAAGTTCACCTTTAAAAGTCATTCTAGACCAAGTTAAAGAAACTCAGTGCAATTTAAATCTCACTTCATAGCTACCTAAGCCATGTACGTATGTTATCACATTTAGAACTTTAAGTACACAAGTTTCTTCAAGTTCGTTCTCCAGTTTCAAGTTTTCTTTAGAAATATACACTAAAGTGAATAAGAGGTTCATGGTATTCAAAGGGCTTGAAACCATATGTCATACCTATTTCCATGCATAACTAGGTCAAACTAACCATGCAAGGCAACTTCGAATCACATGTCATACTTATTTGTACATGTTTCTACACATGCTTACTAGGTCAAAATATAACCACTCCATGTTTACAAAACTTAGTTTGCAAAACTATCCGAGTTTGCCTTTGAAATCGTTATAAACCAAATCAAAGAAATCTAACACATACGATACAACTTTGAATGTTATATCATGCATAATTAGACTTCGTATACATGCTATCAAGGTCTGTACTTAAATGACTCAAAGCTCGTCAAGATTTGTTTTTAAAATCTTCAAGTTTCTTTCAGAAACACATGCTAAATCATACTAAGGAAATCCATTATAAGTAAGGTAATTGTAACTATATGTCATACTTATTATCATGCATATTTAAGTCAAACTAACATGCTAGCGATATCACATTTCAACAAAAATCAGTGTCAAGTTCTGGTGCACGGCCCAGCTGCGCTATGCTGAACTGTGGGAGCTATAGACACTCGAAATTTTGCATTCCTATTACTAACCTTGCAGGAGGGCAAAATCGTCTTCCAGAGATAACCCTGGAAGTAAAATCAGCTCAATCCCAGAGACAACCCCGGGATACTCAATTTTCCGTCTTAGAGACAACCCCAAGATACTCAGTTCCAGTCCCGGAGACAACCCCGGGAGATTCAGTTACAACCTCGAAGACAACCCCGAGGAATGCAGTTCCAGTTCCAGAGATAATCCCAGAGAAGTCAGTTTCAACCTCGGAGATAACCCCGAGGCACTCAATTCCAACCCCAGTGATAACCCCGGGAGGTCAATCACACCTCAGAGAAAACCCTGAGGACATTTAGTACTCACAGCAGCCCAATCTCAGAGATAACCCTGAGCAACGACTGCTACATCAGCCCAGAGCCTGAAATAACCCCGGTGAGGGGCTAAATTGTCATTTTCCACCTCGATGCTACATTCACGTCGTCTGAACAACATTTCAACACATATTTCATACAAAAGTGTCCCACAAAGAACCATAGCTCAAAATCCCGATTGACTACTACACAAGACAGCACACCAGATAGAATTTAAAGACCTGAAGATCTGGTCATGGACCCATCTTCCCGATTTTGTACAACTTCTTATCCTATGTAATTGTGTAGCTCTCGACAACAACATTCCAGAAAGGTATAGCACTCCTCGATCGGATGCCCGGATTGAAAGTTATGAAGGTTTAAGTGGACAATGAGTTACACGAGTGCATGTACTTCGAGACGGTGGGACCTACAGAGCCCAAGGCACCCTGGGCAGCCGTAGGTGGACTCGCGGCTCCCCCTCTATAAATAGAGGGCTTGGAGTGACCATTTTAAGAAGAGAAAAGGCGAGGAAGCCCTATCCATTTTACTTTGTACACACTTTAAACTGAGTGCTTTCTTTTTTAAAACACTTGTGAGCTTGTGTTTTGATACATATTGAAATTTAACCAGTGGAAACCGAGTATTCATTCATCAATAGCTATCTGAAGTCTTCTTGGCAGCCCACTGTAACATATCTCAAATTTTTAAGCTTTTTCTCACTTCCATCCACACATATCTATTCACGTTGAGAGTCGTGTTGTGTGTGTATGCTCGGATCGTTGATCCATGGCTTTTATTGCTTATATATATATATAAATACTTATATATATATATATATATATATATATATATATATATATATATATATCTTTCCATCAAACTATGTTTGATTGAGCCTGGATGTACTTCATTCCCACAAGACTTGGTGTTCACTTTCCATACATTCATACTAACTACCCAAATATAATTTAATTAAACCATAAATCCTCCCATTAAAAGGGTTACATCATTAAATCAAAAAATTTCCCAGGTTATCTAACCTTTAACATAAATCAAGTGCGGAAATAAAAATAGTTACATCACATCATTTAAATTAAGTCTATTAACATGAATGCCAATAAATTACAAGTCTTCATCACTTGTACATTTTTCCTTTTTCTTTGTTTGTGGTAGGTTAATCGACCTTCTCAACCTTAGCTGCAATAGTTATATTTATGCAAGAGTGAGCAAAACGAATTCTCACTAGATATAGCAATGAACAACAAGAGAATAATGACTGCCAATGAATATGCTCATCAGGACTGAATAATACTCTATCAATGATAACCAAAAACTGAAATCAAAATAGAAAATATATCTGAGGGACCACGAACTATGTCCACGGTTACAAGTAATCTTTCAACTTTAACCTAAACAGTTATACTGTAGGGACTTCACGTACTTAGGGGGATCAACCCTTCGTACCATGTATTGTGCACAAACATCTAAACGCAACGCGTACCCCTATAATAGGGTTGTTCTTCTCAGTTTTAGAGTACAAGTCCGCACCAAAGAAAGTTTGGTTTGGATAAACTTCAAGGGTAATTTAGAGTTTCACGATCATCAACTAAAGGATTAGTTGAATCAAGAAAGTTTGATAACACTATAGTTGATCAATAACAACATAATATAGACAATTGAAAATCATAGGTGAACCAACTATATGTTAAACTCATGCTTGGAAATAACTAGAAAGCATAAGTATTGGATGAAACAACAAAACTTGCTTGAACAATCATAAGCTAAGGCTATAATCTTATTAAATAAGAAATGTAATTATTGGACATACATTAACTGATAGCAAGTTGAAATTTTTTTTTTGCTCAACATGATAACAACTTATGCAAAGTAATTTAAAATAAGACAGCTCAATATTAGAGACTAGAGTTCAAGAAGTTGCATTCATTATAAAAGAATGAAACTTAAGAAACTTGCTTAACTATAAAAAAGTTAGAGTAGATCAACAATGATTAGAATTCAAAACTTGCTCGAATAAAGTTAGGGTTAAAGCTTGCTCAAATAAAATTTAGGAACAAAGAACTTGCTCAATAAGAGTTTAGGGTAAGAAACTTACCTCGTGCGTAAGCTATAAATTTATAACTCACGTTCACCTATACATAGTATTAGAATCACAATATCTATTAGATATACTAATATTCACTTTCCAATATAATACTCACTTCTAGTTAAACTTGTTATTTTGGTACAAGTCCTACTTTACCATACACATTTCAGAATCACAAGTGTTAATTTCACAACACTTATTCATTATTCATCAAGTTTCTTAAATCATAACATATCATTTTCACAACTTACTAATTTTACACTTTAGAATTACTAACCATATGATACAATTCTGTTTTAACCTTTTCATTACATGTTTCTCACATTAACATAACATTAGACCAAGTTGCAATGGGTGTCCAAAGTCTGCAGAAATAGCAGACTTCATTGGGTCTAACTGACTACTGGCGCGGCCGCGCTCGCTCAGCACCAGTACCAGTTTCGCAGAACACGAGTTTTGACTTTGTTCTAGGCCAACTATCAAGAATTTCATCCACAAAACAGTAAATTAAGCATACCCAATTGACATAGGACTCATACAAACATGATTCCTCATATATATACTAACTTAGAACAATTAAACAACAATTACAACTAATTTAAATTCTTTAAATTCCATGTTTTATACAAAAACACCATTTTTGACATCCTTTACAAAAATCATCACTGTGATCACAACTCTTGTCCAAATTAACTCATTCAAACTACGTTCTCTTCGTTTCTTAATGAATTAACATATTCAAGGCTCAATTTACAGATTGGTTTACAAATTAACCACCAAATTTGGTACTTTCACAGGCCATATATAAAAATATACATTGTAAATACTTTTCTTCCTTCTTAAACATAATAAGCATAATAATTCTTGTCTAAATGCAAATTCCAACATCGCAATTACTCTCAAATGCAATAATTCAGTTTATAACAACAATTCAAGAGAAATTGGACTCACAGAGAATAGCAATACATGACGTAAAACATACATATGTATATAATATCAAGGTTATGGAAAATACATTTTCTTGCTTTGAATAATCCTTGCTAAAACCCCAAAAATTGTTTTGGAATTCTCAAACTTTCTCTCAAACTCCCTCTAATCTCTCTCAAGTTTATCTGTATTCTTCTCTTTTTATCAATATAAGCCAATTCATGTAAAGTCAACTAACGCTTAAGCGTAAACATAATAAACTGATAGGGCCATAATACGTATACTTAATATAACAGTTACAAAAATATAAACGTATATAGGTTATAAATATATTTTATTTATTATTTGATTTATTATAATTAAAATTCAAAATTCAAAAGCCATAAGATTTTGTTTGGCAAAAACTCTTTCAAATAAAGACTTAATATTTTAAGCCTTGTTTGGACAAATCCATTTAATTTCTTTTAATAAATCATTACACTATAGTTTATAATCTCATATTATTTATTTGGATTCTATATCCAACATTAGTTAAATAAACTAATTGCACATACTAATGTTTAAATAAATTTTTCACTTAAACAAATATCACAATATTATAATCTCATTATAATTTTATTTAATAATTTAACATACCATTTTAAATTATTAAATTAAAACAACAATATAACATCTCATGTTATCTTACAACTCTCTAACTATTAAATTAAATTAGAGTATTATCTAGTAAATTTAATTCACCAATATCCATAAACAATCAACTACCTCAATAAAATATTTATTTAATTTAATAAATATTTTAAATTACAAACAAATTCTTTGATTGTTACATATACTTATTGTCATCAAACTCTGTTTGATTGAGCCTAGATATACATCTGGTGCGTTTACCGTTATATATATATATATATATATATATATATATATACACACACACACACACACACACACACACAGACATATATATATATATATATATATATATATATATATATATATATATATATATATATATATATATATAACTGCTTTATCTGCATGCGGGTTAGATTTGCCTAAATCTAGCTATTTTTCACTTTAACCGGTTCATGGCGACTAAACTGGAATCGTTGAAGCTGGAAAGCTCAGATTTACTCAAATATAATTGTTTTCTAGCTTTTTCACACATTGCTTTATCATGTGAGCCTAGGAATCATGTGATCACATATTCAGTTCTTGGATCTAGATTTGGTTCCCGTGATGGACATTTTCAGCTGCAGCCAGTTTGTAAATTATTCACGGTGTCTGAATTTCCTTAGATGACTCTCATGCCAACAAGGAGTTCGGCGTTGCTATGCATCTTATTTTCTCGAAGATGCTTTGCATCTCGAAAATAATAAAAGCAATCAAGCCGAACATTTAATAAAATAGAAGTATCAAAGGCCTCAATTACTATTGAGAATAAGGGTTTAAAAACCTGTTTCACAAAACATCATTGGCATATCTCGTTAAAATTAAAGTTTTATACAAAATTCAAACCCTTTGTATATAGGTGCAAACGAGGCATAAAACTACTTCCAGACAACTGCACATAGACCCACACAAACACATTCAGATTGAAGTTTAAACTGGAAAGTGGCGGTAACCGTGTTATCACGGATGTCAAGGGGTGCCTAACACCTTCCATTTGCATAATCAAGCCCTCGGACCCTAACGAATTTTGGTTTTGTAGACCAGTTAAACAGTGTCACCTCACTAGGTCTATGTGCAAACCATTTCTTGGTTGAGTTGGTGAACCATTTAAAGTTACCAACTGGCGACTCTTATAGTCAAATTGTCGACATATACATGTCAAACCTTTTCAAACTTATTTTTTTAAACAAATCTCACCTAACATGAGAACACCAAAAGAAAAGAATATAAAGGGACAAATAAAAATCCTGACGTCGACAGGTGGCGACTCTACTGGGGACATCCAGTAAGAGGGCTTAAGTCGCTATTCAAAGCTTTTTAAAACTTTTATCTTCTTGTGTGTGGATGTTGCATTTACATTTGAATGAATGTGTACTAATGCATTTACTTATTGCACTTAGTGCTTCACAATATATCTGCTTGCATTATTAGTGCTTCGCACATGTCATCATTTCCATATGGTGAGACGCGATGTATGTGAATGTATGTTGTGTGATCCCTCCACTAGGAGGCTATCCTGTCAGTGTTTGATTACTGGATTCGTAGGGAGACTAATTCCAACGAGGCTCAGGAAAGGCACCACCCAGATTCACTCCAGTTGAAAGACCGGATTAACTTCCCGTTGAGTAAATTCCGTTGATCTGGGAACCTTCATGCCAAAAAGTCGCGAGAGTAGCCTAAGATAGATCAGCCTTTGATAAACCAAACGCAGAGGGAAGTCTCTTCATACCTTCCTATTTCAATTACTTGTAATTTCAATGACTTGTAATGTTATTTCCATGTTAATCTCAATGTAATAGAAAATATAAAGGACTATGTGAACATACATCCCTTTTCATATCAAAACCTGTCATGCTATCTTGTCATTAAAATAGCTGACATCCGTTTTGTAGGATAATACTCCTAAAAAATGGACACATCAGATATCATATAACATCTCCAAATTTCCTTAAGTCTAAACTACATAAGTATTTTTGTAGGGAAGCAATTGGTCCAATTACCCGTTCAAAGTCCAAAAAGGCATTAAGCCTACAGCCGAACATGGCTACATTTGGCTAGTCTAATCCTACTCATGTGTCTCGCGAGGAGTTCGAATGATTAAGCAATCAAATTACAGAGTTGGCTGTTCTACTTAAAGAATTACACAAGTCAACTCAGGGTCCACAAATACCCATCCACACATAATCCTCTACACATGGAGGAACCCGGGGTCCGGACAAAAAAGTTCCAGCACCTGAGTCTTAGACTGATAAAACCAACAAAACCCCTAAAATCACATATCTTAAAGAAAATCAAGACACCGGTGATATTAGGAAGAAAATTCTACAAATGAAAGAGACCATTCGGTCCATCAAAAGGATTGGAGCACACGGAAGTGTTTCATATTCAGACCTTTGCATCTTCCCTGGGATTCATTATCCAGAAAAATTCAAGAATCCCAATTTTGAGAAATATGATGGATCGGTAGATCCTTATACCCATTTGAAAGTGTTCATTGGAGAGCTCGGGTCTTATGCCGAGAATGAAAAGCTCAGAATGTAGCTATTTCAAAAAAGTATGACTGGAGAAGCCAGAGCATGGTACACCAGATTGGACAACTCCAAAATTCATAGCTGGGAGGAGTTAGCCCATGCTTTCCTTAGTCAATACAGCTTTCAAACTCAGATGGCTCCAGACCGGTATCAAATTACCAAGGTTAAGAAACAAGTCAATGAGTCATTCAGAGAGTATGCCCAAAGATGGAGGCGTCTGGTTACTCAAGTTATTCCATCTATGATCGAGTCTGAAATGGTGATGACCTTCATAGACATTCAAGAAGGTCCATTTTATGAAAGGGTCCTTGCTGGAATAGGCAAGCCTTTCTTAGAAATGATTAAGCATGGAGAAATGGCTGAAATGGGATTAAAATCAGGAAAGATTCAAGACCTTGCCGCTTTAAAAGCCGTAGTTAAGCACATCCAATCTGGAAGTTATGGGAATAACCCCCGGAGGGTCCATAAGAAGAAAGAGGAGGATGTTTCCTTGATACTGCAAGGACAAAAAGGCAATCAAAATTTTCCTATCCAGAGGAGAAACTATTCCCTTTTTCAAGCACAGTCTTCAAACCTTCTATTGCGAAAAAAGTGGAGAAGTCATACGTACAAGAGTGTTCACACCCTTAAGGGATTCACTCAAAAATATTCTCAAACTTCTGACAGATCAGAAGAAAATCACTCATTTCCTTCCACCAGCCAACCCGAGTGGAAAGAGTTTCAATGCAAGAAAAATGTGTGCTTACCATGCTGGAGCTCCAGGCCATGACACTCGAGATTGTTGGGCCCTTAAGCATAAGATCCAGGATTTAATTGATAGTGGTAAGGTTGTAGTGGCCAAGCACGACCAACCACATGTTCAAAACAACCATCTCCCTCAACACAAGGAAGAGGAGGTTAACATGATTAACTAGTGCTATGGACAGAGCTCCAACTATGTGGGTGGTACATCCCAAATTAACAAGGATAATTCTGACAGATGGGATTATTCACAGCTCCAGTTCATGATGGAATGAGAGTTAAAGTCTCTTGGTGAATAAGTTAATCAATTGGCAGAACTGGTGATTCATCAACACCAAGTTACACGTCAGTTGTTTAGTCAGGGGCATGCTAGCCTCCTTTCTCTTATCACCAGTACTCCATCGCTTATTCCAGAAAGTGAAACATTGGAGGAAACGATTGCCAGAAAAGCAAAAGCTAAAGCCCGTCGGGATTTCACCAAAAATAGGGAATTCACCTATTTTGGTCAACCGATGGAAGAAATATTGAAGATGTTGATTAATGAGGGAAAAATTACAGCATTGCTACCTCCAATCAACCCACGCTCAAAACGGTTTGATGCTAATGGAGTATGTCAATACCACTCACACTCTCGCGGTCACAACACTGAGGAATGCTGGGCACTCCGCCATCTTATTCAAAACATGATTGACAGTGGTGACCTGTAAATGGCAGACAATAACGCTATATCATCTGACAGTGGGAACACATTTCCTCCAGGATGGAAGGAAGTTATAGCAGTTATATCCACTGAGGGAGATTTGTCTGCCACACCACTTATAATTTAACCAATTCAGCTCGAAGGCATTGAATACCCTTTAAAAGTGGCTGCACCAAAGATAATCATATTGTCGTTCAGGCCACAATATCTTGTCATCAGCCTCTAGAAAGTGCCATGTAACTATGGAGAGGCTGAAGGATCTGCATCCAACATAAGTACTGCAGTGTTTAAAGAAAATCCAGTGTACCTTCCTCAACGGGTGATGAAGCCTACCATCAAATCTAAGGGGACAGTGCCCATGGAGAAGATTGAAGAACTCCTCCGCAAGATGAGACACAATGAAGCCAAGGTGGTTCAAAGATTGAAAGAAGCTCTACAATAGATTTCTATTCTGGACTTGGTTTTCTCTTCAGAAGATCACCAAAAGGTCTTACTGAAAGTACTAGAAGAAGCCTACTTGCCAAAGAGAGTGGATATGGAAAAATTCCATCATCTGGTTGATCACATCTTCAATAGCAATGTGATATCCTTAACCGATGATAACATACCTCCCGAGGGGATGGGTCATTGTAAACCGTTGCACATAGCGGTTATGTCCTCCAGATATGTGGTCGGAGGAGTGCTAATAGATGGGGGATCATCCCTAAACATCTGCCCCTATGCCATATTATTGAAAATGAACATCAATCTCAACAGGATTCGAAGCAGCCATATAATCATCAAAGCCTTTGATGGATCTCGGCGAAATGCTATCGGAGAGATTGAACTACCCATGAAAATCGGTCCACATACATTCTATATATCTTTCTAGGTGCTTAAGATCACTATAGGATACAACCTACTTTTGGGAAGACCGTGGATTCATATGCCAGGAGCCGTCCCATCCACTCTTCATCAGCAACTTAAATATATCATCAATAATAGTCTGGTCACTGTCAGTGCTGAGCCAGAATGTCCTGTTCAAAGTGATATACCCCTTATCAGTTTTAATGCAGAAGTTGAGCATGTCAACTTCCAAGCCCTTGAGGTGAGCAAGACTCACTATCAACCCATTGGGGCGCCACCTCAGAGACCCAGAGTTTCTATCGAGGTAATGTCCGCAAGTTAAGAGATGATATCCTTGGGTTTTGTAACCTAGACAGGGGTTAGGAAAGGATCATCAGGGCATCAAGTGCCCAATTCAAGTTCCCAGACAAATAGGGACAGCCGGATTAGGCTACTCTTCTGGGTCCAGTCACAGGAATCCTCACAAGCATAAACAGGTTCTTTCATCTACAAGGCATTTGCCTAAACCTACAGGTGATAACCTTGTACGACCTTTATTAAAGGTCCTTGCTCTTATGGTAGCCATGATGTTTTCTAAGCTTATACTGGTTAAAGGAAAAGAAGTCCTGATTTCAGACCCAGAGGTGGAGGAAAGGAATCAAAGGCGCAAACAAGAGATAGAGAGACATCTGTCAAACATGTGCGTCCTGATGCATACAGAGGGTATGAACAGAGACATCCCAGATGATGATTGTCCAGACATCATGGTCATCATTCAAGAGAAGGAGGATGACAACAACCCCTTCATCACAGTTGTCCACTAGGACATGACCCTTGGCAATTGGAGCAACATTCTTTGTGTTTGCCGATAAGGATAAAAAGGGAAGAAACTCCATCTGCCCTGTAGATAGCAAATAACTGCTTACTTTTGCTGTACAGTATTAGCAGTTATTTTTATCATTACATGCTAACACTTTGTATGATTGAACATTTTCATACATTAAGTGAAAGCATTTTGTTTCAGGACTCTAAAGATAGACGTGCCTAAACTTGCTGATGAGGTGCCTATTCTTCATAAGGACTGTAACTTTGATGTAAAGTTGGACTTAGACTTGTTAGAGATTGAACAAGAGGACTATGAGATACCTTAGGAGATCAAAGAATGGGTCGAAGACAAACCAAAGTCAAATCTTGATCAAACCATCTCTTGTAACCTTGGAGCCTCAGAAAATCCCAAACAAATCTAGATTGGTACGTACCTTATTCCAAACAAAAGGAATGACATGGTCACTCTATTGACCCAATTCCAGGATGTGTTTGCATGGTCTCATGAAGACATGGTCAGTTTATCCACTGACATCATCATTCATCGCCTTCCCATCAAAGAGAGATTTAAGCCAGTCAGACAGAAGCTCAGGCAATTAAAACCTTTCTGGAGTTTAAAAGTTAAAGAAGAAATTATGAAATAATTTCAAGCCGGCATCATCATGGTTGTCGACATCGAGATTTTTTTTTGTCCCTTTTCTGTTCTTGTCTTTTGGTGTTCTCATGTTAGGTGAGATTTGTTTGAAAAAATAAGTTGTGAAAAGGTCCGACATGTATATGTCGACGATTGGACTGTAAGAGTCACTAGTTGGTATTTTTAAATGGTTGTACCAACTCAACTGAGAAAATGTTTGCACATTGACCTAGTGATGTGACACTATTTGACTTGTCTGTGAAACCGAGATTTGTTAGGGTCCGAGGGCTTGATTATGCAAAGGGAAGGTGTTAGGCACCCCCCGATATCCGTGTTACCACGGTGATCGCCACTTTTCAATTAAACTGTTATATAAATGTGTGTGTGTGTGCGTATGTAGGTCAATGTGCAATTATTTGGAAGTAGTGCTATGCCTTGTTTGCACCTATATACAAAGGGTTTGAATTTTGTATAAAAGTTCAGTTTGAACAAGATATAGCAGTGATGTTTTGTAAAAGGGGTTTTTCAAACCCTTATGCTCGATAGTAATTGAGGCCTTTGATACTTCCATTTTATTGTGTGTTCGGCTTGGTTGCTTTTATTTTCGAGATGCGAAGCATCTTCGAGAAAATAAGATACATAGCAGTGTCGAACTCCTTGTGGGCATGAGAGCCGTCTAAGGAAATTCAAACACCGTGAATAATTTACAAGCCATGTACAGCTGAAAATTTCTATCTCGGGAACCGAATCTAGATTCAGGAGACTGAATCTGTGATCACATGATTCCTAGGCTCACATGATGTATCAATTTGTATGAAAGCTGTAAGCATGTATATATATAAGCTGTAAATATATATATAGGAACGATCAACTGCCACGAAGTAAACTCTAGGCGGAACGAAAAAGTAAATGTATAAAAGCTATATATATATATATATATATATATATATATAGATGATCAACCGCCACGAAGTAAACTCCAGGCGGGATTAAATGTAAATATATATATATATATATATATATATATATATATATATATATATAAGTATTTATATTTATAAAAGCAGTAAACGCTCCGGATATAAAATTCAGGCTCACCGAATAGAGTTCGATAACAGTTTATCTATCTAATAAAATATAAATGATTTTAAATTTTTCGCTCACTCTAATAAATCATCTGAGCCGGCCAACGTAATATATATATATATATATATATATATATATATATATATATATATATATATATAAGTAATAAACGCTCTGGATGTAAATCCAGGCTCAATCGAGGCATAACTCGATGATGTTAGTACGGATATATATATATATAAATATATATACAAAAGAAATAAAAAGCCACGGGCCGAAGTTCGGGCATACACATATAACACGACTCTCAACGTGAATGACTGTGTGTGCAAGAAGTGGAGAAAAAGCTTTAAGTAATGTAAGAAGTCTTATACTGGACTGCCAAAGAAGACTTCAATAGCTTTAAATGGATGAACACTCGATTTCCACCGGTAAAAAGTAGCCAAATATAAGCTTACAAGTGTTTGAAATGAGAAAGCACTCAATTTATAGTGTGTACAGAGCAAATTAGATAGGGCTTTCTCACTTTTTCCTCTTACAAAATGGCCACCCCAAGCTCTATATTGATAGAGGGCGGGGAGCAGCAGGTGTACCTGTGGCAGTAGCAGGTGTACCTGCAGCAGCAACAGGTGTACCTGCGACTGCAGAGGTGCCCCGAGCAATGTGGGTTCTGCCATCTCGAAGTACGTGCACTCGGACAATGCAATATTCACTCGAACCTTCATAACTTTCAATCCGGGAGTCTGATGGAAGTGTACCATACCATTCCAAAAAGCTATTTATGAGGGCTATGTAATGACATATGATTTGCCCTTTTTTGAATTCAGGAAGATGGGTCCATAATCAAAATGGCATTTTTAGGTTTTCGTCAGGCAGTCCGTTGAGCCGTTTTGCGTAGTTTGCACACGGAAGTTAAGATATGGTTCTTGTGGGACTTCTGATAAGTAGTTTTTATACATACTTATCAGATATCTATTACTTGAATTAGTTACTTAAAGTCATGTTTCTTAGTTACTTTTCATGTATTTTGTCTTCATTTTGAAGATTATACGCTTGGGAGCTGTATGAGCGACTATTGGTGTGAAATCGCAAAGAATTGGTATGAAATCCCAAAGAAAAACAATTCGGACATTGTTTGGACTTTCATGTTTATTTCATGTTCTTGGGTCGAAACTTAGATTATATTATAGAGCTTCTTCTTAGCTTTCTGGAACATCTTGAATCATTCTAATCGGAGTTCGGATGCAAGATTTATGATATTTGTACCAACGAACATTGAACTTCATTATTTTGGGTGGCCATTTGCATAGCAGTCACTTCCAGCCAAACTTTGACCTTCATCCGTCCGTTATTTCTCCATTCTTAAAGAATGAAATTTGTAGATCTCGTCGATATCTTTGATTTGATTGGTGGCGGGCCTCGTAACTCTTCCCGAATCAAAAGTTATGATCATTTTACCGGAGGACGCTGTAGTAAAAAAAGGATGCCCGTCGGGGCCGGCTTTTACTATACAAAACCCCTCTGGGGCGGGGGTATAAGCTGCAAAACAGTGGGTATGCCAGCCGAGTCAGGCCCTTTAAGCCTTATACCCCCCGCCGGGGCGGGGGTACGCGCAGAAAAGTTATTTTTTTCCCGAATTTGAGTTCGAGAAGGATTGGTTCGATCCGATTGACTCAAGGACTTCCAAGAGGACTTAAAGACATATAAAGATGCATATAAAAGGAGGATAATCACAAGGATTAGGGGAGAGAGAGGATTCTATTAGATTAGATTAGAGTAGAATAGGAGAAAACACTAGTTCTTATGAGATTTGGAGATCGAAGCACTTGGAAGCCATTGGAGATCCAGCTCAAGAGCGAGACGGAGGACAAATTTACCGACAACATATTCACTTCTTTTCCTTAATCTTATTCTTATCTTTTTATTTGTATTCAAGTGTGGATTCTTAGTTTTAATTCAATGAACTAATTCTTTGTTTGAGATTACAATGGATCTTATTGTGTAGTTTATTTTAATATGCTTCGCTATCAATTATTATGTTCTATTGTGAGGATTGTCTATTGTGATTTGGACTTAATTGTTTAATTGATTGGCCATCAATTACCGTGACAATCTATATAAACTTGAGAGATGAAGTTTAGATTTAGATCTGATCATGATAACATGTGTTTGTGATTTCTACATAGATGGAATTCATGATTCGTGTTTAGGATAGAGATATGCATTTACGCCATATATAATCTTATAGAGAACTTGTGCTTTAAATCCTTTTTAATTGTAATTCACATAGACATATAGTATATTAGTTAATTAGGATGTTTTGTTTAATTCTATAATCTGTGAATTTAAGTGAGTATGGGTATTATGCATCGAGAGGTGGTTTTATCTACTTTTGTGTTCTTGACTAACAATTCAGAATAGAGAATAATTGATGAGAAGTGTGTTAACTTAAATGAAGCAATAAGTGAAGTTGTGATTTTAAATCTCCGTAATCTTAATTTAACTAGTGGAATTTAATAATAGTTTAATTATATAATTTAAAATTCATTCGTTTAAATAAGATTGAGTTGGTTACGGGTTAGTATTTGGTGATTTTTATTAAACAATTTCTCGTGGGAACGATACTCTACTTTCACTTTATTACTTGTTGACCACGTATACTTCCGTGTTGTGCGTAATTAGATTTTATCCAACAAGTTTTTGGCGCCGTTGCCGGGGAATTAGTTTAATATTTTTTTACCAATATTAGCTTAAATCAAATTAGTCTTAATTTAAACATTTTTTTTCTTTTTATTTAATACTCTCCCTATTTTTCTTTCTTTTTAGGTACTATGAATGGATGCAATTATTAATGGCCATACACAAATATGACTCCACCTAGGGACACAGGAATTGATAGACTCAATGTATTTTTTTCATTGTCACCATAGATTGAGACACTTTCAAGGAAGTTGGACGCTTTTACAGCGCAACGTCGTCAAAGTGTGGCGATTACTTGTGATTATTTTGCTGGAAATCATAGGAGTCATCAATGCACCATCAGTTTTGAGCCGGTATATTGTGGTGGTGATTACCCCAACAATTATGTCTATCCCAATAACTATCATCAAGATTGAGGGTATCACCCGGATTCTTCATGGAGTTTTAATTATGAAGATCAATACTCTGGTCCAAATCCAACATACACTTCAGAATTCTCATGTCAACTTCCATTGCAAGAAGAAAAGTTAAACTTGGAGGAATTCATGTCAAAGACCATAGCAAACCAAGAGGAGAAGATGATGAGTCAATAAATATCGAGCTGCAATTTTTAGCACCAGATGGAACAACTCATCACCACTTCAACCCATAGTCCTCAATACTGAGATAGATAATTCAGGGGTAGTGGAATTGTTGTCCAAATTTGTAGCATCAAATGAGGAGAGGATGATTAATCAAGAGCGGTCAATTCAAAATCTTCAGAATAAGATAGATCAAATGTTCAAAGCCTTGAACAACTGTCCTAAATATAATTGGTGTTATGACTTGATGAAGTGCCCGAACCAAATCTACAACTAGATGAGACACGAGATGTTGAAAAAGAGGAGACAAGTGGGGATAATGAAAATAAGGTCGGTGAAGAACTAACTATAAGTACCAACGAGGATGAGCCGATGTTATTAGTGTCCCAAGTTCCTTCTCCGCCAAAGATCAAGGGTCCATTTAGATTTAAAAAACTGTGCCCGCTTGGTAGTCATGTCGTCGGTAAGGCTCTTTATGACATGAGAGCTACTACAAATGTAAAGCCATGGTGGGATGAGGAGGAGAAGATAGAAGAAGAGCCCGTTGTTCTTGCCAAGCCTCAAAGCCCCAATCAAATCATAGGCTCAACGGACGGAAAAGCACCTAGTTATTCAACATTCTTAATTGGGCACTTATTTAAACAAAGCATGCTAGGTGACTTTAATTCGATAGCCATCACAAATGGGAACCTACCAAAAGTTATATTATTTCTGATGGATGGAGGGTTCCTCAATCATCGAAGAGGAATTGGATAGCGTTGACCAGACAAAGTCAGGCTAAAAGACTGAAATTCAAGCGCTAACTGGGAGGCAACCCATGAATTTTTATATTTATATGCTTTACTAGTTTATTTACTAGATATGAATTAATTTTTTTATTAAGTTCTCTTACCAATTCAAAGTGTTATTCTAATCCATGTTGTCTCTCTTCATTGCAGGTATTGGAGGTTCAATGGACAGGCAAAAAGATTATGGAAAGGTTATACAAGTCAAATTCAAGTGTGGTGCCTAATTTTTTCCATATGCCTAACCTATTCTCCAAACTTAGTGGACAAGGAGGAGGATTGCTATATTTTCAAGAAAGTCCTCTGTTTTACTTTTTTCTATTTAAGCCATTGAGGATAATGTCTAGTTTAAGTTTGGGGGCATTTTAGTGTTGTATTGCATATAGTTAGTTATTTACATTGTAGTTCGTTATGTTTACGGGTTATTTACATTTAGTTTTTGCATTCAGTTTTTTGTTTAAATTAAAATAAAAAAAAATTTAAAAATTGAAAATTTTCAAAAATAGTAGTTATTTTACTATGTTTCTATAGCATTTAGTACATCTTGCATGAGTCCATCTATTTGATATTTACAGTTTGTTTTGGCCAATGATGAGATTGGAATTGGGTAGACAAGTATAGTACTGACTATTAGAGCTTTGATGTGATTTCTTATTATGAATTAAGTTTTTTTTTCTGTTTGAAACTGGTATAATAAGGATAGCACAGTAAAAACTACTTGTTGATTGATTGAGTTTAAATTGATACATATTGGGACTCTAAAGGATAATGTTAGTTTAAATGAAAGAATGACAAGAATAAGTAGTTATGACTAAGGTTAGACAAAAACCTAAGTTTGGGGGAATATTTGGGGTATATAAGCTATATAAAAAAAAGAAAAAAAAAGTATGTATAAACACTATGGCGTGCTTGTCTAGTTTTGTGACCTTTGTTACTTGAGTAAGTAACCCAAGGCGATTGTCTTTACACCTAGCGCCCTAAGGTCTTAATGCTTTGGGAGTCGTTGGTCGAAAGCTCGTTAAGGTATCATTGAAAAGCCTAAGGGAATAAGACATTATATAGCTATGTGTATATAAATCAAAAGAAAAAAATTGAATAAAACGGGAAATAAGAGCAAAAAGCCCTCGTAGATGAAAAATGAAGCATAAGTATCCCATGTTGACCCTCGATATTGGTAATTATATGATTTTAGTTGGATCTAGCTTGTTTTTGGATTTCTTGAGTTTACAATGTATGATGCCTTTGAAGAGACTTGTTATGTGTTAAATTTGATTTTATATCAGCTAACATTGTCATGGAGCACACACGCACTATATTAGTGATAACAATCTAAGATTTGATGATTGATTGGGAAGTTAATGATTTGTTTTGATATGATGTATTATCATATTTACTTGATTTCTCTAAGGCCAGTTTAATAGACTTGTTTCTGTCATTACTGCTGGATTCGTAGGCATGTAGATTAGTTACATTGCATAGCATTATTGTTTTGTGTTTTTGCTTGAGGACAAGCAAAAGTTTATGTTTGGGGGTATTTGATAAGTAGTTTTTATACCTACTTATCCGGTATTTGTTACTTAAATTAGTTGCTTAAACTCATGTTTCTTAGTTACTTTTCATGCATTTTGTGTTCATTTTGTAGATTATATTCTTGGGAACTGTGCGAGCGACTATTGGTATGAAATCGTAAAGAATTGGTAAGAAATCGCAAAGAAAAGCAATCTGGACATCATTTGGGCTTTCATGTTTATTTCATGTTCTTGGCTTGGAACTTGAATTATATTGTAGAGCTTCTTCTTAGCTTTCCGAAACATCTTGAATCATTCCAATCGGAGTTCGGATGCAAGAGTTATGATATTTGTACCAACGGACGTTGAACTTCACTGTTTTGGGTGACTATTTGCATAGCAGTCACTTCTAGCCCAATGTCGACCTTCATCCGTCCATTATTTCTCAATTCTTAAAGCATGAAAGTTGCAGAGCTCGTCGATATCTTCGATTTGATAGGAGGCGGGCCTTGTAACTCTTCCCGGATCAAAAGTTATGGCCGTTTTACCAGAGGACACAACAGCAGAAAAAGGATGCCCGCCGGGGCGGGCTTTTACTATATAAAACCCCCGTCGGGGTGGGGGTACAAGCTGCAAAACAGTGGGTATGCCAATCGGGGCGGGCCCTTTAAGCCTTATACCCCCCGCCGGGGCGGGGGTACGCGCAGAAAAGTTAATTTTTTTCGAATTTGAGTTTGAGAAGGATTGGTTTGATCCGATTGACACAAGGACTTCCAAGAGGACTTAAAGACTTATAAAGAGTCATATAAAAGGAGGAGAATCACAAGGATTAGAGGAGAGAGAGGATTCCATTAGATTAGATTAGAGTAGAATAGGAGAAAACACTAGTTCTTATGAGATTTGGAGATTGAAGCACTTGGAAGCCATTGGAGATCCAGATCAAGAGCGAGACGGAGGACGAATTTGCCGACAATAGATTCACTTCTTTTTTTTAATCTTATTCTTATCTTTTTATGTGTATTCAAGTGTGGATTCTTAGTTTTAATTCAATGAACTAATTCTTTGTTTGAGATTACAATGGATCTTATTGTGTAGTTTATTTGAATATGCTTCGCTATTAATTATTATGTTCTATTGTGATGATTGTCTATTATGTTTTGGACTTAATTGTTTAATTGATTGGCCATCAATTACCGTAATAATCTATATGAACTCGAGAGATGAAGTTTAGATTTAGATCTGATCATGATAACATGTGCTTGTGATTTCTGCATAGATGGAATTCATGATTCATGTTTAGGATAGAGATATGCCTTTACACCATATGTAATCTTATAGAGAACTTGTGCTTTAAATCCTTTTTAATTGTAATTCACATAGAGATATAGTGAATTAGTTAATTAGGGTGTCTTGCTTAATTCTATCATCTGTGGATTTAAGTGAGTATGAGTATTATGCATCGAGAGGTGGTTTTATCTGCTTTAGTATTCTTGATTAACAATTCAGAATAGAGAATAATTGATGAGAAGTGTGTTAACTTAAATGAAGCAATAAGTGAAGTTGTGATTTTAAATCTCTGTAATCTTAATTTAACTAGTGGAATTTAATAGTAGTTTAATTATATAATTTGAAATTCATTCGTTTAAATAAGATTGAGTTTGTTACGGGTTAGTACTTTGTGATTTTTATTAAACAATTCCTCGTGGGAACGATACTCTACTTTCACTTTATTACTTGTTGACCACGTATACTTGCGTGTTGTACGTAATTAGATTTTACGTAACAACTTCTTTTGAAGCAATTTGAGTTAAAATGAGTGTATTTGATTTGAGTGGAAGTTGAGTTGGCATAATGACCATTTTTTCCCTTCTCGGGGTTATTTCTGCCTTTGGCGCAGTTGTAGCAGTCTTTTTCCAGGGTTATCTCTGAGATTGTCTTGTTGTTGACTCTTAATGTCCTCAGGGTTATCTCTGAGGTTGGCTTGACCTCCTAGGGTTGACTCCGGGCATTTAAACTGGATCTCCCGAAGTTATCTCCGGGGTTAAAAACTGATTTCCCGAGGTTATCTCCGAGGTTAGAAACTGGATCTCCCAGGGCTATCTCTGGGGTTGGAAACTGGATCTCCCGGGGCAATCTCCGGGGTTGGAATTGATGTTGTAGTCCTCCAGGGTTATCTCTAGAGTGTAAAAAAGATGCTTTTGTTCTCCTGCATAGTTAGTAACAGGAAAACAAAATTTCGAGTGTCTACAGATGCCCCTCTTTATCATGTTCATGTAATGCAATGAAATGGAAATGATAAAGATTACTAGACACTTGAAATATGATAAGGTATTTCTAATGATGCAAATTGCAATGTAATCAATGTTATGATAAATGTTAAAATGTTTTTGCAAATCGCAGTTCGTAAATCGTGCATCACATTTCGTACATCGCACTTCGCTTTTCGTATTTGGCCAATCGCACTTTGTAACTCGCACATCGCATTTCGCATATCGTAAATCATAATGTAATGAATGTTATGATGAATGTTAAAATGTTTTCGCAAATCGCTTTACCTTTACCGATCATTGCTGATGCCTATGCTGGTGTTGACTCCAACGGTTTAGCTTTTTGTCGGTGTTGCCGATGCTTGTTTGATGAAGATAACTTGAGATATTTTCGACATCTCTACTGGGGATGACGTTCTAAAATCACCAAACCTTCCTGATGCATACGCTGGTAGTTTACAACGGTGCCTATCCTGATGGTAGTTTGACAACGGTGTATACCCTGCTGGTAGTTGACTACACTGACATCGTCAAACTGTCTCGGTTCTCACTCGAATGGTGGTATCCCTGAATTGTCTTGATGTTACGATGGATTGATGTCAATGGTTTAGAATACCAGATCGTCCGATACCTTCGCTAAAGTAATATTTCATTGATTACTTCACCAGACTTTACCTCACTCTTTTTAAGGTGATTTGGAGTTTCCTTTCGCTGTTGGGTGCTTGTGCCCCATTTCCTTGAGCGTTTGATTTCCAACCCAGCTGAATTGATGACCTGAATGCCGCTGACATCCCTGGAGGGTGTAGCTCATTCTTTCGCTGTCCAAATTTAAACTTCGGTGTAGAGGCCTCGACTTATGAGGACTCGACACTATAAAGCCCCCCAAATCCAGGTACTTAAAACTCGAACTCGGTGCTTCACGATACCATTTCTATGAGCGGAATAATACTAATAATAATAACAATTATATAAAGATCAACTTAATTTACATATTTATCAGAGTCTGAATCCCAAGTACGTAACCTTTAAACATTCATTACAACCCATGATAGATAATATATATCATACTTGTCTTAATAAAGTTAACTATTACATAAAATAGCATTGCGTTCATTCAGCAACCTTTCCCTTTCCTTTGTTCTTAGCAGAGCTCTCTGGTTGTTCACACTTAGCTGAAAATATTTAAATTAAGTAAGGATGAGCATTTGAGTGCCCAGCAAGTAATATCAAATATATATATATATATATATATATATATATATATAAGCTGAAAGAATTTAAATGTTTTCTTTATACTATCCTTCTACAACAAATCAATAGTTGTGAAGTAATCTGAACCGATAATAATAACATAACAACCCTCTTTCAAATTTTTAAAACTACGTAATGACTATAATTAGGGTTAAGGTGACATACTATGAACATTGTTTTCAATTTTCAAAAAGGTTAAATAGAACTTCATCTGTAAACCGTCATAACTTACGGGCACGGGGGTGATCAGCCCGTTGTACCCTGTATTGATCAATACTACATGCAAGAACGATGTTATCGTTCACTCTGTCCACCTTGGGTGCATAAAAAGTTTGCTCGTGTACGGGATGTTCATACTTGTCGGTCCAAATTAAAAGTTTTATCTTGTTCATCAATAATCTATAATTCAACATATATATATACGGGTAATTGACAGAGGTGTAGCAACATGTGACTAAATATAATGATTATCCAAGTGGGGACACTTGTATAACCGTTTATAGAAATTAACGAACAGAATATATATATCTGAATTACCATATACTAACATGTTGATAATCAATGAGCGTATATAATATAGGGTTAGTAATCTTTACAGTAATAATATAATTTAGAAACATTCTTACTCATGTCCATTGCATAAAGAAAATGCAAAGGTAAGATACTTGCCTGATACGCTGCTTACAATTCGCAACTTAGTTTTATCTTTTAAATAACTACCTATCAGTAATAAGATCATTTTACTGATTAGAATAACATATCCCAACACATAACACTGCTTATTGTAGTCAGCACATAACCTAATCACATTATCACATATGTTTAACAACCATTGAATCATAAATAAACACATATCTAATTAAATTATCTAAGTCCAGATCAATTTCTGAAACATGTCGGTTTACCGACGGCTTTATCGGTAATTATCGAGTCTGTAACGAATGATTTGTTTGAATTGTGATTCTGATGACAGAATCCTTGTAAGGAGGGAATGATGTAACATTCCATAATTTTAAAGTGTGATATTAAATATTTATTGATTTATTTAAGTATTTAATAAAATTGTTATTGTTGAATAAATAATTGTTCAATTTGAGGGATGTGGTTTATTTAATTATTTGTTGAATAAATAATTAAATATTAAATATTAAATATTTATTGACAATATTAAATATTTATTGAATTATATGACAATTTGAGTTGATGTGATTTAATTAATTATTTGTTGAGTAAATAATTAAGGAGCTAAATAAATTAATTGTTATGAGGTTATATACCAAATTTATTTAATAAATAAGCTAGAGAGCTTATAGTGATTTTAAATAGGTAATAATATTTTAAATGGAAAATTATAATTTAAAATATTAGTTGGTTAAATAAAATTATAGTTATAAAAGAAATTATAATTATATGATAATGATTTATGTGTCAAAGTAATTTAGTAGATTAATGTTTTAATTGATTTATTTAATTAAATAAAGGGTGATTAATAACCTTGTTATAAAGGAGTTATTAAAATAAATTAAAAGAGTTTAATTTAGTTTTGTCAAACATGCCTTATTGTATAATAAGTCTTTAATCTAATAGTGTTTTAGCAAACAAGGTATAAGGATTAATCTATTTGTTTTAATTCAATTTACCAAACAAGTAGTAAGGATTAATGAGTTATTTTATTAAGCTTAACCAAACAAGCCTTATGGCTTTTGATTTTCAAAATAAAAATAACTGATGTCAGTTATGTGAGAGTTATATTATATATTTAATATATACATTATATCTTATACGTTACATTATAATACGTAAGATAGAGGAGAGAGGTTAGAGAGAAAGAAAGAAAAACTCAGAGGAAGAAGAAGAAGAAAAGAAGAAAAAAATAAGAGATTTTTTAGAGAGATTGAGTGTTTGTTTTTCAGGTTTTGGAGAAAAGTGATAATCAAAGAGTTAGGACCATCATCTTCTTCATAATCCAAGGTAGGCCATCTTCTTCTTTACAAAACTCTAAAAGTTTTTCTTCCCAAAAAGTCTCTGTGAAAAATTTATGAAAAGAAATTTTGTTGTTTTGGTTATAAGTTTATATAATTAGCAACTGTAGATGTGTTTCATGAGTTATGCATGATTAAATAGAGTTTAATTCATGTATGTATATATTATGAAGAAATTGTTTTACAGAGAATTTTATGAATGAGAATGGGTTATTTTTAAAATGGAAATTAAGGTTTAATTGGTTGTGTTTTGATAAATTGATTGTTAGAATTGTTAGAATAGGTAGAATCATAATCATGATAGTTAGAAATTTTTATTTTGATTGAATAACAAAATCACAGTGGTAATTTTAATGAAAAATAATATCAATAATGGAGTTTTGCCAAAAACCTTGAAATTAGGTGTTTTATAGTTGATGTTTAGACAAATTATGAATAGAAACACGTTAGGAATTGTCACAATGTGTTTGTATGAAGTTTATGTGCAAAATAGAGTGTAACTAGTCTATTAGATTTGAGTTTTTTGGCCAATTTGGCTTTTCTTTCATGGTTGCCGAAGCTGTCAGTCGACGCTGACAGTTCGCGCCGCGGCGCGGCCCAGCAGTTCATTGCTGGCGCCGCAGCGCCATCACCATGACGTAAGCGGCCTATTGCACAATCACTGCGCTGCAGCGCCGGCTTATAGTATAATCGCTGAGCCGCAGCGCCGACTCAGCGCCGCTGCGCGAGCCACAGTACAAACTGTGGCGCCGCGGCGCGGCTTGGCAGAACTGTCTGACAATTTTGTTTAAATGTACAAAACTTGAAAATAAATGTTATGTATTTATTATAATAATGTTAAATGATAATTTCAGTATTATTAGACTATGAAATATCATGTTATTAAGTATTATCTACTTGAAATATAATTGATTATGTGAATGGGTAATTCAACCCATATGAGGAATGTAATTGTTTATATAAATGTATAATGTTGGTTAGGACTAATTATGTCAATATGACATATGTTTAGGGTATAAATTCAAGTGGTAAAAGTGTAGCTTGTGCTAAAGGCAAGTTTCCTAAACCTACCTTTTACATTGAGCAAGTTTCTAAGCCTTAACTTTTGATATTTAGCAAGTTCTTTATTGTATAAGTTTTCTAATCATTGGTGTTATTGAACTAATTATTATTTTAATTTCGATTATCATATAATGGTGTAAATTTATTTGGAGCAAGTTATTCTTGTACTTAACTTGTGGTTTAGCATGTACAATTATATACATGTTGTGGATGTTTATTATTCAATTAACCTTGTCTTATTATTGTTCAAGCAAGGTAGGTTATAATTATTCAAATTGTATGCTATTAGATTATCCCTAAAGCATGATGTCAATTTATAAACATCAATTAAACTATGATTATTCCATAGTATACAGTTATGTCGTTGTAATCAACTAAACCTTAGTTGATTACCGTTGAATTCTAAATTACCCCATGATGTATCCAAACCAAACTCACTTTGGTACGGACTTGTATTCTAAATACTGAGAAGAACAACTCTTTTATAAGAGGTTACGCTTAGCGTTGAAATGGTTGTGCACAATACATTGTACGAAGGGTTGATCCCCCTAAGTACGTGAAGTCCTTATAGTCTTATGACTGTTAAAGTTTAAGTTGAAAAATTACTTATAACTGTGGACATGATTCGTGGTCATTAGACCCTTAGTAAAGGTTAAAGCTTTCCAAAAGTTAATAGAATATATTGTTAAATTCTATTGAGCTTACTGTTGACAAATGATGTAAAAGTTACTGATTTAATTATTGTTATTTCAAGTGGGCCTTGTTTGCTCACTCTTGCCTGTAAAATTTCTTACAGCTAAGGTTGAAACTGGTGGTGTGCCTAGTACCAGTAAAGGGAAAGGAAAGACGAAGCAATGCTGAAGACTTGTAATAGTTGAATAGTTTATTTTCAGACTTGGTTTAAAGATTGTAATGAAATTTATTTTATTTTTTCCGCATGAATGATTGTTTGTAAAGGTTAGTTAACCTGAGAGATTTATTTAAGTTTAATCCTGTATGGGCAGGTTTTGTTATTCAATTTTATTATAATTGGGTAGTTAGAAATGAATGTTTTGATTACGTGAACACCAAACCCTGAGGAAATGAAGTACCGGGATTTGGGGGTGTCACAGGTTGGTATCAAAGCTTTAGGTTATGAACCTTAGGTGGGGGAAAAAGCCTTAGGAAGTAACCTTTGAAAAGATAGTGGAGATAACTCTTATCGAGTTTTAAGAAAGAAGTAATAAAATACTTATGTGCTTATGTGTTTATAACTTATGTGCTCGCGAGTGTCGAGTAGAATGATTAATAACTAAAACTTTAAAATTTTGTTGTCAGGATGACTAATGTCGGAGAATCCAGTCAGGCTAGGGAGGAGCGACCTCAAATGCTTATAGAGGAGGAGCCTCGCGACATTCAGGTAGTTTGGGAACAACTACTGCCACGGGAGTTAGCCCAGTTGGTCACAGTAGTTGAAGATGAGGAGGATGATGTGGAGACAGATGAGGAGGATGAGGAAGAAAGGATTCCACTTAACTCGATAACAGGCCGTATTTACGATGAGGTGCATGACCGCAACGTGGAACTTCAGGATACAGTTGAGGAATTGCAAGAGATAGTAGTTGAACAACAGGCTGCAATGACACAAAAAGACGGCGAGATCCAGGATCGTGATGAACGACTGACTAACGCCGAGGAGAAATTAATACAGACTGAAGGAGAGAAAGAACAATTGATCGAGATGGTTGCTGAACTGGAGAGCAAGCTGAAAGAAGAAGCTGCTAAGAGGGCAAGAGCTGAAGATGCATATGAGGAAGCTTATCAACGAACTGGAAGAGCAGCGAGAGACGCGCAGGCAAAGAGGATGACGATGGAAGAGATGGATAAAGTATTTAACACCGCAATTATTCGAGCTCAAGATCGGGTCATGGGATATCCGATTCAGTTCGAGACACTGCCATCATTCGTGTTAGATCGCAGAACAATGTTTCGAGTCATGGAGGAGGAACGTGATAGGGCTACGAAGTACCTTAATAGATCATCGTAAAAAATATGTCGGTAATGTACGTAATAAGTATTGAATAATGTGTAAGTCCCTAGTGTTAGGTAACCATGGGATATGATAATAATGGTGTTGTTCTGAAACTTTTGTAGTTCAGGAAAGGATGTAGATAGCAGAGATGCAATTGTGTTATGTTTTCAAAAAGTTTATGAATAAATAAAAGTTATTATTTTATTCAAAATGTTATGTGCTATGTGGTTATTTCTTTTGTTGAGGCAAGTTAATTAGAAATACTTAAAGAAGTTGAGTAATGGTCTAATAGATGTTTTATTTTAAACAGAAAATGCCTCCCAGACGTCAACCAACATGACAGAGAACCACCGAAGAAGCTAACGACAATGTTGATGCGAATCCGGTTCAACAACTAGTAACACTACTGACAGAAGCATTGCAGAATCAACCTCAAAACCAAGGTACAACGTTTAAGGAGTTTAAGGCGGTTGGACCACCTGAATTCCGTGGGTCCATGAATCCAGTTGAAGCACAAACCTGGATTATGGAGATAGAGAAGGTGTTCGATGTCGCTAGGGTAGGGGATGATCAGAAGACTGCTTTCGCAACGTTCATGTTGAAAGCAGAAGCTAGTTATTGGTGGCAGGCTAATAAAACTCGTGAAGGGCCGGGAGTGATGACCTGGGATAGGTTTAAGGAGTTGTTCTTCGAGACCTATTTCCCAGAGAGTTCAAAGAGTCAGCTGGAAGTACAATTTCTGGAGCTGAAGCAAGGGACGATGTCGGTATCCGAGTATGCCGCAAAATTCAACGAATTGGCGAGGTTTGCACCATATCAAGTTAGCACAGACGAACGCAAGGCGAAGAGGTTTGAACAGGGACTGAAGCCCTGGCTGTACAGTAGGGTTTCCCTGTTCCAGTTGAAGACATTTGCAGCAGTAATGGAGAAAGCAGTACTCGCCGAAGGTGGAGGCGAGGCGGTAACAAAATTCAACCAGGAACAAAAGAAGAAGAAGAATGAAAATGAGATGAAGAGTGGAGGTGGTAGCGGTGGAAACAACAACAACAACAACAACAACAACAACAACTTGAAGAGAAAGTGGAATGGGAGTATGGGTACTGGAAACCAGCAAGGCAACCAGCAGAACAAAAAGTTTGAAGCATGTGCGACATGTGGAAAGTTTCACAAGGGTGCGTGCTTGATGGGAAAACGAGTTTGCTACAATTGTGGCCAGGAGGGTCACATCGCCCCAAATTGCACTCAATCAAAGAAGAATGCGTGCTTCACGTGCGGATCCAAGGATCACTTTGCTCGTGAATGTCCTAAGAAGAAGGAGGGGGTGACAACCAGAAGCAAAGGAGATAACAATGGAGGTGCGTGGGCTATTACAGGACCTGCAGCATCAATCAAACCCACAGCCAGAACCTTCAACATGACTGTGCAAGATGTTGTGCAATCAAATGATGTGGTGTCAAGTATTATCCCAATCAATGATATTGATGCATATGTATTATTTGATTCGGGTGCTACTTGCTCGTTTATATCTGATGAATTTGCTAAGAGGTTGGAATTGCCTAGAGAAGAACTGAATTTTCCTTTGAACATAGAAATTGCGAATAAGGAAATAATCCCTGTTAGGTTCGTTTACAAGAACTGTAGGGTGAACATTAAGGGGAATATCTTGTTAGTAGATTTGATTCCGATTAGACTCGGGGAATTTGATGTAATTTTGGGAATTGATTGGTTGTTCAATTATGGAGTAATAATTGACTGCCAAAAGAAGTGTGTAAACCTTATGACTCCGTCAAAGGTAGTATTTTATGGTAGCAAGTCGCTAAGATAAATGAAATGTCTGACGACTATGCAGGCCAAGAAGTTGTTGAGTCAAGGTTGTGTGGGCTTTTTAGCTTACATAGTCGATACTCAGAAGAAAGGTGTGAAATTAGAAGAAATACTAGTAGTGAGAGAATTCGAAGACGTGTTTCCAGAAGATTTGCCAGGACTTCCGCCGGACAGAGAAATTGAATTCGTGATCGACTTAGTACCGGGAACAGCACCGATATCAAAGGCTCCGTACAGAATGGCTTCGGTAGAAATGAAGGAACTGATGGTACAGTTGCAAGAACTGCTAGACAAGAAATATATTCAACCAAGTGTATCGCCATGGGAAGCGCCCGTTTTATTCGTGAAGAAGAAGGACGGGTCAATGCGACTTTGCATTGATTACAGGGAGTTAAACAAAGTCACTATTAAAAACAAATACCCGTTGCCAAGAATAGATGACTTGTTTGATCAATTGAAGGGTGCTAAGTACTTTTTGAAAATAGATTTGAGTTGTGGTTATCACCAATTGAAGGTAAGAAAGGAGGATATACCACGAACGACATTCAGAACTCGGTATGGACATTACGAGTTTCTGGTGATGTCTTTTGGTTTAACCAATGCACCTGCTGCGTTCATGGATTTGATGAACAGGGTGTTTAAACCATTCCTAGACAAGTTTGTAGTGGTATTTATTGATGACATTCTAGTGTATTCCAAAACTCAAGAAGAACACGTGGAACACTTACGTCTGACATTGGAGACACTAAGAAAGGAAAAAACTGTACGCGAAGTTCTCTAAGTGCGAATTTTGGCTCGACCGTGTACAATTTTTGGGGCATGTGATTGACAAAGATGGGATCTCAGTGGATCCATCGAAAGTGGAAGCAGTAATCAATTGGGAACAACCAAAAACACCATCGGAAGTGAGGAGTTTCTTGGGACTGGCTGGTTATTATAGAAGATTTATTCAAGATTTTTCTAAGATAGCCACTCCGCTAACAAATTTGACAAGAAAAATTGTAAAATTCGTTTGGACGGAGAAGTGCGAAGAGAGTTTCCAAAATTTGAAGAAGAAGTTAAGTGTGGCACCTGTATTGACTTTACCAGATAATACAGGAAATTTTGTGGTATATAGTGATGCCTCACATAAAGGGTTGGGTTGTGTTCTTATGCAGAACGGCAAAGTTATTGCATATGCATCAAGATAATTCAAGGATTATGAGAAGGGATATCCGACTCATGATTTGGAATTGGCTGTAGTGGTGTTTGCTCTAAAAATATGGAGACACTATCTTTATGGAGAGAAATGTGAGATCTACACAGACCACAAAAGTCTGAAGTATATTTTCACTCAGAAGGATTTGAACATGCGTCAAAGAAGGTGGATGGAATTAATAAAAGATTACGATTGTGAGATCTTTTATCATCCGGGTAAAGCGAATGTAGTGGCAGATGCTTTAAGCAGGAAAGGTCGGGAAATGTTGATGCTGATAACAACTCAAAAGGAGCTCATTTCAGCAATGACAAAATTGGAGTTGGAAATCAAATTTCTAAAAGAATCTGACGAACAACTATTCCAGATAGAAGCTGATCTAACTTTAGTGAACAAAGTGAAAATTGCTCAATTACAAGATGGAGAGTGGAAAAATCAAAGAGAATTTGGGTGAAGGCGGAGATGTAAAATACAAGGTCGATACCGAAGGTTTACTACGGTTCGATGGACGAATTTGGGTTCCAGCAATGCTAGAGATGAAAGAAGAAATTCTGACTGAAGCTCATAGCTCAAAGTATTCAATTCATCCAGGAAGCACGAAAATGTATCAGGATTTGCGCCGACATTTTTGGTGGCCAAATATGAAAAGAGATGTTGTTGAATGCGTAGCGAAATGCTTGACATGTCAGAGAGTAAAAGCCAAACATCAAAGACCCAGCGGATTACTCCAACCGTTAGAAATACCGAAATGGAAGTGGGAACACATCACAATGGATTTTGTGGTGGGTCTTCCAACTACTCAGAGAGGATGCGATGCGATTTGGGTAATAGTGGACAGACTGACGAAATCAGTGCACTTTTTACCAATAAAGATTAGATTCAATCTTGATCAGTTGGCAAGATTGTACATTAAGGAGATCGTTTCGAGGCACGGAGTGCCAGTATCAATTGTGTCTGATAGAGATCCGCGGTTTATATCGAATTTCTGGAAGAGACTACAAGAATGTATGGGAACACAGTTGCGAATGAGTACGGCTTATCATCCACAAACAGATGGCCAAAGCGAACGAACAATTCAGACATTGGAGGATATGCTGAGAGCATGCGTCATGAATTTTAAAGGAAGCTGGGAAGATCAACTACCATTGGTGGAATTTTCTTACAACAACAGTTATCACGCGAGCATCGGCATGCCACCTTATGAGGCATTGTACGGCAGAAAGTGTAGAACCCCACTATGTTGGGATGAAGTCGGTGAACGCCAACTGTTAGGACCAGAACTGGTACAACAAACTGCTAATGTTGTCAAACTCATCAGGACAAGACTGGTCGCAGCTCAAGACAGACAGAAAAAGTATGCTGATCAACACAGACAAGATCGTACATTTGACGTAGGAACTTTTGTATTCTTAAAAGTTTCTCCCTGGAAGGGGAAAATTCGTTTCGGTAAAAAGGGAAAGCTAAGTCCGAGGTTTATTGGACCTTTTGAAGTGCTGCGAAGAGTGAGAGAAGTGGCTTACGAGGTAGCTCTACCTCCAGAGTTGGAAAATATTCATAATATTTTTCATATTTCGGTGTTACGACCATATAAACCCGACTACAAACATGTGATTGAGTATGAACCATTGCAGTTCGAGAAAGATTTGTCTTATGAAGAGGTTCCTATCCAGATAGTCGACAGGAAAGAACAAGTGCTCAGGAATAAAGTGATACCTTTTGTGAAGGTGATATGGAGAAACCACAACGCTGAAGAAGCTACGTGGGAACTCGAAGAGAAAATATTGAAGGAATACCCTGAGTTATTTGGTTAATCTGTGTCTTCGATTCTGGGGACAGAATCTTTGTAAGTAAGGAAGAATGTAACGAATGATTTGTTTGAATTGTGATTCTGAGGACAGAATCCTTGTAAGGAGGGAATGATGTAACATTCCATAATTTTAAAGTGTGATATTAAATATTTATTTATTTATTTAAGTATTTAATAAAATTGTTATTGTTGAATAAATAATTGTTCAATTTGAGGGATGTGGTTTATTTAATTATTTGTTAAATAAATAATTAAATATTAAATATTAAATATTTATTGGCAATATTAAATATTTATTGAATTATATGGCAATTTGAGTTGATGTGATTTAATTAATTATTTGTTGAGTAAATAATTAAGGAGCTAAATAAATTAATTGTTATGAGGTTATATACCAAATTTATTTAATAAATAAGCTAGAGAGCTTATAGTGATTTTAAATAGGTAATAATATTTTAAATGGAAAATTATAATTTAAAATATTAGTTGGTTAAATAAAATTATAGTTATAAAAGAAATAATAATTATATGATAATGATTTATGTGTCAAAGTAATTTAGTAAATTAATGTTTTAATTGATTTATTTAATTAAATAAAGGGTGATTAATAACCTTGTTATAAAGGAGTTATTAAAATAAATTAAAAGAGTTTAATTTAGTTTTGCCAAACATGCCTTATTGTATAATAAGTCTTTAATCTAATAGTGTTTTAGCAAACAAGGTATAAGGATTAATCCATTTATTTTAATTCAATTTACCAAACAAGTAGTAAGGATTAATGAGTTATTTTATTAAGCTTAACCAAACAAGCCTTATGGCTTTTGATTTTCAAAATAAAAATAACTGATGTCAGTTATGTGAGAGTTATATTATATATTTAATATATACATTATATCTTATACGTTACATTATAATACGTAAGATAGAGGAGAGAGGTTAGAGAGAAAGAAAGAAAAACTCAGAGGAAGAAGAAGAAGAAAAGAAGAAAAAAAAAGAGATTTTTTAGAGAGATTGAGTGTTTGTTTTTCAGGTTTTGGAGAAAAGTGATAATCAAAGAGTTAGGACCATCATCTTCTTCATAATCCAAGGTAGGCCATCTTCTTCTTTACAAAACTCTAAAAGTTTTTCTTCCCAAAAAGTCTCTGTGAAAAATTTATGAAAAGAAATTTTGTTGTTTTGGTTATAAGTTTATATAATTAGCAACTGTAGATGTGTTTCATGAGTTATGCATGATTAAATAGAGTTTAATTCATGTATGTATATATTATGAAGAAATTGTTTTACAGAGAATTTTATGAATGAGAATGGGTTATTTTTAAAATGGAAATTAAGGTTTAATTGGTTGTGTTTTGATAAATTGATTGTTAGAATTGTTAGAATAGGTAGAATCATAATCATGATAGTTAGAAATTTTTATTTTGATTGAATAACAAAATCACAGTGGTAATTTTAATGAAAAATAATATCAATAATGGAGTTTTGCCAAAAACCTTGAAATTAGGTGTTTTATAGTTGATGTTTAGACAAATTATGAATAGAAACACGTTAGGAATTGTCACAATGTGTTTGTATGAAGTTTATGTGCAAAATAGAGTGTAACTAGTCTATTAGATTCGAGCTTTTTGGCCAATTTGGCTTTTCTTTCATGGTTGCCGAAGCTGTCAGTCGACGCTGACAGTTCGCGCCGCGGCGCGGCCCAGCAGTTCATTGTTGGCGCCGCAGCGCCATCACCATGACGTAAGCGGCCTGTTGCACAATCACTGCGCCACAGCGCCGGCTTATAGTATAATCGCTGAGCCGCAGCGCCGACTCAGCGCCGCTGCGCGAGCCACAATACAAACTGTGGCGCCGCGGCGCGGCTTGGCAGAACTGTCTGACAGTTTTGTTTAAATGTACAAAACTTGAAAATAAATGTTATGTATTTATTATAATAATGTTAAATGATAATTTCAGTATTATTAGACTATGAAATATCATGTTATTAAGTATTATCTACTTGAAATATAATTGATTATGTGAATGGGTAATTCAACCCATATGAGGAATGTAATTGTTTATATAAATGTATAATGTTGGTTAGGACTAATTATGTCAATATGACATATGTTTAGGGTATAAATTCAAGTGGTAAAAGTGTAGCTTGTGCTAAAGGCAAGTTTCCTAAACCTACCTTTTACATTGAGCAAGTTTCTAAGCCTTAACTTTTGATATTTAGCAAGTTCTTTATTGTATAAGTTTTCTAATCATTGGTGTTATTGAACTAATTATTATTTTAATTTCGATTATCATATAATGGTGTAAATTTATTTGGAGCAAGTTATTCTTGTACTTAACTTGTGGTTTAGCATGTACAATTATATACATGTTGTGGATGTTTATTATTCAATTAACCTTGTCTTATTATTGTTCAAGCAAGGTAGGTTATAATTATTCAAATTGTATGCTATTAGATTATCCCTAAAGCATGATGTCAATTTATAAACATCAATTAAACTATGATTATTCCATAGTATACAGTTATGTCGTTGTAATCAACTAAACCTTAGTTGATTACCGTTGAATTCTAAATTATCCCATGATGTATCCAAACCAAACTCACTTTGGTACGGACTTGTATTCTAAATACTGAGAAGAACAACTCTTTTATAAGAGGTTACGCTTAGCGTTGAAATGGTTGTGCACAATACATTGTACGAAGGGTTGATCCCCCTAAGTACGTGAAGTCCTTATAGTCTTATGACTGTTAAAGTTTAAGTTGAAAAATTACTTATAACTGTGGACATGATTCGTGGTTATTAGACCCTCAGTAAAGGTTAAAGCTTTCCAAAAGTTAATAGAATATATTGTTAAATTCTATTGAGCTTACTGTTGACAAATGATGTAAAAGTTACTGATTTAATTATTGTTATTTCAAGTGGGCCTTGTTTGCTCACTCTTGCCTGTAAAATTTCTTACAGCTAAGGTTGAAACTGGTGGTGTGCCTAGTACCAGTAAAGGGAAAGGAAAGATGAAGCAATGCTGAAGACTTGTAATAGTTGAATAGTTTATTTTCAGACTTGGTTTAAAGATTGTAATGAAATTTATTTTATTTTTTCCGCATGAATGATTGTTTGTAAAGGTTAGTTAACCTGGGAGATTTATTTAAGTTTAATCCTGTATGGGCAGGTTTTGTTATTCAATTTTATTATAATTGGGTAGTTAGAAATGAATATTTTGATTACGTGAACACCAAACCCTGAGAAAATGAAGTACCGGGATTTGGGGGTGTCACAGAGTCTAAGACTCTATTCTGTAATTCAATATCTGTAAGTATCAGTCATATTATTTTTAAATGACTTATAAGAATTTTAAAACATTTATTATAATTTATCATGAATTTTCAAATACTGGAATCATTTTTAAATGATTTAAATATTAAAAAAAATTCTATTATCATTAATATTTAATTAATATTAAACTATTAATGAAATCATTTCCAAAATGTTAAAGTTATTTATAATAACTCAAAATACTTTTAAAGTATTAACATTACCCTTAAATAATTTTTAAAACAATTAAAATTATTTTTAAATAATTATCATTAATATTTAAATATTAATATACTATTTATCAAAATATTAAAAGTCATTAATTATAACTTAAAATATTTTTAATTCATTTATATCTTTTTTAAAAGATTTTTAAATTAATAAAACTATTTTTAAACTATTTATTTAATATAATTATTAAATAAATTTAATATCATTAATAATAAATTAATAATCATTAATATTAAATTATTAATGAAATTATCCTTCAAATATTAAAAGTTATAATTTATAACTTAAAATATCTTTAAACACTTTATTTTCATTGAAAATGATTTTTATAATATTAAAATTATTTTTAAATTAATTTATTTAATATAATTATTAAGTAACCTTAATAACATTAATAATAATTAATTAATAAAGTTTACCTTTAAATATTAAAAGTTATATTTTATAACTTAAAATATTTTTAAATACCTTATTATTATTTATAATGATTTTTAATATAATAAAATCATTTTTAATTAATTTATTTAATTCATTTAGTAAATAACTTAATTATCATTAATATTAATTTATTAATAAATTTCATCACAAAATATTAAAAGTCATTAAAAATAACTTAAAATATTTTTTCTTATATCATAATATAATTTTAAATAATTTTTCAAGTGTTAAAATCATTTTTAAATAATTAATTTAATACTATAATTAAATAAATTAAATACCTTTAATATTCTAAAAATATTAAATATTTATGAAATATATTCAAAATAATTAAAAACTAATTTTCAGAATTAAAAATAATTTTTAATAATTTATTTTATATTTTTAATAATTAAAAACTAATTTTCTATAATTATTTAATAAAAATATATTTTTTATATAGAAACTGTCGCTAAAAACCACCTATAGCGACAGAACCGTCGCTGTAGGTGTTCTTCGCGTTCTTCATGCAAACCTAGAAAATCATACAAAGTTTCAAGGGGCTTAGTTTGACCAAGCTTAATTCTTAACACAAAATGTTTCTAGACATGTTGTTGACCAAATCGTGTAGTGCTGATGCAAGACTACAATATCCAGTAACAAACATGATCATTCATCACATAACCAATGAGATCTAAGCCTTCAAAGGGACTGTTAGACCTGTTCTTCATTTTCTGGGTTACCCAGAAATGAAGAACAGTTCGACCTGTCCACTTTGGGCTTCCACAACTTGTAATTCTGTTGATATTTTTGTGATATAATGCTTCTAGGATGTAGACCACATACAAGTGTATAGATCTAATTCATAACATCAACATAACAACAATCAATTAAGCAGATACAAGCCGGTCAACCACTGTCAGAAATAAGCTCCTATCAGTTTCTGGAAATTCCCAGAAACAGTAAGTATGATCGGATGGTCTAGTTTGACCATCCACTACCTTCGATTCGTTTACTTTTAAGGAGATTTTAAGGCATAAACTTGTAGTACTTATACCAAACTATAACTTAGATACAAGAATAACATCAAAACATCAACTCATTGACAGATCTAGTGGCTTCAATAAACTTTCAGTCACTAAAAAGCCATTTCTGGGTTACCCAGAAATGGTCCGGTCATGGTCGGTCAACGACATTTGACCAAGAATAACTTACAATCTGTTAAAGCTATGACCTTGATTCAACTTCCAGAGTAAAGATCTCATATCATACTACAATATCCAACACTTAAAACACAAAAGCACATAACAGAGAACGATCTACAATGCCTGACATTTAGTTGTCAGAGATCAAAAACGAAATTTCTAAATTTTGTAAATCTTCAAATCCGAGCCTCTAGATGTTATGGATCTAACATCTAGTAACCCAGATCATCCTTAGACACTATAAACAACATATTTAACACAAAAAAACAACATCTAACACATTGATCAAGATCAGATTTCAAGCTAGGGTTTTATACCATCTATGATTAATTTCTGATTTTGGCTTTTGATTTGTTAGTGGATTTCCTGGGGCTTGTAAATGTGACTGAAATACTTCTATATTTCATTGGTTTTAGTGAGAGAAGCTCTAGTATAAGTGTTTGTGCAAAATAATCTAACCAATGCTACTTTCTCTCTCCCAATCTATTTATAATACATATGTGCAATGTATATGGCTGATGATTTGGCTGATATTTGTCAATTTAAGTCACATGGGGTTAGTAAGATTAGGTCACCCACTTCTTCTATTGTCAAAACCTAGTTGCTAGCCTCAATAATGCATAGAAGGATGTAATGGTCATTTAGCTTGGAATTTTAATGGCATTTTTATAATCCTTGGAAACCCTTAAGGTTTGACCCTTAGAGTTTAACCCTAAGGTTTAGCAAAAAATAAAGTTATAGGTTTTCATTTAAGGTTTTAAAATAAAATAAAAAATAAAAATTAGTTTCTAAAATTTGTAATTAGGGTTTTCTAAATTAAATTAGTTTTCTAATTACTTTATTTAGGGACATTAGGGTTTTATATACTAATTATAATTAACTTTTCTAATTTAGCAATTAGGGTTTACAATTAGTAATTAGGTTTTAAAATTACTAATTAGGGTTACTAAATATAGAAATTAGGGTTTCTAGTTTAGTAATTAGGGTTTTCATGATTAACAATTATAATTCTAATACTTGTAAACTAATCACCTTATCACAATAACAACAATCTCGAACTCTAATTTGAGTTTCAAATTAGGGTTTCTTATTTCAGAAATTAGGGTTTTTGAAATATTAATTAGGTTTAATAATTTTAGAATTAGAGTTTCTAGCTAATTAGGGTTTCCAAAATTAATAAGATTTTTCCTAATTAACATATAATCCTATATAACACAACACAAATCAAATAACACCATTACTACACCTATAATCCTATATAACACAACACAAATCAAATAACACCATTACTACACCGTCTTGAACGCATATTAACTTTTGAACTAGGGTTTAACCAATTAATAATAGGGTTTTGAAAATATAAACCATAATTGACCAATCATTATCAATACGTACATACAGTACATATTTATAGCACTAAAAAATCAAAATATAATATTATTATATTATTATTCTCATTCTTTGATAAAAATCCAAAATTAGGGTTTGGATTCCATATCTAATTTATTCATCCATAATTAACCTTAATAATTAAGGTAAAATAATTAACTTAATAATCTGTACAAAACTCATATAATAAAATAATTGTTATAATTATTCTAAAAATCACTTCATTTATTATTTAAATAATATATGATTATATTTTCATGAAAAATAATTAGTATAACATTTCTACTATAAAATTAATTATTATAAGAATATAATTTATAATAATCAATAGCTCTAAAATAAAATTATTTGTAAATATTCATGTAATAAATATATTTTTATTTATCACATAATTACATATACACACTATCTTGTACAAATCCTCATCTTTAAAATAAATAAAAAAAAAGTATACGCAAAATTTCTTATTTATTTATATAGAAAATATCGGGTTGTTACATTCACCCTCCCTTATAAAGATTCTGTCCCCAGAATCACTGTTTTAAAACCTATATATACAAGGGTACATATCATACACAATCTTCGCAAGTAGATCTCGACCAACTTTGATCGAACTGATCTTTAACTATTCACATAAAGCTTGTCTTTCTGATTAAATGAAAAAATTAGTTTCTAAAAGAACTCAAATTCCTCCCTCAAAACTTCTTTATAGAATAATTTAATATATATATGAAAATCATGTATAAGAAAATAAAAGTTATACGAATAATACCTGGAGTTCCATTGCCAGCTGTCGTCGTATCCTGGACAGTCATATTGTAGACCCTTGCTGTTGATTTTGTTGGCTTGTTTGACGAAGTCGATCCTGTGATTGCTAAAGTCCCGCTGCCAGTGCCACTATTCCCATTTCCTGCCTCCTTCCTCCTTTTCGTACAATCTTTCACCTTGTGTTCAGTCGACTAGCATAGAAAACACCCACTATTCATTCTAGGATTGGGGCAGTTGGGAGAGATATGACCCTCCTGCCCGCACTTGTAGCAAACAAACTTCTCCTTCAAACATTCCCCAGAGTGGTTCTTTCCACAAGTCTTACACTGTACTGCTGGCTTCTTAACACCTTCTTATTTCACCTGCACACTTCCAAAATTGCTCCCCTTCTTCTTGCTACTACCACTCCTACTCCCACTATTTATTTCTATATTCCCAATTCCTTCGACCTTACCTTTGTTCTTCCTCTCCTTGTTGTAGAGGCTCATAGCCTCACTCCCCTCCTCAGTAATAATAACTTTCTCCATGAGTGCTACAAATGTAGGAATCTGCAACACGCCCACCTTGTTATAGAGCTAGAGTTTTAATCCCAGTTCAAACCTTTTCGCTTTCCTAGCCTCCGTATCAGCTTGATGCGGAGCAAACCTAGCTAACTCATTAAATTTTGCGGCGTACTCTAAGACCGTCATATTCTCCTACTTCAATTCTAAAAATTTCACTTCCATCCTAGCCTGCATACTAGATGAAAAATAATTTTTGAAAAATAGTGTTTTGAACCTATCCCATGTAACTACACCTTCTCCAGCTCTTGCCTGATTCGCTTCCCACCAAAAATTTTCCTCACCCTTCATCCTGTAGGTGGCAAAAGCGGTCTTTTGCCCCTCAGCTACCCTAGCTATCACAAACGCCTTTTCAATCTCCTTAACCCAAGTTTGGGCTTCTACATGGTCAGTTGTACCTTTGAATTTCGGCGGTCCGACAGCCTTAAAGTCTTTGAAGTTTGCCAAGCGATTATCCGACTGGTTCCCAACGACTGGTATTTCTTGCTGCATTGCTTGTGCTACCATGTTTGTAAAGTGTTGCATCGGGTTTGCTTGTTGTTGTCGCTCAACGTTGTTGACAGATTCTTCTGCCCTTTGATTTCGAGTTCGACGTCTTGGCGGCATTTATCTGATTAAATAAAATCATAAATTTAACTTATATTCTAAACCTTATTATATAAGTTTAATATATTAAACTCGTTTCATTACTCAACTTAGATTCATATTCATTTAACGAATATTTTATATAGCATAGCATAAAATTCTTTAAACATCAGCTATCCCTTTTGTGACCACAAAAGTCGGGATTCGTTTCTACCACTTGTACAAAAGTTTTAGAATATTAAATTGCACAGGCATACATATCATACATATTACATTAAACACACCTACAAAACAGAACCTATACTACCTATTCACTACACCTTTTTTTAGACAACCTTTCGCCTGATGACCTTCTATCCCACAGATAAAACATGCTCCTAATTTGTAGTCAAAACAATACAGAGTAGTATGTCCTTCATAACCGCAAAGGTAACATATTTTTTTCCCTTTCTTCTTATCGGGTTTTCCTAAATCATGGTCTTCTATCTTTCTTTTCCCCTTCTTGCTCGGATCTGCCCACGATGTGTTGCTTGTGGCTCCCATCTGATCAATTTGGATTTTAAGCTTATCTTATTCTTCCATTATTTCTATTAACGCCTGACACAATTGACTATTTAACAGCTTTTCTATTTCCCACAACTTTTCCAGAGAAGAAACCTTGTTCCTCAGATCCTGCACCTCCGTTGATGCTTGATCAGCTTCAACTTTATTGTCTGAATCACTATCTGTCAGCTCCACCATCTCCGAATCTGGTACTACGTTTTCCACAATAACCACTTCGTCCTAGTTATTTTCATTGTGAGCCTCTATTTCAGCTATTGGCTTCGATATTAGCTCTATTTCATGCTATAAGCATATAACAAGCCTTTTCCACCAAACATCTACACACATAAATTATCCTGATTAGCATATAATATATACACATAATAATTAATAGTTTTATATAAGTTATCTTTTATTTTGTTTGACGATGAATTTATTCAATTCATCTCTTTTTAAACTCTATATGAGTTATTTATTTATTTTTTTTATTTTTTTTTCAACGTTTCCCTCTGTTCTAAGGTTATAGCCTAAGGTCAAGCCCACCTAAGGTTTTTAACCCTAAGCTCTGATACCAACCTATAAAGCCCCCCCCCCAAATCTAGGTACTTGAAACCCGAACTCGGTGCTTCACTATACCATTTCTATGAGCGGAATAATACTAATAATAATAACAATAAATAAAGATCAACTTAATTTACATATTTATCAGAGTCTGAATCCCAAGTACGTAACCTTTAAACATTCATTATAACCCATGATAGATAATATATATCATACTTGTCTTAACAAAGTTAACTATTACATAAAATAGCATTGCGTTCATTCAGCAACCTTTCCCTTTCCTTTGTTCTTAGCAGAGCTCTCTGGTTGTTCACACTTAGCTGAAAACATTTAAATTAAGCAAGGATAAGCATTTGAGTGCCCAACAAATAATAGCAATTATATATATATATATATATATATATATATATATATATATATATATATATATATATAAGCTGAAAGAATCTAAATATTTTCTTTATACTATCCTTCTACAGCAAATCAATAGTTGTGAAGTAATCTGAACCGATAATAATAACATAACAACCCTCTTTCAAATTTTTGAAACTACGTAATTACTATAATTAAGGTTAAGGTGACACACTATGAACATTATTTTTAATTTTCAAAAAGGTTAAAAAGAATTTCATCTGTAAACCTTTATAACTTACGGGCACGGGGGTGATCAGCCCGTTGTACCCTGTATTGATCAATACTACATGTAAGAACGATGTTATCGTTCACTCTGCCCACCTTGGGTGCATAAAAAGTTTTTCCGTGTACGAGATGTTCATACTTGTCGGGGTTCTAAATCAAAGGTTTTATCTTGTTCATCAATAATCTATAATTAAACATATATATACGGGTAATTGATAGAGGTGTATCAACATGTGACTAAATACAATGATTATCTAAGTGGGGACACTTGTATAACCATTTATAGAAATTAACGAACAGAATATATATATCTGAATTACCATATACTAACATTTTGATAATCAATGAGCGTATATAATAAATGGTTAGTAATATGTACAGTAATAATATAATTTAAAAACATTCTTACTCATGTCTATAGCATAAAGAAAATGTAAAGGTAAGATACTTGCCTGGTACGCTGCTTACAATTCGTAACTTAGTTTTATCTTTTAAATAACCACCTATCAGTAATAAGATCATTTTACTGATTAGAATAACATATCCCAACACATAACACTGCTTATTGTAGTCAGCACATAACCTAATCACATTATCACATATGTTTAACAACCATTGAATCACAAATAAACACATATCTAATTAAATTATCTAAGTCCAGATCAATTTCTAAAACATGTAGGTCTACCGACGACTTTATCGGTAATTATCGAGTCTAAGACTCTATTCTGTAACTCAATATCTATAAGTATCAGTCATATTATTTTTAAATGACTTATAAGAATTTTAAACCATTTATTATAATTTATCATGAATTTTCAAACACTGGAATCATTTTTAAATGATTTAAATATTAAACAATTCTATTATCATTAATATTTAATTAATATTAAACTATTAATGAAATTATTTTCAAAATGTTAAAGTTATTTATAATAATTCAAAATATTTTTAAAGTATTAATATTACCCTTAAATAATTTTTAAAATAATTAAAATCATTTTTAAATAATTAACATTAATATTTAAATATTAATATACTATTTATCAAAATATTAAAAGTCATTAATTATAACTTAAAATATTTTTAATTCATTTATATCCTTTTTAAATTAATAAAACTATTTTTAAACTATTTATTTAATATAATTATTAAATAAATTTAATATCATTAATAATAAATTAATAATCATTAATATTAAATTATTAATGAAATTAACCTTTAAATATTAAAAGTTATATTTTATAACTTAAAATATCTTTAAACACTTTATTTCATTTAAAATTATTTTTATAATAATAAAATCATTTTTAAATTAATTTATTTAATATAATTATTAAGTAACCTTAATATCATTAATAATAATTAATTAATGAATTTTACCTTTAAAAATTAAAAGTTATTTTTTATAACTTAAAATATTTTTAAATACCTTATTATTATTTATAATGATTTTTAATATAATAAAATCATTTTTAATTAATTTATTTAATTTATTTAGTAAATAACTTAATTACCATTAACATTAATTTATTAATAAATTTCAACACAAAATATTAGAAGTCATTAAAAATAACTTAAAATATTTTCTTATATCATAATATAATTTTAAATGATTTTTCAAGTATTAGAATCATTTTAAAATAATTTATTTAATATTATAATTAAATAAATTAAATACCTTTAATATTCCAAAAATAGTAAATATTTATAAAATATATTCAAAATAATTAAAAACTAATTTTCAGAATTTAAAATAATTTTTAATAATTTATTTTGTATTTTTAATAATTAAAAACTAATTTTCTATAATTATTTAATAAAAATATATTTTTTATATAGAAACTGTCGCTAAAGACCACCTATAACGACAGAACTGTCGCTGTAGGCGTTCTTCGCGTTCTTCAGGCAAACCCAGAAAATCATACAAAGTTTCAAGGGGCTTAGTTTGACCAAGCTTAATTCTTAACACAAAATGTTTCTAGACATGTTGTTGACCAAATCGTGTAGTGCTGATGCAAGACTACAATATCTAGTAACAAACATGATCATTCATCACATAACCAATGAGATCTAAGCCTTTAAAGGGACTGTCAGACCTGTTCTTCATTTTCTGGGTTACCCAGAAATGAAGAACAGTTCGACCTGTCCACTTTGGGCTTCCACAACTTGTAATTCTGTTGATATTTTTGTGATATAATGCTTCTAGGTTGTAGACCACATACAAGTGTACAGATCTATTTCATAACATCAACATAACAACAATCAATTAAGCAGATACAAGCCGGTCAACCACTGTCAAAAATAAGCTCCTATCAGTTTCTTGAAATTCCCAGAAACAGTAAGTATGACCGGATGGTCTAGTTTGACCATCCACTACCTTCGATTCGTTTACTTTTAAGGAGATTTTAAGGCATAAACTTGTAGTACTTATACCAAACTATAACTTAGATACAAGAATAACATCAAAACATCAACACATTGACAGATCTAATGGCTTCAATAAACAGTCAGACACTGAAAACCCATTTCTAGGTTACCCAGAAATGGTCCGGTCATGGTCGGTCAACGACCTTTGACCAAGAATAACTTGCAATCTGTTAAAACTGTGACCTTGATTCAACTTCCAGAGTAAAGATCTCATATCATAGTACAATATCCAACACTTAAAGCACAAAAACACATAACAGAGAACGATCTACAGGGCCTTGCATTTAGTTATCAGAGATCAAAAATGAAATTTCCAGATTTTGTAAATCTTAAAATCCGAGCATCTAGATGTTATGGATCTAACATCTAGCAACCCAGATCATCCCTAAGCACTATAAACAACATATTTAACACAAAAAAATAACATCTAACACATTGATCAAGATCAGATTTCAAGCTAGGGTTTTATACCTTCTATAATTAATTTCTGATTCTGGCTTCTGATTTGTTAGTGGATTTCGTGGGGCTTGTAAATGTGACTGAAATACTTCTATATTTCGTTGGTTTTAGTGAGAGAAGCTCTAGTATAAGTGTTTGTGCAAAATAATCTAACCAATGCTACTTTCTCTCTCCCAATCTATTTATAATACATATGTGCAATGTATATGGCTGATGATTTGGCTGATATTTGTCAATTTAAGTCACATGGGGTTAGTAAGATTAGGTCAACCACTTCTCCTATTGTCAAAACCTAGTTGCTAGCCTCAATAATGCATATAAGGGTATAATGGTCATTTAGCTTGGAATTTTAATGGCATTCTTGTAATCCTTGCAAACCCTTAGGGTTTGACCCCTTAGGGTTTAACCCTGAGGTTTAGCAAAAAAATAAAGTTCTAGGTTTTCATTTAGGGTTTAAAAATAAAATAAAAAATAAAAATTAGTTTCTAAAATTTGTAATTAGGGTTTTCTAAATTAAATTAGTTTTCTAATTACTTTATACAAGGACATTAGGGTTTTATATACTAATTATAATTAACTTTGCTAATTTAGCAATTAGGGTTTACAATTAGTAATTAGGTTTTAAAATTACTAATTAGGGTTACTAAATATAGAAATTAGGGTTTCTAGTTTAGTAATTAGGGTTTTCATGATTAACCATTATAATTCTAATACTTGTAAATTAATCACCTTATCACAATAACATCAATCTCGAACTCTAATTTGAGTTTCAAATTAGGGTTTCTCATTTCAGAAATTTGGATTTTTGAAATATTAATTAAGGTTACTAATTTTAGAATTAGAGTTTCTAGCTAATTAGGGTTTCCAAAATTAATAAGGTTTTTAATAATTAACATAGAATCCTATATAACACAACACAAATCAAATAACACCATTATTACACCGTCTTGAACGCGTATTAACTTTTGAACTAGGGTTTAACCAATTAATAATAGGGTTTTGAAAATATAAACCATAATTGACCAACCATTATCAATACGTACATACAGTACATATTTATAGCACTGAAAAATTAAAATATAATATTATTATATTATTATTCTAATTTCTTGATAAAAATCCAAAATTAGAGTTTGGATTCCGTATCTGATTTATTCTTCCATAATTAACCTTAATAATTAAGGTAAAATAATTAACTTAATAATCTGTTCAAAATTCATATAATAAAATAATTGTTATAATTATTCTAAAAATTACTTCATTTATTATTTAAATAATATATGATTATATTTTCATGGAAAATAATTAATATAACATTTCTGCTATAAAATTAATTATTATAAGAATATAATTAATAATAATCAATAGCTCTAAAATAAAATTATTTGTAAATATTCATGTAATAAATATATTTTTATTTATCACATAATTACATATACACACTATCTTGTACAAATCCTCATCTTTATAATAAAAAAAAAATTTACTCAAAATTTCTTATTTATTTATATAGAAAATATCAGGTTGTTACAGACGCTGGTTGGCACATTTGATGATGAGGATTTCATTCGCTAGACCTTTTGTCATTAGGCTTCTGCTTTTGAGTTAAGGACTTTCTTGAGAATTTTTCCCTTCTTTTGTCGGGGCAAGCTTATGTCCCCATGATTTCTTTCAGGAATTCTCCCCTTTCTTTTGATGAGAAGCTTGATCCTGCCTTAAACTCCTTCCCTTTCTTGGAATCGAAAAATGCCCCAGTCCTTTCGCATGTTGTTGATGGGGATTCATATGAGAAACTCTCTTTGTTGACCAAGTCACGAGTGAGTAATATCCTCATATGTGGATTATCCATTATGATAATAATATGATTGGAAAAGACCAAATAATCATAATGAATCGCTAGTGAGATGATGTGAGGGAAGATCTGATGATGATGTACCATGCTGATGGTGCTGACTGGTGCATTTTCCTCTTTATGATGGTTGATAAATGCCGAAGTGCTGAGTTGTCGATGTTTTCGAGATTGCCCTAATCTTGTTTTAAAGGACCCAATGTCGGTTTGTCGTCAATTTTGAAATTGCCCCAGCCTTGCTTATTGTCTGGGATCGTTGCTTTGACAGATGGGCAGATAAGATGCCGAGATCGTAAGAGGCTTTTACCTCTATACCAGATGGTGAACGGGTAGTGGATTTGGGCTTTGATGCCCTCAATCATTGTTCCTGACTTGTTCTCATAATCGGCGTTGAAGGTTTTCTTCTGATTTGATGAAGACTTGTGATTGATGGTGTCGGCTCTTTGAAGGTCCTCGCTGCTGGTCATGCTTGATATATCGCTGTGTTTTTGTTACAACTTTGATGATTGATGTCGAGAGGCCTTCAGACTCCACTAAATTGACCCCAAAGATCTCAACTTGGTTGGTGATGACTTTACCCAAGTTTAATTTGATCTGCAAGGTTTGATTTGTTGTCTTGATCTGGGGGAACATGTCATTAAGTATGAGATAGAATTTACCACGACGGTTGCCCATGTATTGATGGAGTTCAAAAGAGATCAAGTCTTCTCGCACTTCAAGATCAATGAGTTGCATCTTATGATGATGGTCATTTCATCCCTGTTGTTGGTTGTCTTGAGATTAATGTTTAGGTTTGGATATTTCTTTTGAGGGTCCGATCGCACCACTGATGGCTACCTATGTACTCCTGCATGTGCGGGAGATCAGGTCTGCATAGTTCCGTGCTTGATAAGCTAAAGGGTTTGAGAAGTGTTTGTTTGGATTTTTTGTTTGGTTTGACCGCACCATAAATGGTTACCTACATACTCCCATTGATAAGGGGAGATCAGGTCTGCGTAGTTCCAACCTAGCGTGAAAAGGTTCAAAGTTGTAAGTGGTGAGAAGGGTGTAGAGATGTTTTTGTTTTTGTTTTTATTTTTTTGTTTTTGTTTTATTTTTGTTTTTTTTTCTTTTTTTTTGGAGATTTACATGCATGGAAAATAAAAGGCACACTGTGAAGAAAGTGATGTTGTCCCAAGATCTCCTAGAACTCACAACTGTATCATCTGGATCTACATCTTCTTGGATTGTTGAGGCATGGTAGTCCAGTTATCAGTTGTTATGTTGCCTTTTGGGCTGGCGGTAGAGGTTACCTTTTGGTTCTGAATATCTTCACTTATCGCCATAACATGATCGATTCTTGATTCAATACATTCCTTAGGGACGCTTAAATTGGACCCATCACAAAAAGGTATGAACTCCTGATTCTTCGATGTATTGGTTTCCCCGACAACCTCACCATCTTTTCCTTCATCTGTTCCTTCTCCTTTTTCTGGGGCTTGAGAGGATTTGACCATGAAATCTCCCTCAAACTGCTGTGGCATTTCTTGTAAGGAACTTTCTGTTTTGGCTTTTTCTTCCTTGGAAAGGATTAGTATTTCCTCCTCATCATTCAAGATGATAAAATCAGGAATGTGGTTGCTATTTTTAGGCCACAGGATGTTTGATGTTGGCGGAGGAATCTCCTTTGGGTATTCTCTTATTTCCTCTGTCATTCACTGCATCAGGATCAGTTCACCTTGTGTTCTGCCAGGATTGGTGCTCATAGCCTTCAACTCCTTTGAACTGCCTGTCTCGAGTGGACTGCTTAAGCTGTTTATTTCTTTTTTGCCTTTTTTGGTCATGGGGGATTCTATCTTCAGCTCTCCATTTTCAATGAGATCCTGGATTTTATGTCGCAAAGAGCAACATTCCTCAGTCGCATGTCCAGGTGAGTTAGAATGGTAGAGACATATCTTGGTGGAATCATAACTCTTTATCTTGGAATTTATAGGAGGTAACAACTCAGTAATCCTTCCTTCGCTTATCAGAAAGTGTAGCATTTCTTCATTTGATATGCTCAGAGGGGTGAATTTTCGGGTTCTTTGGGAGGTTATTTGATATTTCTTCTTTGAGAATTCGCATTCCCCCGAGCGATTTTTTCGCTGACGATATCTTCTAGCAATTTTATCATCCCCCTTTTCTTGTACTTTCAGCCTGCTTTGATCTTCTTCATTTAGCTGGCTCATTATGGAGAGATATGGGCTTGTATTATGGTTAACCTCCTTCTTTTCTTGGCTTTCTGATAATTGAGTGAAAACCTTCCTCGTATCGTGATGTTGGCGAACTATCAGCTTAGCTAGCAGATTTACTTGATTTTGAATCGTCTCTAATATTTGCATTACTGTCATACCCTCCTCCAAGTTTTCCCACTCTAGGACATTTATTCTGTGCATTTGAGGGTATTCCTCCACCCTTCGTATGTACTTACGATTTGGATACATTTCAGCGCTTCCTGACTCGATCATGTTTACTTCCTCTGTATCATGCTGCAACAGAAGGTTGGTGTTGACATTTTGTTGATCAGGTTGTTGGACCACAATACTGTCACTTTCGATCAGATTTTGAATCTTATGCTTTAAGGACCAATAATCTTGTGTATCGTGGCCCGGAGACCCTGAGTGGTAAGCATATCTCTGGCTTGGATTGTATCTTTTGCTCCTTGGTTCCAAAGGTGGAGCCAGTTCGGTAATTTTCTTGTGATATATTAATATAGCCAATATATTTTCAAGGGAATCACCCAGTGGAGTGAACACCCCAATTTTCTGTCCTTTCGAATTTTCTTTTCCTATCCTGGCATTGGTTGAATGTAGCCCGTTGTTGAGATAGCATATATTCTTGCTTTTTCCAAATAGGGGGACTGTAGTTCGGTCTCCTAGCTTGCCCCTATACAACAAGGGATACATCTTCATTGCCTTTATCGGGTACCCCCTTGGGATCGCTCGCACACTTGCCGGTGTGTATATATTTGGCAACTGCTTCCAAGGAAGTGAAGTCTTTAATCTTGCCTGTCTTCAGGCGATTGACCTTTATGCCCTCCATTTGGTTGTCTGTAATATAGAAAGCTTAGGTTGGACTTTTTGGTGTTTTACATACCTTGTCCAATACATATTGAGAGGGAGAAAGAGCTAGAAACACATAATCAAGCTACTTCCAAGCAAAACATAAGAAGTTTACCAAGAACGCGAAGAACGACAAAGGTAATATTTTAGTAAGCAATTGTCTTCATCTTTTTCGATTTATTTCTCGTAGAGAATCGTGAATTGGTGGAGCATGATTAGTGAGGATGAATAAGGATGACTATTAATAATCAAAACATTGATAAGTTATGTTTAAGTTGAAATCATAAGGGTTTACGTAAATTAAAACCGTATAAATCATTGAACGTGAACTTGGTTGTTGATGGACAAATTGAAAACCATCATAGTTAGGGTATGTGCATATTGTTTGGTTAGCGTGTAGATGATGAATCAATGGAGTGTTCCATTTGATTTGGCTTATAGAACACGAGTAACGAAGTTATGGCGAATTTTGCGAAAATAGACGTTAAACGTTGAAAACGTAGAAATCTCGGATTAGTACTCAAAAGTTGTCGTGTGACTTGAAAACTTAGATTTTCAATGTCAACATGTGAGATAAGGTATTCAAGAGTCGTGGACTCGAGAATCGTCGAATTTCGACTTATAACGAAGAAAACGAGTATTGAACACTCGAAAACAATAAACGAACGCTCAAAATGAACTAAAAGGTGAATTCTGAGTTAACAGGTTTAAAAATGTAAAATTCCTACATGAACACCTAGAGTATGTAATTTGTGAGCTGTGGGCTTTTGAATGAGCCAATTTGGATGTAAAAAAAATAAGTTATGAGGCCGGGAGGTTCGTTGGAAAAACTAACTGTCAAAACTAACTGATGCACAGGGGTGGCGCCGCAGTGCCAAACCCAACATGAAAGGCCGTGCCGTAGCACCGGACCCCGGACCCAAGCTCTGTTCCTGTTAATTGGAGCCGCATCGCCGAATGTATACAAGAGTCTGGCGCCGCAGCGCCGACAGTGTGGAATAGTTGACTAATTTAGGTTTTTAATTCCAATTGAATTTAAACCAAAGGTAAGACATGAATGTACTTAATGTATATGGTATGGTTGACTTTAAATCACTTATAAAGTGATAACTTTAGAAGATTAGATATGGTTTAATAGAGATTAAACGAAGAACACAATAGTGTAATAAGTAAACTATGAATGATGTTCAACGTTGGTATTTCACCAATAACGATCAAGTGTCGATTTATAACGTAAGAACGTTAACAAGCTGTAACAAAGCATATTAAGTTGAATCGACTATATTAGTGAAATGAATTCAAACAAGGCATAGAAGAGAAAGAAGTTGGTTAAAACCATAAAGTGAGTTTGTTTGGTAGCTAATTACAGTGTGCTATGTGAATATATCATGTAGATCCCGTAAAGGCTAAGAATTGTTGAATAGTATATTCAAAGACGCTTGAAGGAAAGTTTTCTTATCGCTTGTCTAACCTTCGTGTTAGCCAGGTTTTTAGTGATTCATGTTATGAAATGAATGGATTGTTTTACGAAAGGGTCGATGCCAATTTTAACTCAGCTAGACTATTCTTAAGAGTTAGATTGATTTGTTTATAAGTCTTTCGATATAGAACTGTTAACGCTATCATATGCCAAGTATTTGGTACAGATGTAAAGGTAAGTTTGTATGTTAACAAACAATAGTTTTTTCATCGATTATTTGATGGGCACGCGAGGTTGCCAAAACTTAAACGTAAATACGTTTAACGGATGAGTGTTGATCAACATAGAGTACTATAGGCTGATCACCTAGAAGTGCTCGTAAGTAATGCCAAATTGAGGGCCTTCGTGCTGGACGTCCTTTTTAGATATGAAAATGGAAAGAGTATGTTCATGGTCTTTTGACCGGTTCAGAGTTCCTAAGGTATTATATATACTTTGGAATCATTGTTATGAAATGAGAGGTACTAGTCAAATGTTTCATAGTGCTTCATAGCTATTTGTTCAGTTATGAAAGATAATCATATAATTCTCAATGTGGTATTCATATGACCCTTTGTTAGACTTGCTGAGCTAGTTATGCTTGTGACACCCCCAAATCTCGGTATTCCATTTCCTCAAGATTTGGTGTTCACTTAATCAAAACATTCATTTCTAACTATCCAATCATAATAAAATTGAATAATAAAAACCTTCTCATACAGGATTAAACTTAAATAAAAATATCCCAGGTTATCTAACCTTTAGTTACAAACATTCAAATGCGAAATTTAAAATTTATTACATCACATCATATTTAAAAGTCTATTACCATAATGATAAAAATAAAATTACAAGTCTTCATCACTTGTACATTTTTCCCTTTCCTTTGATAGATGAAGGTTCACCTACCTTCTCTTCTTTAAGTGCAATGAGTTTATAAATATGCAAGAGTGAGCAAAACAATTGCTCACTGGATATAATATGGAATCAACAGGGGTATAACAATAATAACTGTCGAAATAGGCTCATCAAAAGTGAATAGTACTCTATCAATAATAATCAGAAACTAAAATCCCAAAATATGGAAAATATACATCACTGAGGGTCGTAAGACCATGAATTACGTCCACAGTTATAAGTAATCTTTCAACTCCAACTTTAACAGTCATAAGACTATAAGGACCTCGTACTTAGGGGGATCAGCCCTTCGTACAATGTATTGTGCATAAACATTTTAACGCTATGCGTAAGTTAACCCCTAATCATAACAATAAGGTTGTTCATCTCGGTATTCAGAGTACAAGTCCGCACCAAAGGAAGTTTAGTTTGGATAAGCTTTCAAGATAATTTGGAATTCAACGAACATTAACTAAGTAGTAGTTGAATAAAACCAATAACACTATACTATAAATAATCGTGATTGAATCAATCATAGTAGACTAAAGTCATGCTTTAGGAATAATCTAGTAGCATACAATTTGAATAACTATAGCATACCTTGCTTGAACACTACTAAGCCAAGGTTAATTAGAATTGAACACTAAGCATGCACATCAATTTGAACGATAGAAATGATCGACATTAGTATATATAGTTGTGCATGCTAAACAACAAGTTAACTATAAGAATAACTTGCTCCAAAATAACTTACATCATTATATTGTAATCGAATTGAAAACAGTAATTGAATTAACAAGATAATAGATTAGAAAACTTGCCTTGTTCGTAGATTAAACCGAACAATTTGAATCACAATATCCTATATACATATGTCATCATGACATAATTAGTCATTATCACATAATTAATACATTCATCATGTAGGTTTGATTATTTAATCACATAATCAAGTTATAACACAAGTTAATTTTTAATAACATAATTATTCATAGTATAGAAATACTAAAATCAACATTTTACAGTCCTACTATTATTACATAACTTTTCTTAAAATTTCGTGTACAAAAAGTACACTGTCAGACCATTATGCTAACTCACACCGCGGCGCCACAATTTACACTGTGGGTCGCGCTACAGCGTGGGGATGGCGCTGCAGCGCGGTAAATAAACTACAAAGCTGCGCTGCGGCGTGGAGATGGCGCTGCGGCGCCACTAAAGTACTGCTGGGCCGCGCTGCGGCGCGAAACTGCAGTTTCAACTGACAGCTTCGGCAACAGTACAAGAAAAAGCCAATTTAGCCTACAAGCTCGTTTTTAACAGACTAATTCACATGCAATTCATACAAAAACTTCATGTAAACATAATTCAAGAACTTCTAACATGTTTCTACCTATACAACAACATAAACAACGAATTTAAAACATCCAATTTCACTATTTTTTTTGATAAAAACTCACTTTTTGATATTTCAATGAAAATCAACACTGTAAAATTTGTTTTTCAACCAAAACAATTAATTCAAATTATCTTTATCCATAATTATACATACTCTATCAAATTAGATGATCAATTTATCAACTAAACAACTAATTAACCCTCAATTTCTACTTTAAATTAACCCATACCCATTCACAAAACTATCTGTAAAAAGGTTTTCTTCACAAACTACATACATAACAACAATACATTGACTATAACTTATGAGAATAGTTTTAACATCACTAGTTTATCATATAAAGCCACATAACAACAACAATTCATCCTTACCCAAGGATTCTATAGAGAATTTGGGAAGAGAAAAACTAAACTATTAAAACTAAAAAGAATAATATAAAACCTTGAAGAAGATGATGATACTATCTCTTTGATTGTCAAATTTTTCTCCTCTTCACTCCCAATTCTCTAGGATTCTCTCACTTTTCTTCTTCTCTTCTTCTTCTTCTTCTTCCTCTGAGTTTTATTTCTTCCTAACTCTAACATACGTAGAATAATATAACGTATATAGTAATAATAGATATATTAAGTATAGGATTTTAACTGACATCAATTATAGAATTTTGAAAATCAAAAGTCATAAGGCTTGTTTGGCTAGCTAACTAAAAATAACTCATTAACCTTTACACCTTGTTTGGTAAACCTAATTAAAACAAATGGATTAATCCTTATACCTTGTTTGATAAAACATCATTAGATTAAAGACTATAATATGCAATAAGACATGTTTGGCAAAACTAAATTAAACTCTTTTAATTTATTTTAATAACTCCTTTATAGCAAGGTTATTTGTCACACTTCTAATAAATTAAATAATCAATTTAATCAATTCAAATATTAATCTATTAAATTAGTTTCACACATAAATCATTATCGCATAATTATAATTTCCTTTATAATTTTATTCAACCAACTAACACTTTATTTTAATCACAATTCCAATTAAAATATTATAGTTCATTTAATCACTATAAGCTCTCTAATTAAATTATTAAATTAGTATATAATCTCATCACAATTTATTTTCTTAACTCCTTAATTATTTTCTTACAAATAATTAACTAAATCAAATCAATCAAATTGAATAATTATTTATTCAACAATAAACATAACTATTAAATATTTATATAATTCAAATAAATATTTCAAATTAAATTAAAAGAATCTGGAATGTTAGATCATTCCCCTCTTAAAAGGATTCTGTCCTCGGAATCCCAATTCAAACAAATCATTCATTACATTCCTCCCTACTTACAAAGATTCTGTCCCCAGAATTGAAGACACAGATTAAATAAATAACTCAGGGTAATCTTTCATCATTTTATCTTCGAGTTTCCACGTAGCTTCTTCAGCGTTGTGGTTTCTCCATATCACTTTCACAGAAGGTATAACTTTATTCCCGAGCACCTGTTCTTTCCTGTCAACTATCTGGATAGGAATCTCTTCATCAGACAAGTCTTTATCAAACTACAACGGTTCGTACTCGATCACGTGTTTGTAATCAGGCTTATATGGTCGTAACACCGAAATATGAAAAATATTGTGAATGTTTTCCAACTCTGGAGGTAGAGCTATCTCGTAAGCCACCTCTCCAACTCTTCGTAGCACCTCGAAGGGTCCAATAAACCTTGGGCTTAGCTTTCCCTTCTTATCGAAATGAATTTTCCCCTTCCAAGGAGAAACTTTTAGGAATACATAACTTCCTACGTTAAATGCACGATCTTGCCTGTGTTGATCATCATACTTCTTCTGTCGGTCTTGAGCTACTACCAATCTTTTCCTAATGAGTTTAACAACGTCAGCAGTTTGTTGCACTAGTTCCGGTCCTAGCAATTGACGTTCACCTACTTCATCCCAGCATAGTGGAGTTCTGCACTTTCTGTCGTACAATGCCTCGTAAGGCGGCATGCCGATGCTTGCGTGGTAACTGTTGTTGTAAGCGAATTCCACCAATGATAAATGTTCTTCCCAGCTACCTTTGAAATCCATGACGCATGCTCTAAGCATATCTTCCAATGTCTGAATTATTTGTTCACTTTGGCCATCTGTTTGTGGATGATAAGCCGTACTCATTCGCAACTGTGTCCCCATGCATTCTTGTAGTCTCTTCCAGAAATTGGACGTGAATCGCGGATCTCTATCGGACACAATTGATACTGGCACTCCATGCCTCGAAACGATCTCTTTAATGTACAATCTTGCCAACTGATCAAGATTGAATCTAATCTTTATTTGTAAAAAGTGCGCTGACTTCGTTAGTCTGTCCACTATCACCCAAATCGCATCGCATCCTATCTGAGTAGTTGGAAGACCCACCACAAAATCCATTGTGATGTGTTCCCATTTCTATTCCGGTATTTCCAACGGTTGAAGTAATTCGCTGCGTCTTTGATGTTCGGCTTTTACTCTTTGACATGTCAAGCATTTCGCTACGCATTCTGCAACGTCTCTTTTTATATTCGGCCACCAAAAATTTCGGCGCAAATCTTGATATATTTTCGTGTTTCCTGGATGAATTGAATATTTTGAGCTATGAGCTTCGGTCAAAATTTCTTCTTTCAGCTCTGGTGTTGCACGAACCCAGATTCTTCCCTCAAACCGTAGTAGTCCTTCGGTGTCGATCTTGTATTTTACATAACTACTCTCAATCAGATTCTCTTTGATTTTCTCACACTCTTCATCTTGTAGTTGAGCATTCTTCAATTTGTCGACTAAAGTTTGACAAGCTTCTATCTGGAATAGTTGTTCGTTAGATTCTTTTGGAAATTTGATTTCCAACTCCAGTTTTGTCATTGCTGAAATGAGCTCCTCCTGAGTTGTTATCAGCATCAACTTCTCTTGACCTTTTCTGTTTAAAGCATCTGCCACCACATTCGCTTTGCGCGGATGATAAAAGTTCTCATAATCATAATCTTTTATAAGTTCCATCCACCTTCTTTGACGCATTTTCAAATCCTTCTGAGTGAAAATATACTTAAGACTTTTGTGGTCTGTGTAGATCTCACATTTCTCTCCATAAAGATAGTGCCTCCATATCTTCAGAGCAAATACAACTGCAGCCAATTCCAAATCATGAGTCGGATACCCTTTCTCATAATCCTTCAGTTGTCTTGATGTATACGCAATAACTTTGCCGTTTTACATAAGAACACAACCCAACCCTTTGTGTGAGGTAACACTATACACCACAAAATTTCCTGTATTATCTGGTAATGTCAACATAGGTGCCACACTTAGCTTCTTCTTCAAATCTTGGAAACTCTCTTCACATTTCTCTGTCCAAACGAATTTTACAGCTTTCCTTGTCAAATTTGTTAGCGGAATGACTATCTTACAAAAATCTTGAATAAATCTTCTATAATAACCGGCCAGTCCCAAGAAACTCCTCACTTCCGACGGTGTTCTTGGTTGTTCCCAATTGATTACAGCTTCCACTTTTGACGGATCTACTGAAATCCCATCCTTGTCAATAACGTGACCCAAAAATTGTACACGGTCGAGCCAAAATTCTCACTTAGAGAATTTTGCGTACAGTATTTCCTTCCTTAGTGTTTCCAATGTCAAACGTAAATGTTCCACGTGTTCTTCCTGAGTTTTGGAATACACCAGAATGTCATCAATAAATACCACTACAAACTTGTCTAAGAATGGTTTAAACACCCTGTTCATCAAATCCATGAACGCAGCAGGTGCATTGGTTAAACCAAAAGACATCACCAGAAACTCGTAATGTCTATACCGAGTTCTGAATGCCATTCGTGGTATATCCTCCTCAATTTTAACTAGTGATACCCACTTCTCAAATCAATTTTCGAAAAATATTTAGCACCCTTCAACTGATCAAACAAGTCATCTATTCTAGGCAACAGATACCTATTCTTAATAGTGACTTTGTTTAACTCTATATAATCAATGCAAAGATGCATTGTTCCATCCTTCTTCTTCACGAATAAAACTAGCGCTCCCCACGACGATTCACTTGGGTGAATATATTTCTTGTCCAGCAGCTCTTGTAACTGTACCATCAGTTCCTTCATTTCTACCGGAGCCATTCTGTATGGGGCCTTCGATATCGGTGCTGTACCTGGTGCTAAGTCGATCACGAACTCAATTTCTCTGTCAGGCGGAAGTCCTGGCAAATCCTCTGGAAAGACATCTTCAAATTCCCTCACTACTGGTATTTCATCCAGTTTTACATTCTTCTTCTGAGTATCGACTATGTAAGCTAAATAGCCCACACAGCCTTGACTCAACAATTTCTTGGCCTGCATAATCGTCAGACATCTCATTTTTCTAGGCGACTTGCTACCATAAAATACTACCTTTGACGGAGTCATAAGGTTTACACACTTCTTTTGGCAGTCAATTATTGCTCCGTATTTGAACAGCCAATCCATTCCCAAAATTACATCAAACTCCCCGAGTTTAATCAGAATTAAATCTACTAACAAGATATTCTCCTTAATGTTCACCCTACAATTCTTGTATACGAATATAACAGGGATTACTTCCTTATTCGCAATTTCAATGTTCAAAGGAAAATTCAGTTCTTCTCTAGGCAATTCTAACCTCTTAGCAAATTCATCAGATATAAACGAACAAGTAGCACCCGAATCAAATAATACATAAGCATTTATTTCATTGATTGGGATAATACCTGACACTATATCTTTTGATTGCACAACATCTTGCATAGTCATGTTGAAGGATCTAGCTGTGGGTTTGTTTGATGCTGCAGGTCCTGCAATGGCCCATGGACCTCCATTGTTACCTCCATTGCTTCTGGTAGTCACTCCATCCTTCTTCTTAGGGCATTCACGAGCAAAGTGATCCTTGGATCCGCACGTGAAGCACACATTCTTCTTCGGTTGAGTGCAATTTGGGGTGATGTGACACTCTTGGCCACAATTGAAGCAAACTCGTTTCCCCATCAAGCACGCACCCTTGTGAAATTTCCCGCATGTCGCACATGCTTCAAACTTTTTGTTTTTGTGGTTACCCTGATGGTTTTCAGCACCCATGCTCCCATTCCACTTCCTCTTCAAGCTGTTGTTGCTGTTGTTGTTGTTGATGTTTCCACTGCTACCACCTCCATTCTTAATCTCATTCTCATTCTTTTTCTTTTTTTGTTCCTGATTAAACTTTGTCACTGCCTCGCCTCCACCTTCAGCGAGTACTGCTTTCTCCATCACCGCTGCAAATGTCTTCAATTGGAACAGGGAAACCCTACTGTATAGCCAGGACTTCAGTCCCTGTTCAAACCTTTTCGCCTTACGCTCGTCTGTACTGACCTGATATGGCGCAAACCTCGCCAATTCGTTGAATTTCGTGGCATACTTAGATACTGTCATCGTTTCCTGCTTTAATTCTAGAAACTACACTTCTAGCTGACTCTTCGAACTCTCCGGGAAATAAGTCTCGAAGAACAACTCCTTGAACCTATCCCTGGTCATCACTCCTGGCCCTTCACGAGTTTTATTGGCTTGCCACCAATAACTAGCTTCTGCTTTCAACATGAAAGTTACGAAAGCAGTCTTCTGATCATCCCCTACCCTAGCAACATCGAACACCTTTTCTGTCTCCATAATCCTGGTCTGTGCTTTGACTGGATTCATGGACCCACAGAATTCAGGTGGTACCACTGCCTTGAAATCCTTAGAAGTTGTTCCTTAGTTCTGTGGTTGATTTTGCAACGCTCATGTCAGTAGCGTTACTAGTTGTTGAACGGGATTACCATCAACATTGTCATTATTGGTTCCTCCCGTGGTTCTCTATCATGGTGGTTGACGTCTGGGAGGCATTTTCTGTTAAAACAAAACATCTATTAGACTATTACTCAGCTTCTTTAAGTATTTTATAATTAACTTGCCTCCAAACAGAAATAACCACATAACACATAACACTTTGAATAAAGTAACAACTTTTATTTATTCATCATTACTTCGAAAAACATAAAAACAATAGCATCACTGCTATTTACATTCCTTTCCTGAACCACAAAAGTTTCAGGACAACATCATAGTCATATCCCATAGGTTGCATAACACTTGGGATTTATAATTTATTTAACCTTTCACTCATCGTACAACAGCTACAATGTTCTATTAAGATACTTCTTAGCCCTGTCACATTCTTCCTCCATGACTCGAAACATTGTTCTGCAATCTAACACGAATGATGGCAGCGTCTCGAACTGAATCGGATATCCCATGACCCGATATTGAGCTCGATTAATTGCGGTGTTAAATACTTTATCCTCTTTGCTTGCGTGTCTCTTGTTGCTAATTTGGTTCGTTGAAAAGCTTCCTTGTAAGCATCTTCAGCTCTTGCCCTCTTAGCAGCTTCTTCTCCCAGCTTGTTCTTCAGTTCAGCTACCACTTCGATCAGTTGTTCTTTCTATCCTTCCGTCTGTACTAGTTTCTCCTTGACATTTGTCAGTCGTTCTTCACGATCCTAGATCTCATCGTCCTTCTGTGTCATTGCAGTCTGTTGTTCAACTGCTATCTCTTGCAATTCCTCGATGGTATCCTGAAGTTCCACGTTGCGGTCGTAGACTTCATCGTACATACGAGCGGCTATCGAGGTTAGTGGAGTCTCTTCTTCCTCATCCTCGTCATCCTTATCCTCCTATGGTAACTCAACGGGATCCTTCTCGTCTACCTCCACATCATCATCTTCATCCTCAACTACTGTGACCAACGGGGCTGACTCCCGTGGCAGTAGTTCTTCCCAAACTACCTGAATGTCGCGAGGCTCCTCCTCTATAGGCATTTGAGGTCCCTCCTCCCTAGCCTAACTGGATTCTCCGACATTAGTCATCCTGACAACAAAGTTTTAAAGTTTTAATTATTTATCATTACTACTCGACACTCACGAGTACATAAATTATAATCACACAAGCACATAAGTGTTTTATTACTTCTTTCTTAAAACTCGATAAGAGTTATCTCCACTATCTTTTCAAAGGTTACTTCCTAAGGCTTCCCCCCCCCCACCTGAGGTTCATAACCTAAAACTTTGATACCAACTTGTGACACCCCCAAATCTTGGTACTTCATTTTCTCAAGATTTGGTGTTCACTTAATCAAAATATTCATTTCTAACTATCCAATCATAATAAAATTGAATAATAAAATCATGCCTATACATGATTAAACTTAAATAAAAATATCCCAAGTTATCTAACCTTTAGTTACAAACATTCAAATGCGGAATTTAAAATTTATTACATCACATCATATTTAAAAGTCTATTATCATAATGATAAAAATAAAATTACAAGTCTTCATCACTTGTACATTTTTCCCTTTCCTTTGGTAGACGAAGGTTCACCTACCTTCTCTTCTTTAACTGCAATAAGTTTATAAATATGCAAGAGTGAGCAAAACAATTGCTCACTGGATATAATATGGAATCAACAGGGGTATAACAATAATAACTGTCGAAATAGGCTCATCAAAAGTGAATAGTACTCTATCAATAATAATCAGAAACTGAAATCCCAAAATATGGAAAATATACATCACTGAGGGTCGTAAGACCATGAACTACGTCCACAGTTGCAAGTAATCTTTCAACTCCAAATTTAACAGTCATAAGACTATAAGGACCTCGTACTTAGGGGGATCAGCCCTTCGTACAATGTATTGTGCATAAACATTTTAACGCTATGCGTAAGTTAACCCCTAATCATAACAATAAGGTTGTTCATCTCGGTATTCAGAGTACAAGTCCGCACCAAAGGAAGTTTAGTTTGGATAAGCTTTCAAGATAATTTGGAATTCAACGAACATTAACTAAGTAGTAGTTGAATAAAACCAATAACACTATACTATAAATAATCGTGATTGAATCAATCATAGTAGACTAAAGTCATGCTTTAGGAATAATCTAGTAGCATACAATTTGAATAACTATAGCATACCTTGCTTGAACACTACTAAGCCAAGGTTAATTAGAATTGAACACTAAGCATGCACATCAATTTGAACGATAGAAATGATCGACATTAGTATATATAGTTGTGCATGCTAAACAACAAGTTAACTATAAGAATAACTTGCTCCAAAATAACTTACATCATTATATTGTAATCGAATTGAAAACAGTAATTGAATTAACAAGATAATAGATTAGAAAACTTGCCTTGTTCGTAGATTAAACCGAACAATTTGAATCACAATATCCTATATACATATGTCATCATGACATAATTAGTCATTATCACATAATTAATACATTCATCATGTAGGTTTGATTATTTAATCACATAATCAAGTTATAACACAAGTTAATTTTTAATAACATAATTATTCATAGTATAGAAATATTAAAAGCAACATTTTACAGTCCTACTATCATCACATAACTTTTCTTAAAATTTCGTGTACAAAAAGTACACTGTAAGACCATTCTGCTAACTCGTGCTACGACGTGGGGATAGCGCTGTGGCGCGGTAAATAGACTACGAAGTCGCGCTGCGGCGTGGAGATGGCGCTGCGGCACCACTAAAGTACTGCTGGGCCGCGCAGCGGCGCGAAACTGCAGTTTCAACTGACAGCTTCGGCAACAGTACAAGAAAAAGCCAATTTGGCCTATAAGCTCGTTTTTAATAGACTAATTCACATGCAATTCATATAAAAACTTCATGTAAACATAATTCAAGAACTTCTAACGTGTTTCTACCCATACAACAACATAAACAACGAATTTAAAACATCCAATTTCACTATTTTTGATAAAAACTCCCTTTTTGATATTTCAAAGAAAATAAACACTGTAAATTTTGTTTTTCAACCAAAACAATTAATTCAAATTATCTTTATCCATAATTATACATACTCTATCAAATTAGATGATCAATTTATCAACTAAACAACTAATTAACCCTCAATTTCTACTTTAAATTAACCCATACCCATTCACAAAACTATTTGTAAAAAGGTTTTCTTCACAAACTACATACATAACAACAATACATTGACTATAACTTATGAGAATAGTTTTAACATCACTAGTTTATCATATAAAGCCACATAACAACAACAATTCATCCTTACCCAAGGATTCTATAGAGAATTTGGGAAGAGAAAAACTAAACTATTAAAACTAAAAAGAATAATATAAAACCTTGAAGAAGATGATGATACTATCTCTTTGATTGTCAAATTTTTCTCCTCTTCACTCCCAATTCTCTAGGATTCTCTCACTTTTCTTCTTCTCTTCTTCTTCTTCTTCTTCCTCTGAGTTTTATTTCTTCCTAACTCTAACATACGTAGAATAATATAACGTATATAGTAATAATAGATATATTAAGTATAGGATTTTAACTGACATCAATTATAGAATTTTGAAAATCAAAAGTCATAAGGCTTGTTTGGCTAGCTAACTAAAAATAACTCATTAACCTTTACACCTTGTTTGGTAAACCTAATTAAAACAAATGGATTAATCCTTATACCTTGTTTGATAAAACATCATTAGATTAAAGACTATAATATGCAATAAGACATGTTTGGCAAAACTAAATTAAACTCTTTTAATTTATTTTAATAACTCCTTTATAGCAAGGTTATTTGTCACACTTCTAATAAATTAAATAATCAATTTAATCAATTCAAATATTAATCTATTAAATTAGTTTCACACATAAATCATTATCACATAATTATAATTTCCTTTATAATTTTATTCAACCAACTAACACTTTATTTTAATCACAATTCCAATTAAAATATTATAGTTCATTTAATCACTATAAGCTCTCTAATTAAATTATTAAATTAGTATATAATATCAACACAATTTATTTTCTTAACTCCTTAACTATTTTCTTACAAATAATTAACTAAATTAAATCAATCAAATTGAACAATTATTTATTCAACAATAAACATAACCATTAAATATTTATATAACTCAAATAAATATTTCAAATTAAATTAAAAGAATCTGGAATGTTACAATGCTCACTTCGTGCTTGAATTATATGACTGCAGCGAAAGCCGAACGAATTGAGAATTCTAAGAGAGATAAAGGCAAGGCTAAGATGGACAGTTATGTAAGACCCCAACTTTTATAAATAAAGATGAATTTTCTATAAATATCATTTTTGAATATTATGGAGTTAATTTGATATAATGTTATAGTTGTGGGTAATATTTATAAATTTTGCAAAGTAAGCAAGTTGTTATAAAATATTCGTTTGGTCGGAGAATATTCTTTTTGTCGGGGAATATTCGTACGACGGCACAATCATTGGTGGACCCCACAACGGAATTATTGTCGGATGGAGAAAACGACAGAATTATCTTTCTATAAAAATAACGTCTGAGGTGTTACCGTTAAAACCGTTAAAACTGTTGAACTACTCGGTAGTAAAAGTACAGTAATACGCGTGGTTGCATAGTAGCACACGGTATTGATTATTGATGCTTACGTGAGAAGTCACTCAGCTATACTCAATTATTGCTACAGTAATTGCTGCATCATATCTCTTAAATTATTGTCATAGTATCATCTGTATAATATGTTATATTATTAAATCAATAATTGAGACGTTGTGGTAAGTTTGGTTATTTTATGGGGGGCCATATGTCATCATCTAAGAGTCTCTTCGTCAATAGTAATTACCGTCGTCAATAGTAATTACCGTGGTCAATAGTAATTACCGTGGTCAATAGTAATTACCTTCGTCAATAGTATTTACCTTGGTCAATAGTATTTACCTTGGTCAATAGTATTTACCTTGGTCAATAGTAATTACCTTCGTCAATAGTATTTACCTTGGTCAATAGTAATTACTTTCGTCAATAGTAGTTGTCCCTTCAATATTACCAAGAGTCATTTGACCCTTCGTTAAGACCAAGAGTCATTTGACCCTTCGTTAAGACCAAGAGCCACCCTCAGTTTTTCTATAAATAGAGGCCTAGGGCTTCATTATTTTTCACGAATTCATTCAAGCTATAGAGAGAGAAAGTATAGAGAGAATAAGAGAGAGAGAATAAAAGTATTCTGCTACATCACTTTTCCAATATCGAGTTCTTTTAAGGTAGGGAATATTATTTCTTTTATATTCATGAAGAGAACTTCTGTTATTCCATTCGTTATTATTCTGTTGGAATAACCAGTATACGCGGTCTACCCTATACTTGGTGACATTCTTCTATTATTCTGTTGGAACATCCTGTCTGTGTGTTTTACACCGGACCTGGTTCCGTTTATTATTCTGTTGGAACATCCTGTCTGTGTGTTTTACACCGGACCTGGTTCCGTTTTATTATTATTCTGTTGGAATATCCTGTCTGTGTGTTTTACACCGGACCTGGTTCCATTATTTATTATTCTGTCGGAATATCCTGTCTGTGCGTTTACGCCGGACCTGGTTCCATTATTTATTATTCTATTGGAATAACCTGTCTGTGCGGTCTATCGCATGCATGGTGATTTCTTTTGTTATTCCATTCTTTATTGTACTCAGTTGGTTAAGTTTTGACTTCTATACTCCATGAAATTTGTGGAATATCCTTGATAGTTGCGTTTCATCCAGTATCTTTTCAAGAAAATATTCTTCTAAGCGTTCTTGAATTTTACTCCACAATGCAGTATCATGTTGACAATTTGGACGTTGTTAATTCCTGGATAAATTAATTCTTGAACTTGTTTTATTGAATTCTTATATCATTGTCATCATCCTCATGTTTATAAAATGTTGAAAGTCATCTGTGGCATGTAGTGCATAGATGGACTTGGTATGATTATGACCAGGGATTATTCGGTATAATCATGACCGTAATGTTACAAATGATGTGGTAAAAGTCCTCATTGGCCCGTAGTGCATTGATGGACAGTTGTTGGCATGATCATGACCATTAATGAATACACGAATATCCTTGGCCGTAGTGCAGGGGTGATTCGATGATGTGGATTATTTTATTAAGCTGAGTCTCAGCGATCGCAGTGTTGAAAAACCTTTTAAATCATAAAAGATAGTAGAGTTTATTTTCTACTTGACTCTTTTAATGGATTGCTTGTTCCGCTGCAGTTAAACTTGATGTCTATTATATTTTATCAGTTTAACATTGTTGAAGGCTAATGATAATTTATTCTGCATTATCTTAGTCATAATATTTCTTACTGGGCTAGTTGAGCTCACCCTTTCTTTCACTGTTCTCTTCAGGAAATGAGAACGTAGCTGGGACAAGTCGGGGTACGGAGTGATGGTCCGAATGATAGTATTAGTTAGTAGTCCTCACTATTCTATGTAATGGTGTGTTAATAAATGTAATGAGGACTCCTTTTGAGTATGAATACTCTCTAGAAGATAATATTTGTATTCAAACTCACAGTTTATGTTTTGTCGTATTGTACACGACAGTTGTATTATTAAGTTGTATTTGTATTCTGTACTATGTATCTGACGACCCAAGATGGGTGATGTATACCTAATTTTGGGAGCGTCACAAGTTAATTATCCTGTAATAGACTAGCGTATTCGTATGTAATATACTTATGAAGAACAAAGAATGTATTCGGTTTATGAACCTAGGAAAGGATTTGGTATTATTATAATACGAAGATAGTAAATACAATCATTTTGCTATTGTTTTAATGGAATGACTGTATACATTATAGTATCGTGTAGCACCATCTGTCGGGTTGGAAGATACCCAGATTTGGGGGTGTCACAGGTTCGATGGGACATGTTCAACCCTTAGGCGGTGAACAGGGTTGTTTTGGGGGTTCGGTGAAATCTGTTCGACCCTTTGGCGGTGAACATGATTGTTTGGAGATTCGATGAGACCTGTTCGACCCTTAGATGGTGAACATGATTGTTTTGGGGGTTCGGTGGAATTTGTTTAACCCTTTGGCGGTGAACAGGATTGTTTGGTGGTTCGATGGGACCTGTTCAAATGTTAAGCGGTGAACATGATTGGTTTGGGGGTTCATTGGAATCTGTTCGACCCTTTGGCGGTGAACAAGATTGTTTGGAGGTTTTTTGGGACCTGTTTGACCCTTAGGCGATGAACATGGTTATTTTGGGGGTTCATTGGAATCTGTTTGACCCTTTGGCGGTGAACATGATTATTTGGAGGTTCGGTGGGACCTGTTCGACCCTTTGGTGGGGTGAACATGGTTGTGTTGGGGGTTCTGTGGAATTTGTTTGACCCTTTGGCGGTGAACATGATTGTTTGGAGGTTCGGTGGGACCTGTTCGACCTTAGGTGGTGAACATGATTGTTTTAGTGGTTTAGTGGAATCTTTTCGACCCTTTGGTGGTGAACATGATTGTTTGGAGGTTCGATGGGACCTGTTCGACCCTTAGTCGGTGAACAGGGTTATTTTGGGGGTTCGGTGGAATCTGTTCGACCCTTAGGTGGTGAACATGATTGTTTTGGGGGTTCGGTGGAATCTGTTTGACCTTTTGGCGGTGAACAAGATTGTTTGGAGGTTTGGTGGGACCTGTTCGACTCTTAGGTGGTGAAAATGGTTGTTTTGAGGGGTTTGATGGGATGAATTTTTCAAACCACTTTAGATGTTTGAAATAAGAATCTTAAACAGTAGTTGTTCTCATTGATAATGATAAAAGTGTATACATTACGGGTTATGAAGTAAATAATTTAATTGGGGATTCCGATTCCGATTCCGATTCCGATTCCGATTCCGATTCCGAAGAGTTGAGAAGAGAAGGGTTCATTGCGACTTTGGCTAGTTTAGTTTTGCCTTTGGTTTGGCAGGCTTCGTAACCCTCAGAGAATACTTGTGCTATTTTTTCGCCTAGTTAAGAGGACTTGCAGTATTCTCAGATAATCTGAAGCCTTATTTCGTTGGTCAGAATGGGTCCTGATGTTTTGTAATCGGCAAATTGTTTATCCAAAGTGGAGTACATCTTATGAGCACTCTTGTGACGCCCCCAAAATAGGTCCACACAACCCATCTTGGGTCGCCAGATACACGATACAGAATTCAAATACAAACTTCATTTATACAACTGTTGAACTATCGTGCAAAATACGACAACACATAAGCTGTGGGTTTCAATACAAATATTGTTACGTATATAATACGACAATATTCATACTCAAATTATTAAAATGCCATATAAAGTACAACAACAAATAATTTAAGTCTCCAAAGGGACACGAGAAGATTTGTGTCCTCCTCATTCTAATGGAGTGTATTTTTGACGCTTCCAAAGTTGGGTTCTCATCACCCTATTGTTCTTCACTAAAATCAATTATTAAGTGACGTATAATATACGACACATCCATCTTAGGTCCTCAATACAATTATATATTGCATGTCATACAATTTTATAATGTATTGAGAAACTTCCATAGTCTTTGAGCAGACAATAGGGAAATGTGCAAATATGTCTGCATTGAAATAAGTTGTAAAGTCCTTGAACAAAAAATAGGGAAATATGTACAAGGACTTAGACTGAAATGATCAAATATGTTAGGTTGATCCTACATGAATAAAACAGCTTTGTAAAGTCCTTCAAAAGAACATGATGTACAAGGCCTAAGTATAGAAAGATCAAGCTCGTTACGTTGATCTTATATGATGTAATAGATAGGCTTGCTTGATCGTAGAGTACTGCACAAGCCTCAAGAGTCTGCCAGGAGAAACAAAGTATTCAGAGACTATCAAGGCAGAATCGTAGAGCATCAAGCCAGCTGAGGAATTGCAGAAGCCAAGGCAGAATCGTAAAGTATCGAGAAAATGGCTATAGATCGTAGTCTGCCTTGGAGGGCCTCACTCAGAATTGTAGAGTTGATTTAAGAACCTGCCAAGCTACTGATCACATCAGAGGCAGAAATCGTAGTCGAGCTAGATCATACAAGGATAACAAGTGTCAAGACAGAAATCGTGGTCTGATGTATAATCTGCTCTTGGAGTTGTAGTGTCTGCAGAATTAAAGCCAGATCGTAGTCTGCAGAATAAAGTCTTCGAATAAACTTAACGATGCTCACAACGCCAAGAAAGAATCATAGTGGCAATAGGATTCTCAACACATGAGCACTCCCAAAGCATCCAAAGAATGAAGCTTTTGGACAAAATTATAGAGATGCAATCTACCTAAAGGAAGCCAGAGAGCATTCACCTAAATGGCTAGCAAGCAAACAGAAGATCGAAGCACAAACTCAACCAGCATCCTGATTGAGTAATGAAGCCATTTAAAGGAAGTCTTTCACAAGCAATAGTAAGAAGACTTCAGATGATGTGAATGGCTAAAGGAAGTCAGCAATGCAGTAGCTGTCAAGATAAACAGAAGATGACTATCTTGGGTATAACTATGATCGTAGTGATTACCAGGTTAGAAGCAGAAACTGATGAGATCTATAACGGAGACACTGGCCAACCTATATAGAATAGACATAGAAGATTAAACATAGGTCAGACCATTGATAATATGTGAACGGGAGATCACAAGGAGAAAGATACTGAGCATGACAAACCTGATAAATCCTGAAGTTAAGGAGGGCCAGAGTAATCAGACAAGTTGTCAGTACCTAATGTAAGTCAAGGTAAGCAGAAGTAATGAAGCACTGCACGAGTGGAGTAAGAGAAGTTCTATATTGAAGATCCAAAGAACCCTCTCAGAATTGTAGTGTTGTTTCAATCAGTTAACGGGCAATATTTAGCAGACTAACTACGATCAAGTTCAAGGTCATCTGTATCAGAATCGTAGAGTTCATTTACCTGAGTATTAAAACCTTGGCAACATCTCAATGTAAAGACTAACATTTAAACGTTGGATATTAAAAGCATCGATGCAGAAGGACAACTCCTGGTGTTCTGATCGAGGAATCAGAAAGAAGAAATAAAGGGGACTACCTGCCTGACACACTAAAGTGACATCTCTGATGGGGTAGGTGAGACAGTAGACTGCAGTGTCAGAAAAGTGAAAAAGGAGTTGTCATGTCACATCTGTAGTCTGCACTAAATAACTCAAGATCTACGAATCAATTTAAATAACTCCCAACGACTATAATCTAACGGGAAGCTCATAAAAGGTTATTTAACAGCAGAAGCTCAAAAAGAAGAAAACATTGGCTGAAGGAAGGTTGTTGACTCTATGAGTTCTACAGAGAAAAATAGAATATGTGTCAGTGGCAGAGAGACTACGAAAGTAGAAGTGAAACAAGTTAAGTGAAGAGCTTTAATAGAAAAAGGCTTCACTCAAAAATAATGAGAATGCCTGTAAGAATGTCAGCCAAGCTGAGAGCCGAGAAGGCCAAGATAATAACATTCAAGAGATTGGCAGATCAGAAAGAAGATTTAAAAAGCCATTCTATGAATCACCACGAACCACCAAGAGCTAAAGAAGAACAGATACAGAACCAAATTAGTACACAAGCCAACCAAGGTTTAGAGGATGCTAAGTGCCAGACGAAGTCTACCAAAGATGCGAAGACTTAGCAAACCTCATGTGGTGAAGAAGTGTAAGCTGAGATCAGAAAAGGACCAATAACAAGATCAGCTGCACCAAGGAAGAAGTGACCAACTACTAAGTACTTAAAGAGATCGAACTTAATGAAAAACTTAGCAGTATGTCCAATGGTGATCTAGTCAGAGGATCACAACAAGCTGCCAAGAATCAATGATGAATGAGCTTAAAGTCATCTTGGCAGCTCTGCACCAACAACAACAAACAAGAAGCCAGGGCCAGAAGGGTCCTTGTCCAAAGGGACTAAACTGATTTTCAAGGCTACATGCCTTGAAGAGTTCTTAGTGAACTAAAGTTCCAAGTCTACTGGACTTGAAGAGTTCTTAGTGAACAAAAGTTCTAAGGCTGCTGGCCTTGAATGAATCTTAGTGATTCGGTGCTGTAAAGACTTCCTTAGTGGAATCCCTGCTCGTTGAAGCATAAGAATGGATTATGAGCTTGAGTCTCTGAACCACTTAAAATCCTATGTGTCTTTTACATTATGTCATTCACATTATAACTGCTATAACTACTATCAACATGATAACTACTTACAACAAAACTAACTCTACATAAATGGTTAACATAACATCTATGAAGGGGAACCTTAACTTATTCTGTTGTGTTTAAAATAATTCCTAAGTTTGTCATCTGCTATTTACTCAGCAATGCAAACTAAAATGGAAAAGATTTTTGAAATTAAAAAGGATCTATTCAACCCCCCCTTACAAATCTATTGTGTGCCCTCTAGGAACTAACAATAACTAAGATAAAAATTCATAAGATTAACTGCAGATTTAACAAGTTAAGATTACAACTTCCCTTATTATTTCATTTAAATAAATTTACTTCCGATTTAAATCAATTAATTAATATAAATCATTATCTAAGAATGCTTTATAGTACTCACACACTTCTTCCAAAGACACGTGAACAAATCCTCCTAAATATGATCTTTAAGACACAGAATTACAAGGAACACCCTAGTCTATCAACTCACTATATTCCTATGTGAATCAAATTAATTAGGGTTTTACGCACAAATTCTTTTAATATATACAAAAGACACATAGGTATATTCCTATCCTACATGCTACTTATATTAACCCTATTCCGATTATATGAACAGATGTTATTATATCAAGCTCTAAATCTATATTCCATCTTCCAATTTTATATAAATTAACATGGTAATTGTTAGCCAAACAATTAATCAATAAGCAAAAGATATAATAAACAATTCAATAAAAACTAACTTTCATTCAATGGGAAGGTTTAATTTAAATTACATACCAAGTTTTGTTGCAATCTTAATTAAAATTTAGTTCATGATAAATAAGGAAAACATTATCCAAATTAATAATCCAAACATTCCAGATAATTACAAAGAATAAAAATTAAAGAAGATAAGAAGAAACTCTAAATTTTCTCCTAGACTCTCTCTTTGATCTTCAACCTTTGTATTTCTCCTTTGTGTTTCCTTCGTTATTCTCTCTACAGTTGACTTGATAAATTGATCGATGCGTCTTTTCTGAAGTCTTCTCCTATTTGTATTGGTCCAAACCCTCATTAAGATTCCTATTTGGCTTCAAAGTCCAACTCAACAGTAGAAAAATCAACTATAGCCGTGCATGAGCGCCTAGGCGCTTGACTAGAACCAAAGATTTATAAAAATGATGGTGTTTAATGGGTGATTACAATGTCATTAGAAACCTCAGTGAAACTAGCAGAGATGATGATAATTGGAATACTTGTATGGAAGATTTTAAGGAATGTTATCAAACAATTGACGTGGATGATATCATAGGTATAGGTCCTATCTTCACTTGGTGGAATAACTAAACCTCCAGTCCCATCCACAAGAAACTTGATCGAGCTCTTGGTAACTCTCATTGGTTCACCTCCTTTCCACATGCTCAAGATTCTTTTACTCCTAGAGGTATGTCTGACCACTCTCTAGTTATTCTTCACCTGGGAATTCCTATGGTGCAGTACAGGAAACCTTTCCAATTCTTTAACCATTTGCTACTCCATGAGGGATTTAATGATTGTGTTCAAACTGCATGGAACCATCCAGTTACTGGTAATCCTTTCTTTGTTATAAAGGAAAAGCTTAAATGTACCAAACTAGCTCTGATCACTCTCAATAAAGCTTCTGGGAGCCTTTCTTCTGCTGTTAAGTCAGCCAATGATTCCCTCCATTTGGTCCCGATCAATCTTCAAACTAATCCTTCTGATATAGTCCTTCTTGAACAAGAAAATCGATACTCAGACATTATGGTCTATTCTGGCTAGGGAGGAACCTCTTATTCAGCAAAAATCAAGAGCTACTTGGCTGACTTTAGGGGACAGAAATACCAGCTATTTCTTTAACATGATGTATAACCGGTGGAACTCAAATAAGATTCTCTCTATCCAAAATGATGAAGGTTCTATTGTTCATGAAAAGGAAGCTATTAAATCTGTTGCTGTGGACTATTTCAAGAATATGTTCAACTCAACCCTTAACCCCCCTTATACGGGCCTTGGGGACTTCAGTTCTTACACTCAAAGTTTAGTGAACCATGACCAAGCTTTGCTCTTATCATGTCTTATATCTGACGATGAAGTTTTCAAAGTTCTATCTTCTATAAAAAGAAATAAAAGTCCTGGTCATGACGACTTCAATGTAAATTTTTTAATCCACTATTGGGATTTGGTGGAGACTGATTTCACAAATGCTATCAAATATTTTTTCTCCACATGCAGGATGCCTCTAGGTTTCAACTCCACAGCTCTAGCTCTTGTTCCAAAAATTGCAATTCCCTCTTCCATGGCTTACTTTAGACCCATTGCCTACTGCAACACCATATACAAATGAATTGCAAAGATCATTGCAAATAGGCTCAAAGTTGTTCTTCCCACTATCATAGATAAGGCCCAGTCTGCTTTCATCAAAGGAAGAAGCATCAGTGACAATATATTGATGGCTTAGGAACTGTTTAGGAACTATCATAGAGCTTCATAGAGCTTTTGGCCCTCCTCGTTATGCCCTTAAAATCGATCTAAAGAATGCCTTGGTTACGGTTAGATGGGATTTCTTGTTTGACATAATGGACTTCTATCAGTTCCCAACTAAATTCATTGCTTGGATCAAAGCCTGTATATCTACAGAAATGTTCTCTACTAAAATCAATGGATCCCTAGCTGGGTTCTTTGCAAGCTCTCGCAGACTCAGACAAGATGACCCCCCTTTCCCCTTACCTTTTTGTGTTGGTCATGGAGATGTTGTCCCTTAAGCTAAACATGAGTTCTAACGATCCTGATTTTAAGTTCCACTAGAGGACCAAAAAGTGTCGTATAACACACTTACTTTTTGCAGACAACATCCTAATTTTTTGCCATGCTAGCTTACCAACTATTGCTATAATTCACTCGTACATCAGCTCATTCTCCTTAATTTCTGGGCTGATTCCTAACATCCATAAAAGTCAGTGTTATCTTACAAATATTGATCTTTCATCCACTAATTCCATCCTGTCCTTGCTTGGTTTCTCATTAGGTGTTCTTCCCACAAAATTTCTGGGGGTCCCTCTCATTTCCACCAAACTCTCTTATATGGACTGCATTCCTCTCATTCACAAAATCACAAATAAAGCCTCCTCTTGGACAACTAAAGTGCTAGCTTATTCGGGAAGACTTTAACTGATCAAATCCATCGTTTTTACCATTCAAAATTTCTGGAGCAACCATTTCATGCTTCCCAAAGCTATTATAAGGTCCATTCAATCCATTCTCTGTAGATTTCTCTAGAAGGGTTCTTCTTTGGTTTCACATGGGGCATGAGTTTCTTGGAATGCTATCTTCCTTCCTACCACTGAGGGAGGTCTTGGATTTAAAAGTATTTTGGACTAGAACAAAGCTCAATTGATGTTGTATCTTATTCACATCATCTAGTTCAATACTAAATCTCTTTGAACTGCTTGGGCTAAAACAACCATCCTTAAGGGCAAATCTATCTGGCACTTGACCACTCTTTCTGACTACTCCTGGATTTGGAAGCTAGTTCTCAAATTAAGCCCCCTTGCTCTTCCCCATCTTTAATACAAACTTGGTAGTGGGGCAAATTTTAGCTTTTGGTTTGACCCCTAGCTCCATGGGACTGCCTTAAACCCCACTCCAAGCTTGGTCTATAATTCTGGCATTCATGTTACAGCTACTGTTAGTAGCATTTTGATAGGCTCTATATGTTGCCTACCAATATCTAATCATCACGAGGTTATTTTTCTCAGACGTCAAATTGAAAATCTCCCAACTCATTTCCACTTTGAGGATTTTATTCTATGGGACACTCATGACATCAAGATGATAAAAGCAAATCAAATCTGGGATAGAACAAGGCATAGACAACAGCTTGTTTCTTGGTATGCTCTTATCTGAAACAAATTACATGTCCCTCGCTACTCTATTATTATGTGGATGGGTCTTTTGAAGAGGACGCCAACTAATGATAGGACACAACATTACATGGGCCAAATGACATTGTGTCCTCTATGTCATCAACACTTGGAAACATTCAACCACTTGTTTTACACCTGCGATTACTCCTCTATTATTATTAAGGCTACTTTGATTTTGGGAAACTAGAACAACATTTCTATGGATTGGGATGACATACTTGGTTTCGCCACTTCATTCCAAGGCACTAAACTCTCAAATAATATTATATGCCTATCTATTGCAGTTTCATTTTACAAGGTATGGGAGGCCAGAAACTCCAAGATTCACAAGAATATCATCATACCTCTAGCTAGTCTTGCAAGATGTCATTAATATTATAAAGTCTAGACTATCTACCTATAATTCCTTTATTAAAGCTACAACTTTTTGTCAATATTATTGTAATTGGCTCTTGTAATCTGAGTCTTTTTTCACTTTAGTTGGTTCATCTATTAGCCTGTCAATAGATGACTCTGCTATAGCCTGGGGTCTTTTCCCTTTGCAAATGTAATTTTGGAAATCTTTATACAACAAACACATTTAGTAAAAAAAAATATGCCATCCAGCTTGAATTTTAATAATTTTTAATTCTTTTCTTCTCCTAAATGACCAACTTGACCCTCCAGCTCCATCTTACAAGAAATAAACACAAAAACAAATAAAAATGATACTAAAAATACTTAAGGATACCAGTAATTAAGCTTACCAATACCAGATTCGTAAGTATAAAACTCACTCATCAAATACCCCCAAACTTAACCAATTGTTTGTCCTCAAGCAATGAAATAATGTAAATGCAACCTATCTATATGCCTACGAATCCAGCCACGAAATCCACCACATATGCCTCAAAGGTATCAATAACAAATTTAAATAATATATCCAACCACGACACTTCAGTAACACACATCAATCCATAAATTAAAAGATGTTATCACTGATGTAGGGTGTGTGTGCATAACAACCATTCAAATCAACTACAACTCAAATACATTGCATAATACGCTTCTTAAAGGGAAAGACATAATTTTTAACTCAAGAATCTCTATAACAAGTTAAGCTTCAACTAGAAATTTTATAATCACAAAGTTTCGAGTAAATAAGGATTTGTTTCTACTTTTTATTTAATCACGAGGGCATTTCTACTCTTTCTCGTGTTTACACCTGACCGAGCAATGTCTAGTTCTCTTAGGCTTTTCAATGTTACCCATGTAACGAGCTTTCGACTAACGACTCTCAAACCAGATGGTTTTAGGGCACTAGGTGTATTGACATCCCCTAGGGCTTACTTACTCATGTAACAAAGGCCACATAGCTAAACTAGTCAACGTGTTTATTCATATGAAAAAAAAAATTATGCACTTCTTTTTCTTTTCTCTTATTTTTTAAGATCCCATATTTCCCTCAAACTTGAGTTTTTGCGTCATCCTAGCCTTTACTATAAGTTTAACGATTTTCCTTTTTTAAAAACCAGGATTTCCCTCAAGAAGACAATTCATTTAAACTAAGTTAATCACAATGGTCAACCTAACGTGTTATCTGATTACATCTGTTTTCAAACAAGATAAGATTTACATCATGATACGAAACTGCATCCATGTCTCAATTGTCAATACTACTAAACTATATATATAATCCCAATCTCATAATTGGCTAAGTCAGCTTCAACTAACTCATATGCCTAGATTCATGTAATATGACCTAACTAAATGCAATTTTTTTATGACAACTACATGACGAATGAATTATACTAAATGAATGTAAATATGAAATGAATTCAACTAATAGAATGCAATGCAACTAGAAGAATGTACCCCCAAACTTAACATATGCAATGTCCTCATTGTATAAAAATTCAAAAGTTAGGCACTAAGGACTTCCCTGAAAAAATCGAAGGTTTACTCTTCATTAGCATCATCTGCTTCTTCGTCATTAGCATCAACCTCAGGAGATAAATCAGTCGGGGGGTACACAGACAAGGGTGGAGGTTGTGGGTACTGCTACAGAGCGCCTGCTGGATTCATGCAGCTGAACATATCTATTAATGATGCATTACAGTTTAGATATATCTCCGTTTGTCGTTGAGTCAGTCTATTCTACTGCTTATCCATCCGGTCAAAACCCTGCTGAATTTGTGTAGCCACCATATCAATCCGTCTAGTTTGATATCTCAAGTCCCGACAAATATCCTCAGTAAAATTTAGTGGTGGCATGGAACTCTCAGCTGCAGTAGGGTTTTCATTCGGCTGTTCATTAGGCTCGTCAGCATGCTCTGGGGGCACAATAATGAAACTTAACCCTCTTAGGTGTGATTTTCTCCCAGCCCATACCTTGTATTTTTTTTATAACTGAGTGATCAATTAGGGCTAAAGGAGATTATCTAACTTCCTTGGCATCCCACTTTACCCCAAGTTGTTGATATAGTGCAGTAATCAAAGATGGATAAGGCAATCCACTTGAAGTGCCTCCTTGAACTGTTTTGTCGATTGAATCATGTATAACCTAACCCACATCTATAGTTTTTCCTTGTGCTATGTAAAAAAGAAACACAGCCCGTTGATTAATGACATCACTCATATGCATGCACGACATTAACTTGGCGCAAATATAGGCATGCCATGCTTTCCCGTAACGACTTAGTGTGGATGTGGGAAAAAGAACTACTTCTTGTTGATATATTAATTTTCATTATGTTCCAAGTACACACAATGCTTGAATGACTTCACTATAGTCTAACTCTTGCTCTAAATATTTTATATACGCATTGCCAGATATTTTTTCCAGCCCGTAGTAAGCAATTATTGTCGTGCAACTGCCATCCACTAATTTTTCGCGAACCCAAACCATGTTTCTTTCGGAATCCTTTGCGTTGGCATAAAATTTCTTAACAATTTTGATGACTGACGACTCCGGTTGAGTAGTAAAAGTTAACCATTTTCTACTTCTAATCATTTGAAGTAACTCCCCATCTTCTGCCTCTAGCAATAAACCCCACTCAGGAATGAGTGTCTTACCCGAGAGCTAATTGTGATACCTTTCGGATGCACTTGTAAATCTCTTTTTATCAAACTTTGTCGAAGTGCTCGAAGAATCAACTCTACGCCTTTTTGTAGCCGTAGGTCTTGTGAACTTAATTCTTCCCCAAAAATTGAGCTAAGTAGCACAACAGGTGAAAAGTTGTCTCTTAGGCCAATTATCAAGTACTTGGCGTGCAAGGATTTCAAACACTTTTGTTAAGTGCGCCCCAAAACTTGAGTAAATCCCAATCTGAGAAATAAACCAAACAAAGAGCTTTCTAATGCAATAGCACAATAATAATTACCCAAACCCAATTGAGCCCTCAGTAATTCAAGTGGGTGCTCAAACAAGGAAAACTAAACTTATTCAATTACTAAGTGCATAATCCTTGTTGCAAGCAATTCCAAGTATTCTATAGTGACTCTATGCAAAACTTACTTGAAATTTTGGCTAAACTTGAAGTTTCATGGCAATGAGATGATAAACTTTGCAATTTGAAAATAGAACTCCACACTAGTTGTGTTTCCTAGTTGAACTTGAAGAAGGTCATGAATTAGCTTCTGTGTTGATTATGGGTAGGAGCTCGGATCTTGGGTTTTGATACTAAAATTCAGTCCAGTATTATGAGGCCTGCCATTACTGCTACAAGTTTTGAGATAAAACCGGGGACAATACAGATGATTCAGAATTCATGTCAGTTTGGAGGGTTATTAAATGATGATCCGATGGTCAACAAGTAATACAATGATAAGAAAAGTATCTCTCCCAGGAGGAAATATGCTAATATTTATCACATACCAATTCCAATTCAATTAATCTTATTTTAAACTACGAAATATTAGTTGTGATATGAAAATCTAAATTAACAAAATTAATAACTAAGATCAAAGTTCACAAGATTAACTGCAGATTTAACAAGTTAAGATTACAACTTTCCTTGGTATTTCATTTAAATCAATTTATTTCTCATTTAAATCAATTAATTAATATGAATCATTATCCAAGAATGCTTTATAGTACTCACACACTTCTTCCAAAGACACGTGAACCTATTGGTTTGTAATATCTAAGAACATACAATAAAATTGCATATAAAGTAGCAGAAGCATGGTAAAATTAGAATTTTAAATTTTACAAACCATAACCAGGATCGATCTTTATGCAAAATTATCAATTAACAAAAGATAGAGAATTATTACTTTGTAGAACTAAGCTTCTTCAAGTACAAGTTAAACTCTAATTCCTTTGTGTTCTCCTTGTATTCCACCAATTAAATTCCTTTGATTAACGTTAACCACCCAAGTGTTTAGCCTCTAGAGGTAATCCACCAAGGAATAATAATGATTTAAGAAGTGGGTAGTGGCCAACCCTAACCCTAATAAGACTTTTCTTATTTATTGGCAATCCTCCTAAACAATTTAGGAATAAAGTTTTTAATTAAACTTCTAATCTAATTAGGAACTTGATGAGTTGTTTTATACCTACGAATTAGGTATTGTCAAGCTTAATTATTATTATCCTTGAGTGTTTTTATTATCATTTTAATCGTTTTTATGTTTATTCATTATAAGACAGAGATGGAGGGGCAAAGTGGTCATTTTGGAAGAGAAAATGCCTAAAAATCAATTAATTTGGAGTTGATTGCATTTTTGTAAATCTGGGGAACTAGGGAAGCGCCTAAAGCGCTTGGTTCGTGCTAGTTCAAACGCCTAGAGCGCTCTCTAGTCCGTCCAATGTTGGCTTATTCTGCTGCTGTGATGGAAATTGAAGCCAACTAGGAATTTGAACGAGGGTTGAACATATACAAAAGACAGGAGACTCTAGAAAAAGAGGTATCAAGAGAATTAAAGAAAAAACAATAGGGAGAATACGAAGGAAAGTTGTAGAGGCTGAAGATCAAGTGAAAGATTAGGAGCAATTTTACAGTTCCTTCAAACCCTTTCTCTAATTTTTAATCTTTGTAATTATTTGGGATGTTTGAATTTATAATTTGGATGATGTTTTCCTTAGTTATCATGAACTAAACTTTCATTTAAGATTATGACGGAACTTGGTTTGTAGTTTAGATTAATACTTCCTTTTAATGAAAGTTTATTATTATTGGATCGTTTATTATATCTTGTACTTATTGATTAGTTGTTTGGCCATCAACTACTATGATAATCTACATAATATTAGAAAATTGAGTGTAGATTGAGATATGGATATAATAGCATCTGTTCATATAATCTAAATAGGATTAATGTGACTATCATGTAGGATAGGAATATATACTTTATATGTCTTTTGCAACCATTGAAAGAATTTGTGCTTAAAATCTTAATTAACTTGATTAACATATGAATATAGTGAGTTAAGTAACTATGGTGTTCCTTGTAATTCTGTTTCTTAAAGATCAGATTTAGGAGGATTTGTTTACGTGTCTTTTGGAAGAAGTACGCGAATACCATAAAGTATTCTTGGTTAACAATTCATGCTAATTAACATAAATAAATAGGGAGTATATTAATTTAAATAAAATACCAAGGGAAGTTATAATCTTAACTCATTAAATCTATTTTTGCTCTTGTGAACTAATATTCTTAGTAATTTATTTAGTTAATTTTAATTCTCAACAATCTTTTGCAATTTAAATTATGATTAATTACATTGAAATTTTACAATTGATAAATATTAATCTATTTTCTCGTGGGAACGATACTTTTCTTATCATTATATTACTTATTTACCAACTATACTTGCATGTGAATTGTCGATATTAATTTTTATAAGATTAATCTTAATTTAAACATTTTATTTTCTGTTCTTTCAGGTGTTCTTGCTTATTGTATGCAAACGTGCTTGAAGAAGCCAGAGTTGTTGCCTTACGAAGACGACATCGACAAACGATTTTAATGGTTGTGTAAGTGGATAAAAGAGACACAAGTGGAACTAGAAAAGTAAGATACAATGGCTGAAGATGAGCAAAAAGCACTGTGGGATTATGCTACACCGCGGGTTACTGAAATTCAATCAAGTATTTTGAGGCCCAACGCAATCATTGCCACCAATTTTGAAATAAAACCGGGAACAATACAAATGGTTCAGAATTCTGTACAATTTTTTTTTTGCTAAATTTAAACACTATTAAAAGAGAAGAAAGATTACAACCTCATGGGAGAAAGCCAATCAAAATATAGCATAGACATCATAGGACATGCTCTATGATGTAATAACTATAAAAGATTACAAGGCCCCGAAGCCCAACGAGAAAAAATAATACCGTCATTAGAATTGTTACAAAAAGAGCAAAAATAACAGCAGCAGAAGCAAGGGAAGCAGTCAGGCCAGCAACAATAATATAAAATTCATCAACCATAGGGCTAGCAACATAGCAGCCTAGAGCCAAAGGATAGTGATGAGGACATGCCTAGCTGGAACTCAAATGGAGCTCATGGATCGGATCTGGTGCAAGTTCCAGTTGGACCCGTGACGAGAAGTCGAGCTAAGCGCTTTAAGGAAGGACTTAACGAGATTATAAAGGGAGCTTGAAGTGTGGAGGGAACAAGTTTAAAGACTTTGGAACTGGAGTCAAAACTATTGAATTTATAAACAAGTGTTTGTTCCAAGCCAAGAGTCATTTCTGACTGACTGGCTCGGCCCGCGCCAAGATTGTATGGGAAGCAACGCGCCCAGCGCCAAGCCACCAAAAACTCTGGCCATGCAGCGTACCCCGAGCCACCTATAAACCAACACAGGCGCGCCCCACGTTAGGCCATTAAACACTTTTCTGCATGAGTAGTGCGACCAACGCTAAGACCGGCTCGCCCCGCGCCATAGTGCCAGAATTTTGGGCTCATTTTTCAAGGCTAACAATTTTTGACCAGATTTTCCTTATTTGATTATATTTCATTCATGTATTTTAGGGAACTTTTATATCCTTAATATTTCTAATCTTATTAGGTTTCTTTTAGATAGGAATTTATTCCCAAAAAGAAATTATTGATTCCTTATGAGATTTTAGGATTTTATTATTAGTATAAATAAGTTATATGAATGTAATTCATACAACATTCACTAATATTCAGATTTATTCTACTTGTGAGATTATTCTCTACTTTTGGTTCTTTGAAAAATTCCTAAGTATTTTCTTAGTTATTTCTCTAAGATTCAATTTGACTTATCATACAACAATTCATAGTTGTGTGTGGAGTCTTCTACAGCATCAATCGTCAATTGTACCAAGATTACCGCTTCAATATAAGCGAAGAGTCAAGATGTCGTTGGTGTCCATTCAACGCATAATTCTGAATGCAAGCAATTGTACCATGATTACCGTCTCAATATAGACGAGGGGTTAAGGTGATGCAAGCAACCCATCCTACAACTTTGCTAGAAACGATCGTGGAAACGACCACCTCACGTAAGCATGATGTGGAGTCTTTCATTTGGTATTAGAGCCAGGTTCTCTAGCGAGTTATCTATCCTTTAAGTTTATGTTGAATTACAAAAAAAAAAGTACAGAAAATTTTAATTTAATAATGTCGATTGCATGCTATTTTGAGGATATCTACCTTCTATAAATTGTTTCGTGATAAGTTATTTTTGAATTAATTAGTATAACTGAGAGATTTGCTAGGTAATTCGAAAAGAACCTATTAGAGAGAATATTTAGAGATAAAAAGGCTCAGTTATGAGATTAATTGAGGTACCAAGTCACTACCATCGAGATTTGTTTCGGAGTCTGAAAGTATGAAAATCTGAAACAGGGAAGTAGGAGTGTGGATGAATACTATAAGGAGATTGAGATGTTGATGGCTATAGCTAATATGGATGAGGATAGTGAGGCAATAATGGCGTGATTTTCAGTAGGGCTAAATTAGGATATAGCAGACTCAGTGGAACTACAACATTATGTGGAATTGGGGGGGATATGGTGCATATGGCTATCAAGATTGAGAAACAGTTTAAGAAGAGAGGTAGCCAGCGTTCAAATACTACCACAGGTTCGACATGGAAATCTAATGTTGGAAAGCGTGAAGAAAATCCAGGGATGAACAAACTAAAAGTGGAGCCTAAGTCAGGAACGACTAACCGAGGCTTATAAGGAAAAGTTAAATAGCCTTCTTTTAGTCAAAATAGGAATATAGTATGTTTCAAATGTCAAGGCAGAGGCCATAATTTTAGTCAATGTCCAAAGTAGAGAACTATATTATTGCTTGACAATGGAGAGGTGGAAATCGAGGGAGAAGAAACTGATAATGATTCTATGCCACCATTGGAAGAGATAGATGATAGGGAGGTTGCTATGCATGGTGAGATGTTACTTACAAGGAGAGCACTCAATACACAAGTGAAAGGGGAAGTAAGCGAACAACTAGAAAATCTTTTTTGTACTCATTGTCTTATGAATGGGAAGGTTTATTGCGTTATGATAGATGAGGGTAGTTTTTCTAATGTGGCTAGTACTACCATGGTGGAGAAATTGGGTTTTGTCTACATCCAAGCATCCCCAACCGTATCATTTACAATGGCTCAACGACAATGCATATATCAAGGTGACTAAACAAGTACTAGTGCCCTTTACTATTATTGGTCGATATATGGATGAGGTATTGTGTGATGTGGTACCTATACAAGCGGGACATTTGTTGCTTGGTAGGCCTTGACAACTTGATCGGAGGGTAAGATATGATGGTTTTTCTAATGATTACTCTTTTGTACACAATAAAAGGAAAGTTACTTTATGTCCTATGTCACTACAGCAGGTACATGAAGATCAAGTGTATTTGCAAAAAGATAGTGTTCAAAAAAGTGAGTGTGGAGAAAAGAAAAATCAAGAAAAAAAGAGAGATGAGAAAAAAAAATATATTGGCAAAAAAGAGTGATGTGAGAAGAGCTTTGATTTCCAAACAACCTATATATGATTTTACTTCGGTATAAAGAGGCGCTTTTGAATACTAACACTAATGATTATTTGTCTAGTGTTGTTTCATCTCTTTTATAGAAATTCAAAGATGTATTTCCCGAGGAGCTTCCTCAAGGACTACCACCTATCCGGGGAATAGAACATCAAGTTGATTTTGTTCCTGGTGCGACCATTCCAAACCCTCCAGCTTATCGGAGTAATCCTGAGGAAACGAAGAAGTTATAAAGACAGGTATATGAACTATTAGGGAAAGGGTTCGTAAGAGAAAGTATGAGTTCATGTGCAGTTCCGATGATCCTAGTGCCTAAAAAGGATGGGAAATGGTGGATGTGCGTTGATTGTCGAGCGGTAAATAATATTACGATAAAATATCGACACCCAATTCCTTGCTTAGATGACATGTTGGATGAATTGCATGGGTCTTGCATATTTTCTAAAATTGATTTAAAAATTGGTTGTCATCAAATTAGAATGCAAAAGGGTGATGAATGATAAACGACTTTTAAAACTAAATATGGTCTTTATGAGTTGTTAGTTTTACCTTTTTGTTTAACTAACGCACCAAACACTTTTATGAGGTTAATGACCATATTTTGCGTCCATTCATTGGGAAATTTGTAGTAGTTTATTTTGATGATATCTTAATTTATAGCAAAAACTTGGATGACCATGCATTGCATTTAAAATCTATTTCTGATGTACTTAGGAAAGAAATGTTATTTGTTAACATGGAAAAGTGCACGTTTTGTTCTGATAGAATTGTTTTTATTGGCTTTGTTGTGAGTTTACAGGGAGTCCAAATTGATGAGGAGAAATTCTGAGTGATCTGAGATTCGTCGAGTCTTACAAATCTGAGTCAAATGAGAAGTTTCCATGGACTCGCAAGTTTCTACTGATGCTTTGTTCGAAATTTCAGTGAGATTACAGCACCATTGATCGAGGACATCAAGAAAAGTATGGGCTTTAAGTGGGGTGATGAATAAGAAAAAGCATTTAATTTGATTAAGGATAAATTGACAAATGCTCCTTTACTTATTCTGCCTAACTTTGTTAAAATTTTTGAGATTGAGTGTGATGTTTCATGTTTAGGGATTGGAGCTATTTTGATGCAAGAAGGAAAACTAGTGGCGTATTTCAACGAAAAGTTGAGTAGGGTAGCTTTGAACTATCCTACTTATGATAAGGAGATGTACACTTTGGTTAGGCCTTTGGAGACATGGCAACATTACTTGTGGCCCAAGGAGTTATTGATCCACAACGATCATGAATCACTGAAATATTTGATGGGGCAACACAAGGTGAACAAGAGACATGCACAATGGATGGAGTTTATTGAGACATTTCCATATGTCATTAGATATAAGCAAGGTAGAGAGAATGTTATTGCTGATGCTTTGTCTCGAAGGTATGTGTTGTTAAATACTCTTGATAAAAATTACTTGGTTTTGAACGAATCAAAGACCTATATGTTAATTACTTGATTTCGGTTTAAAGTTTAAAACTTATTAAAATAATGTTGTAGGAAAATACTTTAAAATGGATAGATTTATGTTTTGTGAGAATAAATTGTGTATACATGCAAGTTCTTTGCGTGAGTTATTGGTTAGGGAATCACATGGGGGTGGTTTGATGGGACACTTTGCTGTTGATAAAACTTTGGCTATTTAAAAAGAACATTTTTATTGGCCTCATATGAAATGAGATGTTGAAAGAATTTATGGTAGGTGCATTATTTGTTGATATTCTAAATCTCGTGTTCAACTCCATGGACTTTACACGTCATTGCCTATTCCTATTGAACCTTGGATTGATTTTTCAATGGACTTGGTGTAAGGTTTACCTAGGTCTAAGCATGGTAATATTCTATATTTGTGATCGTGGAGAGATTTTCAAAGATGGCATATTTTATTCCATGTCATAAAACTAATGATACATCCCATATAGCTGATTTGTTCTTTAGGGAAATTGTACGATTGCATGGTATGCCTAGAAAAATTGTTTCAGATCGTGAAGCTAAGTTTCTAAGCTTTTTTTGGAAGACTTTGTGGTGCAAATTGGAAACTAAACTGTTATTTTCTACTACTTGTCACCCACAAACCGATGGTCAAACTAAAGTTGTAAATAAAACTTTATCTGCTTTGTTGAGGGCTATAATTAAAAAGAATATCAGTTATTGGGAAGAGTGTTTACCAAATGTTGAGTTTGCTTATAATAGATCTGTTCATTTTGCTACGAAATTTTCACCATTTGAAATTGTTTATGGTTTTAATCCTTGAACTCCATTGGATTTATCACTATTACCTGTTTCTAAATTTACTAACTTGGATGGAAAGAAAAAGTCTGAATTTGTTAAGCTGATACATGAGAAGGCTAGACTCAACATTGAAAGGAGGACTGATGAGTGGGATTTATACTCAGGAATCGGATCTTTTATTGCTTAAGAAGTTGCTTGTTCGTCGTAACTTATATCGCTTTTATATTATTTTATTATTATTTTACTTAATATATGTGTTGCAGGGCTTATTAGGTCATTTCTAGGTTTCAGGTGCAAAAAGGTCAATTTTCTTGTACCGACGCTGCAGCGCCTATGCTAGGCTTAAACATGGCGCTGCAGCGCCCCTTCCTAGCCAACTTGACAGCATGTAGCACTGCAGCTCCCCAGTTCCTTCACAAACTAGCGCTGCAGTGCCACTTATTGACCAAAGTTGTTGACTCAACGCTGCAGCGCCGCTCCAAGGCTTAATCTTTGTGCTGCAGCGCCACCTCTGGTGCCCAAGCAGAAAATAGCTTTTAATGACCTAAAAGTTGAGAAAAAGATAATCTTCATTAAGTAGAAGCCTCCATCATTAGTGGAGATAATCATAGAAGTAGTTTTTGAAGCTTTTTAGCTTAGAAGAGAAATAAGTTTGTCTTCAAGCACTCAAAGTTCATTACTTCCTTCATTGCTCGGACTCTACAAGGAGAAGAGAAGAGTTGGAGCCAGAAAACTTCAGAAGAGGAGTTTTCTTTATCCGAATCTTTCATTCATTTGTGTATTTTGAACATGTTGAACACTTTGATAATGTTGATTAGTTCCATAGTTATGAACTAATTACATTTCTAGAATTGCAATGTAACCTAATGATCAGCTTAATTGAATTTCTTTCCTATTTATTATAATGAATCATTTTTGAATGGGTTGTTGTATTTCATGCTTATTTATTGGTTTCTTGGCTAAGGAATTGATATAGGTATTAATGGATATTGGAAAATGGATGTTAATGCCTAACCCTAAAATACAATAACACTTGTTATGACCATGCCTATAGGAATGAGAGAATATATTGCATAATAGAATAGAAATATATCTATTTGCCTTGTGTAATCATTGAGATTAAGCTTAATAACCCTTAATCTAGTTATTTTCACCATAAGAATATTGTGATTCATCTAGCTAAAGGATGTGCATTTGACCATCGAAAGAGGTTTATGTGTACTTAATATTCTCGGTTGGCAATTCTTATGATTCGTTAGTTAAGTGGAAAGTTAGGAGATTAGGCGAAGCATTAGGGGAGTTGTAATCCTAGCTTGCCATACTTGTTGCAACTCGATCTCATAATTTACTGTTTTAATTATAGAGTTTTAAACACACCATCTTTATTTACTTGTTTAGATAAGACCGTATTGTTTCAATTTTAGTGGTTGATTAGGTTTAATACTTTGTCCTCGTGGGTACGACAATCATCTTATCACTGTATTACTTGTTAGACCGCGCATACTTGCGCGTGTTTAGTGATCGATAATCTGACCAACAAGTTTTTGGCGCCATTATCGGGGACTTAGTATTACTTGTTTTTCAATATTAATACTAATTCGAAACGATCTTAATTTAAACTGATCTATCTGTTTAATCTTCTTCTCAAGTACTCTTGATTGTGTATGTCACCTCGTAGGAATCAGAATATAATACCTCTCGATCCTGAGGTAGATAGAACATTTAGACGACTGAGAAGAGAAAGAACTTGGGAAATACCTACTCCAATTATAATGGCAGAGAAATCCAATAATCTCTACGGGAGTATGCCATGCCCACATCGCAGATTTACAAGCAAGCATTCTAAGGCCCGCGATTCAAGCTAATAACTTTGAAATCAAATCGGGTACAATTCAAATGATACAAAACAATGTTCAATTCAGAGGGTTGCTGAATGATGAATAGAACGATCATTTGATAAACTTCTTGGAAATTTGTGATACCTTCAAGTGCAACGGAGTTTCTGATGATGCTATTAGACTCAAAATTTTCCCGTTCATTCTTCGGGACAAAGCCAAGAGTTGGTTGCATTAACTTCCTCTGGGCTCCATTACCACATAGGCTAAATTAGCTTAGAAATTTGTAGCGACATTCTTTCCGCCCGCGAAAATAGCAAGGCTCAAACATGATATCACATCCTTTGTATAGTTTGAATTTGAATCTCTTTATGACTCGTGGGAGCGATTTAAGGACTTTTTGAGACGATGTCCACACCATGGATTGCCCGAATGGCTTCTAATTCAAACATTCTATAATGGCTTATCCGGTTCTACTCGTTCGAGTATTGATGCCGCATCTGGTGGGGCCTTTATGTTAAAACACTATGCTGAAGGGTATGACTTGGTCGAGACCATGGCTGCAAACCATTACCAGTGGCCTAATGATAGGCAAGTACCGAGGAAAGTGGCAGGGGTGTATGAGGTTGATATAGTCAAGTCACTGTCTTCTCACGTTGCTACTCTTACTAAAAGACTTGACGCCATGGGAGTGCAAACAGTGCAAAGTGTAGTGTCACCATGTGAATTGTGTGCGGGGGGCCACCCAAATGATCAGTGCGCCATTAGCCCTGAATCATTTCAATTTATCTCAAATTACAGGCGACAACAGAATTCCAATCTTCTGACACACTACCACCCTAGACTGAGAAATCACCCAAATTTATCATGGAGCAAAAATAACAGCAACCAAGCCCAAACCTCTACCGCCAGACCAACATATTCAAATCCTCCTAGTTTTCAATCTCAGAATCAACACCAACAACACCCACAAGGCTCTTATCACCCCCACCTCCATAGGACAGAAAGCCTAGTTTGGAAGATCTCCTCTCAAGATATATTGCTCAAAATGAAACAAGGAGCAGTAATCAAGAGGTATCCATCCAGAATTTGGAAGTCCAAATGGGACAAATGGCAACTGCTTTGAATAGTCTTCCTCCAGGCACCTTGCCAAGTGACACGGATTTTAACCCAAAAAGAGATAGCAAGGAGCAGTGTAAGGCAGTCACTCTCCAAAGTGGCAAGACAATGAATGAAACTGGAGGAGAGACCTTGACAGTGCAACAGGAAGTGGTTGTAGAGGAAAGCAATGTTGAGCCAATTTGTGACAAGTTTGGGGGAGAAGAAAATGTGCAAAAGGAACCCACAATACCAACCCCTATTGTTATCAAGCCTAGTCCTGTAGCCCAACATTTACCATTTCCCCAATGCCTTCAGAAACAAAATGTGACTCCCCCAAAATAGGTATACATCATCCATTCTGAGTCGCCAAATACATGGTACATAAATCAAATACAAACTTCTTTTATACAATACGACAACGGCGTAGCTTAGAGTTTTTACACGAATATTGTCTCATAGACAGCATTCAAACTCAAATTAAGTCCTTATTACATTTATTATCACACTATTTCATAAAATAGTGAGGACCACTATAACACCATCTCGAACCATCACTTCGTTCTCCGACTAGTCCCAATTATGTTTCAATGTAATTTAATCATTTCAACCTTAATATCCTAGATTAAACTTGAGTCATGGAATGTGTCATACTCTTCATAATTTAATCTGAGTTTTTCTTGATCAATGAGTAGACTATACGAAATAAATCACTATTTGAGCAAGGCCATGCATTTCATAGTCCTACTCAATCAAGAGGCCTATGGATATCACCCCTAATACATAGGAGGGTTAAATTCCATCTAGATCACTCATATTCCTCACATGATTCATGATGTACCCAATAATCATCTTTATTGTCCACCCTATTAAAGGTGACATTTGATGATATCAAAGTACAGAAATTCTCGTGTAGTAATATAGTGATTTCAGGTCGAAAGATCCTTACATCATTGTCACAATGAGAATCGCTAATGACACTTCGCATAATGCTCCACATAGAATTCTCATGGTGGGTCTGTCCAGTACATCATTCTCTAACACGTACCTATGCATTGACTTAATATCTCATATATTTATGACCAATGAGATTTGGTCATCAGTCAATCCACATACTATTCTCAATGCATCATTGTTGTCCCATCAACAATGATACTCGACTAGGGACATTTAAGAGCAACGATAGTAATTGTAATTATATAATCTTATGTTCAAGTCACATACTTGAAACTATATAATTTATATCACTATTCTAAGAAATTTTATTATGTTAACATTTATATAACGCAGTAAATAAAACTATAATAAAATCATTCATTTAATCAATCAAATATAATATCGAAATGTTAAGCAATTATATCAAATAATTGGCCTCTAGGGCACTAAGTCTAACAGTCCCAGCTCCTTGAACTGCTTAGCGTTGACCATCTGAGAGTTGCCAGTGTTTTCACCTTTATTTTGAACAGGAGTTTCTCTCGCCTGATGTTGCATGAATTGCATAAAGCCTCTAAACATCCCATCGTTTATCATCTGATCGGTGTTGTTGTTTACCTGAGGATGATTGATCTCCTGTTGCACATTATCCTGGGTATTGATCGTTGGTGACTCAACTATCTCATGTGCTTCATTTCTGATCTCAAGATTTTCAGATGCCATTTTCAAGCACTGCCACAAAACAAGGGTTAATTGACATGTCACATGTTATCCCTATACTCTGACCGACCAATTAAATACCAAATAAACATAGGTAGGTCTTACTAGCGAAGGAATTCTCCGTCTCTCCTCTCCTAGTTCTTGTCTCACATCTCAGCCAGGGATCATATCCCTAAGTTTTGATACCAACTGTGATGCCCCCAATATAGGTATATATCACCCATTATGAGTTGCCAAATAAATGGTGCATAAATCAAATACAAACTTCTTTTATACAATACGACAACAGCGTAGCTTAGAGTTTTTACACTAATATTGTCTCATAGACAGTATTCAAACTTAAATGAAGTCCTCATTATATTTATTATCACACTATTTTATAAAATAGTGAGGACTACTACAACACCATCTCGGACCATCACTCCGTTCCTCAACTAGTCCCGGCTATGTTCTCATTTCCTGAAGAAAACAATGAAAGCAAAAGGGTGAGTTCAACTAGCTCAGTAAGAAATATTATGACTAAGATAATGCAAAATAAATTATCGTTAGCCTTCAAGAGTGTTAAACTGATAACATACAATAAACATAAAGTTCAACTGCAGCGGAACAAGCAATCCATTAGAAGAGTCAAGTAGAGCATGATATCTACTATCTTCTATTATTTGAAAAGGTTTTTCATCAACTTTATCGCTGAGACTCAGCTTAATAAATAAACCACATCATCGAATTATTCCTACACTACGAGCCAAGGATATTCATGTAATCATCAATGGTCATGATTATACCGAATAATCTTTGGTCATAATCATACCAACAACTGTCCATCAATGCACTACGGGCCAATGAGGACTTTTACCACATTATTTGTAACATTACGGGTCATGATTATACCAAATGATCGCTGGTCATAATCATACCAATCAACAGTCCATCTATGCAAGTAAGCCAAAGATAATTTTCATCACAATATAAGCATGAGGATGATGACAATGATATAATCATTAATCAAACGAAATCAATAATAAATAGTAAAGACTTTAAATTTATCCAGAGTTTAAAACATCCAAATTATCAACATGATACTGCTTTGTGGGGTAAAATTCAAGAATAATATTCATGTATCAAAAATAATTTGGAAATAAAAGAAATTTTTCAGGTGAATAGTACCCCGTGAATAGTATTTTATGAATAGTACTTTAGGAATTGTATCTCGTGAATAGTACCCCAGCATGAAAAGTGCCCCAAATACCTGAGTGAATAATATTTGAGTGAATAGTAACTGGGTGAATAGTAACCTATGAATAGTACTCAGGCACGAAAAGTGCCCCGAATATCCGAGTGAATAGTATTTGAGTGAATAGTAACTGGGTGAATAGTAACTCATGAATAGTAACTCGTAAATAGTATTCCGGCATGAAAAGATCAATAATTATCAAGAAAGCTCAGAGTAATATTGTGACACCCCCAAAATTAGGTATACATCACTCATCTTGGGTCGTCAGATACATAGTACAAAATATAAATACAACTTACTAATACAACTGTCGTGTACAATACGACAAAACATAAACTATGAGTTTGAATACAAATATTATCTTCTAGAGAGTATTCATACTCAAAAGGAGTCCTCATTACATTTATTAACACACCATTACATAGAATAGTGAGGACTACTAACTAATACTATCATTCGGACCATCACTCCGTTCCCTCACTCCGTTCTCCGACTTGCCCCAGCTACGTTCTCATTTCCTGAAGAGAACAGTGAAAGAATGGGTGAGCTCAACTAGCCCAGTAAGAAATATCATGACTAAGATAATTCAGAATAAATTATCATTAGCCTTTAACAATGTTAAACTGATAAAATATAATAGACATCAAGTTTAACTGCAGCGGAACAAGCAATCCATTAAAAGAGTCAAGTAGAAAATAAACTCTACTATCTTTTATGATTTAAAAGATTTTCCAACACTGTGATCGCTGAGACTCAGCTTAATAAAATAATTCACATCATCGAATCACCCCTGCACTACGGCCAAGGATATTCGTATATTCATTAATGGTCATGATCATGCCAACAACTGTCCATCAATGCACTACAGGCCAATGAGGACTTTTACCACATCATTTGTAACATTACGATCATGATTATACCGAATTATCCCTGGTCATAATCATACCAAGTCCATCTATGCACTACAGGCCACAGATGACTTTCAACATTTTATAAACACGAGGATGATGACAATGATCTAAGAATTCAATAAAACAAGTTCAAGAATTAATTTATCCAAGAATTAACAACGTCCAAATTGTCAACATGATACTGCTTTGTGGAGTAAAATTCAAGAATACTTAGAAGAATATTTTCATGAAAAGATACTGGATGAAACGCAATTATCAAGGATATTCCACAAATTTCATGGAGTATAGAAGTCAAAACTTAACCAATTGAGTACAATAAAGAATGGAATAACAAAAGAAATCACCATGCATGCGATAGACCGCACAAACAGGTTATTCCAACAGAATAATAAATAATGGAATCAGGTCCGGCGTAAACGCACAGACAGGATATTCCGACAGAATAATAAATAATGGAACCAGGTCCGGTGTAAAACACACAGACAGGATATTCCGACAGAATAATAAATAATGGAACCAGGTCCGGTGTAAAACACACAGACAGGATATTCTGACAGAATGATAAATAATGGAACCAGGTCCGGTGTAAAACACACAGACAGGATGTTCCAACAGAATAATAATAAAAACGGAACCAGGTCCGGTGTAAAACACACAGACAGGATGTTCCAACAGAATAATAATAAAAACGGAACCAGGTCCGGTGTAAAACACACAGACAGGATGTTCCAACAGAATAATAGAAGAATGTCACCAAGTATAGGGTAGACCACGTATACAGGTTATTCCAACAGAATAATAAGAAATGAAATAACAACAGTTCTCTTCATGAATAAGAAAGAATAACACCCCTTACCGTTTTAAAGACGAGCTGAAATAACGAAGTAGTTAAGTAGCAGAATACTCTTATTCTCTCTCTCTCTATTGTTTCTCTCTATAGTTTCTCTCTCTAGAGTTCAGTGAATTCGTAAGAAATAATGAAGGAATGAGCTGCTATTTATAGAAAAATAGAATGCATAGTAACTAATCCATGAACGGTCCAGATTGATTACTTTAATCTGACGGTCCATATTTAAAGAAAAATCTTTTAAATAAAATATAATATATTCTATTTATAGAATAACTTTAATAAAGTATTCTGTTTTATATAAAAAGATGTTTCTGTTTTATTACGTTAATAATACGAATAAAACAAAACGTCATTATCGCTAAATAATTCATATTATTAACTGACAATAATTGAATCAAACTGAGTGACTTCTCACATAAGCATTAATAATCAATACTGTGTGCTACTATGCAACCACACGTATTACTGTACTTTTACTACCGAGTAGTTCAACAGTAACAATGGTAAAATTTCCGCTGTTATTTTTAATAAAATATTTTTGTCGTTTTCTCAATCCGACAATAATTCCGTTGTGGGGTCCACCAATGATTGTGTCGTTGTACGAATATTCCCTGTTAAAACGAATATTCCCCGACCAATCGAATATTATATAACAACTTGCGTACTTTGCAAAATTTATAAATATTACCCACAACTATAACATTATATCAAATTAACTCCATAATATTCAAAAATGATATTTATAGAAAATTCTTCTTTATTTATAAAAGTTGGGGTCTTACAACCTCCCCTTCTTATGAAATTTTGTCCTCGAAATTAGGGTACGTACTTGGTATGTCGAAGAGGTAAGGATACCTTGATTTCATTTCAGATTCTAACTCCCCAGTCATTTCCTCAACATCGTGGTTTCTCCACAAAACTTTGACTTGAGGTATAACCTTGGAGCGTAGAATATGTTCCTTCTTATCCAAGATTTGAACAGGAACTTCTTCATACGTCAAATCTTCCGCTATTTCGTCCGGTTCTAACTCAATAATGTGGTTCGGGTCTTCCACATATTTGCGTAACATGGATATGTGAAAAACGTTATGAACACGAGACATACTTGGCGGTAAAGCGAGTCTATAAGCCACAGTTCCTACTCGATCGAGGATTAAAAATGGACCGATGAATCGAGGATTGAGCTTTCCTCTCTTTCCAAATCTCGTAACTCCTTTCCATGGAGCAACACGTAAGAACACATGATCTCCTACATCAAATTCCACGTCCTTTCGATGAAGATCAGCATAACTCTTTTGTCGATCTTGTGAGGTTTTTATACGTTGTCGGATCGTTTGAATCTTTTCTGTAGTCATACGTACCAACTCCGGTCCCAACAACGTTGCTTCACCCACCTCATCCCAGCATACTGGAGAACGACATTTTCTTCCATACAATGCTTCGAATGGAGCCATGCCAATACTTGCTTGATAACTGTTGTTGTAGGAAAACTCCACCAATGGTAAGAACTTGTCCCAACTTTCCTTGAAGTCAAAGACACAGAGTCTTAATACATCTTCAAGAGTTTGAATAGTCCTCTCTGATTGTCCGTCTGTCTGAGGATGATATGCTGAACTAAATCGTAACTCCGTGCCCATAGCTTTTTGTAAACTAACCCAAAATCGTGAAGTGAATCTTGGGTCTCGGTCAGAAACTATGGATACTGGCATACCATGCAGTCTTACAATCTCGTTTATGTACATATGAGCAAGACGTTCAAGTGTATAAGTTTCTCGTATCGGTAAGAAATGAGCAGACTTGGTCAATCTATCAACAATGACCCAAATCGCATCAATACCTTGAGAAACCCTTGGAAGACCGGTAACGAAATCCATGGTAATGTGCTCCCACTTCCATTCTGGAATTTCAAGTGGTTGCAATGGACCTTTTGGTACTTGATGCTCCGCTTTGACTCGTTGACAAGTTAGACACCTTGAGATAAACAACGCTATCTCTCTCTTCATATTGCTCCACCAAAATGTATGACGAAGATCATGATACATTTTGGTACTTCCAGGATGGATTGCAAACGGTGTGTTGTGCGCCTCCATCATGATTTCATACTTTAAATCAGGGTTGTTAGGAACACAAAGTCTGGAGTTGACTCGAAGTATTCCTTCTTCATCGATTCTTGCTTCCGGCATAGCACCTTCTTGCACTTCCTTCCTCATACGCATCAGCTCCAGGTCTGTAGCTTGAGCAGCTTTAACTTTATTGATTAAAGTCGGTTCTACTCGTATATTCGTCATCATCACATGGGTCCCTAGAGTCTTTAACTCTATCTCCATCCTTTGCAAATCACACAAAATGGGTCTTTGTGTTGACAATATCGCACTCGTACTTGCATATGATCTTCTACTCAATGCGTCAACTACCACGTTCGCTTTTCCAAGATGATATTGAATGGTATGATCATAATCTTTCAACAGTTCAAGCCAACGTCGTTGTCGCATGTTGAGTTCCTTTTGAGTGAAGAAATATTTGAGGCTTTTATGATCCGTAAAGATCTCCACCTTCTCCCCATACAAGTAATGCCTCCAAATTTTAAGTGCAAAGACAACAGTTGCCAACTCTAGATCATGAGTAGGATAATTCCTCTCATATTCCTTGAGTTGTCTTGATGCATAGGCTATGACTTTTCCATGTTGCATGAGAACGCATCCCAACCCTTTGCTCGAAGCATCACTGTAGATGACAAATCCCTCCGAGCCAGATGGTATTGTTAGAACAGGTGCTGAAATGAGTCTCCTCTTGAGTTCTTGAAAACTCTGCTCACATTCTTCGCTCCAACCGAACTTTGTATCTTTCCGAGTCAGCTGAGTTAATGGAGTAGTGATTCGAGAAAATTCTTCCACGAATCTCCGATAATAACCAGCTAGACCGAGAAAGCTACGTACTTCGGTTACTGATTTAGGTTACTCCCAGCTTTGAATAGCTTCAATCTTTGTCGGGTCAACAGATATTTCACGACTTGATACTACGTGCCCAAGGAATGCTACCTCTTCCAGTCAGAACTCGCATTTCTTCAACTTGGCATAAAGTTTGTATTCACGAAGCTTTTGGAGTACCAGCCTCAAGTGTTGCTCATGATCTTCACGGCTTTTGGAATAAACAAGGATGTCATCGATAAAGACGACCACAAAGTGATCCAAATATTCCTTAAATACCCTGTTCATCATATCCATGAAGGCAGCAGGAGCATTAGTCAATCCAAAAGACATAACTAAGAATTCATAATGCCCATACCGAGTTCTGAAAGCCGTCTTTGGAATATCCTCAGTTCTAACCTTCAGCTGATGATATCCAGAACGAAGATCGATCTTTGAAAAGAATTGTGCTCCTTGCAACTGGTCAAACAGGTCATCAATACGTGGCAATGGGTACCTGTTTTTGATGGTGACATGATTCAACTCCCGATAATCAATACAAAGTCGCATACTCCCATCTTTCTTCTTCACGAACAGAACAGGAGCACCCCAAGGAGAAGTACTAGGACGAATAAAACCAATGTCTAACAATTCCTGCAGTTGGGTCTTTAACTCCTGAAGTTCAATAGGAGCCATTCGATATGGGGCTTTGGAAATGGGTTTTGTACCGGGTTCAAGGTCGATACAAAATTCATTTTCACGCTCTGGGGGTAGGCCAAGAAGTTCTTCGGAAAATACGTCAGGAAATTTATTAACAACAGAAATATCATTCAAAGCTGACGTATTTTTGTTTAGATCTGTGACATGAGCTAAGAAAGCTTGACATCCGTTTTTCAATAAACGAATAGCTTTATGGCTTGAGATAACAGCGATTGATTTTAATGGTTTGGTTGCTTGAATTCGCATAATAGGTCGATTAGGAATATGAAAGCTAACAACCTTACGAAAATAATCAATTTTTGCATGATGAGTAGTTAACCAATCAATCCCTAGAATCACGTCAAATGCAAGTATTTTTAATGAAATAAGATCGACAGGTAATGTGTGGGTACCAACTTGAACCAAACAAGACTTATAAACCGTGGATGTAATGAAGGTTTCTCCCAATGGAGTTTCAACTGCTAAGTCAAAGTCTAATTTCTCCGAAATCAAATTTAATCGATGAGCGCAAGTAGGAGACAGAATAATAAATAATGGAACCAGGTCCGCCGTAAACGCACAGACATGATATTCCGACAGAATAATAAATAATGGAACCAGGTCCGGTGTAAAACACACAGACAGGATATTCCAACAGAATAATAAATAATGGAACCAGGTCCGGTGTAAAACACACAGACAGGATGTTCCAACAGAATAATAATAAAAACGGAACCAGGTCCGGTGTAAAACACACAGACGGGATGTTCCAACAGAATAATAGAAGAATGTCACCAAGTATAGGGTAGACCACGTATACAGGTTATTCCAACAGAATAATAAGAAATGAAATAACAACAGTTCTCTTCATGAATAAGAAAGAATAACACCCCTTACCGTTTTAAAGACGAGCTGAAATAAGGAAGTAGTTAAGTAGCAGAATACTCTTCTTCTCTCTCTCTATAGTTTCTCTCTATAGTTTCTCTCTCTAGAGTTCAGTGAATTCGTAAGAAATAATGAAGGAATGAGCTGCTATTTATAGAAAAATAGAATGCATAGTAACTAATTCATGAACGGTCCAGATTGATTACTTTAATCTGACGGTCCATATTTAAAGAAAAATCTTTTAAATAAAATATAATATATTCTATTTATAGAATAACTTTAATAAAGTATTCTGTTTTATATAAAAAGATGTTTCTGTTTTATTACGTTAATAATACGAATAAAACAAAACGTCATTATCGCTAAATAATTCATATTATTAACTGACAATAATTGAATCAAACTGAGTGACTTCTCACATAAGCATTAATAATCAATACTGTGTGCTACTATGCAACCACACGTATTACTGTACTTTTACTACCGAGTAGTTCAACAGTAACAATGGTAAAATTTCCGCCGTTATTTTTAATAAAATATTTTTGTCGTTTTCTCAATCCGACAATAATTCCGTTGTGGGGTCCACCAATGATTGTGTCGTTGTACGAATATTTCCTGTTAAAACGAATATTCTCCGACCAATCGAATATTATATAACAACTTGCGTACTTTGCAAAATTTATAAATATTACCCACAACTATAACATTATATCAAATTAACTCCATAATATTCAAAAATGATATTTATAGAAAATTCTTCTTTATTTATAAAAGTTGGGGTCTTACAACCTCCCCTTCTTATGAAATTTTGCCCTCGAAATTAGGGTACGTACCTGGTATGTCGAAGAGGTAAGGATACCTTGATTTCATTTCAGATTCTAACTCCCAAGTCATTTCCTCAACATCGTGGTTTCTCCACAAAACTTTGACTTGAGGTATAACCTTGGAGCGTAGAATATGTTCCTTCTTATCCAAGATTTGAACAGGAACTTCTTCATACGTCAAATCTTCCGCTATTTCGTCCGGTTCTAACTCAATAATGTGGTTCGGGTCTTCCACATATTTGCGTAACATGGATATGTGAAAAACGTTATGAACACGAGACATACTTGGCGGTAAAGCGAGTCTATAAGCCACAGTTCCTACTCGATCGAGGATTAAAAATGGACCGATGAATCGAGGATTGAGCTTTCCTCTCTTTCCAAATCTCGTAACTCCTTTCCATGGAGCAACACGTAAGAACACATGATCTCCTACATCAAATTCCACGTCCTTTCGATGAAGATCAGCATAACTCTTTTGTCGATCTTGTGAGGTTTTTATACGTTGTCGGATCGTTTGAATCTTTTCTGTAGTCATACGTACCAACTCCGGTCCCAACAACGTTGCTTCACCCACCTCATCCCAGCATACTGGAGAACGACATTTTCTTCCATACAATGCTTCGAATGGAGCCATGCCAATACTTGCTTGATAACTGTTGTTGTAGGAAAACTCCACCAATGGTAAGAACTTGTCCCAACTTCCCTTGAAGTCAAAGACACAGAGTCTTAATAGATCTTCAAGAGTTTGAATAGTCCTCTCTGATTGTCCGTCCGTCTGAGGATGATATGCTGAACTAAATCGTAACTCCGTGCCCATAGCTTTTTGTAAACTAACCCAAAATCGTGAAGTGAATCTTGGGTCTCGGTCAGAAACTATGGATACTGGCATACCATGCAGTCTTACAATCTCGTTTATGTACATACGAGCAAGACGTTCAAGTGTATAAGTTTCTCGTATCGGTAAGAAATGAGCAGACTTGGTCAATCTATCAACAATGACCCAAATCGCATCAATACCTTGAGAAACCCTTGGAAGACCGGTAACGAAATCCATGGTAATGTGCTCCCACTTCCATTCTGGAATTTCAAGTGGTTGCAATGGACCTTTTGGTACTTGATGCTCCGCTTTGACTCGTTGACAAGTTAGACACCTTGAGATAAACAACGCTATCTCTCTCTTCATATTGCTCCACCAAAATGTATGACGAAGATCATGATACATTTTGGTACTTCCAGGATGGATTGCAAACGGTGTGTTGTGCGCCTCCATCATGATTTCATACTTTAAATCAGGGTTGTTAGGAACACAAAGTCTGGAGTTGACTCGAAGTATTCCTTCTTCATCGATTCTTGCTTCCGGCATAGCACCTTCTTGCACTTTCTTCCTCATACGCATCAGCTCCAGGTCTGTAGCTTGAGCAGCTTTAACTTTATCGATTAAAGTCGGTTCTACTCGTATATTCGCCATCATCACATGGGTCCCTGGAGTCTTTAACTCTATCTCCATCCTTTGCAAATCACACAAAATGGGTCTTTGTGTTGACAATATCGCACTCGTACTTGCATATGATCTTCTACTCAATGCGTCAGCTACCACGTTCGCTTTTCCAGATGGTATTGAATGGTATGATCATAATCTTTCAACAGTTCAAGCCAACGTCGTTGTCGCATGTTGAGTTCCTTTTGAGTGAAGAAATATTTGAGGCTTTTATGATCCGTAAAGATCTCCACCTTCTCCCCATACAAGTAATGCCTCCAAATTTTAAGTGCAAAGACAACAGCTGCCAACTCTAGATCATGAGTAGGATAATTCCTCTCATATTCCTTGAGTTGTCTTGATGCATAGGCTATGACTTTTCCATGTTGCATGAGAACGCATCCCAACCCTTTGCTCGAAGCATCACTGTAGATGACAAATCCCTCCGAGCCAGATGGTATTGTTAGAACAGGTGCTGAAATGAGTCTCCTCTTGAGTTCTTGAAAACTCTGCTCACATTCTTCGCTCCAACCGAACTTTGTATCTTTCCGAGTCAGCTGAGTTAATGGAGTAGCGATTCGAGAAAATCCTTCCACGAATCTCCGATAATAACCAGCTAAACCGAGAAAGCTACGTACTTCGGTTACTGATTTAGGTTGCTCCCAGCTTTGAATAGCTTCAATCTTTGTCGGGTCAACAGATATTCCACGACTTGATACTACGTGCCCAAGGAATGCTACCTCTTCCAGCCAGAACTCGCATTTCTTCAACTTGGCATAAAGTTTGTATTCACGAAGCTTTTGGAGTACCAGCCTCAAGTGTTGCTCATGATCTTCACGGCTTTTGGAATAAACAAGGATGTCATCGATAAAGACGACCACAAAGTGATCCAAATATTCCTTAAATACCCTGTTCATCATATCCATGAAGGCAGCAGGAGCATTAGTCAATCCAAAAGACATAACTAAGAATTCATAATGCCCATACCGAGTTCTGAAAGCCGTCTTTGGAATATCCTCAGTTCTAACCTTCAGCTGATGATATCCAGAACGAAGATCGATCTTTGAAAAGAATTGTGCTCCTTGCAACTGGTCAAACAGGTCATCAATACGTGGCAATGGGTACCTATTTTTGATGGTGACATGATTCAACTCCCGATAATCAATACAAAGTCGCATACTCCCATCTTTCTTCTTCACGAACAGAACAGGAGCACCCCAAGGAGAAGTACTAGGACGAATAAAACCAATGTCTAACAATTCCTGCAGTTGGGTCTTTAACTCCTGAAGTTCAATAGGAGCCATTCGATATGGGGCTTTGGAAATGGGTTTTGTACCGGGTTCAAGGTCGATACAAAATTCAATTTCACGCTCTGGGGGTAGGCCAGGAAGTTCTTCGGGAAATACGTCAGGAAATTTATTAACAACAGAAATATCATTCAAAGCTGACGTATTTTTGTTTAGATCTGTGACATGAGCTAAGAAAGCTTGACATCCGTTTTTCAATAAACGAATAGCTTTATGGCTTGAGATGACAGCGATTGATTTTAATGGTTTGGTTGCTTGAATTCGCATAATAGGTCGATTAGGAATATGAAAGCTAACAACCTTACGAAAACAATCAATTTTTGCATGATGAGTAGTTAACCAATCAATCCCTAGAATCACGTCAAATGCAAGTATTTTTAATGAAATAAGATCGACAGGTAATGTGTGGGTACCAACTTGAACCAAACAAGACTTATAAACCGTGGATGTAATGAAGGTTTCTCCCAATGGAGTTTCAACTGCTAAGTCAAAGTCTAATTTCTCCGGAATCAAATTTAATCGATGAGCGCAAGTAGGAGAAATAAAAGAATGGGTAGAACCGGTATCAAATAAAGTATAGACTTCGTTAGAGTTTATGATAAGCTTACCCGTGATGACCTCATTCGGGTTCCTTGCTTTCTGGGAGTTCACAACAAACGCTCTCCCTTGCACAACCGGTTTTGACTTTTCTGGGACGGCCTTTGGTGCCTCCATCCTAGCTGAATTTGTCTTCGGTAAACGACAAAATCGGGCTAAATGACCTTCTCTTCCACAATTATAACATGCTTTGGACGGCATCGCGCAGTTTGGACTGATGTGCCCCTCCCCTCCGCATTTGAAACATATGATAGGTGGTCGTTCTCCTTCCTTAACGACAGGTGCTGGTGCTGACGTCTTTCCATCATTGTTGAATCTCCTCTTCTTGAAATGTCCATTCTTATTATTTTGGCCCTGATTACCACCGAAGTGGTTACCATTTCTGGCCTGTTGATTCCCTCCACGCTTGTTGTCACCGCTTCGATGACTGCTTTCACTGGTATTATCATTTTGCCGGCTGCTCTCTTTTGGTTGCGTTGTCTCGTTATCGCGCTCCACCAACTGAGCCCTATTCACAACATCTGAATACAAACACAATTTATGAGAAACAAGATGTTGACGTATCTCCGGCTTCAAACCTCTTAAAAACATCCGCGTCATTCTTTCTTCATTATCCACCAGGTGGGACGCAAACCGGGATAACTCCGCAAATTTTGCCTCGTACTGCGACACGGTCATATTATTCTGCTCCAATTTGATGAACTCCACCTCCTTCATGTGACGAATACTCTCGGAAAAGTATTTGTCGTTAAACAGCTCTTGGAACTTCTCCCAAGACATCTTCAGTGCGGCAGGTTGAGTACGCTTTATCGATTCCCACCAGTAATCTGCCTCTCCTCGCAACATAAAGGCGGCAAAGGGAACCTTTTGCTCCTCGGAGCAACCCAAGACATCAAATATCTTGGTGATCTGCTTTATCCATGTTTCAGCTACAAGTGGTTTGGGTTCTCCCTTAAACTCCGGTGGTCCCAGCTCCTTAAACTGTTTAGCGGTGACCGCCTGAGAGTTTCCAGTATTTCCACCTACGTTGTGGACAGGAGCCGCTTTCACCTGTTGTTGCATGAATTGCATAAAACCTCTGAACATTCCATCATTCATCATCTGGTCAGTGTTGTTGTTTGCATGAGGATTGTCACCTTCCTGATGAACATTATCCTGATTATTGATATGTGGTGAATCAATAATCGTCTGTGCTCCATTGCTATTCTCAACATTCTCAGATGCCATTTTCAGATACTGCCACAAAATAAAAGTTAATTGATATGTCATATATTATCCTTATATTATGACCGACCAATTAAATACCATGCAAATAAACTTAGGTAGGTCATACTAGCGAAGGAATTCCCCGTCTCTCCCCTCCTAGTTCTATTCTCACATCTTAGCCAGGGATCATATCCCTAAGCTCTGATACCAACTGTGACGCCCCCAAAATTAGGTATACATCACCCATCTTGGGTCGTCAGATACATAGTACAAAATACAAATACAACTTACTAATACAACTGTCGTGTACAATACGACAAAACATAAACTGTGAGTTTGAATACAAATATTATCTTCTAGAGAGTATTCATACTCAAAAGGAGTCCTCATTACATTTATTAACACACCATTACATAGAATAGTGAGGACTACTAACTAATACTATCATTCGGACCATCACTCCGTTCCCCGACTTGCCCCAGCTACGTTCTCATTTCCTGAAGAGAACAGTGAAAGAAAGGGTGAGCTCAACTAGCCCAGTAAGAAATATTATGACTAAGATAATGCAGAATAAATTATCATTAGCCTTCAACAATGTTAAACTGATAAAATATAATAGACATCAAGTTTAACTGCAGCGGAACAAGCAATCCATTAAAAGAGTCAAGTAGAAAATAAACTCTACTATCTTTTATGATTTAAAAGATTTTCCAACACTGTGATCGCTGAGACTCAGCTTAATAAAATAATCCACATCATCGAATCACCCCTGCACTACGGCCAAGGATATTCGTATATTCATTAATGGTCATGATCATGCCAACAACTGTCCATCAATGCACTACGGGCCAATGAGGACTTTTACCACATCATTTGTAACATTACGGTCATGATTATACCGAATAATCCCTGGTCATAATCATACCAAGTCCATCTATGCACTACAGGCCACAGATGACTTTCAACATTTTATAAACATGAGGATGATGACAATGATATAAGAATTCAATAAAACAAGTTCAAGAATTAATTTATCCAAGAATTAACAACGTCCAAATTGTCAACATGATACTGCTTTGTGGAGTAAAATTCAAGAATACTTAGAAGAATATTTTCATGAAAAGATACTGGATGAAACGCAATTATCAAGGATATTCCACAAATTTCATGGAGTATAGAAGTCAAAACTTAACCAACTGAGTACAATAAAGAATGGAATAACAAAAGAAATCACCATGCATGCGATAGACCGCACAGACAGGTTATTCCAACAGAATAATAAATAATGGAACCAGGTCCGGCGTAAACGCACAGACAGGATATTCCGACAGAATAATAAATAATGGAACCAGGTCCGGTGTAAAACACACAGACAGGATATTCCGACAGAATAATAAATAATGGAACCAGGTCCGGCGTAAACGCACAGACAGGATATTCCGACAGAATAATAAATAATGGAACCAGGTCCGGTGTAAAACACACAGACAGGATATTCCGACAGAATAATAAATAATGGAACCAGGTCCGGTGTAAAACACACAGACAGGATGTTCCAACAGAATAATAATAAAAACAGAACCAGGTCCGGTGTAAAACACACAGACAGGATGTTCCAACAGAATAATAATAAAAACGGAACCAGGTCCGGTGTAAAACACACAGACAGGATGTTCCAACAGAATAATAGAAGAATGTCACCAAGTATAGGGTAGACCGCGTATACAGGTTATTCCAACAGAATAATAAGAAATGAATAACAACAGTTCTCTTCATGAATAAGAAAGAATAACACCCCTTACCGTTTTAAAGACGAGCTGAAATAAGGAAGTAGTTAAGTAGCAGAATACTCTTCTTCTCTCTCTCTATAGTTTCTCTCTATAGTTTCTCTCTCTAGAGTTCAGTGAATTCGTAAGAAATAATGAAGGAATGAGCTGCTATTTATAGAAAAATAGAATGCATAGTAACTAATCCATGAACGGTCCAGATTGATTACTTTAATCTGACGGTCCATATTTAAAGAAAAATCTTTTAAATAAAATATAATATATTCTATTTATAGAATAACTTTAATAAAGTATTCTGTTTTATATAAAAAGATGTTTCTGTTTTATTACGTTAATAATACGAATAAAACAAAACGTCATTATCGCTAAATAATTCATATTATTAACTGACAATAATTGAATCAAACTGAGTGACTTCTCACATAAGCATTAATAATCAATACCGTGTGCTACTATGCAACCACACGTATTACTGTACTTTTACTACCGAGTAGTTCAACAGTAACAATGGTAAAATTTCCGCCGTTATTTTTAATAAAATATTTTTGTCGTTTTCTCAATCCGACAATAATTCCGTTGTGGGGTCCACCAATGATTGTGTCGTTGTACGAATATTCCCTGTTAAAACGAATATTCCCCGACCAATCGAATATTATATAACAACTTGCGTACTTTGCAAAATTTATAAATATTACCCACAACTATAACATTATATCAAATTAACTCCATAATATTCAAAAATGATATTTATAGAAAATTCATCTTTATTTATAAAAGTTGGGGTCTTACAACCTCCCCTTCTTATGAAATTTTGCCCTCGAAATTAGGGTACGTACCTGGTATGTCGAAGAGGTAAGGATACCTTGATTTCATTTCAGATTCTAACTCCCAAGTCATTTCCTCAACATCGTGGTTTCTCCACAAAACTTTGACTTGAGGTATAACCTTGGAGCGTAGAATATGTTCCTTCTTATCCAAGATTTGAACAGGAACTTCTTCATACGTCAAATCTTCCGCTATTTCGTCCGGTTCTAACTCAATAATGTGGTTCGGGTCTTCCACATATTTGCGTAACATGGATATGTGAAAAACGTTATGAACACGAGACATACTTGGCGGTAAAGCGAGTCTATAAGCCACAGTTCCTACTCGATCGAGGATTAAAAATGGACCGATGAATCGAGGATTGAGCTTTCCTCTCTTTCCAAATCTCGTAACTCCTTTCCATGGAGCAACACGTAAGAACACATGATCTCCTACATCAAATTCCACGTCCTTTCGATGAAGATCAGCATAACTCTTTTGTCGATCTTGTGAGGTTTTTATACGTTGTCGGATCGTTTGAATCTTTTCTGTAGTCATACGTACCAACTCCGGTCCCAACAACGTTGCTTCACCCACCTCATCCTAGCATACTGGAGAACGACATTTTCTTCCATACAATGCTTCGAATGGAGCCATGCCAATACTTGCTTGATAACTGTTGTTGTAGGAAAACTCCACCAATGGTAAGAACTTGTCCCAACTTCCCTTGAAGTCAAAGACACAGAGTCTTAATACATCTTCAAGAGTTTGAATAGTCCTCTCTGATTGTCCGTCCGTTTGAGGATGATATGCTGAACTAAATCGTAACTCCGTGCCCATAGCTTTTTGTAAACTAACCCAAAATCGTGAAGTGAATCTTGGGTCTCGGTCAGAAACTATGGATACTGGCATACCATGCAGTCTTACAATCTCGTTTATGTACATATGAGCAAGACGTTCAAGTGTATAAATTTCTCGTATCGGTAAGAAATGAGTAGACTTGGTCAATCTATCAACAATGACCCAAATCGCATCAATACCATGAGAAACCCTTGGAAGACCGGTAACGAAATCCATGATAATGTGCTCCCACTTCCATTCTGGAATTTCAAGTGGTTGAAATGGACCTTTTGGTACTTGATGCTCCGCTTTGACTCGTTGACAAGTTAGACACCTTGAGATAAACAACGCTATCTCTCTCTTCATATTGCTCCACCAAAATGTATGACGAAGATCATGATACATTTTGGTACTTCCAGGATGGATTGCAAACGGTGTGTTGTGCGCCTCCATCATGATTTCATACTTTAAATCAGGGTTGTTAGGAACACAAAGTCTGGAGTTGACTCGAAGTATTCCTTCTTCATCGATTCTTGCTTCCGGCATAGCACCTTCTTGCACTTCCTTCCTCATACGCATCAGCTCCAGGTCTGTAGCTTGAGCAGCTTTAACTTTATTGATTAAAGTCGGTTCTACTCGTATATTCGTCATCATCACATGGGTCCCTGGAGTCTTTAACTCTATCTCCATCCTTTACAAATCACACAAAATGGGTCTTTGTGTTGACAATATCGAACTCGTACTTGCATATGATCTTCTATTCAATGCGTCAGCTACCACGTTCGCTTTTCCAGGATGATATTGAATGGTATGATCATAATCTTTCAACAGTTCAAGCCAACGTCGTTGTCGCATGTTGAGTTCCTTTTGAGTGAAGAAATATTTGAGGCTTTTATGATCCGTAAAGATCTCCACCTTCTCCCCATACAAGTAATGCCTCCAAATTTTAAGTGCAAAGACAACAGCTGCCAACTCTAGATCATGAGTAGGATAATTCCTCTCATATTCCTTGAGTTGTCTTGATGCATAGGCTATGACTTTTCCATGTTGCATGAGAACGCATCCCAACCCTTTGCTCGAAGCATCACTGTAGATGACAAATCCCTCCGAGCCAGATGGTATTGTTAGAACAGGTGCTGAAATGAGTCTCCTCTTGAGTTCTTGAAAACTCTGCTCACATTCTTCGCTCCAACCGAACTTTGTATCTTTCCGAGTCAGCTGAGTTAATGGAGTAGCGATTCGAGAAAATCCTTCCACGAATCTCCGATAATAACCAGCTAGACCGAGAAAGCTACGTACTTCGGTTACTGATTTAGGTTACTCCCAGCTTTGAATAGCTTCAATCTTTGTCGGGTCAACATATATTTCACGACTTGATACTGCGTGCCCAAGGAATGCTACCTCTTCCAGCCAGAACTCGCATTTCTTCAACTTGGCATAAAGTTTGTATTCACGAAGCTTTTGGAGTACCAGCCTCAAGTGTTGCTCATGATCTTCACGGCTTTTGGAATAAACAAGGATGTCATCGATAAAGACGACCACAAAGTGATCCAAATATTCCTTAAATACCCTGTTCATCATATCCATGAAGGCAGCAGGAGCATTAGTCAATCCAAAAGACATAACTAAGAATTCATAATGCCCATACCGAGTTCTGAAAGCCGTCTTTGGAATATCCTCAGTTCTAACCTTCAGCTGATGATATCCAGAACGAAGATCGATCTTTGAAAAGAATTGTGCTCCTTGCAACTGGTCAAACAGGTCATCAATACGTGGCAATGGGTACCTATTTTTGATGGTGACATGATTCAACTCCCGATAATCAATACAAAGTCGCATACTCCCATCTTTCTTCTTCACGAACAGAACAGGAGCACCCCAAGGAGAAGTACTAGGACGAATAAAACCAATGTCTAACAATTCCTGCAGTTGGGTCTTTAACTCCTGAAGTTCAATAGGAGCCATTCGATATGGGGCTTTGGAAATGGGTTTTGTACCGGGTTCAAGGTCGATACAAAATTCATTTTCACGCTCTGGGGGTAGGCCAGGAAGTTCTTCGGGAAATACGTCAGGAAATTTATTAACAACAGAAATATCATTCAAAGCTGACGTATTTTTGTTTAGATCTGTGACATGAGCTAAGAAAGCTTGACATCCGTTTTTCAATAAACGAATAGCTTTATGGCTTGAGATAACAGCGATTGATTTTAATGGTTTGGTTGCTTGAATTCGCATAATAGGTCAATTAGGAATATGAAAGCTAACAACCTTACGAAAATAATTAATTTTTGCATGATGAGTAGTTAACCAATCAATCCCTAGAATCACGTCAAATGCAAGTATTTTTAATGAAATAAGATCGACAGGTAATGTGTGGGTACCAACTTGAACCAAACAAGACTTATAAACCGTGGATGTAATGAAGGTTTCTCCCAATGGAGTTTCAACTGCTAAGTCAAAGTCTAATTTCTCCGGAATCAAATTTAATCGATGAGCGCAAGTAGGAGAAATAAAAGAATGGGTAGAACCGGTATCAAATAAAGTATAGACTTCGTTAGAGTTTATGATAAGCTTACCCGTGATGACCTCATTCGGGTTCCTTGCTTTCTGGGAGTTCACAACAAACGCTCTCCCTTGCACAACCGGTTTTGACTTTTCTGGGACGGCCTTTGGTGCCTCCATCCTAGCTGAATTTGTCTTCGGTAAACGACAAAATCGGGCTAAATGACCTTCTCTTCCACAATTATAACATGCTTTGGACGGCATCGCGCAGTTTGGACTGATGTGCCCCTCCCCTCCGCATTTGAAACATATGATAAGTGGTCGTTCTCCTTCCTTAACGACAGGTGCTGGTGCTGACGTCTTTCCATCATTGTTGAATCTCCTCTTCTTGAAATGTCCATTCTTATTATTTTGGCCCTGATTACCACCGAAGTGGTTACCATTTCTGGCCTGTTGATTCCCTCCACGCTTGTTGTCACCGCTTCGATGACTGCTTTCACTAGTATTATCATTTTGCCGGCTGCTCTCTTTTGGTTGCGTTGTCTCGTTATCGCGCTCCACCAACTGAGCCCTATTTACAACATCTGAATACAAACATAATTTATGAGAAACAAGATGTTGACGTATCTCCGGCTTCAAACCTCTTAAAAACATCCGCGTCATTCTTTCTTCATTATCCACCAGGTGGGACGCAAACCGGGATAATTCTGCAAATTTTGCCTCGTACTGCGACACGGTCATATTATTCTGCTCCAATTTGATGAACTCCACCTCCTTCATGTGACGAATACTCTCGGGAAAGTATTTGTCGTTAAACAGCTCTTGGAACTTCTCCCAAGACATCTTCAGTGCGGCAGGTTGAGTACGCTTTATCGATTCCCACCAGTAATCTGCCTCTCATCGCAACATAAAGGCGGCAAAGGAAACCTTTTGCTCCTCGGAGCAACCCAAGACATCAAATATCTTGGTGATCTTCTTTATCCATGTTTCAGCTACAAGTAGTTTGGGTTCTCCCTTAAACTCCGGTGGTCCCAACTCCTTAAACTGTTTAGCGGTGACCGCCTGAGAGTTTCCAGTATTTCCACCTACGTTGTGGACAGGAGCCGCTTTCACCTGTTGTTGCATGAATTGCATAAAACCTCTGAACATTCCATCATTCATCATCTGGTCAGTGTTGTTGTTTGCATGAGGATTGTCACCTTCCTGATGAACATTACCCTGATTATTGATATGTTGTGAATCAATAATCGTCTGTGCTCCATTGCTATTCTCAACATTCTCAGATGCCATTTTCAGATACTGCCACAAAATAAAAGTTAATTGATATGTCATATATTATCCTTATATTATGACCGACCAATTAAATACCATGCAAATAAACTTAGGTAGGTCATACTGGCGAAGGAATTCCCCGTCTCTCCCCTCCTAGTTCTATTCTCACATCTTAGCCAGGGATCATATCCCTAAGCTCTGATACCAACTGTGACGCCCCCAAAATTAGGTATACATCACCCATCTTGGGTCGTCAGATACATAGTACAAAATATAAATACAACTTACTAATACAACTGTCGTGTACAATACGACAAAACATAAACTGTGAGTTTGAATACAAATATTATCTTCTAGAGAGTATTCATACTCAAAAGGAGTCCTCATTACATTTATTAACACACCATTACATAGAATAGTGAGGACTACTAACTAATACTATCATTCGGACCATCACTCCGTTCCCCGACTTGCCCCAGCTACGTTCTCATTTCCTGAAGAGAACAGTGAAAGAAAGGGTGAGCTCAACTAGCCCAGTAAGAAATATCATGACTAAGATAATGCAGAATAAATTATCATTAGCCTTCAACAATGTTAAACTGATAAAATATAATAGACATCAAGTTTAACTGCAGCGGAACAAGCAATCCATTAAAAGAGTCAAGTAGAAAATAAACTCTACTATCTTTTATGATTTAAAAGATTTTCCAACACTGTGATCGCTGAGACTCAGCTTAATTAAATAATTCACATCATCGAATCACCCCTGCACTACGGCCAAGGATATTCGTATATTCATTAATGGTCATGATCATGCCAACAACTGTCCATCAATGCACTACAGGCCAATGAGGACTTTTACCACATCATTTGTAACATTACGGTCATGATTATACCGAATAATCCCTGGTCATAATCATACCAAGTCCATCTATGCACTACAGGCCACAGATGACTTTCAATATTTTATAAACATGAGGATGATGACAATGATATAAGAATTCAATAAAATAAGTTCAAGAATTAATTTATCCAAGAATTAACAACGTCCAAATTGTCAACATGATACTGCTTTGTGGAGTAAAATTCAAGAATACTTAGAAGAATATTTTCATGAAAAGATACTGGATGAAACGCAATTATCAAGGATATTCCAGAAATTTCATGGAGTATAGAAGTCAAAACTTAACCAATTGAGTACAATAAAGAATGGAATAACAAAAGAAATCACCATGCATGCGATAGACCGCACAAACAGGTTATTCCAACAGAATAATAAATAATGGAACCAGGTCCGGCGTAAACGCACAGACAGGATATTCCGACAGAATAATAAATAATGGAACCAGGTCCGGTGTAAAACACACAGACAGGATATTCCGACAGAATAATAAATAATGGAACCAGGTCCGCCGTAAACGCACAGACAGGATATTCTGACAGAATAATAAATAATGGAACCAGGTCCGGTGTAAAACACACAGACAGGATTTTCCGACAGAATAATAAATAATGGAACCAGGTCCGGTGTAAAACACACAGACAGGATGTTCCAACAGAATAATAATAAAAACGGAACCAGGTCCGTGTAAAACACACAGACAGGATGTTCCAACAGAATAATAATAAAAACGGAACCAGGTCCGGTGTAAAACACACAGACAGGATGTTCCAACAGAATAATAGAAGAATGTCAGCAAGTATAGGGTAGACCACGTATACAGGTTATTCCAACAGAATAATAAGAAATGAAATAACAACAGTTCTCTTCATGAATAAGAAAGAATAACACCCCTTACCGTTTTAAAGACGAGCTGAAATAAGGAAGTAGTTAAGTAGCAGAATACTCTTATTCTCTCTCTCTATTATTTCTCTCTATAGTTTCTCTCTCTAGAGTTCAGTGAATTCGTAAGAAATAATGAAGGAATGAGCTGCTATTTATAGAAAAATAGAATGCATAGTAACTAATCCATGAACGGTCCAGATTGATTACTTTAATCTGACGGTCCATATTTAAAGAAAAATCTTTTAAATAAAATATAATATATTCTATTTATAGAATAACTTTAATAAAGTATTCTGTTTTATATAAAAAGATGTTTCTGTTTTATTACGTTAATAATACGAATAAAACAAAACGTCATTATCGCTAAATAATTCATATTATTAACTGACAATAATTGAATCAAACTGAGTGACTTCTCACATAAGCATTAATAATCAATACTGTGTGCTACTATGCAACCACACGTATTACTGTACTTTTACTACCGAGTAGTTCAACAGTAACAATGGTAAAATTTCTGCCGTTATTTTTAATAAAATATTTTTGTCATTTTCTCAATCCGACAATAATTCCGTTGTGGGGTCCACCAATGATTGTGTCGTTGTACGAATATTCCCTGTTAAAACGAATATTCCCCGACCAATCGAATATTATATAACAACTTGCGTACTTTGCAAAATTTATAAATATTACCCACAACTATAACATTATATCAAATTAACTCCATAATATTCAAAAATGATATTTATAGAAAATTCTTCTTTATTTATAAAAGTTGGGGTCTTACAAATATTTCCATGTAAAGATACTGGATGAAGCGTAAATATCAATGATATTATACTAATTTCAGTGAGTATATAAGTAATACTTCAACAAAATGAATGTAGAAGTAGGAATACGAACTGAAATAATATTACTTACATACTAAAGAGTATGGAAGAAAATATTATTTCATATGAATATTGAATGAAGATAATATCTATACGAATACGAAAAATAATATCTCTTCTGAATATGAAATAAATAATACCCCTTACGAATATTGAACGAAAATAATATTCCTCATGAATATTAAACGAAGATAATATCCCTTACGGATATTGAACGAAAATAATATTCCTTACGAATATTGAACGAAGATAATATTCCTTACGAATATTGAACGAAAATAATATTCATATGAATACGAAAAATAATATCTCTTCTGAATATGAAATAAATAATACCCCTTACCTCAGAAGAAGACTGGATACTGGAATAGTAAAGTAGCAGACTTCTCTTCTTCTTTCTTTCTATAGCTTCTCTCTCTATAGCTTCTCTCTCTATAATTGCTCTTGTGAGACTTAGTGAATTGGTGAGAATAAAAGAAGAATGAGCTTCTATTTATAAAAAAAATGTAGTTTAGATAATTGCATGTTTTGGGGCTCAAAATATTACAGTATAATACCTTCATCTTTTCCTCCATTTTTAATTTAGTCCTGCAAGTATTATCAAACTTGCACTACCTTTCCTAATAGTACATCATGTGAATCAATATTACATTCATGTGAATCAACAGTTCTATACATGTGAAAAAATAATTACAGTATAGTACCTTCATCTATACCTCCATTTTGAATTTAGTCATGCAAGTATTATAAATCTTGCACCACCTCCCCTAATAGTATATGCATGTGAATCAATAGTACACACATGTAAACAAATAGTTATACACATGTAAATTAATAGCAATTAATTGTTCATTTATCTGATTAATTACCCGATTGGTCAATATAACTTCCAGACATCCATTATTATAGAAATAAATGTCGATTCCCACAAACAGTAATAATCCCAACACAATGGAACTATCAATTTTATCTTTAATCAACACGAACTTATTCATAATTAATATTATAACTCACAATATTTGACAACCAGATCATTCCCAGGAAAGAGGGGACTTTCCGATAAGGATTTCCCCTATTGGCGCGCAATTAGGTAACCAAACCTCTCATCGACAGAACTTTTTAGACATCGTCAATTTTATAAATAATAATATGAATAACTTTGTCGTCTCAATTATTGATTTAATAATATAAAATATTATGTAGATGATACTGTGATAATAATTGAATATAACTGTATGGCTTCTTACGTAAGCATCAATAATCAATATAGTGTGCTACTATGCAACCACGCATATTATTGTACTCTTACCACCGGGTAGTTCAATAGTTTAACGGTAAAACTTTCGCCGTTATTTTTATAAAAAGACAATTCTATCATTTTCTAACTACGACAATACTTCCGTTATGGGGTCCACCAATGATTGTGTCGTCATACGAATATTCCCCGACCAATCAAATATTTTATAACAACTTGCTTACTTTGCAAAATTTATAAATATTACGCACAACTATAATAATATAACAAAACCACACCATAATATTTAAAAATATATTTCAAAAAAAATAATTAATCTTTATTCATAAAAATTGGGGTCTTACACAAAAGCTTGATAAACAATTCTCGAAGTTCTTAGAAGTTTTCAAGAAACTTCATATCAATATCCCGTTTGCGAAGGCGCTAGAACAAATATCCAACTATGTAAAATTCATGAAGGACATCTTATCCAAGAAGAAAAAAATGGGGGACTATGAGACAGTGGCACTTACTGAGGAATGTAATGCAATTCTGTAGAACAAACTTTTGCCTAAGTTAAAAGATCCAGGGAGTTTCACTATACCTTGCACTATGGAGGATCAGTTCATCAGAAAAGTCCTATGCGACTTAGGAGCTAGCATCAATCTGATGCCCCTATGTATCTATAAGAAGTTGGAGTTAAATGAGGCAAAGCCTACTAGTGTGACTTTGCAGCTGGCCGATAGATCCCTCACTTACTCGAAAGGGATTGTGAAAGACATGCTTGTCAAAGTAGACAAGTTCATCTTCCCCGCTGATTTTATTGTTCTGGACTTCGAGGAGGATAGGGAGGTCCCTATTATCTTAGGCAGACAATTTCTAGCAATAGGTAGGACATTAATAGATGTGCAGAAAGCGAAACTCACAATGAGAGTACAAGACCAGGAAGTAACTTTCAATGTTTTCAGGTCTATGAAGTACCCAAGTGCCTCTGAAGATTGCTTCCGACTCAATGTGATTGACGAAGTTATGCGTGAAGTATTCTCTAAAAAATGTATGTCTGACTCGCTTAAGGTCACTTTAACTGGTGTAAGTAATATGGAAGAGCCTACTCATCTCGAGTATACTAAGTGGTTGGATGCACCCCCGAGATTGAAACAGTTCTAACGATAGTTCGAATCTTTGAATGATCAAGAAGCATCTACCTCCAAGTCACAACCCTCAATTATAGAACCACATGTCCTTAATCTAAAGCCTTTGCCAAGCCATTTGTGGTATGTCTATCTAGGTGAATCTTTCACCTTGCCAGTTATAGTTTCTACATCTTTAGATGAGGCACAGGAAGATAAGCTCGTTCAAGTTCTCAAACAGTACAAAACAACTTTGGGGTGGTCTATTTCAGATATAAAGGGTACCAGTCCTTCATTCTGCATACACAAAATCCTCCTCGAGGAGGGGTCTAAGCCTTCTATTGAACATCAGAGGCGGTTGAACCCCATTATGAAGGAGGTGGTCAGGAAGGAAATAATCAAGTTACTGGATGCGAACATTATCTCCCCGATCTTTGACAGTCCATGGGTTAGTCCAATATAATGTGTGACATAGAAGGACGACATTACAGTGGTGTCTATCAAGAACAATGAGCTTATTCCCACATTGACGGTGACTGGATGGAGGGTATGTATGGACTATAGGAAACTGAACAAGTCCACATGTAAGGATCACTTCCCTTTGCCCTTCATTGACCAAATGATTGATAGACTCGCCGGGCATGAATTCTATTATCTTCTGGATGGATACTCGGGTTACAATCAAATTGTTATAGCGCCCAAAGATCAGGAGAAAACAACATTTACATGTCCTTAGGGACCTTTACCTTCTAGAAAATGTCTTTCGGTCTATGTAATGCTCCTGCAACATTTCATCATTTTATGATGTCCATTTTTTCTGATATGGTGAAATAGACACTCGAGGTGTTTATGGATGATTTCCCTATTTTCAGGAGTTCTTTTGAGGACTATCTACAAAATTTGAATGCAGTTCTGAAAAGATGTGTGGAGACTAACTGATTTTGAATTAGGAGAAATGACATTTCATGGTGAGAAAGGGGATTATTATGGGGCATAGAGTGTCTGCTAGTGGGATTAAAGTAGACAGAGCAAAGATTGATGTTATTGATAATCTTCCACCACCATCATCAATGAAAAGAGTAAGGAGTTTTCTGGGGCACGTAAGGTTTTACAGGCGGTTCATCAAAGACTTCTCTAAAATTACCAAGCCGCTCTATAGCTTATTGGAAAAAAAAGTGCTTTTCAAGTTTGACAAGGACTGCCTAGGAGCATTTTTATTGTTAAAGGAGAGACTCGTCTCAGCCCTATTGTAGTTGTAACAACCGAGAAAATCGGATTCTAATGTAAAGTAATTTTATTTGAATATATATTGAATAAAATTATATTATATGTTATTTATAACGAGTAAGCGAGATAAAGGTTATTCTATAACCTAAAAGAGAGGTATGATAGTAGTATTCTGGATAAGTGCTAAAAATAAAGTGTGTGAATTTCAAAGACGAAAATAAAAGCTTTCCGAGAAATTCTCCAAAAAACATTATTCATCCATTTCAACTCGGGAATTATTTTAGAACTTCAGGAAAATACATAATGATATTTTTAAGGAAAGATAGATTATCTAATAATAATTCAGTTATGGCAAACGCAGTTTTTCACCTGCATACTCAAATTCGAGAATGTTAGGGAAAGCGAAAATTTGAATACTTAATGGTTATGTATAATAAGGAAGTTATTATACGAGAAAGAATACAAGTATAATATAAGGTATTGTACAAGTGTATACGAAAGATAATATCACGTATAAGATGAATGTTATACGAACTAGTACACGAGAAGAATATGAGAGTTATGCATTAAAAGCACGAACCATTATTAATGGTCTAGTGAAACTTGAGTGTGAACTTTGGCAAGCCCAAGTGAAAGATAATTGAGGCCCGATGACAAACTTAATCAATGCCTAAAGATAATTTAATTCAAGCCCAAGGTTAGGCCCAAATTGAATTAAACTTAAGTCTGAACCAAGAACTGAACCCGTGGATCGAATTGTTGGATAACCGGGTGGGTAATAACCCATGGGGTCCCCACAAGACACATGTGGACGACCAAAGAGGTGTCCAAGCTTCCCTTGGAAGCTTGGTGAAATAGTAAGGAGGTGAGACATTTGACATTTTTGCCCTCACTTTACAATTCTATAAATAAGAACCTTAGGTTTTCATTTGTTGGTTGTTCAAATTCACTAGCAACTTAAGAAATATATTGAGAGAGAGAGAAGAGAAAGCTATAACAAGGAATCAAAGAGAAAAGAAGCTAGCTTTTATCAAGAACGCAAGAGGTAACGAAGCTTAAACCTTTACTCTTCATCTCTTAAATTTAAATTTTGATAGAGAAGTGATTATTGGTGGAGTATGTCTCATAAGGAGTAATAAGGATGGATATTAGTGGATTAAACATTAATAACCATGTTACAAGTGGAATTATAACCAAATAAGTAAGAAATAATGAAGAAAATATGAAAATTTAACATATGTTGTTGATAGACAAGTTTAAAATTATCGTGTATAGGATTAGATGATGCATGCTTGGTTAGGATGATAGATGGTTGAATAATGGAATTAATCCATTTTGAACGGAGTAAAAATCTCGAGTAACAAAGTTATGTCGAAATTTACGAGATTAGACGATAATCATCGAAATCGTAAGATTTCTGGAACGATAGTCAAAAGTCATCGTTCAACTTGAAAACCTTAGTTTTCAATGGCGTATCATAGAACTTCGTACTTAAGAGTTGTGAACTCGAGAATGGTAGAATTCTGACTTAAAACGAAGAAATAAGCTATGAATGTTCGCGAACGTTTAACGAATGCATAATATAAAATTTAAATAGTAAGTTTATTGTTAACGGATTCAGAAACTTATTATGTCCAAATGAAATCAAAGTATATGAGATATGTGAGATAAAGACTTTTGAACAAACTAATTCTGATTTATAACGAACAAGTTGCGAGCTCAGAAAATGACTGGCTTGATAAATTAAAAAAAAATCAAATTATTAAGGGAGGCGCCGTAGCGCCGCCCAGTGAAGGATTTGGGGCACTACAGTGCCAGAACCGGATCCCAAACATTGGAAATATGTGTTTTAGTGCAGCAATTAACATAGGACACGGCGCCGCAGCACCAATCCTAGACCAAAGGCAGAGAAGAATAGATTTAAATACAAAAGAAAGGTAAGTTGATTGAAGGTGAATTATGACCTTAATTAAACTTAAAGTAACATTTGAAAATGATGATTAAAACCTTAAGTTCAACAACTAAATGTTAACAAAAGGTTACAAAAATGTAAACACAAAGTAAGTTTAAGAATACTGTAAACTGTATTCACATCGAATGAATATTTGAGATTAATGATAATGTAATTTCTTAAACATTAAACGAATAAGGTTAATTATAGCAATAAAATTTTATAAAGTCGTAATGAACGTTAACTAATCTAACGAATGTTAGTAAAGTTAACCAAATGGATAGTTATACTGAGAAGAAGGAGAAGATAGGTTAATGACAATATTTATAGATTCTATGTAACCTAACATGGTATGCTATGTGATTATGTTATGTAAAATCTTTAAGGACTCATAAGGAAAGTGAATTAACACTAGACGACGCTGAAGGCAAGTTTTCTAATCTCTTGTCTATGCTTATTTTGGACAAGCTTTATATAATTCATGCATTATATGCATGAGTTGATTTGACAAAGAAGTCGAAGCCATTTAATTTGGCTAGACCAAACTTAGAGTATTTTGTGGATTTCCTTATAATCTATCAAGATATTATTGATATTGCTATCTTGTGCCAACTGTTTTAGTACGGATTCCAAGAAAGACTGAGTATGAATAAACTAATGTTTTGTCATAAATTGACTGGCACGTGAGTTTGCCAAAACTTAAATGTAGATACGTTTAATGTAGTTGTGTTTTACAACATAGAGTACTATATGCTGATCACTTAGACGTGCTTGTAAGAAATGTCGAACTTACGAACCTAGTGTCGGGTTGTCATTTTCAAAGAAAGAATGAATGAAATGCTCAAGGTATTTGACCAAACTCAAGGTTTAACTGATGATTTTCATCGTTAAACATTTTAAAGAAAAGAGAAGTGCTATTTTGATTTATTTGTAGTACTTCATAACTATTGATTCAGTTATATAAGATATATTCAATAATTCATGCATGTTGCTTGACTATAATTGTTATACTTGCTGAGCTAGTTATGCTCACCCTTGCTTAAACCATTTGATTTCAGCTAAAAATGAACGGATCGAAGGATCCGGTAAGGACAAAGGGAAGACCAAGGTGGACAAATAGTTAACCTTGTATTAGACTAGTATTACTTTTATATTAATTTGATACTATGATAAAGAACATATGTAATGGTTACAAAGAACTTGGGAAGAAAATTATTACTATGTAATAAATAATAGACATATTCACTCTATTGATGTATTTTAATTGAATGTATGTGTGAACAGTAGTACTGTGTAGCACCATCTATCGGGTTAGAAGATACCTGAATTTGAGGGTGTCACAGTAGTGGCTCCTGACTGGACCTTCCCTTTTGAACTCATGTGTGACACCAGTGATTATGCTATTGGGGCAGTTTTGGGACAACGGAGGGACAAGGTGTTTCACACTATATATTATGCCAATAAAACCTTGACAGATGGTCAGCTTAATTACACCACTACTGAGAAAGAACTTTTGGCAATAGTATATTCCTTTGATAAGTTTCGCTTATATCTCATCGGAACCAAAGTCATTGTGTATACTGACCATTCGGCAATCAAATATCTAATCTCTAAGAACATGTCAAACCAAGGTTTATTAGATGGGTCCTTCTCCTCTAAGAATTTGATTTGGAGATTCGCGATAAAAATGGAATTGAAAACCAAGTTGCGGATCACCTATCGAGATTGGAAAACCCAACTCACTCGGGGGGAAAATGAGACGGATATCAATGACTTCTTCCCGGATGAGCAGTTGTATGTGGTTCATGTAGCATCGTGGTATTTAAACTTTGCTAATTATATCGCTTGTAATGTGTTACCCCCTAACATGAGCTATCAGCAGAGGAAGAAATTTATGAATGATGCGAAGCATTATCTTTGGGATGAGCCATTCCTGTTTAAACAATGTGCATACCAAATTCTACGAAGATGTCTGCCTAAGGGAGAAATTGAGGGTGTGCTCTATCATTATCATTCATCTAACTATTGAGGGCATTTTAGTGGGCAAAGAACAGCAGGTAAGGTGCTCCAATCAGGTTTTTACTGGCCGACTCTGTTTAAGGATGCTCATCTATATGTATCGCGATGCGATAATTGCCAGAGAGTAGGAACCATTTTAAAAAGGCATGAAATGCCTCTACAGAATATTCTTGAGGTAGAGTTGTTTAATGTTTGGGGCATAGACTTCATGGGCCCATTTTTGTCCTCTTACAACAATCTGTATATACTAGTCATTGTGGACTATGTATCCAAATGGGTGGAAGCCTTAGCTTTTCCTACTAACGATGCCAAGGTCGTGCTTAATTTCTTGAGAAAGAATATTTTTACCCAATTCTGCACACCTAGGGCAATTATTAGTGACGAGGGCTCACATTTCTGCAACAAGTAATTTGAAGCCCTTCTTGCTAAATATGGGCTTTCCCATAAAATTGCCACCGCATATCATCCGTAAACAAGTGGACAAGTGGAGGTATCGAATAGGGAGGTCAAGCGAATTTTAGAGAATATTGTGAACCCTAACTGGAAGGACTGGTCTAAGAAGCTGGATAACGCATTATGGGCGTATCGCACTACCTACAAAATGCCTATTGGAATGTCTCCGTATAGGCTTGTTTATGGTAAGACGTATCATCTCCCTGTCGAGTTGGAGCACAGTGCATATTGGGCGATTCAAAAGCTCAACTTTAATTTGGATGCAGCAGGTGAGAAAAGACTGTTACAGCTTATTGAATCGGACGAGTTTTGGCTCCAAGTGTATGAAAACGCAAAGTTATACAACGAGAAAATAAAGCGGTGGCATAACAAAAAGATAGTTGAAAGATAGTTTGAACATGGGAAGAAAGTGTTTCTCTTCAACTCCCGATTGAAACTATTTCTTGAGAAATTGAAGTCCCGATGGTCGGGGTCGTTCAAAATAGCAAAGGTATATCCACATGATGCGATTAACCTCCATTACATTTGGTGACCCGGTATGAGCCGGGGGGAATAGTTAAGCCGATGAATTTAAAACAAGAGCTTGGTGGGGAGGAAACCCTATCTCAGTATCCATTTTTCTATTTTTCTTTGATTTTTATCTTGTTTATAGTTCATCTAGTCTATTATAGATGTTAACATAGATTTTAGTATGCTTGTTGCTATTAGTGGTTTATCTATTAAGTAATGCCTAACTGGTTTGCATGATGATATATTCTTGCTTTAGTATGAATTTGATATAAGTCGAGCCAGGTGTGGTGAATTGCATGTTAATGTTAGTTTTTATTATACACTATTTTAGTTTTCATGTGTTTAGTAAATTAGTATATTATAGTATTTTGGTGTCTGCAGTAGTATGGGTTAGACTAGTTAATTATGTGGCTTGTAATAGTTTGTTGTGATGCATTATTAGTTATAATGGCTAATAAGTGGCTTAGCATATGTAGATGGACATTATTTCATGGGCTGATCCAGGGACGGCGTTGCAGCGCCTGTGTTTAGCCTTCAATTAGCGCTGTAGTGCCTGCTTCAAATTCTAGTTTTACAAGCTAGCGCTACAGCACCTATAATAACATAGCAGGCTGCACTGTAGCGCCACCATCCATCCTAACCTACTGGAAATATACACTACAACGCCTGTGTTTAGCCTTCATTCAGCGCTGCAGTTCCACTTAAAAATCAAGTATTTAATGACAGCGCTGAAGTGCCTTCTTAACGAAGGAATTCGAGCACTGCAACTCCAGTAGCGAATTTTATCTGACTAAAAGGGCATTTCTTGGCAAACTTGTGTTATTTTTACCAATCTTCTCGACAGCTACCCAAATTGCTTCTCCAAAAGAAAAGTAGAATAGAAAATCTTCTTACCCTAGTTCATCTCGGTCCAAATCGAAGCTTTAATTAGTGCCATGCTAGAGGATTTGTGCAGTCTCTACATCTGGGGCTTTCATTTAATCTAAGGTAATTGGTTTTTCAAATTCCCTTTATGGAATTGGACCTTTGATGAAGTTAGAACTTGAATTGCTTAAGCTTGGTTCTTAGTTGCTTTGGTATGCTATTTGCGTTATTTTGAGTGATTCTTTGAGGAAATTTTGGGTTAGAAAGCATCTAGGCAAATGTTGTAAACCCTAGTTTCAAGTAGCGCACACCAAGTGTTCGACGAATCGCCCAAGAGAAAGTGGTTGACATTTTGGAATTGTTTGTCAGTGATTGGCTTGTCCTTCATATTGGTTTTCAGCGAGGGCTATTATGGCTTCATATTAGGTGTCGTGGGCAGTGTTTTTGGTTCTTTTTTTGACCTGTGGTTGTGATATTGCCTGAAAATTCTGAAATGGCTCCAAAGAAGCAAAAACTTAGCATTGGGGGATCCTCTTCATCGACACCGCATTGGGACCATTCACGGTTCATTAGCAAGGAGGCGTTGAACAAGTATTATACAATATTGGTTAGCAAGAGCCTAGTGCCAGAGATAGGTGGCAGGCTTGATGCGTGGCTAGATGGAGAGCTATTTTCCATGATCGCCGATTGAAATTGGACCCATTTCACGCGATAACCATTCTCCCCAGTCATTGCTCTTATGAAGGAATTCTACGCCAACACCTCGACTGAGGGGAATTTGGTGGTCCGAGTGAGGGTAAGGCAGTCCTGTTTGATAAGAGAACCATTAATACATGTTTCCAGATGCCAAACTATGATATAGATTATGTAGCAGACAGTTTGCGCAGCTATGATTTAGAGGACATTATAAAGAGGTTGTGTAAGCTCGGCACCACTTGGAAAATAAATGAGTACACAGGTGAGAAGTCTAGCTTCGCTCACACAGAGCTCCAGCGCTATGGGAAAGCATGGTATAGCTTTATCTGCCACAACCTGATGCCGATTAGGAATGTTAGTGACGTGACCAAAGAACATGTGGTGTTGCTGTTTGCTATTGTGACAAGATTGAAGATCGATTTAGGGTCTCTCATCCAGGAATCAATTCTTAAGGCCTTGAGAGGTAGCACTTCAGAAGGACTCCCACATCCATCTGCCATCACATTTCTCTACCAAATAGCTGAGGTGCCCGTGGCTTAGGATGAAATACTACTGCCCCCTATGTCCATTAGTGATCATGCCACCATCACCCGATACAGAGTCTGGAAAGGTGCTGCTTCTCATCCACGGGGTGAGGGCTTCCTACCTTGTTCTCGACCACCACCTCCTTCTTTAGAGGCTGACACATCAGCACAACCTATTGAGTTAGGTTCTTCCTCAGCTGGGCCATTGACAGAGATTTTGGCCCCTATGAACCTCCTACATCAGAAGGTGGACCGACAGAGTAGGAAGATTGATGTTGTAGCTCAGAGGCAAGATCTATTCATGTAGTATCATGTTGAGTTCTTTAACACGGTAGAGAGTATTTATGTAGCATCTGGTGGCGACGAAGTTGATTCTATGTCATTCCAGTTCCCTGTGCCTCCTATCTGCCCTTCATATCCACTACCATCTCCTACCGTGGATGAAGAAGAGAATGACGACGACATCGACTGATCAGCCCTTAGGGAAGCCCTCTCATATTGATTTATGTATACTCGGGAATGAAGGCATTACCCATTTTAAAATTGTGGGGTGTTTATTACTTTTTCCATCTTATGCCATTTTAGGATGCCATTAGTAGAATTTTGCTATTTCTACTTTATTTATATGTTTTTTGCAGTATTTTGGGCTGCACGGATTTGTTTTTGTATTGCAGTCATGGATTATATGATTGGTTTGCAATTTAGTATGTATGAACTACAGTTGGCATCTTTTGGGATTTTGTAGCCTCAGACTTAGTTTATTTTGGGTTTTATTATGTATGTATGGATGCATGAGTAGTTTTTAGTATTAGCATGTTTTATTTATAGCCATCTTTTGGGAATTACACTGATTGGTATACTTGATGCCATGTTATGACTTTACTACCCTATTTTGAGCTGATATTAGTGCAAAGGTTTACATTATCTTTTATCTTGCCATGCTATGGTTTTTGATTTACCCTATCTTGAACTGTATATATGATGGGAATGGGTTATAAAGATTATAAATTTTTGATTATGGCTAATGATAAGCATGTTGGTTTTTTGGGCTATTTCAAAGAGCTTAAGTCAAGCATGTGTGGATAAGGGGTTAGTTTAGTTGATAAGTTGAGATTGTTATCGATCCGTTCTTCTTATTGAGCACCGACCAACTGTTATAGCTAGTTATATTTCTGATATAGTTTGAATGGTTATGGTTTTGAAAATGCGTTAAATGCGTTAACTATGTTAAACTTTAATGTATACAAGGTAATAAAAGACTTAGACGTTTGTGCAAATTCGGATCTTGGATTCTGGTATGTTTTTAAAAAATGACCAAGTGTAGAATAACAAGAACCTTAGTTGACTAAGTTTAATTATGTGGCCTTTGTTACTCGAGTCATTAGATCCTTAAGGGTGTTCTACACCTAGTGCCCTAAAGCCATCTAGCTTGAGAGTCATTGATCAAAAGCTCATTAACGGTAACTCTGAATAGCCTAAGGTAATTAAGCATTGCACGGTCATCCTAAAGGTTTTTATTGCTAATTTGTTTAGAATAAAAGTCTAATTTGGCTTAAGTTTGATTGTGTGGCCTTTGTTTCTCGAGTTATTAGATCCATAGGGGTGTTCTACACCTAGTGCCCTAAAGCCATCTGGCTTGGATGTCATTGATCAAAAGCTCATTAATGGGTAACTGTGAATAGCCTAAGGTAATTAAGCATTGCACAAGTCAGATTTTGATGTCTTCATGCTAATGCCTTTTGATCCTTTCTTGCATCTGTGTCTTGTTCTGAATGCTTGATGATTGTGTAAGTTTATAGTGTTAGCAATTTTTTTATTGCGATCAATTGGGTGACCTTATTTTAAGCTATGATTAGTTAGGATATTTGGTCTTCACACATACACATAGAATGGATCGAATACAGTCTTATGCTTGAGATTGATTGAACCCTTATTCATAACTATGTTTATCTTATTCTCTAAGAGTAGTTATTTTGAGCTTAGAAGCCATGATGCAGGTGTATAGTATTTAGCTTGATTTGCGTTTTTATTTTACTTTTGATGTTTTTATTTAAATAGCTTGCTTGAGGACAAGCAAAGGCTTAAGTTTTGGGTATTTGATGAATGGGATTTATAATCGTGAATCGGATCCTTATTACTTAAGAAGTTACTTGTTCGTCGTAACTTATATCGCCTTTATATTATTTTATTATTATTTTACTTAATATATGTGTTGCAGGACTTATTAGGTCATTTCCAGCTTTTAGGGGCAAAAATGTTAATTTTCTTGTACTGGCGCTGCAGCACCCCTTTCTTGCCAACTTGACAGCATGCAGCGCTGCAGCGCCGCAGCGCCCTAGTTCCTTCACAAACTGGCGCTGCAACACCACTTATTGACTAAAGGTGTTGACTCAGCGCTGCAGCGCCGCTCCAAGGCTTAATCTTGGTGATGCAACGCCACCTCCGTGCCCAAGAAGAAACAAGTTTTTAATGACCTAACAGTTGAGAAAAACATAATCATTATAACACCCCCAAATCTGGGTACTTCATTCCCACATGATTTGGTGTGTGTTGCCCCCAAATCCGGGTACTTGAAATCCGTACTTGGTGCTACACGATAATATTCATTCAAACTACTTATGTATTAATTAAACAAAAATATTATATCAAAGTTATCTACCTCCCCAGTTTCGAGAACCTTTAAGTCATTCATTACATGATAATAAGTATTTTATCACAAATTCGGTTATTACAAATAACATTAAATAGACTAATTATTCAGCTTTCCTTTCCCTTTGTCTTTGTCGGAACCTTTGGGTTGATCTAGCTTAACTAAAAATATTTAAATTTAAAGCAAGAATAAGCATTTGATTGCCTAGCAAATAATAGCAACAATAAATATTAGCTGAAAGAAATAAATATTTTCTTTGAACTGCACTTCTACAACGAAACAATAGTTGTGAAGTAAGCTGAAACCATACTGAACAACATAACCAATAATTTGCATTTTTGAAACTACGTACTGACTATGAATGGAGAGCATAGACTATGAACTTTTATTTTTAATTTTCGAAAAGGTTATACAGAAATTCATCTGTAAACAGTCATGACTTATGGGCACGGAGGGTGATCAGCCTGTTATACCCTATATTGATTAACACTACATTTTAGAACGACATTTTCGTTCATCATATCATCCATGATCGGACAAAAGTTTCCCATGATCGGGATGCTCATATTCAATCTAGAATCCGAACCAAAACAAATAAGTTGGATGACAATAATGTTTTATCATGTTCAACAATACTTTTGAATCTCTGTCTAGCAGAGTCAAATAGCTTAGACTGGTGTTAAAATAACGTATAAATATCGAAATTTAATAAGTATGTATCAACATGTGATTAAATACAACCATTATCCAGGTGAGGACACTTGCATAACCAAACTTAGATATCTATAAACAGGATATATCTTGATCAATAACAATAGATTTAAGAAGTTTGCACAACAGAAATATAATTCAATAACGTACTTGCACAAGATCATTGTATAAGTAATTTCAAAGAGTAAGGATACTTGCCTGATTTACTGCTTACACAACATAGTTTTATCTTTTATACAAAGACCTATCATTAATAAGATTATTCGTTTGATTAGAATAATACATTGTAACACATAGTACTTCTATTTACAGTCAACACATAGCATAAGCACATTGTCACATATGTATATCAGTCATTGGACCATAAACAATCACCTATCAAGTTAAACTAACTAGGTTCAGATCAATTTCAGAATCAATTCGGTGTACCGACGGCTTTATCGGGTAATTATCGAGTTTGTTTTATATTAAACTCTATTCTGTAGTTTTAAATAATTTAAATATCAGTCATATTATTTTTCAGTGACTTATAATAATTTTCAAATAGTTATTATCATTTATCATGATTTTTCAATTATTGAAATTATTTTTAAATAATTTAAATACTAAATAATCTTATTATCATTAATATTTATATAATATTAAAATATTAATAAAATACTTGCCAAAATATTAAAGTTATTTATAATAACTCAAAATATTTTTAAATATTATTATTACCCTTAAATGATTTTTAAAATATTTAAAATTATTTTTAAATAATTACCATTAATATTTAAATATTAATGTATTATTTATCAAAATATTAAAAGTCATTTATTATTACTTAAAATATTTTTAAATCATTTATATCCTTCTTAAATTATTTTAAATTAATAAAACCATTTTAAAACTATTTATTTAATATAAATATTTAATAAATCTAATATCATTAATATTAAATTATTAATGAAATTTATCTTAAAATATTAAAAGTTACATTTTATAACTTAAAATATTTGTTAAACACTTTATTATTATTTAAAATAATTTTTAATATAATAAAATTATTTTTAACTAATTTATTTAATACATTTATTAAATATTTAATATCATTATTATTTACATAAATAATATATTAATGAAAAATATGTCAAATTATTATAAGTTAATTTTTATAACTTAAAATAATTTTTAAAACTAATTTTGTAATTTTTATAAATTTATTTTATATTTTTAAATGATTTTTTAGAAATTAAATTAATTGAAATCAATATATATGTAACTAAATCTTTTAGCGACAGAAAATGTCGCCTATAGTGTTCTTGAGCCTCAAGAACATTCATAACCAGTGTTCGAGGGGCTTACGTTTGACCAACAATAATTCTTAACTCGTGGTGTTTC